>OX246755.1:49928855-50528855 GCA_945910035.1 Brachypalpus laphriformis | reverse complement strand
CTCGACGAGTTAGAAATATTTATACGAGAAAAAGATATGCTTAGTCTGTGAAACTCATCTGACAAAGCAATGGAATATTAAGATAAGGGGATATAGCGTGTATCACGCCTTTCACCCATCGGAAAGAGCCAGAGGCGGATCATCTTTGTTTATAAAATAATCTATCGAACACTCAGCAGAAATAAAGATTGAATTAGAAGCAATGCAAGTAAGCACGGTACGCGTTAGAAATAGACATTTTGCTTTCAACATTTCGTCTATATATTGTCCACTGCGATGTAAACTTGAAGAAAGTGATTTCACAAACATCTTCAACTTCCTTAAACCAAATTTTATTATTGGTGGTGACTTCAACGTGAAACACCCCTTCTGGGGCTCAAGGTACACCTCTCAGAAAGGTAGAAAGCTTTATAATGCGGGTATGAAATTCAGTTGTGATTTTTACTCGACGGGTAAACCAACATATTGGCCGATTGATAGAAATAAGATACCAGATCTGATTGATTTCTTTGTTGTTAAAGGAATATCTGGCAACTGTATAAAAGTTGAAGAAAGCTTTGATCTCTCCTCTGATCATTCTCCAATCATTATGACGATAATCGAAGCTTTGATTAAAAACGTAGGACCGGCCAGATTAACCGGAGCGAAAACTAATTGGGATGGCTTTAAAAAAGATATTGAAGCAAATATTGAGCTGAGCGTATCACTTAAAACGCCCTATGGACTTGAAGTTGAAGTAGATCGCTTCGTCGAAATCTTACAGGATGCCGCGTGGAAGAATACTCCCAAACCAATGAGAACCCCGGCCAGTTACATTCAAACATATCGACAGGAAATAAAAGAGATGATTAAGGAGAAGAGAAAAGCGCGTAAAAGATGGCAACACACTCGGGCAACATAAACCACATCTTAACCGTTTGTGCAACCCACTAAAAAGATCTATTAAAGACCTTAAGAATAATGAAATACAAACTTACCTAGAAAGCTTAACGGCAGGAAAAGACTCTAACTATTCGCTTTGGAAGGCTATAAAAGGTATTAAAAAACCTCAAATTCAGGCCGCACCAATTAGGAAAAATCAAGACGAATGGGCCAGGCATGATAAAGAGAAAGCGCAAGTTTTTGCCACCCACCTTGAAGAAACTTTCAAACCGTTTGATGGACAAGCTCTTATTGAAAATATAAATACGTCGTATATAGATAATAGCGTAATAAGAAATGTAACACTTACCGAACTTAAGGAAGAAATAAAGCAACTTAAGCCTAAGAAAGCTCCTGGATACGACCTAATTACGGGAGAGGTTCTTAAAGCACTACCAAGAAAAGCTCTAATTAAGCTTCTGTTTATTATAAACGCCGCACTTAGACTAGAATATGTTCCCAGTCAATGGAAAGTCGCCGAAGTTATAATGGTCCTTAAGCCTGGAAAACCGTCGAATGAAAAAACGTCTTATAGACCGATTTCGCTTCTTCCAATTATATCCAAAGTGTTCGAGAGAATATTGGTTAGGCGAATACAGCAGGTAATAGAAGAAGGGCATCTCATCCCGGATCATCAATTCGGATTCAGAAGTAAACATTCTACAGTTGAACAAGTACATCGAATAACACATGTAATCGAAAAATCACTTGAAGAAAAAAAGATTTGTTCAAGCGTATTCCTTGACGTTTCTCAAGCCTTTGACAAGGTCTGGCACGAAGGCTTAAAGTTTAAATTACGACAAGTTCTGCCAGAGCATCTATATTTATTCATTTATGTAAATTATAACATCTTTCACATTAGACCTGGGGCCCATTTAAAGTAAAAGTTAAGTTGATTTAAGTTAAGTTAACGAAGTTAAACATAAAACAAAACTGAGAAAAATAATAATAGGTCGAGCAAAAAACAAAGGAAATAATAAAGATTTATATATATGTATATGTACATTAAGATAAAAAAATAAATAAAAATAGATAGATAAGAAATATTATAAATGTTAAGAATTGTTGACTAGATATCTGAATAAAACTCTTTCAAAGTGTTTGGTACCACGATGTCTTCTTATGTTTTATGGTAAGGCATTCCACTGTCTGACAACAAAAACAAAAAATTGGCGTTCCGAATTAGTGCAGGTGGATCTTGGCTGTACAAATATAAATGATCTTGATGAGGTAGCAAATCTAATTTTTTCATGAAGGTACGAAGGTTCTTTATTAATCACGATATTATTTAAAGTCTTTAGAGCGCAATATTTTAAGTACGTGAATAAGTTACATCCAAATATATTTTTTGTGTACCCTGATACATGATCAAAGCGTTTTAGATTATATATGTATCGGACTACATTATTGAATGCTACACTTAAACTTCTTTTTGTTTCGGAATTTAGACAACAGAAGATTTCACACCCGTAAGTTATAAGTGGCAAATTATTGACCTAGCGATTCGTATTTTTATGTGTTCCGCAGACAGCCATAGATCTTACTTATTGACAACCGTATGTGATAGTCCAAGCTAAGCGTGGAGTCAAACCAAATGCCCAAGTTCTTTGCCTTCTCAGTATATTGAATCACTGTTGTACCTAAGTATATTTTCGGAAAATAGCTTAAGTCAAGTTTATTTTTGTAAATTACTAAACACTTGGACTTTTTTGGATTTAGTTGCAAGCTGTTCTTATCTGACCATTCCATTATACTATTAAGATCACTGTTCAATTTATTAGCCCCATCTTCAACCAATCCAAGTTTGCAACTTAAGTAAATTTGCACATCATCAGCGTACATGTGCAGGGAACAATTTTTAACCGTAAGCGCTAGATCATTGATGAACATCGTGAACAACAATGGTCCTAATATGTTAGATATGAAAACATCAGTTTGGCGGCCGAGTTGGAAAACCGAAAAAATTTCTTCAATTTGGAGATGAGTATTTGATGGTTTACAGTATCAAACGCTTTAGAAAAATCCAGGAGTCCAAGAAAAGAAACCAGATCTTTGTCTATAGAACACCTTAGGTCATCAGAGACTTTAAGTATAGCTGAAACGCAACTATGTTTTACCCTGAAACCGGATTGAAATCTACTTAAGAGTTCGTTATTGTTAAGAAAAGCCGATATATGTTTATGTAAAATTTTTTCCAAAACTTTTGAGAGATATGGAAGTATAGAAATTGGCCTATATTCGGCTTTCACATGTCGAGTAGGAGCTCTCTTTAGGATTGGTATAACTTTGGCTTTCTTCCATATGTGTGGAACAGAATTCGTTAAAAGAATTGTATTAAATACATGTGTTATAGCAGGGAGTATATGTGGCAGAATTATTTTTACAAAAAGTGGATGTATTTCATCAATGCCCATAGCCTTTGATTTTATATCGAGAACAGCCCTTACAACTTCTTGTTCTTCTATTCTTTTGAAATAAAAGCAGTTCTCGGCAGTATTATCGTAAGAAGATGTATCTGAAATGTAGGCATCTTGTTGGCATTGAATTTTCGCAAACTGAATATTAAGCAAGTCCGGACTAACGTCTGCGGGACATTCCTCTTTTTCCCGACCAACACCTAGTTCTCGAATGCGTTTCCAGAGAGTTTATCTATGTTTCAAACCGCTACATCACCCCCTCTTAGCGTAGCGATCCATTGAATTTCTATTTAATTTTGTTTTGTTTGGAAAAAAAAAAAAAAAAAAAAAAAAAAAGGCGAAAATGCTATTCCTTAATCCGTACGTAAAAATTTTCCGTTCCGTTCATAAAAAAAAATGTTCTTTACCGTTCATCAAAAAATTTGTTTAATCCGTTCATAGAAATTGTTTTTAATCCGTTCATAGAAAAATATTCGTTTAATCCGATCGTGTAAACGCGACACTCAAAGATGTAAGCCATCTGACACTGTGCTCTCAATTAATTGTCGTGATATGGCTTAACTCTGTCGATTGACACCGACAAAAATTTTCCAGCCTTTTCTATTACGAATTGTTTTCGCAATCGCCTTATAACTTTAAACGGACCATCGTAAGGCGAGTCCAATCCAGATTTGACTCTGTCGTTACGTATTAGGACCTGGCTGCAAGTGTTTAAATTATTTGGAATGTGTACTGATGTTTGTGCCTTTCTCGTTTGCAGGGCCGCTGTTGGAATGTCCTTGAAGAAAGTTCTCAACTGCTGAACGAATCAAATGTGGAAAATGAGGAAAGATCCCATGGGACTCGGATATTTTCTCCGTAAAGGAGTTCCGACGGAGTGAAGTTAAAGTCTTCCTTTTTTGTGGTTCTAATTCCCAGTAATATTAAAGGAAGTGCTTGCGACCAATTGACTTTATCTCCGGATGCCCGTATAGCAGTTTTAAGCTGCCTGTGGAACCTTTCCACCATCCCATTTGCCTGTGGGTGGTAGGCAGTTGTGCGAATGCGTGTAGTGCCTAGCAATTTGTTCAGCTCTTTGAAGAGTTTGGATTCAAACTGCGAGCCCTGATCTGATGTTATTGTACTTGGTACCCCAAATCTAGATACATGCTCATGAACATATGTTTTCGCAATGGTGTCTGCACATATGTCTCGAATTGGATAGGCTTCTGGCCATCTAGAGAACCTATCCACAATGGTCAGTAAATATTTATAGTCTTTCGACGGAGGAAGTGGGCCTACTATGTCTATATGTATGTGCTGGAATCTATTGGCAGGCACTTTAATTTGTTCGGTTGGTGATTTTGTGTGTCTTTGGACTTTCTCTTTCTGGCATGGTTCGCAAGTTCTTGTCCATAGATTAATGTCGGCATTCATTTTGGGCCAGAAGTATAGTTTGCTAATCTTCTTGCGTGTAGCTCGTGTTCCTGCATGTGCAAGAGAATGTATTGATTGGAAAACTGCTTTTCTTTTGCTTTGCCATAAGGAGACTTCGTATGCAGGTATTTTTATGAAATCAAGTTTTATACTGGAGTTCTTGGGTGGGTTTTGAATGAGTCCCACGAGTTCTCCATCTACATCTTGTGCTTTTGGCAACGCTTCCATTCCCGGAAAAAGCAAGTCAATTGCAGCAGCATCTGGGCGTGAGAGGGTGTCAGCCACAACGTTGAGCGAACCCTTGATATTTTGATATCATTTGTGAACTGGGCTATAAAATCTAGCTGACGTTCCTGTCTCGGGCTGCGCTTCGTCTTGGTTGTAAGGGCTGTTGTGAGCGGTTTGTGATCTGTCTAAATACAGAACTCTTGCCCCTCGACGAAGTTTTGGAAATGCTGAATGGCCAAATAGATAGCGAGTAGCTCTCTGTCGAAGGCAGAGTACCGTGACTGTGTGGGTGATAGCTTTTTGCTAAAAAAATGCTATTGGTTCCCACCGATCCTGCCTGAACTGTTGCATTACCGCCCCTATGTCCGTATTGGATGCATCCGTTGCAATGCTGAGTTGTGCATTTTCTTGTGAATGTGTGAGAAGTGTGGCATTAGCGAGTTGTTGCTTTGCTTTTGCGAAAGCTTCTTGGCAAATGGGTGGCAAAGTGAAGTCTTTTGCTTTGGCGTTGCTTTTAAGTAGGTTTGTTAGATGATCATAGACTGGCGCAAACGTTCTTGCTAGGTGCGGTATGAAGCGGTGGTAGTAATTCATCATACCTACAAAGCGTTGCACATTTTTAACCGACTTCGGTTCAGGAAAGTTTTCGATTATCTTAACCCGATCTCGTGATGGTTGAATTCAATTTTTCGAGATGTGGCATCCCAGAAACTGCAGTTCTGCAACACCAAATGAGCACTTCGAAGCCTTGATACGCAACCCGTAATCGCATAAACGTTGAAACAAAAGTCTAAGGTGATGCTCATGCTCTTCATCCGTTTTGCTTGCGACAAGAATGTCGTCAACGTAAACGAAAATAAAGTCCAGGCCCCTTGTCACCTGGTGCATAAAACGTTGAAAGGTTTGGGCCGCGTTACGTAATCCGAAAGGCATTCGCGTGAATTCGAAGAGCCCAAATGGTGTTGTAACCGCCGTTTTATGGACGTCCTCCGGTGCTACAGGTATATGATGGTAAGCTCTTACCAGATCTATTTTCAAAAAAACTGTACAACCGTGGAGAATGCCACTAAAATCGTGTATGTGCGGTAGGGGATACCTGTCAGGAGTTGTTATAGCGTTTAACATCCTGTAATCCCCACACGGCCTCCAATCGTTGGCTTCTCGCTTTGGGACCATGTGCAAGGGAGATGCGCCTGGGGATGAGGATGGTGTGCAAATACCAATCTGTGACATATAGTTACCAATTTACCGGCATTTAAACGTCTGGGCCGTGAGTATGGCAACGGACCTTTTGTTAGAATGTGATGCCTGAAAGTTGAAGTCTGTTGCATTCAACAGAGAGGGGAAATCTATAAGAATGGCGTTGTACCTCTGTTCCAGGGCGAAAAAACGAGGGCTTGCAATGTCTAGTTGACAAAGAGATCCGTTGACCTTTGAGTTGGTAAGCGGGTCGATTAACTTAGCATTTTTAAGGTCGATGATCAAACCAGTTTGGCGCAAAAAGTCCGCACCAATGATTGGTTTGGTGACAGACGCGATCAAGAAGGTATGGTTGAAGACACGTCTGAACCCAAGACTAGTCCGAAGGTATTTGGTTCCGAAGGTCTTAATGGCGGAACCATTTGCGGCCGATATGAACTGATCGGGTCTAGAGTTTTGGGGTTTGAATTGTGACGCTGGTAAGGCTGAGACATCGGAGCCGGAATCAATTAAAAAGGTTATGTTTGAAATGGGATCTTTTATGAAAAGACGGCATTCATTTTCATTTTTAATGCATTTTATTACTTCAATTCATTATATCTTACATGCTAACAAAAATGCTTAAAACTAGCTTAATTAACTTATGTAACTATCTTATTCTAACTTACTGGCCCGTTGCGGGCGCTCTAAGCTAAACTTAACTCTTAACCTATGTCTTTCGACCTAACCTAACTAAATTTATTTATTACTACTTAACTAATTAACAAATTAAGAACTAAGAAAAATGTTTGTTGTATTAAAACTTAGTACATGGACTGTTTTTTTTTTCAACTATTGTAAACCAGATAAAACTTATAACTACCTTAAAAATAAACTTATGCTAACTTAACTACGAAGTGTAATTAAATACATTCTTTTTTTTTGTTAAGCCAAGTGCTGTGCTTGATTTTTTGTTTTTTAATTTTTTTTTTTAGCCAAGTGCTGTGCTGTTTTTTTGTTTTTTTTTTTTAATTTTTTTTTTTTTTTTTTTTTTTTTTTTTTTTAATTTTTTTTTTATATTATACAAACTTAAGACTACCTTAAAACTATGTGAGCCGGCCATGGCAATAAAAAGACGACCCACTCTGCCTACGTTACAGGCTAACCCGGAAAAGACGGCATTGTATGTTAGATATTCTACTGCCATTTGCCGCCCCGATGGCAGTAGAAGCTAGTTTGCGTGTTCAAATCACGTCGGGGTCACCAATATTGTGTGGCGGTGGTATCTCCTTTGGTGAGACCACTCACACACGAATCGTTTGTAAAAACTAGGTTGCTTCAAACTTCTTGGAGAATGAAAAAAAAACTGCTTTCACAAAGCTTAAATAAAATTTTATTTTATTACGTATGTACAATAGGTTAATTACACTTTTGACGTCTGTCCGCCATGACTTCTTTTTTTATTCTGACAGCGAAATGTTACATTTATTTTACTTTGTGGATGTTTTTGTACTTTGTTCGCCCTCTATATTTAATCTGAGAATTACATGATTTATTTTACCTTTTACTACCATCTCTTTCTTCCGGTTATGTAGTTTATTTGTTTTATGTTTTTTCCTGCCATCTATGTTTCAAACCGCTACAAACCCACGTCCTCAACGATGGCTCTTGCGACTTGAAGAGTACAATTTTAAAATAGAATATCTGAAACGAAAGGAAAACGTTACAGCCGATTTCTTAAGCAGACTACAGAACTCAGAAATATATATGACCGGGACGGTCAAGTCTCACGGGAGGGGTATGACTACTCCGACAACACCCAAACAGAAAATTGAAATCATACACCCTAAAAACGAAACAAATGAAACAAAGAAAAGCTTGACAGAAAACGCAACATTAAACACGGAAGCCCCGAAGCAATACAAAAGACAAGACAGATACACTTTGGCAAGCAGGGCCAAAGGAACACTTTCAGAAGAAAACCTAGAAACACGAATGAAACATATAGGGAAATGGTACCGAAACGACAATAATCAAAGAAGACAATCACTATACGAACAATCTGAACAGGTAACAAGACATTCACAATTGGAAAATCAGAGAGAACATATACCGACAAAAGAGACTATAGTTAATAAATTTGAAACCAAAATCATACTAAGAAATGACCCAAAGAAAAAAAGAAACTTGAAAAATGCATATAGAACAGTAATAACAAGAAAACAGCTCAGGCTCAAATGTATAACTCACTTTAGGCGACTTATCAATAAACCCGGAACCGTAGAAATATTTTGTGTACTAAGTGATTCAGAATATAATTATATTCAAGAAAGATTACTAGAAACGTTTGACACCACAAAAGTCAAATTTGTGAAATGCACCAAAATGGCGGAAGATATGTTAAACGAGGAAGACACTATAAAAGCCATAGAAAAATATCATACGAAAGAAACATGCCATGCAGGGATAGAAGAAAATTATCAAGGATTAAAAGATAGAATTTATTTCCCAAAGCTAAAAGAACTAATAACGAAATTTATTAATTTGTGCGAAACGTGCGACAAACAAAAAATAGACAGGAATCCAATCAAACCCCAGTTTATTTATTTATTTATTTATAAACATTAATAATAAATTAAAATCTATTATTAATACAAGTTTTAAGAGCACTAGCATCAAATCACTTTCGGCTCTTAGGTTAATGATACGGATTGTAGAAAATTGATTTTAATAATAAGTAATTAGTATTATATATCTTTGTAGTTAAATTTTAATTTTGATTGTTTGGTAATGGTGTTTATAATGGATCCAGTCCTGTACTCGACTATCTTTGATTTTACCCATGATTAATCCACTGAGATCTTTTCTGGTGAAAAATTCGTACAAGAATGTTGGAGAGCTATGAACTGAGTTTGCGGCTTGGTCAGCTAGTTCATTTCCTGTAATCCCAACATGACCTGGCGTCCACATAACTTTTATTTTAGAAGGTGATTTAATAAGCAGATCGCGGATCTTGGCAATTGTAATAGAGTCATGTCTAATGTTCAGTATAGCTTTTACAACGGAAAGACTGTCAGAACAAATAATCCATTTGCCCGCAGTGTGTGAGAACTTTTTAGCAGCTTCGTAGATGGCTTGAGCTTCTGCTGTGAATATTGAAGCAGTATTTGGAAGTATACCTTGAATAATTGTTGATCCATTATATGATGTTACTGCGAATAACGTACTGTCAATGGTTTTCGAACCGTCAGTATATATAAATTTCCAACCTATTATTATTATTATTATTATTTCATTTATTCATTTAATTCCAAACTTAAAGATAATTAACAAAAAATGCTTAACAATGGTGGAATTAAATAATAGTTATCATTCTGTAACTTAAAAAGTTAGTGTGGAATGACACAAGAATTCATATTTTATACAAACTTAAAAATCTGATGTGGGGTGACAATCAGTTCTACATTATTAATAATTCAATTTCAGAAACAATATATATTATAATTTAAAAATTCATGCGAAAAGATAAAGAAAAACAATTCAAAGTAATAGACAAAGCAATTCAGACAATAAGATACATACATATTTAACAATGATTTGTGCTGATGATTAAGATACACTTCTCAGACAAGATTCAATATTAGCATAGTCAGTCGTGAATAACCAGACTTTTACTCGGTTTAGAAAAGAATGAAAATTTAAAGTTGTCCGGTCAAATAAAGGCAGCTTATTGAAAATTGTAGGGGCTGTAACGGTGTAGAAATGTGAAAAATGGGTTTTGTAAGCGATAGGTACGATGGCAAGATTCATGTTATTTATACGTAGACTGTAAAACTGGGAGCTTCTGCTAGGAATATTACCACTTTGCTTAAAGAATTCTCTCAGTACCTTAAAAACATAAAGATGCCTCATTGGTAAAATGCGCAGGTTTCTAAATAGAGGCCAGCTATGGGTAACACGATTTTTATTGCAGATAAAACGAATCAAGTGTTTTTGAGCTATCAACAAAGGTCTAAAGGAGTTTGTATATGAGCCACCCCAGCTTGGAGTGAGCAAGACCATAATAAATTAACTTCAGAACTTTTTGGGACCAATATTGTTTAATAAGATACATTATTCGCGTCACCAACAACATATGTGATTTAATGGTTCGGATATGCTCTCTCCGATTCAAATTGTGATCGATTAGGACTCCAAGGTATTTATAATGTTGTACTGACTCAATTATAAAACAATTAGCAGAACAATGAGAGCTACATATAAAATTACTTCTCCCGCAACTATGAACAGGTAAGCAAAACTTTTTACAATCATGTGCATGAAAACAGAGATTAAAATCATATAAGACGTTACCGGATATCTTAAATGACATGAGTTTTGTTTTCTCGCTGACGATTAATTGATGCGCAGTAAACCAAAGCCTCAAGGTTTCAAGGTCTTCAGAAATCCTTGCAATACACTCGAAACCTGTATGAGATTGATAGGTGAATGCTATGTCGTCCGCAAAGGCAGTAGACGTTCCATTTAAATTTAGTTTAAAAATAGAGTTTATATAAATTAAGAACAGCAACGGACCGAGAACCGAACCCTGAGGTACGCCATTTTTTAAAAAAACGGGAGTTACTAAAATTTCCGTTTATATTAACTTTCTGCTCTCTGCATTTTAAATAAGAGGTGAACCATTTATGAATTACACCCCTAAAACCAGCAGCATATAATTTTTCTAGTAGTATATCATGGTCAACCATATCAAATGCTTTTGTCATATCAACAAAGAGAACCATTGTAGATTTATTACAGTTAATATTCTCATACAACTGACTACATAGTCTAAGAATAGCATCCTCAGTTGACATTCCCCTTCTGAATCCAAACTGACTACTACTGAAAAAGTTATTTTTATCTAAAAATGACACAATGCGCGACTTAAGAAGTTTTTCAAAAATCTTGGAGAATATTGGTAGCAGTGAAATGGGTCTGTAATTAGATATACTCTTTCTGCTACCTTTTTTAAAAAGTGGTATAATCTCTGCGCACTTAAGGTGCCGAGGAAAACAGCCACATTGAACACTAAGATTAAACAAGTAACTTAACACGTCAACCACATATAAGCAAATTTTTTTCAGAAACACGCTTGATATACCATCACTTGTACAAGAGTTTTTATTTTTTAAGGACAATATAGCTCTGTAGATTTCACCTGAAGAAAACGACTGAAAAACAAAGCTATTTGATTGCATATTCTCTGCAGTCATGTACGAGAAAAGGGGGCAATTGCATCCTACAGAAGGTTCAAGAGATGGCTTTAGTTTTTCCGAAATTTCAGTAAAGTACTCGTTAAACTTATTTGAAATGCAAGATGAATCAGTGAAATTCATACCATCGATTTCTAAACAGTCAATTTCGGTAGGCTGTTTACTTTTACCCAAAATACTATCAATTACTTTCCATTCTTCTCGTACATTACCCCTAGCTCGCTCGAAAGAATCAGAATAAAACTTATTTCGGGTTTCCTCAATATTTCTATGAACGGTTTTGCACAGATTGCCATAATATTTTTTAAGTTTTATGTTTTGTGGGTGTTTTCTACATTTCATTGCAATTTTATTTTTATTTTTAACCTGTTGCAAAAGATTATACGTCATCCATGGCTTTAAGTATTTTGTATAGCCCGAGATGCGCCGTGAAAGAGTAGTACAATTTTTTGTATGCTTCTGTAAAATTTCAAGAAAGAGATCGAAAGCAATTGATGGATTACTTTCTGAATAAACCGGCTCCCAGAATTCATATTTTAAGCATTCCTTCAATAAATTATAATCCGTACAATATTTCTCTATTACAGATGGATTGCAGCATTTTAATGGATCGGAATATGAACACATACTGAGTGCAACCATACAATGATCTGTTAATTTTAAGTCATATACAACACCACTAACAATATTTTTATTGCTTTTGTGAAAACGAATGAATATATGGTCGATGCAGGTCTTGGATACATCAGTCACACGGGTTGGCTCATTTATAAAACTCTTTAGACCATTTGACGCCATAAGAAATAAATAATTTTCTGTATCTCTATCAAATTCATTTAAAACATCAATATTGATGTCACCCAAAACAATTAAGTTTTTTTCCTTACAGACGCTAAGAGCATCACTTAATTCATCAATGAAAACACCTTTACCAAATTCGTGCAATCTATATACACACAACATTGTATAACTCTCATTCCTAAAAACAAAAGATAATTTCATTACATCAGCGCTACGAAAATTAAGCTGAGAACAATCGCTTGCAACCCCCTTTTTCACATAAACTGCTACACCACCAGCTGAGTATGTTTCATTACAATTGCCAAAAAGCGTATACCCGGGTATATTATATAATTTTAATTCATTCTCAAATATCCATATTTCACTCAAAACAATGACGGTAGGCAAATTCGCGAGCGATTCAATATGAGTTACCAGAACTGAAAAGTTTTTTCTCATACTACGAATATTTTGATGTAAACAGACTATATCATCATAATTAAAGGAATTGGCTGGGTGTTTACATGCATTAGGGACTAAGTACGAAACAGAGTTAAGAGGATTCATAAATTATTAAAATCAGCAGCACAATTTATTCTTACTGAATTATCACCCTCCTTCTTCCGCATATAAACTGTCCCACTCCTAGTCCATACATATTTATACCCCTTCTTTCCCTTCAGCGATATTGCAGTGTTAAGAAGTTGACGTGTCTGGTACGTCAAACAATCATTCAGGTACATCTTCTCTGGTCTCCCATGCGCGTTGAGTAGTGTTGTTGTTAGTTGTGCTTTTTTTTCTCTCTTTGCTTTCATCAATTTCTCCTTGCACTGGAGAGAGACGAATTTGACGTGAAGAATGTTAGTCTTGTTTGGTTGATTACTGTTTGGTGCATCTTTTAGCCGCTTAGTTATCTGTTTTGTGTAGCAGAGGTCAATGTCCTGCTCCGATACGTCGACTAGCAAACCATCGCGGAAGATCTACAGAGCCAAATCAATGTTGGAAGTGCCGCCGTTGTTAAGGGGGACGTTGTAGATCTCTATTGCATTAGCGATCAGTTGTTGTTCGAGATGATCGACTTTTTTCTCCAGCTGTTGGATTTTATGCTCACACTCATTATTTATGATTTGCAGTTCCTCTATCTGTTGTCTCTGAATCTGCTTCACCTCTAATATTTCCGCGTAAATCATGTCAAGTGTAACATTAGCTTCCAGTGTTGGTGAATTTAGTGAAGGTGTAGGGTTAACAGGTCGATTGATATTAACTTTTTTGTGAAGATGTTGGTTCACGGCACTTGAGGCACAGGCTAGCGATTCCCCCGATAGCGAGTCACGACGTTTGTTGGCAACACAGTTTGTGCACCGCCAGAGTTTGTTTGCTCTTTTCATGAAGTCGATATCGGCAGGCATCACGTTAACGCATGCTGCATGAGAAAGGCTACTGCAGTCTCGGCAAACTACCTTCAGCTGAGAACGCTCCACTTTTTCTCCACAAGTATTGCAAGACATTTTGAAATTTAAAATTATATATAAGTGAACTATCAAAAGGAAAATTGTTCCCGACGCGTGCGTACCCCACAACAGACAACTGAGAACCTTACCTTTGGAGGTAAGGTCATAAAATGTTTCTTGAAACATCTTATTATAAACCAAATTGCTGGTCTTTTCTTTGCGGAAATCGTGGAGTTGTAGTAGGATGTGTTTAGGTTCCAAGGTGGTGAGGATGGCGTGTATTTTGTGAATCGTTTAAATGGTACTTCCAGACTGTGTGCCGTTTTTAAGGTGTTGTGTATAGCCGACGGAATTCTTCTCTGCTGTTTGTGTTTAGTTGCTTGGGCTATATCTTTGTCGATTATGGAGCCCGTTTGAAAAGACAGCTTGACAATGAGTTTAAATGCAACTTCGAAACATCTCTCTTCAATTGTAGGTAAGCCGGCTTCAGCCAGGATGTTTTTAATAGGACTCGTGGGGAAAGCTCCTATGCTTTTTCTAGCAGCTTGGTGATAAATGGGCTTAAGTATATTTTTCGTGGATTTGGGGCAAGAGCCGTAAATAGGTAAAGCATAATCTATCTTACTTAGTACTAAAGTTTTAGTCAAATAACATAGAGTATTGACTTTACATTGCTTTTTTTTGAAGACAGATACTTAATTATGTTAAGCCTTAATGCTAGTGATTTTTTAATAGCTATGCAGTGAGGTTTCCAATTATACCTATTATTAACAATAAGACCTAAAATACTTAGTTTAGTTATATTTTCAATTAATATGTTATTGAGAGATAAATTTATGTTCTGACATTTTCTTTTACGGCAAACATGAAGTATTTTATATTTTTCTAAAGATAATTTTGAGCCAGATATGGAAGACCATTCTGTTATTTCCTCTAGTAAATTGGAGAATAGAGTTTTCGTATGATTGAGATCATTGTGTTTACATAATATATACGCGTCGTCAGCATACACACAGTGATCTAAATCTCTATATTTAGATATTATAATACTTAGCTCATCAAAAGCGATGGCAAAAAGAATTACAGAAAGAGGAGACCCCTGAGGGATGCCATTATCAAGGGGTACGGTTTTTGAGAAAAAGTTCCCAATTTTGACGCAGAATTTGCGGTTTGTTAGGAACGATTTTATGTTATTGAAAATCTTGGGACCAATTCCCCATTCCTTTAATTTTTTTAACACAAGGTGAATGCCTATGCGGTCGAAAGCTTTTACGAAATCAAGTGCTAGAATTGAAACGTGGTTTCGGGCGGATAGTGCGTTTGATAACACATAATCTAAGTGAAGTAATGCGTCCATACAGCCCTTTTTTGGCTTGAAAGCTACTTGGTTTAAACTTATAACCCTTTTAGATTCAGTGTACCAAAGGATACGGTTGGCTATTATTTTTTCTAACATTTTTGATAAGCATGGTAGTAACGAAACCGGACGATATCCATCAATTTTATCAATTTCTTTTTTTGGCTTGGGAATTGGTACAATGCAGGCTGTTTTTCAACTCTGAGGTATAATACCTTTATCCAGTATGTTATTATAGAGTTTGAACAGTCTAGTTTTAGCTTCGTCTGGTAGGTTTTTGATTATTGGATAGGAAATCTTGTCACGGCCAGGTGTTCTACCGCTTACCCTTGATAGGCAACTCTCAAGTTCTACCAAAGAAATATCTTTTTCAATATGTTTTGCGGCTAGATTTGCTGCAGGTTCTGGAACTAACGCTAATGCTTCTACTTTTCTTAGTACAAAATCTGAGGAGAAGTTAGAGTCTTTCGAATTGACCGACCAAGTGTCAGCAAATAGATCACAAATCTCCTGTGTAGAATAAACAGGACCAGTTGGCGTTGTGATTGAAACAATAGTTTTAAAGGATGCGTTTCCCGTAAGACGCCTTATATTTTGCCAAACTTTGCTCGTAGATGTGTTGGGATTGATTTGAGCTGTAAAATTTTCAAAGCACTTCGATTTCCTGATTTTTAGAAATCTTCTAAAAATGGCATTTGCTTTTTTGTAGGCTATCTGATTAACTAGTGTAGGATTTTTTTTTAAAAATCGTCCAGGTTAAAACTTTATCTGCTCTTAGCCTAGCGAGTTCCGGGTTCCACCAAGGAACATTTCGTTTGGGTTTAAAGGGTGAAGTTTGAGGAATGGAGTCATTAACAGCACTATGTATGCATTTCAGAAATAATGCAGCTTCTTTATTGACAGAGGGGGATGGTTGTTTAGATAACCTAAGATCGACCAAGCCCCTGAATTTGTCCCAATTTGCTTGTTCAGTTTTATATTTTGCGATATGCCGGTTACCAGCGTTTGATTTTAAAGATATTTTTGTAAGAATAGGAAAGTGGTCGCTGTTGTGTAGATCATCTAGGATGAACCACGATGTCCTTGGTAAAATTTCAGCCGAACAGCAGGTAATATCTATGTGGGTGAATGTGCTGTGTGTGGAAAAGTGGGTTGGAGATCCGTCATTTAGAATGGCCAGATCGGAATTGCTAATAAATTCTTCTAAAATAGATCCACGTTTATTCGTTTTGGGGGAGCCCCAAAGTACACTCCAGGAATTCACGTCTCCAGTAAAAAGGTATGGCGGGTTAACTTGCCGAATTATGTTTTCGAGATCGGTTTTAGAAAAGGCTTGATCGGATGGAACATATAGAGATATAATAGTGATTCTAATATCTATTTGTATTTCTAATGCTATTGCGAGAAGGTTCGATATAATAGGGATCTGTTTATGAGGAATGCTATTTTTGATAAGTAGACCGACTCCATGCTTTGCCGTAACATTGCATGGAAGATTGCGAAAGAATCCAATGTATGGTTTTGGGACGATGGGTGTTGCTTGAGTTGGAAAATGGGTTTCTTGAATGGATATTATATTTGGGCTGTGTTCTTTAATTAAGAGATTTAACTCGTCAATGTTGTTAATGAAACCTTTCATGTTTCATTGCAATATGTTTAGATAACTATTTGAAAGAAGATTTATTTGGTTGTTGTTATGTTGATGAAGTGAATGTCGATGCCTACACCCGCTATGAAGGTGACAGTTCCAACCGCAGACGGATGGACCTGTACCCCCCATAGCAAGTGGAGGCATCGACATATTGTTTGCTGATAAGTGTTTGAATTTATGTGCCATCATTTTTATGTTTATCTAATTGTGAGTTGGAGAGTTTTTGTGAATTATGATTTTTAATTAATGAATCGAAAACTGGAGAGAGACTTGGTTGGGAAGTAGAGCTTTGAGTGGAGGATAAGGAAGATGAGGAGAAATTGGTGTGTGAGGTTGACAAAGTTTGAGATTGTATTAGCGGGATGTTCGTTGGTGTTGTGAAATTTAAAAGTGGTGAATTTCATTGACTAGTTTCTGATGGAACTGTGTTACAGGTTTGTTTTCGGTTAGTTTGCGATAGAGAAAGAGAGCGCATGGGAGCGTCGACGGGTGCTGTGGTAGATTGGGGGATGGGAGTGTGTGGGATGATGGTGTGCAGCTGTTGCTTATCTGTTTGATCGACAGCAGTAACGGCTGAAGATAGAGAAGAAATTGGTTTATTGAGTGAAGGTGTTTGAGGTGATTTTTCGGTAGCTTGTTTCGCTCTTTCTGAGAAAGTTATAGATAAAGGAATTGTTTGGGTTGGGTTTTGTTGGTTGTAAAGGCGTTTTGCCTCGGCCATGGTGCACTTATTTTTTGTCTTGATTTTAAGTATTTCCTTACTTTGTATATATTTCGGACAGGATTTTGATGTGGATGGGTGATTATCCAGACAGTTAGCGCACATGATACGTGTACAGTCCAAGGGGTCATGAGGGGGGAAATTTCAATTCTCACAGATTTTACTTTTTGTGCAACGCTTAGTGGTGTGACCAAGCAATTGGCAGTTGCGGCATCTCATTGGAGACGGAACATATTCCTTAACTTTGGCCTTATACCATCCAATTTCTACTGTTTGTGGGATTTGATATAAATCGAAGGTGAATAGGACTAGGCCCGTTGGTTGAATTTTATTATCAATTATTTTTGTAAATTTGTATACATCAATTATGCCTCGGGCTTTCATCTCAGAGAGAATTTCTGGTTCTTTAACATTAATGAGACAAGGAGCATATACTATGCCCTTTGAAGAATTTAAGGTCTTATGAAGCGTTACATTCACGGGGCATTGGTTGGCTAAGTTGGTCATTTTTAGAAACTTGTCTGCAGATCTTTGGCTTCTGGCAAGTATAAGAATACTGCCATCTCTGAGTTGCGAGATATTATCATACTCAGTACTGACCGAGTCAATTACTTTCCTTAATAAGATTATACTCACTGAAGTGATTGGTGTTTCTGGTATTTTCGGCGAAATAACCACAAATTTAGGGTTTTTGAGGTTCGAGCTGGTTGGCAGCTCAGGAAATTGCTCGAAGCTAGACACTTTTTTATTTTTCTTTGCACGAGGCTCTGACGATGCGTAATCAGATAGCACGTCGTAGTAGCCATCGGGCTTCTTCCTCGGCCCCGGCGATGGACCCATGCCACAAGTTATTGCAAACACTTAGTTTATGAAAAGAGTTAACCGCGGGGTTTGAAAAGATTTAAAGAGATAAAGAAAGGAAAAAGAAAAGTTAGATTAGGAAAGAGACAAAGAGAGTTGTCAAAAGTGCACGTCAGAGCGTAAACACAGCGAGAACGACAGAAGATGCTTGCGCTACGAGAGCCAGACTGCGACTGAACCCCAGTTTAAAATTACGGAAACACCTTCGCAAGTAAACGAAATCATACACACAGACATACTTTATTTTGGAGAAATAGCTGTACTAACCACTATTGACAAATTATCCAAATATGCCACTGCACGAATAATAAAAACAAAAGACATGGTGACACTACGAGAAGCACTACTAGAAAGGTTTGCAATGATGGGAAGACCAAAGAAAATCGTTGCTGACCATGAATTTGATAAATTCTTACTAAGAGTGTTATATAAGGAAAAAGATATAAAAACACACATAACAAAACCAAACAGTCACACCGGCAATTCAGACATCGAAAGATTACATAAAACTCTAGCCGACAAAATGAGAACTGTAAATATCCTACAAACAGAAACTACGAACGAAAAATTATTACAAGCAGTAGAATTTTACAACAGACAAATACATAGTACGATAGGGGAACGACCAATAGATGTACAACTAGGAAGAATACAACCAAAAATTATGCAAGAAAGAAGAAGAGAGGAAACATAAAACTATAGAGAAAAAAAAATAAAACTAGAGAAGAATATATAGAGACTAGGGAAGAAGGATTAGTAAAAAATATAAACACATTGAAAAAGAAACATCGTAAAATAATGCCAAGATTTATTAAACAAAAACTAGGCGAAGTAGCGATATGTAATATCAAAAGACCTGAGAAATATCAACCAATTTCAGGTCGCCCACCAGATGACAAAAATATTAATACTACTAACAACCCTACCACAGACGACAACTGAAGCTCTGACAATGGAAGCAATTAACTCAGAATCAGGTTACATTAATTTAGAAACAAGTCAAATAGATTTAGTAAGAGAAAGAGTAAAAATATTACATGTTATAGAACCACAAAAATTAATGGATACTTTAAAAACCCTAGAAAATTCAATTAAAGAATTAAACAAAAACCCTATTCAACTAACGACAACAATAGAGCATAAAATACTAACAATTAGATACAAAATCAAAACGCTAATACCACATAGAGTCAAACGAGGACTTATAAATATACTAGGAACAGGACTGAAATGGCTCTATGGAACTATGGATGATAATGATAGACAAGATATAGAAGAACATTTTAAATCCATACAGGATAACAATCATCAAGCAATAACAAGCCTTAATAATCAAATAATCATTAAGAATAACTTCAATACATCTATACAGGCAATAAAGAAATCAGTAGACGAAGATAGACTCATAATATTAAAATAAAAAATTTAGGATCCACAGATAGAAGTATATTCAAACTACACCAAGAACTAATCATAACCCAAATGCTATTACAATTAACTATGCTTGAAGATCATATAAACCAAGTGCAAAATTGTGTAAATTTATCCAGAAACAAAATAATGACCACTAGCATACTAACTAACGAAGAGATTGATATGTACCAAATAGATTTAAGCAAACTTCAGATGATAACATCCGGAGTGATGAAAAGTATTTTTTTTTTTTTTGTGGGTAGGTGAAAATCTTCTTGAGACACTATGAGACCGTGTACTCATAGTAGTGTCAGATTTCTACTGACTAAAAACACCCTTCCCTTCGTTTTGTTTACTACGACTAAGTTATACCTTATCAAGTAGTTTAAGCTTCAGAAGAGAATATTCGCGTGAGACAGGTAGATTTTCAATAAAAGCACCTGCTGAAACCGCGGCTTTTTGTCTTATTGCGCTAATTCGAACGGTTTCGTTCTTTGAAGTCGGCGCGTAAGATTTGTCACATCCAAAGTTTGGAGTATGGCACAGTTGCAATGGCCATGAAGACGAATACGAAGCTTGCGAGCGAAGTTTTTTATTTCGTCCTCCACGGTAGCTATCCCTAAGTCTCTGTGGATATCATTGTTTCTGATATTCCAGGGAGCGTTCACGATTATTCTTATAATTCTATTTTGGAATGATTGTATGAGATTCCTGTTGCTTGGTTTGGTACAACCCCAGAGTTGTATACCGTACGTCCACACGGGTTTAAGCACTTGCTTATACAGAAGCAGTTTGTTATATACGCTTAGTTTGGAATAGCTTCCAATTAGCCAATACATTTCTCTAAGTCGATTTTCGACTTCGTCACGTTTCTTTTTAACGTGAGGTTTCCATTCAAGTTTCGCGTCTAGTGTCATTCCCAGATATTTAGCTTCGTTTGCATGCGGTATTTGTACCGAGTTAATGAAAACGGGAAGGTTGATTATTTTCTTGAAAGTGAAGTTAAAATGCGTCGATTTGGTCTCGTTAAGAACAATGCGCCAAGTTTTTGTCCACTCACAGATTTTATCCAAGGCTCATTGGAGTTTTATGGTTGCTGACTCGATTGAACTTTCCGTTGCCAGAATAGCCGTATCGTCCGCGAACGTAGCTACAATAGTGCCTTCAGTTTGTGTTGTGTCCCGAGTGTACAGCAAGAATAAGATAGGCCCAAGGACACCTCCTTGCAGAACTCCGGCGACGATTTCTTTAAAATCAAAGTATTCAGTTCCGTGCTTGACGCGAAAAAGTCTGTTTTTAAGGTATGATTCTAAGATCTTATGAAGTTGCTCCGGAAGGATTCGTCTTAGCTAATAATTCAATCCATCGTGCCAAACCCTGTCGAAGGTTTGAGAAACATCAAGAAAAGCGGTAGAACAAATCTTTTTCTCCTCAAGGGCTTTTTCAATTTCGTCGGTTATTCTATAAACCTGATCAATTGTGGAATGCTTGATTCTGAACCCGAATTGGTGGTCAGGTATTAGGCGTCTCTCTTCAATGACCGGAAGAATCCGTTTCAGTAGGAGTTTTTCAAATACCTTCGATATTATTGGTAGTAGCGATATCGGTCTGTACGATTTTTTGTCATTTGGAGATTTCCCCGGTTTCGGAGCCATTATGACTTCTGCGACTTTCCATTGATTTGGAACGTATAATAATCTAATAGAAGCATTTATTAAATAAAGCAATTTTAATAGTGCCTTTTTTGGTAATTCCTTGAGGATTTGTCCGGTTATTAAATCATAGCCAGGTGCTTTATTATTTTTCAGGTTTTTTATTGCCTGGCAAACTTCTATAAATGACACACTTTTTATTCTAAGGTTGTCAGATGTCGTAGTCGTGCCGGTAAAATCGTCTACCAAAGTTTCTCCATCAAATGGCTTAAAAGTTTCTTCTAAGTGCTCGGCAAATAAATCCGCTTTTTCTTTGTCACCTTTTGCCCATTCGTCGTTGTTTTTTCTTATCGGTGGCGAATGTATTTGGGGTTTTTTAATTCTTTTGACAGCTTTCCAGAGCGAGTAATTAGTGGTTTTTTCGGCGGTTAAACCTTCAAGATAAGCTGAAGTCTCTCGGTTTTTTAGGTCTTGGATCGCTTTTTTAAGCTTATTGCATAGGAAATTCGAGTCGGTTTTATGCTGGCGAGCGCGAGTTTGTTGCCATATTTTGCGTGCTCTCCTCTTTTCTCGAATAAGTTCTTTTATTTCCGCCGGATAATTAGCTTCATTTCATGGGACTTCTTACCTCCTTTAAAGGTGTATTTTTCCACGCGGCATTCTGTATTGATTCAATAAATTTGCCGAGTTCATCCTCTATTTCGAATTGTGTTTTGAGCGATACGTTTAAGACAATATTTTCTTCGCAATCAGTTCTAAAGTCGCGCCAGTTAGTTTTTTTGTTAGTTAATCTAGGCACACCTTCTACTGTCATTAGTCATTGTCAAGATTACCGGCGAGTGATCTGAGGAGAGATCAAAGCTTTCCTCTACTTTCGCAAAATTTGAAGATACTCCTTTTGCTACGAAGAAGTCTATTAGGTCCGGTGTTTTTGCTGTATCAGAGGGCCAATACGTCGGTTTCCCTGTCGAAAAGAAATCAACCCCGAATTGCATACCGGCTTCGTACAGAAGTCTGCCTTTCCGTGAATTGGATCTGGAACCCCAAAAGGTGTGTTTTGCGTTGAAATCGCCACCTATAATGAAATTCGGTCCAAGTGAGTCAAGGAGACGTACAAAGTCGTTACTTCTAAACGTGCATCGCGGAGAACAATAAATGGACGCGATGTTGAAATACGAGTGCCTATTCTTAACTCGAACTAAGCTTGTTTGCATTGTATCGATTTCAATCGTCGTATTTATGGAGTGCTCAATGCAGTCTTTAATGAATAAGGAGGATCCGCCTCTAGCTCTTCCGGAAGGGTGGTATGCGTGATAAGCACGATACCCTCTTATTATTTTTACTCCGGATTCCTTTGTCAAATGAGTTTCAGAGATCAAGCAAATGTCAATGTTGTCATTCCGTAAGAATACTTCTAATTCGGGGTTTTTTTTGTAGAAGGCCGTTTGCGTTCCATGTTAAAATTTTTAGTAACGGATTCATATTCATATGGGAGTTCTTTTTTGGCGAGGCTTTAACTCGAGCTTGCTCAATTTATCAAATATGACTTTGTTGACCTTCGTTTGCTCGTAATGATACTCTAACATTTATAATTAGTAACCTTTAAAAACCCCTACTGCACACCTCGCCGTGGTGTAGGGGCCTAGTAATGGTCAAGGATTCTCGGGTACCTATCCCCAGATGAGACATGAAGCTTAGTTGCAGTCGTCCTTACCCCCCCTGTCATATCCTATCCATTCCCCTCTCCCTTCCGGTGGGCCGGATTCAAGGTGTTACACGACTCGTGCCGAGGATCAGCCTGGCTGGGGGCCCACTCTAAATAATAGCCCAGTCGGTAACGGAGTATCCGGATACCTGGCGACCTCCGGATTAGCCTGCCTTGCCTGCACAATGCGGATCTCTGTGCAGGTCGACCTTCCCATTCTCCGCCACTCGTGGGTCCTAATATGAACAAAAAAAAAACAAAACAACCAAAACAAGAAAAAAAAACAAAAATAAATATTCAAAAAGAGGACGGTCCTCTTGAAAAACCGTCTTCCAGCCTCCTGGAAAGCACACCTGCAAGCTCTGCTATTGCAACTCCTGCTGGCGCATTGGCTTTGAAGCCTAGCACTAGCTACGCGAGCAGTTGTAAGCAAGTGGTCGCTCCCATGATTGCTGAACGCGCGCCTGGTACGCTGGCGGATAGGACTGTGGTCTCAACACCTGGTCCCATCGTAAAGCCAGACCATGTAGCGCGTGGGGTCAACTCCCACATTAGCTCTTTACCCTCAGGGACAGCTAACTGTTCGGCCTCGAGCTTACAGCACGCTGCTCCCTCCTCCTCGAAGGATCCACATCCCCTTCTTAAATCTCTTTCAGGGGCGACGGACAGCTCGGCTTCGAGCTCGCGGAACGTCGCTCCCTCCAAGATCTCTTACCAAGATCGACGGCTAGCCTACAAGCTAAATCAGGCTATCCCTGAAAGAGAGAGAACACAAAAACATAAAACGTCCTTAAGCTGGGCTACTAAACGTGTCCAGCTCCCCTCCGACTCATCCAAAAAGGACTTATCGTCCAAACGACAAAGATCTCAGGATGAGTCTCCCACCTTAGCAAAAAAAACCAAGGCAGTACTCGCCAACACTACCTCCAAGCCCTTCAACCAAGTACTTAAGGCACAATTGGAGATCGCGGTCGTTGACCACAGCGATCCGGATGGTAGCATCAGAGCTGACAAATGGAGGAAGGTGGAGATAAAGCTCGCCACCAATTGTCTCCAAGTCTTACGTGACCATCCCGGCCCAGATGTTTCTTGCAGAGATGCTGGCTGGTATCAAGGGTACGTAAAAATCATTGCCTGTGCTTATCAAAGATCTAAGGATCTTTACAAAATTGCTGTCTCCAGATTGGGGCAGGTTTGGCCAGGTGCACCGTTAGAGGTCGTGGAAAAAGACCAAATTCCTAATCGTCCTAGAACTCGTGCTACCATTCAGGTCGAACCCTCCGATCCTAGGGTGATCCTGGATATCCTCAGGATCAGCAACAGCTCTCTCCCTACTCACAACTGGAAGATTGCCAAAGTGGACAAGCCGAGAGGTGACATAAGAAGCGTCATAATTGTCATCAATGAAGAGTCGCTGGCCCCCTTGGCATCTTCAAAAGGAGTGATTAACTACGGCTTCAGCTCTATCACTCTTAAAGTTTATAAATGCGATTGGACGCTTCTTCCATACCAGTCGCGAGTTTCTCTCCTTCCGAGCCCATTCCCTCGCTCCCTTCGGAGCCCATTCCCTCGCTCCCCTCCGCTGTTCCACCCCTCTTGAGGGTCGATTCTTCGTCGACGGACACGGAAATGGTTGGCGCTCTTCTCAAACTGGACTTTTCCGGTCCCCCTTCTCCCTCACCATCTATCCGTGAGTCCGACTTCGGTTTGACGGACACGGAGATGAATAGCGATCCAAATGGCCCTTCTCTTGAGGATGACCTCCTGTCATCAGATTCAGAGGACGGCAACAATACCGTGATAATGGTATCTGAACAGAGAAGTAGCTCCAATGCTGCGGATCCTTCAGATTAACCTGCATCACTCCATCTCGGCTTCGGCCTCCCTTATTCTCCGGCTTGCTAAAAACGGGGAAGACTTAGTCTTGATCCAGGAACCATGGGTTGTTGGAAACCGGGTTTGTGGCCTCAAGACTCCAGACTACAAACTAATCTACGCAAGGATAGAAGGTAAACCGAGATCTTGTATACTTGCGAAGACCCACGTTAACATCTTTTTACTCTCTAATTTCAGCAATCGAGACATAGTCGCTACCAACCTGGAATTGCATTCAAAAAATTACTGGCTGGTTTCGGCCTATTTGGGTCACGATCAAGTGGGCCCACTCCCTCCGGACATCTTGGGGAGCTTGATTGCGAAAGCAGAGAGCCTTAAGACTGGTCTCATCATTGGCTGTGACGCGAACGCTCATCACTCAATCTGGGGCAGTTCCGACATAAATGAAAGAGGTGAGCAACTTTTTGATTTTATCCTCAGTACTAATCTCCTTATTTGTAACCGAGGGTCTAAACCGACCTTTATTACTCGTAACCGACAAGAAGTCCTGGACATTACCCTTGTCTCTGATCATATCTATAACCTGGTAAAGGACTGGAGTTTTTAGAAACTATAAAAAAACTAATTGGTCTCCATACAGGAAGCGCTTATTGACGCTTATTCCCTGCCTTCTGCCTTCTGAACCTACTAGTACGGATGATCTTGACAAGTTGGTCAACTCCTTTACATCAGCACTTAACGGTGCCTTGACTGTGGCGTGCCCTACCCGCACTCCTCGAGGTAAGAAGAAACCACCTTGGTGGAATGCAAATCTTAGTACTCTTAGGAAGGACAGCAGACTCCTCTTTAATATTGTTAAAAGCTCTCTCGAGACGGCCGATTGGGACACCTACAAACTGTCTCTCAGGAAATATAAAATCTCACTGAGGAAAGAGCAACGACGCTCCTGGAGACTTTTCTGCGACAGTATTGAAGAATCCTCGGAAGCCTCTAGGTTGCGGAAAATCCTCTCAAAAAGCCCTTCAACACCTAGCTACCTCTTACATCCAGATGGTCACTGGACCACCTCTGCTAAGGAATCCATTGACATCCTACTGGATACTCACTTCCCTGGTAGCTCCCCTGTTGCTGTTTCATTATCGGGCATTACCCGTACTTGCTCTCTACCGTGCAGCAGCTGCCTGGTTATAGTAACTACAGAAAAGATCCGCTGGGCCATGCGCAGCTTCAAGCCCTTCAAGTCCCCAGGAACTGACGGCATTATTCCTGCTGAATTTCAAAAAATGTGAGGACATTGTGCTTCCATGGCTCAAGGTCATCTTATCGAGCTGTCTTAATCTGGTCTACATCCCCAAGGCGTGGACCGAGGTTGAAGTTGTCTCCATTCCTAAGGCAGGTAAGAGCTCGCATGTGGAACCAAAGGATCTCCGACCTATCAGTCTATCGTCCTTTCTACTGAAAACGTTGGAAAGGCTGATTGATATTCACCTCCGTCAGAGCATTAGCCCGTTTTTGCTCTCGCCGTCCCAACATGCGTACTGCAAAGGCAAATCCGTTGAAACAGCCTTACACTCGCTTGTGCGCATCATTGAAAAATCTCTGAGCATCAAAGAATATACCATGGTGGCTTTCCTTGACATTGAGGGAGCTTTTAACAATGTCAAACCAGAGGCAATCACAGACGCACTTGCAAATCTGAAGGTGGATACTTCGCTCGGAGTGTTGATCAATCAATTGCTAACACGCAGGATTATCAACACACAGCTGGGTGGAGCATCGGCCAGAAGACGTGCCTGCTGCGGAACCCCCCAAGGTGGTGTTTTGTCCGCCCTCCTGTGGAATCTTGTAGTGAATGAGGTACTAGTAGACCTGGACATGTCAGGCTGTAGGGTGATTGCCTATGCTGATGACATTGCGATTGCTGCGTCTGGCAAGCACCCAGACACTCTCAAGGAAATCCTCCAATATGCTCTCTCTCGGCTCTCTAGGTGGGCCTCCAATTGTGGATTGGGGGAACGGAACTTGTTCTCTTCACAAGGAAATATAAAGTTCCCCACGTAGACCCTCCTATGATTAATGGCACCAGTCTCACCTTCACTGTTAATGCAAAATACCTGGGTCTTATTCTGGACAGAAAACTAAACTGGAAAGCCAATCTACTAGAATGCGTAAGGAAAGCCAATGTAGCTCTCTATTCCTGTAAAAAGGCTATAGGTAGGAGCTGGG
Organism: Brachypalpus laphriformis; assembly: GCA_945910035.1. NCBI lineage: Eukaryota > Metazoa > Arthropoda > Insecta > Diptera > Syrphidae > Brachypalpus > Brachypalpus laphriformis. The sequence goes on along the minus strand of OX246755.1, from coordinate 50,501,786 downwards.
GTATGAAACCTGAAATCACTCGCTGGCTTTACGTGTCTGTTGTCAGGCCTATACTACTCTATGGCGTGATCGTTTGGTGGCCTGCCCTTGACAGGGTTGTTCACCTCTCTCAGGTAACTAAAGTGCAACGATCCGCTTGCATGTGCATCAGTGGTGCACTAAGAACTACCCCCTCTGCGGCACTGAACATTATGTTCAACCTGTTACCCCTGGATATCCTTGGCAGACAGACTGCTGCCAGTACGTGGTCTAGTTATCACATTGGCCACTCCTCGATCCTTGATCTTCTCAACTTCACACATGAAAACACGGACTACACCCCACCGAAACTGAGATTTGACCGACACTTCCGTACGAGTATCCCTGAACGGGATGAGTGGGATGACTCTCCCCCTGATGATGGAAATTCGGTGCACTTCTACACAGATGGCTCTAAGACCGAAGGTGGGGTGGGCTGTGGTGTTTTCTCCGACAAGCTCAACCTGAGCATCTCGTTTCGCCTCCCTGATCATTGTAGCGTTTTTCAGGCGGAAATCATGGCGATTAAGGAAGCCCTGTCTTGGCTGAAATGTAATGTACTATCTGTCAGCGATACTAGCATTTTCACTGACAGTCAAGCGGCTATCAAGTCCCTGGAATCGTGCTCTTTAACTTCAAAGACCGTCTTAGACTGCCGTTCATCTCTTACAGAGATGACAGAGCAGTTCAACATTCACCTATGCTGGGTGCCAGGTCACAGAGACATTCCAGGAAACTGCAGGGCGGATGAACTCGCTAAACAGGGTACTACTCTAAGGATTCTGCCAGATAAGCAAGCCCTAGGTATGCCCCTCGCTACATGTAAGCATCTACTGAAGCTGAACACTATTAGTAAGACCAACCTTAAGTGGGATAGTGGCTCTACGTGTCTCATTTCGAGGCAGATCTGGCCTAAGCTGGACCAGAAACGTAGTGCCGAGTTGGTTAAACTAAAGCGATCACAGATTAGCTGCGTTATCGGTGTCATCACCGGACACTGTCTTATCGGCCAACATGCCAAAAGAGTTGGTCCCGTTGCTCCGGTTGGTTTTATTAGTCCCTGAGTGGTCTAATGGTAGATCCTTGGTATCACAATGGACCTTTACTGGTCTAAGTGTGTCTGCATCGTGGTGCAGACAGCCAATCTAACCTAACCTAACCATACCTATAAAATGTATACAATGTACTTTAACATATATAATCCCAATTCCAAACTCGGAACAACTAGAATTAAAAGGAGAAATTACCAGAATATGCAACATTAACAATAAAGAATTTGAATATAACAAAGAAACTGATGTAAAACAATTAAAACCTTTCATACTTTGTAAACATAAATGCATTAATAAAGTCAACAACCAAGAAGACGTGCAAGAAATAGAGAAAGGCTTGATTGTTATAAAAAATTATAATCAAAGCAGAATTAACCCTCTGTAGCGTGGTTGTCAAACGGTAGTGCATGCGATCATATGAAAACACAAGCGTTTTCACTCAGCTGAGGCCTACCAACTCCTACTCTCAACCTCCACGCGGTGACAGCCGGGTGCCTAGTACCTTAATCCAAGAAATGGGTAACCAACCCCGTTTGGCGGATTCTTGGTGGCAGCAGATGAGAGAGGGGGGGAAGAGTGCTTTTCTCACTAGAGCACTTCTTCCTGTTCCAGGCGGCAGCGGACGAATTCCCTAGACGGAGTCAACGGTGGCGTCTATAGTTCCAGTTAGGTTGAACTTAGTGAATACCTTGCGCGAGCTGCTTCGACGTATTCGGATCACAGGTCGGTAAGGAATTTCCAATGTTGGTCAGGACATTGGAATAGAGATGGTGGCGGAGGAGCCCTTAATGGGCCAACGGCAGCGCTCATACTTCCGTAGTGGACTACTGGCACCGGTGTACCCGGCCCCTCGTCCTAGGGGAATAATTAAGGAACTGGCCCTCCAGGTTGGGGGTTGTGCCGTCGGGGTAACTTCCCTACCACGTAAAAAACGCATGGTTCCGAAACAACCAAAAGCCTCGGATAAGGATGACCCAACTAATGACGACCCCAGCAAACGAAATAAGGACAACGACCTTCGGATCTGTACGTGGAACGTTCTGTCCCTTTACAGACCACGTGCAGCCGAACAACTAGCAGAGGCCCTAGACTGCTATAAAGCAGATATTACCGCCATCCAGGAAGTGCGATGGGATGGGCCAGGCAAAAAGAAGATGAAAAACTGTGACATCTACTACGGTGATTGCTACAGAGGCAACAGGCAACGCTTATTCGGATGCGGATTTGTCATACGCGGCAGACTTAGGCAAGAAGTCTTAAGCTTCCGACACGTGAGCGAGCGTATTATGACTATCCGGATCAAGGCTAAATTCGCTAACATAAGCCTAATATGTGTTCATGCCCCCACAGAAGAAAAGGACCCTGCCTCCAAAGAGTGTTTCTACGAGCTCCTCGACAAAACATACGAGCAATGTCCTAAATACGACGTTAAGATCGTATTGGGCGATTTTAACGCCAAAATAGGAAAGGAGGACGTCTTCGGTAGAGCAGTCGGTAAGCATAGCCTACACGACACCACGTCTGATAACGGACTAAGGCTAATTGATTTCGCTGTGGAGCGAAATGTCACCATAGCAAGCACATGGTTTCCTCATCTCGACATTCATAAGCAGACATGGCGGTCCAATGATCATGTCACGATCAACCAAATTGATCATATTGCGATCGACGCAAGGCATGCCTCCAGTATTCTGGATGTCCGGACCTTCCGAGCGGCCAACATAGACTCGGATCATTACCTTGTTGTAGCCAAGGTACGAATGCGGATATCCCAATCTGAGCAACAAAGAAGAATCACTGTGAGAAAATTTAACGTCGAAAAGCTACAATCGCAAGAGACCGCCAGACTCTTCGCTGAACGCGTATCCCGAAATCTCTCAATCACCCCTTTGCCGCCAGCATCAAGTACCGAAGACCAGTGGCAACGCTGCCAACATGCCATCAGAAACGCCGCGACTGATGTGCTGGGTTTCGCTCGACCACCACCGCGAAACCCCTGGTTTGACGAAGAATGCCGGCGAGTGCATGCAGCAAAACAAGAGGCATACAAAGCGGCGCTGCAAAGGAAGACGAGAGCTGCTCGTGAGCTCTATGAGCAAAAGAGACGGGAAGAACATCGGCTTCTCCAAAAGAAGAAGAAAGAGCATGAGAAGCGCGCGTTTGAGAATATCGAGAGTCTATACTCCAGGAACAATGTACGGAAGTTTTACCAAAAGGTAAAAAGAACGTGTCAGAGAAGTAATACCCGTACAGAAACCTGTAGAGATGAGAATGGAAACCTCGTAGTAGAATCACAGTCGGTGCTGAGAATATGGAAAAACTACTTCTGCAGACTGTATAACGGCGACGAAGACCAACATCCCGCTGTCAGGCAGAATGAACCATTCAACATGGACGATGATAGTCAAAATTTCCGTCCACCTGACCAAAACGAAGTGAGGATAGCAATATCCAAGCTAAAATCGAACAAGGCTGCTGGACCTGACGGTTTACCGGCCGAACTTTTCAAGGCAGCTGGGGATGAATTGGTAGAGTGCATACACCAACTCATTTCTAATATTTGGTAAGAGGAGTGTATGCCTGATGAATGGAATCTCAGCATCGTTTGCCCGATCCACAAGAAAGGAGACCCCCTCAACTGCGCCAATTATAGAGGCATCAGTCTCCTCAACATCGCATACAAGATCTTTTCTGCGATATTGTGTGAACGCCTGAAACCTTTTATCAACAGCCTGATTGGACCCTATCAGTGCGGTTTCAGGCCAGGAAAGTCCACCATCGATCAAATCTTCACACTTCGGCAGATCCTGGAGAAAACCCAAGAATTCCAAATCGATACTCACCACCTCTTTATCGATTTCAAGGCCGCCTATGACAGCATCTATAGAGAAGAGCTTTATAGAGCCATGTCTAGTTTTGACATCCCTGCCAAACTTGTCCGCCTGTGCAGGCTGACGATGGAGAACGCTCGCTGCTCCATCAAGGTCGGTAATGACCTCACCGAGACCTTTGATGTCAAAAAAGGCTTTAGACAAGGTGACGCGCTGTCATGTGACTTCTTCAATATTGTACTTGAACGGATTGTGCGGAACTCACAAGCCAACACCGGAGGCACAATCTATTACAAGTCTGTACAACTGCTTGCATACGCCGACGATATAGACATTATCGGAAGATCTCAGCGGGCTGTCACCGGTGCTTTTGCAAGCATTGAGGCGGAAGCGGCCAAAATGGGTTTGGCGATAAACGAGGGCAAAACCAAGTATATGCTGTCAACTAGAAGGGATAACCAACATCGACGAATTGGACAAAACGTCACCGTGGGCAGCTATAACTTCGAGGTAGTAAGGGACTTTGTCTACCTTGGCTCTGCTATAAATTCAGCAAACAAAATCAGCGCAGAAATCAATCGAAGAATAACTCTTGCCAATCGCTGTTTTTTTGGGCTTATAAGGCAATTCAACAGTAAAGCCCTCTCTCGAGCAACTAAGGAGACTCTATATAAGACCTTGATCATCCCAGTCCTACTTTACGGCGCTGAAACATGGACTTTATTAAAAGAGGATGAAGATATCCTTGGTCGCTTCGAGAGAAAAATTCTTCGTAAGATTTTCGGTCCCGTTTGCGTTGACGGGTTTTGGAGGAGAAGATTCAATCACGAACTATACGAGCTGTACAGCGACATCGACCTAGTCAAAAAACTGCGTATTGGACGTCTGAGATGGCTAGGACATGTAGAGCGAATGGACACCAACGCTCCGGCCCGCAGAGTCTTCGAATCTAACCCCGAGGGACGACGCAGTAGAGGGAATTATCGCCGTAGGTGGCGCGCACAAGTTCAAGGGGACCTCGACCAACTTGGAGTGCGCAACTGGAGGCAATTAGCTAAAGACCGAGCTAAATGGAGTGGCTTGTTGGTTGAGGCCCAGGTTCACCCCGAACTGTAGCGCCACCTAAGTAAGTAAGTAAGCGCGGTGACATTTCTGTCACAAACCGATTCTCTGCCTATAAAAATTAAAATATTTTTTCAAACCTATTTTGAGTCAATGTAGCTTATCTGTAACAAACCGATGTATCGACTTAGTTTCACAAAAAAATGTAGATAGCGTTAGTTGCCGCGGGACCGCCGTTGCGATCGGGTGAAACTACCTACGTGCTTTTGAAAAAAAAACAGTAAAAATTTGAATATTTCGAAAATATACAAGGTGAGTACAAGTACTTTGTGGTGAAGTGTGGGTTTTTATTTAATTGAATGCCTTTGATGAGTTTGACTTTCTGTCGTGTTTGTACCAGAAATGTCACATTGCCTAACGTGGGCAAGCTTTTCTTTGTGAAGAGGCTTATAATATGATTCACTGGTTTTCCGTTTTAGAATGTCTTTGCGACCTCTACGGGATGGCGAAATAGCCGAGGAGTTGAATAATCACGAAGACAGTGAAGATGGCATGGAAGATGACGATGACAGTGTTGCAGATCCCGATTATCAAGCTGAGAATGAGATAGAGCGAAAGCAGTTTTCTAGCGAAGAAGATGATGAAGTGAACCTTGATGAGATTATTAAAAGTTTAGAAGACAGTGAACCTTATTCGTCTCCATCTACTGTTGCTGAGCCAACTGGATCGCAACGAACCCAGTCCGTGGAACATCCTAGAAATCCACAAAAACTCAACCTACGATGGAAGCAGAAAAATCTGCTTTTGAATGAGGAAGAGTTGCGTTTTCTAGGAAACGAAAACTTATCAACTGATATTTTAGAGCTTGACACGCCGAACCAAATTTGCTTGCTTTTGTTTCCCAAAGATTTGCTTGATTTCATTGCAACACAAACTAATTTATATATTGTGCAAAAGGATCCCAATAATAGTTTTGGGGTTTCCACAAGAGATATTCAGCAATTTATTGGCATAGTGTATATCATGTCTTTGATTCACCTTCCTCGAGTTACCAATCATTGGAATGGCACCATTGGAACTCCTATAATTCAAGAAAAAATGCCCGTAAAGATGTTTGAAAAGATTCGTCGATTTATACATTTCAATGACAATTCCCAAAACTTGCCCCACGAACATCCGCAATTCGACAGACTGTTCAGACTTAGACCACTTGTTCAAAAATTTAACCAAACCTTTGCAAAAATTCCTTTAGAGGAATATCTTTGCGTCGATGAGCAAATATGCTCTACGAAAGCACGAAATAACTTAAAAAGATATAACCCGAAAAAGGCTCATAAATGGGGCTATAAGATTTACGTTCTTTGTGGAGTCTCTGGGTTTGCGTATAAATAAAATCGAACTCGAAACTGGCTCAGAAAATGTGGTACTGCCCGACGAACCTGATCTAGGCAATCTAGACAGATCTAGACAACCAAAATTACAGATTGTATTTTGACAATTATCTTTCAACTTTGCCATTGCTAGAATACTTGGCAAAAAATGGTATACTAAGTCTTGGTACTGTACGTCGAAACAGGATTTCAGATTGCAAATTTCCTACAGACAAAGACATGTCCAAAAAAGACAGAGGCTACTCTGTTGAGTATGTTGCTGATGTCAACTGTGTGGATGTAGCAACCGCAGCCTGGAAAGATAATCATCATCATCATCAAGTTTTGTATGAGAAATGCCAAAAACACAGGTGAGGAGGTATGACAAGAATGCCAAGCGGTACATATCAATTGATCGTCCAAATATTGTTGGAGAATCGCCACATGCGTGGTGTGGATCTAATCGATAGCATCATGGGACGCTACAAAGTACAGCTTCGCAGCAAAAGGTGACAGGTTCGCATGTTGTACCATTTATTGGATTTGACTATGGCAAATGCATGGCTTCTTTACAAAAGAATACATAAAGCAAAGGGCTTTCAGGATAAACATTTGAACTCGGCTGATTTTCGGCTTGAAGTTGCAACAACTTTATGTAAGCTTGGTGTAGCATCGAATATGAAGAACCGTCGATCCATCGAAAACGAAATTCAAGCAAAACGACACAAAGGCCCAGAACAACATGTTCCTCCAGTGGCAATCAGGCAAGATCATACAGGATACTGGCCTGTTTGGACAAAAAAGAGCATAAGCTGCAAATTTCCTAAATGCTCTGGTGTCTCACAAACAATGTGCGAGAAATGTGGCGTCGCTCTGTGCTATAATAAACACAACAATTGTTTCAAACAATTTCACCTAAGCTAAGTTACCTTTATGATGCAGTGTGACATTTCTGTCACACTCCTATAAACTTGATTTTTCGTCAAATAAATAAAAAAATTAAGATTTTTCCAGAAACACGTGTATTTTTATTTTTTACGATTAACATTTTTCACTACTTATTTTTATTATTTATATCTTGCCCTACAGAGGGTTAAGAGTAACTGTAATATACAACCACCCTCTAACAAAGATATACTTATTAGAAATTATAATTGTACACTAGATATTAATGATAGGTTAGGTTAGGTAAAGGTGGCTGTCCTGACAGGGTCAGGACACACCTAGACCACGTGGGTCCATTGTGATACCACATGAGTAATGACCGGTCGGGTCACCGGTAAGCAGGGGAACCTTAACCTTTCTCATGAGGGTTTGGCTGAGAATGCTGACTGAAAAGGGTAGAGAGGGTGACTGACTCAGTCAACCCTGAAGTCAAGGTGTACCGAGAAGGTATTTTTTTTTTTTTTTTTTTTGATTGGGAGGGGTAATCTTCAAAAGACGAAACTCAGTACGTCCTGAGTAACAGTGTGGGACTCTTACCCACTAAACCCCCCTCCCACGACCGCCCCATTCCCCGCGGTACTGCCGTCAAGCATTTCATCGCGGGGGGGTTTTAGTCTGATGTATTCGACTAGTGCATGTTTGCATTATCCTGCTCATTGATTGTATTTCGCCGGTCTGATTCTTTCCTTTCTCTTTCTAGGGTTCTTAGAATCTTCATTATGCGCATTGTGCTCCCAGCGACTGCGTCCCATGCCTCCTGGCTTTTGAGCATTTCGCCAACGATGTTTTCTGGCGTCAGTGGGTGGCCGAGTTCACTCCTTAGTGCATTCCTTTCGTCGAGGAATCTTGGGCATTCAAAAAATATATGTTCTGCGTTTTCTACGCAGTCAGCGCAATGCGGACAGTAAGGGCTATTGTCGTGTTTATACTTATGTAAGTACGAACGAAAGCATCCATGGCCCGTTAGGAACTGCGTTAAGTAGAACTCAAGTTCTCCATGTTGCCTGTCGAACCATGGCTGGATTTGGTGTATGAGCCTATGGGTCCACCTGCCTTTCTCAGAAGCATTCCAGCGTTCTTGCCATTCTCTTAGGCTTTCTGCTCTATAGAGCCGGTTTCCGCTGGCCTCGTTTCTTTCTCTTCTTGCGCAGTACTGACGCTGCTGTTCTACTGCCAGGATATCTATTGGGAGCATTCTCGCTACCACGCAAGCTGCATCGCTAGAAGTAGTGCGAAATGCGCAGCTAGTTCTCAATGCACATATTCGATACACAGATGTGATATGTGATCTGTATGTTTTAATTGCCATGGCCCCGGTCCAAATTGGTGCGGCGTATAGGATTATAGACGTAACCACTTTAGCCAGCAGTAACCTACGGCTATATCTTGGCCCTCCTATGTTGGGCATGATACGCGCGAGTGCGGCACTTGCTATTGCACCTTTTCGGCCTACATACTTAAGGTGATCTCTAAATGAAAGTCTCGTATCTATCATGACACCTAGGTATTTTATATGCGGTTTAGATGTTATTTCATGGCCGCCGACTATAATGGTGAGAGTTTCTACCTTCTTTCTACTACTTATCAGGACTGCTTCAGTTTTATGCTCCGCCAGTGTTAGACCAACTGAGGTCAGCCATTTTCGTATTATCCTTATTGTCGCATTGCTTATCTGTTCCACTTCCTCCAACAGTTTAGCAGTGACAATAATGGCGATATCATCAGCAAATCCCACTATTTTTGTTTCTGCGGGTATAGGAAGTCGCAGTATACCGTCATACATAATATTCCAGAGCAAAGGGCCAAGGCCTGAGCCCTGTGGTACTCCGCCTGTGATCTTATATTCCTTGGGGCCGCGGTCTGTATTGTATACCAAGATTCTGCACCTGAAGTAGTCAACAATAACGTCTATGAGGTATTGTGGAACTCTCATCCTTCTGAGCGCTTGTAAGATGTGACTCCAATTTGCCGTATTGAAGGCGTTTTTCATGTCAAGAGTTATAACCAAGCAGTACTTTTTGGAACCGCCTCTTCATCTTCTTCCCTGTATAGCCTCTTGTGCCGTTTTAACTACCACATTGATTGCATCTGTTGTTGAGCGCGCTTTTCGAAAACCGTATTGGTGTTCTGAAAGACCTCCAGATTCTTGAATTGCTGCCTCTACCCTGTTACAGATGATTCGCTCCAATATTTTGCCAGCCGTATCTAACACACAGAGCGGGCGGTATGATGATGGTTCATTTGGTGGTTTCTTACCTTTGGGAAGAAGTACCAGGTTTTGCCGTTTCCACTGATCCGGGAAGACTCCTTCCTTCAGGCACGAGTTGTAAATGTTAATAAACATTTCTGGGCTTACTTTTATAGCTGTCTTGAGTGCTATATTTGGGATACCATCTGGTCCAGGTGCTTTTTTATCTCCAATTTTATTGCAAATCTCGATTATTTCTTCCTTGGTTACCTCTCGGATTGTTGGTGCCTCTACTATTGGATCATCCGAGAATGCGTTCTCTTGTTGCTGAGGAAATAGTCCGACCACGATGTTGTGTACGAACTCTGGGCAGGTGGAAATCTGTGGCTGGCACCTTTTCAATTTTTTCATGACGATTTGGTAGGCTTTGCCCCAAGGATTTTCGTCAGCTTCATCACACCGCTCGATGAAACACTTCCGTTTGCTCTTTAGTATAGCTGTTTTTAGTTCCTTTCGAGCCACCCTGTAGTCTTCTTGCAGTTCACTGGAGACGGCCCTCGCTCTAGATCGCGTATACGCCCTTCTCGCTCGATGACACTTGGTACGTAGATGCGCGATTTCTTCATTCCACCAGTGAACTGGGGGACGATGTTCCATAGCCTTTCTTCTCCTCATTGTGGCGTCACATGCCCGTGTAACCTCATTTATGGCCTGCATTGCTTTACTGCCCGCATGACCCGTCAGTACTGCGTTTCTGTTGAAAGAGTCTGATTTCCAGCCTTTTTTCTGGGGTAGCCTGGCTAGCGGTGTTTGTCTTCTTGCTTCCGGCAGTACTACACATATTATCGCCTGGTGGTCGCTATGAGTATAGAGGTCACTGACTTCCCACTTTTTTCTTCCTATCAAGGAGCTACTTACGTATGTGATGTCTATAATAGAAGCGCCGCTTCCTCTGCAAAACGTGGGTTTATTTCCGCTGTTTACTAGTACCACGTCTAGGGCTGTAAAAGCCTCCAGTAGGGATCTTCCGCGTCTGTTCGTTTCTTTGCATCCCCATTCAGCGGCCCATGCATTAAAGTCGCCAGCAATAATCGCCGGTTTTCGATCTAAAGCATCGTTTACGAGTTTGTCCAGCAGCTCTTTGAACTCTGCTATCGAGCGGCTTGTTGGTGCATAGCAGCTATAAATATATATTCCGTCGATTTTTGCCCATATAAAACCATCTCCTGATGTTGGCATTCTCTCTTGGAAGGCGGTTTTCCCACAGGTCCATATGGCCGCTTTTCCCGTTGTGTCCGTTATCCACGCGTTTGCATCGAATTCTTTGTAGGGCTCACTAAGGATTACTTACTTACTTACTTATATCCTTTAACCCCTCGGGGGGCATAGGGCGTCAACCACGCCTGCGCGCCATCGTGTTCGGAGTTCTGCAACGCGTTTGAGCTGCCTCCAACTCATTGCTAAAGAGCTCGATTCCTCCTCAACTGTTCTGCGCCACGTTTGCCTAGGGCGTCTCGCTATTCTGCCTGCCTGGGTGAGCGGATTCCACTGCATGGCGTATTTCGCAATGGAGTTGTCTTCGCGCCGTAGGGTGTGTCCAATCCATTGCCACCTTCTTCTTCGTATAGTAATGCTTATAGGTTCTTGGCCCGTTCTCAGATAAAGTTGTTCGTTGAAGATGCGGTTCGGCCAAAAAATCCTCAAGATGATTCTTAAGCATTTGTTTACGAAGACTTGCAGCTTGCGTGTGTTAATGGTGTCCACCTTCCAGGTACTGCACCCATAAAGCAGCACTGATTCTACGTTGGAGAGGAACAGTCGTAGCTTGGTTCTTAAGCTAATAACATTGCTTCTCCAGATTTTGGACAGCATTCCGAACGCAGCTTTAGCCTTCCCGATTCTGCTGCACACATCCAGTTCGGTGCCACCGCGATTAGCCGAGACGACACTTCCTAAATATAGAAAGTTATCAACTTTCTCGACTTGCTTTCCGGCAATGTTAAGTTGAGCGCGGGTATTGAAAGTACTCAGGGCTTTTGTTTTGGCTGTGTTTATTTTTAGCCCCACTTTGTTTGCCTCAGCTTCTAGATTTTGGGCCATCAAATGAAGATCCATTATCCGATGTGAAAGTAGACAAACATCGTCAGCGTAATCTAGGTGTTTAAGGTAAGATGTCATAGTCCAACGAATTCCAGAATTAGCTTCCGTCAATGCTGCACGGAGTACATCGCTGATAACCACCAAGAACAATAGTGGGGACAGTATGCACCCTTGACGTACTCCACTTTGGACTTCAAAGTCCTCCGACACCTTACCATTGTGCACGACGTGACACTTGCCGCCCTCATATGTAGCCTTGATAATAGCTATAAGCTTTTCTGGAATGCCTCTCCTGCGCAAGGCCAACCAAATAGCATCTCGATTCAATCTGTCGAAAGCTTTCTCGAAGTCGATAAACAGTAAATGAAGCGGAGACCTATACTCAACGCATTGTTCGATTATGATCCGTAAGGTGTTTATGTGGTCGATGCAGGAGGATCCAGCACGAAAGCCTGCCTGTTCGACATCGAGAGTTGAATCTAAATGTTCTTTAATTCGTTCTAGAATTATTCTAGCTATTATTTTGGCTACAGCTGGAAGAACACATATACCTCTCCAGTTACCGCACTCCATCAAGTTACCCTTCTTTGGAAGCTTAATGATCATCCCCCTTTTCCACTCCTGTGGAAATTGTTCACTATCCCAAGCTCTTCGTATTAGCGGATGCAGCAAATCTGCCGATGTATTTGGCGCCGCTTGAAATAGCTCGGCAGGGATGCCATCAATACCCACCGCTTTGTTTTTCTTGAGGGACTTGATTGCTGTTATTATTTCAGTTTTACTGGGAGGTACGGTGCGAATTCGGGAATTTGTTGCTTCGAACTGCTCATTCGAATTCAAGATCATACCGCCGTCGTCTAAGTGATTTAGCACTGTAGCAAAATGTTCTCTCCATCTAGTGAGCTGATCCTCATCCGAAATCAGAAGGTTACCGTCTAGACTCTTCACTGGATGTTGTTTGGAGTTTCGACCAATGAGCTCCTTAGTGATGTTGTAAACAGTCCTACTGTCGCACCTACTCGCTGCTTCTTCAGCCCTTGAGGCCAGTTAGTTGACATATTGACGTTTGTAACGTCTCACACTACGCTGCACTTCTTTCTTCTTCGCACGGTATTGGGCTTCAAGCTCGGTTCTCTCTACTGCTGAGGCCGCTGCAATCCGAGCCTTGATTGCTGTACGCCCATCGATCTGTCTCCAGGTGTCTGTAGAAAGCCATGTGCGGTGGTGTTTCTGCTTTTTACCGACATACGTGCGTGCCCCAGTCGCAAAAACATTTTTCACAGCACTCCAGTGGTCATCCATGTTCTCTATGCTGCTGATTGCTTCTGCTTCTAAGGCAAGATGGTCCCTGAACTGTTGGCGCACTTGGGGAACCTTGAGCCTGTCGATATTAAACCTGGTGATGTTTGAAGTAGGTTTGAACGGTTGCTGTTGACGGATGCAGTACGAAGGCGTAAATGAGCTACCATAAGATGGTGATCTCGTTCTTGTCCGACGTCAGCTCCACGTCTGTTTCGGACGTCCAGGAGACAATTTCTAAAGCGGCGACTGATCGCAATGTGGTCGATCTGGTTGGATGTTCGTTGCCTATCAGTAGAGACCCAACTGATCTTATGGCAGGTGTTATGCTTAAACAGCGTACCTCCGATGACTAGGCGGTTGGTATTGCAGAAATCCACAAACCGCTCACCATTGTCATTACGGTCTCCCACGCCGTGAACTCCCATCACGTGCTTAAGCATGGTGTTGTCGCTACCCACCTTGGCATTGAGATCTCCCATTACCATTACGATGTCCCTATTAGGCGTTTGGTTGTAGGCGGCGCCTAAGTGGCTATAAAAATTATCCTTTTCATCCTCAGTCGCGTCTAGAGTCGGAGCATAACACTATATGATGGTAATTTTTCTTACTCTACTCTGGAATCTAGCCGTCAATATCCGGTCACTATGGGGTTTCCAGGATATGAGGCTGCTACGTGCTGCTGGAGTTAGCATGAGTCCTACGCCAGAACTCCGTGCACTTCCAGCTGGTTTACCAGAGTAGAGCATCACAGTGCTTTTTGTTGGGGAGGTGTATTCCCCAGCATCGTACCATCTTATCTCGCTCAGCCCTAGGATGTCGATTTTATACCGTGCGAATTCGCGCTCCAATTGGAGGAATCTGGCGTTATAAGGCCCTTCCTTGAGTGAGTCCAGGAGGGTCTTAACGTTCCAGAATCCGATCGTTGTCCGTGTTCGATAGCCAAATGTCGTCAACAAATTATCAGTCCTTATCCGAGGCGATAGTTTCCGTTTCGGAGCAATAGTTTGTTTTACGGTTGCGGCTCGCTGGGCCACAGACCAACCGACACTTATCCTGTTTTTTGGCGCAGGAAGCTCGCCATTCGTCCTCTCCCGTTAGCAATTTCCGAAGAAATTCCCAGATGGCACCACGAGGAGGTGGGAGTAGGGCTTACTAACAGAGCTGCTAGGTTTTCGGCTGCAGTGGCTCCTTCTCGCTACTTAGCGGACCAACACCTATCGGGAGATGCTGCCCCTACGAGGCCTTTGTTAGTCGTTTGCCATCCTAAGGATTACGACGTCTACTTTTTGTTCGCGCACAGATTGTATGAGGAGATCGTTCGCAGCTTCGCAGTGATTGAGGTTGAGATGTTTTATCTTCATATAAGGTGTTTTAGGTCTCTCAAGGCTTTTTGGAAGGCTGGGCATTTGCCGCTTCCTGTGACATGGTTGCTATTTGTGTCCTTTTTGTCACAACACAGCAGGCATTTTGGCTCTAGGGCACAAGATTTTGCGGTGTGTCCACTCGCACCACATCTAATACACCGGTCAGAATAATCCACCGCACTTTTGCATGCTCTGGCAGTATGTCCGAAGTCCATACATTTGTAGCATTTTGTTGGAGTGATTTTTTCCCGTATTCGGCAGACCACCCAGCCAATGCGCACTTTGCTGGCAGTCATCAGCCTCTCAGCGACTTCCGCTGGCAGGCTCACTGTCGCTATCTGTGTCCCTAAGTAAGCTTTTCGCAGAGACTTTATGGCACTTGTTCCGACATGGTACTCTTTGGATCCCTCTAATTGCTTGGTTAGGGCTTCGCAGATCTCCTCCTTCGTTGTGATTCCGTCCAGATCTTTGACTTCTATGAGTACCTCGTGCGTTAGGGTTTTCACTTCCGCTTCTGTTCCCAAGGCCTTTTCCACGGATGCATGAAGCTTGGTCGTTTCCGTTGTTGGGAGGCTCCTTAGTTTTAAGAGTAGGTCTCCTTTGGCCGTCCTCCAGATTTGGTTGACCTTTTGGCCGAGCTCTCTCAATTCAGGGTTGTCCTTTACCTTGTGCAGCATTTCTGCATAAGAGAGACGATCCTTAGCTTTAATCACTAAAGCATCTGGGCGCGCTTTCAGCCTTTTTTTGGTACTTCCTCTTGGCTTTTCCCACTTTTCGGCTTTCGTGTTATGGGTTTCCACCTGGACGGGTTTTTCTTTTCCTATCGGGACCACGGTCTTTTTCTTCTTCGCGGCTGGGAGCTGCTGGCTCATAATTTTGCTTTCCCGCCTGCGTTTGGGCGTTTGTGGTCGTATCTCACAGCTATCTATCGCAGGCTTTGACGCCTCAGTTGTCTTCAGGACTGCTGCTCGGTAGTTTAGCGGTTTTGACTGTATGGTTTGTGTAGTCTTATCCTGCCTTTCAACGTGTAAACGTTCTTGTCGTTCGTTTTCAGGGTCCAATGCCTTTTCATACGTGGTACGAATAGAACTCACCAGTTTACGAATCTCGTGATGCACGTTGTTCTTATCCTTGATGAATTCAGCAAGTTCGGCTTTTTTTTTGCCCAGTACAGTCATCGTATCACACTTGCCTATCTCTTCATTGGAGCGTGGGTTGTTTTGAACCTCAGCTAAAGCTATGGTAGCAGTGTCCACGCGTACGATTTGGGGCGATATTATCGCCGCCTGTTCCTTTTCAAGCGGAGTATCAACTGGCGATCGAGCCAATAGTGCTCCCCTTCGAAATGGGTCTTCTATGGTTGGGGTTTTTGGCTCTCCATTTTTTTGGTTTTTTTCCGTTTCTTTTGTTATTTTTATTTGATTTATTTTGGTTTGTTTAAATTTGTTCATTTTGAACCCCACGAGTAAGGGGGAATTGATATCGACCACGCCATAGCCCCCTGTAGCGTGGTAAGGCTTTATTTCAACCAGAGGTCACCAGGTATCTGGAGGGCTCCGTTAGAGATGCTGTATTGAATTTACATCCCCAGCACCATTCAGGCCTCAGCACGGGTCGCGTAACACCTTGCCTTCGGGATAGGACACTTATTTAAGAGCGGCGTCTACTCGCTCTGTCACAGATACTTCACAGGGCTCATGTGATTTTTTCCCTCACACCCTCCATTCTGCCGCTCGTGGTCGGGGACTGCTTATTGGTTATTCGCATCTAGCCTGCATATCTGAAGGCCGTTCAGCTATCCGCCACCTTGCTGACCCCCCTGGTAGCCTAAGCGTGGCCCCAGGTGTGTGCAAGTTATTATTGGCAGGTCCCATAAACCGTGTAGGCGTAGAGGTGCATACGTATAGTAGAGTGACTGATTCAGTCTAACTCTAATTACTGTTATGCATGCTATTGACTAGGTGGGGTGACTGATTCAGTCAAACCCTTCATACCTAGGTGGACCGTGTAGGTGTGGAGGAGCATAAGCGTACATAGAGTGACTGATTCAATCGAACTCTAAGTACTGCTATGTATAAAGTGTGAACTAGGTACGGTGATTGTTTCAATCGAACCCGTACCTAGGTGGACCGTGGAAATAGTGGGGAATGCAAAGTAGAGCGAGATGACTGATGCAGTCAATCTTGCACTAGTATGCAGTCGATCTTTAGGGGATGGTTTGGCTAGGTGGGGTGACTGCTTCAGTCAAACCCTTAATACCTAGTTCAGCGTGTAGGTAGTGTGCATGTGAGTAATAGGGGGATTGATTGACTCAATCAATCTCTGTTACCTCTATGCAGTAATGTTATTTACAGGCACTGGTCTAGTGATATGGGAGGGTTAGCTATCGATCTTGGGAGGTGTCTGTTGCAGTACCTCTTGGGGATTGATAGTAACCAATAACGAGGGAGGAGGGGTTGTGGTGATGTGGAGGGGGGGCATTTCGGCTAAACCAGTTGGATTTACCTATGTATCTATTTAAGTTTCTAATGTCTATGTTAGACAGGTCACTTAGGTCCTCAATTTTGCTTAGTAGCTTCTTTCTTAGTGTGGCTAGCGCTGGGCATGTGCCAAGGAGGTGGAGACTATTCTCCTCCTCCTCTTCATCTCTGCAGCTTCTGCAGAAGTCGTTTGCTGGGACACCCATTCTAGTGGCGTGTCTACCTAACAAGCAGTGTCCTGTCACTATTCCTACTGTGAGGCTTATGTTCCTTCTATTTAATGAAAGGAGATTTTTGGTTTTCGTCGCGTCAAGTAAGGGCCAGATCTTTCTGGTCGATGCGCACGTAGCTAGATTACTCCATCTGTTGTTTGCACTAGATTGCGCTTCGTTGAACATACGAATTTTCATTAATTGTATTGGTGGTGCCGGTGTCTCTCTGTTGACATCGAGAGGAAGTGCGGTGCCTTGTTTAGCTAGTTCATCCGCTTTACAGTTGCCTGGAATATCTCTGTGTCCTGGGACCCAGCACAGAGTAATGTTGCATCTGTCCGCAATCTCGTTAAGAGATTCGCGGCAATGTTTGACCAACTTAGATCTTATTGTTGGCGTTACCAGAGCTTTAATCGCTGACTGACTGTCTATACAAAGGACGATAGACTTACCATCTATTGGGTATATAGAGAGTCTGCGCGCTGCTTCACGAACAGCCGATATTTCCGCCTGAAAGATGCTACAGTGGTCCGGAAGTCGGAGAGCTACGTTTATTCTAGGTGATTCGGAAAATATACCTAGTCCTGTGCCCTCCGAAGTTTTGGAACCATCTGTATAGATTTCGATTGTTGCGTCATTTAGAATGATACCTTCCTCCCATGCGGATCTGTCAGGGATGGTGGTGTTATATTTGATATTGAAATCAATAGATGGGGATATGTAATCTGTTACTCTGAGATTGGAGTTTTGTAAGATTTTCATGTGGCCAATTTGTGAGCTTGACCACTGGAGAGATTCTCTAAGTCTTAGGGCTGCTTTAGATGCTACCATTTTCCCAAAGATATCAATGGGATATATATTAAGTAGGGTTTCTAAGGCGGCTGTGGGAGTGGACCTGAGAGCCCCTGTGATGCATTTGCATGCTAATCGCTGTACTCTTTCGACAGAGTTTGTGTTGCACCTTGCAGGCTACCAGACGAGAACGCCATAAAGCAGGATTGGTCTGACCACCGCCAGGTACAACCAGTGGACTATATTAGGATGAAGACCCCATTTAGGACCTATAGCCTTTTTACAGGTGTAGATGGCGATTTCCGCTTTCTTGGTTCGATCTAGAATGTTCTGTTTCCAGTTAAGTTTACTATCGAGAGTCAACCCTAAGTATTTTGCTTTGTTTGAAAAGCTGAGTTCCGTGTTTCTAAGCTTAGGTGGGGCTACGAACGGGATTTTATATTTCCTAGTAAAAAGTACTAGTTCAGTTTTGGACGCGTTTACGTTGAGCCCAACGCTGTCCGTCCATTTCGCTACTAATGTTAGCGCCGAGTTCATTACATCTCTTAGGGTTTGGGGGAATTTACCTGATATGGCTATGGCAATATCGTCAGCATATGCTACAACCCTGTAGCCTTTATTTTCTAGTGAAGTGAGTAGCTCATTTACTACTAGTATCCAAAGTAGCGGAGAAAGAACACCCCCTTGGGGTGTGCCCCTGTGCGCTAGCCTTTTGGTTGAGCAGCACCCGAGCTCGGATAGAATCTGCCTGCTGTTCAGCATTCGCTCTATCCAGATGCAAAGGCAGCAGTCCACCTTCAGGTCAGCGAGCGCTCTTGTGATGGATTCTGTATTGACGTTATTAAAGGCGCCTTCTATGTCAAGGAAAGACACCATAGTATATTCTTTAACGGCAAGAGATTTTTCAATGGTGTCTACTAACGAATGTAGAGCTGTTTCCACTGAAAAACCTTTCCGGTAAGCATGCTGAGAGCTAGATAAGGTTTGTACCTTGAGTTTTGAACGGATATGGTTATCGACTAGCCTTTCTAACGTGTTCAGAAGGAAGGAGGAGAGGCTAATTGGTCTGAAATCTTCCGGATTATAGTGGGAGGTCTTACCGCATTTCGGGATGAAAACCACCTTAACTCATTTCTACGAGGATGGGGTATAGCCGAATTTAAGGCAGCTGTTGAAAATCACGTAGAGCCAGGGGGCTACGGGTTTTATGCCAATGAATAGTGTGGGTGTTTATTACTCCTGCCGGAACGTCCATGATAGAGTAGTGTTGGGGTATAGATGTGTTCGTATCTATAGAGTTTCCTCGGAAATGCGTGTCCATAAGAAGGTTTAATGTTTCTTCTGTGGACTTAGTCCAGTCTCCGTTAGGTTTCTGGATAAAGCTAGAGATATGAGGAGATTTGGAAAGAGTTTTCCTCAATCTGCTAGAATCGTTTGTCCTTTCTATATTGCTACAGAATAATCTCCACGATTCTCGCTGAGCTTTCCCTATCTGTTTTTTGAAGACCCTGAGGCTGTTCTTATAGTTATCCCAGTCTTCTGAAGATCGTGAAGACTTTGCTATATTGAACTGCTTCCTACTATTATTTCGGAGTTTTGCTATGTAAGAATTCCACCAAGGTGGTTTATTGCCGTTTCTGTGCCTGCTAATTGGACAAGCTTTCAAGAAGGCTTTGTTCATAGTTCCGGAGACTTTGTCCACCATCTGGTCGATTTCGGATGGTGAGCAAGGTTGATTTATCTCGGTGCTAAGCTCCTTATTTAAAAATGTGCTATAAACCTGCCAATTAGTGTTCCTAGGATTCCTAAAGGATTTTGATGGAGGTTTGGTAAATTCCAAACTAAATTGAATATAGTTATGGTCCGAAAAAGAGATATCTTTCGACACCTTCCATTTGCTAATGTTTAGCTTTGTGGAGTTGGTGGCTAGAGTAATATCTATTACTTCTTGTCTAATTTTGTTAGTAAAAGTAGGTTCAGAACCTATATTACATACTACGAGGTTAGTTTCTATGATGAAATCAAAAAGACGCTCACCTCGATTGTTTGTATCACTGCTTCCCCAAAGGTTGTGGTGGGCATTGGCGTCAGCGCCTATCACTATGGGGATGTTGCTTACTTGGGCTGACTTTATCGTCTCGCGTATATTTGGTGTTGATAGTGGGCCTGTGTCATCATAGGGCATATACGCTGACGATATCCATAGCCTGTCTTTCCCCTCGCGGTCTAACTCCACACATGCGAAGTCCGAATCGTTGAAATTTGGTAGGAAGAAGGCTTTTAAATTATTTTTTACTAGAATGCAGGATCTTGGTTTACCTGATCCTTTGGCATAAAGCAAGGAATAATTCTTTGCCCTTAATCCAGCTATGCGGTTGTCACTTGTCACCCAAGGTTCCTGAATAAGGGCAATGACCTCTCCTCCTGACTCCAGGCGGAGCAAAAAGTTAGCAGAAGCTGCTATGGAATGGTGTAGATTAATCTGCACTAGTCGGAGCATCATTCCTGACTGGTACAGATGCCTCTATTACTGTGGTGTCACAATCCTCCGACTCGGAAGATTCACCACTGTTTTGCTTTGGCAGCGAAACTGTCTCTACCTCACCTGCTGACTCAGCTGGTGTACCGACCGGTCCCATTTCTTTGACGCCTGCTGACTCAGCTGGCGTTACGGCCTGGGTCGAAGTGGCAGCTGTCGGTGGTGAGTCCGACGGGAGGCTATCTGATTCGGTATCCAATCCAAGACAGCTCAAAGAGGAAACCATACCTGAGATGAGCCTCTCGTCTTTCTCATGGACCTTCAGCACCAGTTCTTCCATGCCGTAGAAGATCTTGTAATCCCTCTTGCTTAAAAGCTCCAGGGATTCTTGGTTGAGGAGGAATAAGACTAACCTTCCTGCCTCTACCGGTTCATCGGCTTTAATGACCTTCCAATTTGAGGTAGGAAGGTCCGGATTTTGAATACGGATCAACTTCAGGATATCCGATTCACTGCATGGTCCTGGTGGAATCCAAGTTCGAGCTCTTGGACGGACCTTTATATCGCTCCAGTGACAGACCGATAAATCGGCTTTGGCCCAAAGGTGGTTAAGCTTGGGTACTGCCTCTTTTAGGAACGCGATGGAACTGCTGTTACTGCATTTTAAAAGTTTTGCACCGTTGAGGTACCAGCCAGCGTCCGAAAAGGTCGGTGGCGTAGCAGTTGGGTTCTTAAGACAATGCGCCAGCACGTCTGACGCAAGTCTTGCCTTGAGGAGCCTCCAGTTATCACCACTGATACGGCCCTCCTCATTTCCGCTGTCGCAGAGGGCCTGTCGTTGTAGGGCCCGAGCACCGACTCGGTATTCTTGGCCTTCTTCGGGGTCTTGGAGGTATCGTCCTGGGATCTAGGACGTTTGGACGTTGAGTCCGTTTTTGGTACCACGCCCGAACGTCCTCCCGACTCGGGTTGACGGTTCGGGGTGTTGCCGAAGGGCCTATTGCCATTCGCAGGTCTCGTCGACTCAGGCTGAGACCTGTTATGTATTGTCGGGCGAGCGCGTTTTGGGGGTGGCCTCTTGTTATCCAGTGGCACACTCTTACTCGTTGAGGGGGCCTGCCCTCCCGACTCGGGTTGACTGGTCTCCTCAGCGATAACGCTACTCGCCCAGCGCAGCGACTCCTTGTCCTTCTGCTCCCACGATTCCTCTCGTTTTTCGAGAATCCGTGCGAGCAGGTGCTTTGCCAAGCGAAGGTTTCTGTACTTTTTAGCACTAGGGGAATTCCTCTTCTGGATTGCGCACCCGCAACGTGCCGATACGGCTTTTGCCTGGGGCTCCGCATCTGAAGCGGAATTGTCAATGGATCTGGTATCAGAATCCGAAGGGTTCGTGTAGGTGTCGTTGTCCGTCGTCTCTCTGTATATAGGTTTGTCGGTCTGTTCGTTGTCCTTGTTCGTTAGGTTTGGAGGCAAAGCCTCCAGGTAGTTGTGTTTGTTTTTGTTTTTTTGTCAGGTTTTGTTTTAGACATTGTATGCATGTCCCCACGAGTAAGCCGGTGAGAAGTGTCTACCGCCAGCATAGCCGGTTTTACTGGCGGTAAGGCTTATTACGACAGGCCCTGCCAGGGCACCTGAAGGAGCTCGTTAGCGACTGATAAAAACCCTCAGCCTTTCATCCCTGGGCACGGTTTACATGAAACACTCACCTCACCCATTAGAATGGGTTGACTACACTTTAGCCTCAGATGCCCTTCCCTGAAGACCTTACAGCATGGGTGGCCCTACTGCAATCGCCCTTCGGGATCATTGGGTCCTTACTAAGCATCTTCACCGCGACAAGGTACGTAGTCGAAGAAGATGAGATATTAATGATACAACATTCAATAATAAAATAAAGGAATTCAACGATCAAATCATCACCATTGTCAAAACCAATAAAATAGAATATGAAAAAGAAATATCATTTAAAGAACTGGTTTTAAATCAAACCAGCAATCTAAAAGAAATAATAGAAATTAAGTACCAAAAGAAAACACACCAATATGTTAGTGGAACTCTTGTAATCATAACTCTAATAATAATCATTTATCTAATATATAAATGTAAGGGAATAGATCATCAAAAATTAAAATTGTTAATACTCAACCTATGGAAAGGTTTGACTTAAAGAAGGGAGGAGTTATGTCATCGGATGATGTCATACTTAAACAATCACCTAATGGTGTCCTACTCAAACAATCACTTATGTCATGAGACAATCATATCACACTTAGAACCCCACATGTCATATAACACCTCAGTCTTAAAACCACTCATGTCATAAAACAATCACGTAACACTTAAGACCCCACATGTCATATAATACTTCAGTAATTAGGGATGGACCTCTTGCCAATATAAATATTGTAAAGACACAGAAAAGAAGTTATTCTTAAGTTATCACTCAAGGAATAAAGAGCTCTCAAAAGTTTACTTGTGTTTTTAATTTGGACTCACATAGAATTAAATTCTAAAACTACCTCTAAGTTTTCGCGAAGCCTTCAAAACGAGGCTAACATCCTCGGTTTAACTCAGCTGCATCAAAACATTTGTTATTTTGTTGTTAGTCTTAAGGTTGCTTACAGATGCTATAAGTGCTGTGGTATTCGACTCCAACAAATCCAAACATATCTCCTTTGCTTTTTCCGAAGCGTCAGTGCAATTTTCCATTGGGATATGGGCAACTATATTGCCCTCGTTGGTTTTCTTTTCCAAGAACTCTAATTGTTTTTCCAGTGCAGTACACCTATCTGTCATTTGATGGATTTGTTTTTGTAGCGACTCATTGGTCTCTCTAAGACATTGGACTTCGTTGCTGATACCCTATATATCCGACTTTGTTGGTAAATTTCGAAGTCTATCATTGAGTAGGAAAGCCATGGTATTTTGAATCTGTTTCATCAAATCCTGCACTGACATATCTCCTACAGTTATTTGAGCTTCTTTGGCCGGAGACTGAGAAAATGTGTCGGTGCGGCTCCTCTTGTTTACCGGTGCTGCGGGTGCTTCTTTTCTGTTTGCAGTATTTTTAACCGGTGATCGTTGCATCCTACCGTAGTTTACTGATATTTTGTGCGAGTAGTTTAAAGGTGGTTATATACTAGGCTCTTTACTTAAATGCTAGAACTTACGCAACCTTTGATTTAAGGTGAAGAAATAATCACTTACAAGGCGTTTCTAACCAAATTAAGTTAATTTACCCTTAAAAAGCTTAGTTTTTTCCGGCTTTTTGTAGGAGCACTTTTTACTTTCAACCACTTTGACAGATGATCAAATGTCAATCCAGGTAGATGAGTGTTTTTTTTTTCTTCTCAGCATCCTTTTCATAATTGCGGCTGCTCCGACAAATTTCTTCTCTCACTAATTCCTGCCGGGCCGCGTAGAATTCTAAATCTTTCACCGCACCTTAGGTTAGGTTGACGTGGCTGCCAGGAAAGAATCACCAACACACTTAGACCAAAAATAGGTCCATTGTGATACTACATGGATCATGGGAGAAAGTTTCTCCTACCTACACGTTAAACCATTTTGAGCTTCCTATGAAGCGTAGGAGGGTCTTAATATCGATGTTTTTCAGGTCGCCTATATCGTTGTAATAGGGGGCTCCTAGGTGAAGCTTTCTTCTACGAAAGAGAGCTGGGCAGAAACAAAGAAGGTGAGGAATAGTTTCTTGCTCTTCTTCGTCCATGCAGCTTCTACAAAAGTCATTCGCAAAAACGGCTAGCCTTGCAGCATGCTTGCCTATTAGGCAGTGTCCAGTGATGACACCTATTATAGCGCCGATATGCAATCTGTTGAGAGAAATTAAATTCTTAGAACGTTTTAGATCCAGCTTCGGCCAAATTTCTTTAGTCGCTAAACATGTGGGCCCACTTGTCCACCTAAGACTCGTACTCTCGATAGCATCCAGCTTAAATTTGAGTTTGCAAGTAGCGATTGGTATACCTAAGGAGCCTTTATCCGGCAGGATGGGTATAGTTGTTTCTATTCTGGCAAATTCCTCGGCCTTACAATTCCCTGGAATGTCCCTAGGCCCCAGCACCCAACACAGGTGAATATTGAACTGCTCAGACACCTCCACGAGAGACGATCGGCAGTCTAGAGCTACTAAGGAATTTATAGAGGTCGATTCCAAGGATTTGATTGCTGCTTGGCTGTCTGAAAAGATGCGTATATTTCTAGCAGATATCTCGTTTTTCTTAAGCCAAGATAAGACTTCTTTAATCGCCAAAATTTCCGCCTGGAACACGCTACAATGATTTGGAAAACGGAAGGAGAGCTTAAGATTAAACCTGCCAGAGAAAACACCTCCACCAACTCCGTCCCTGGATTTTGAGCCATCAGTGAAGAAGTGGATTGACCCATCTTCTAAAAATGCATTATCATTCCAGAGTGATCTGGAGGGGATGGTGACGAGGAAGTAACTTCGAGGCGAACGGCCGAATTCGCTGCCATTTGCTTGCTAAATGCATCGAGGGGTATCAGATGTAACAAAATGTCCAGTGCCGCAGAGGGAGTTGCACGTAGTGCTCCGCCTATGCACAGGCAAGCTGTGCACTGGACCTTACTTAGATAATCGCGATTTATAGCTTTTTCTAAGACCCTCTACCAGACAATCACCCCGTATGTGAGTATCGGTCTAATGACCGAGATGTAGATCCAGTGAGTGATTCGGGACTGTAAACCCCATCTATTTCCAATAGCTTTTTGCAGGGGAAAAGTGCTACTGTAGCTTTCTTTACTCTTTCTTGAATATTAGGTTTCCAACTAAATATTTTGCAGTGTCAGAGAAAGTTAAGGTGATACCATTGAGAGAAGGAGGGTCGACTGACGGAATTTTATATTTCCTGGAGAAGAGTACAAGTTCAGTTTTATGGGGGGGGTTTATACCCAAACCACACCGAACTGCCCATCCAGTGAGCTTGTTTAAAGCGTTTTGTAGAAGTTCCTTTAGAGTATTTAAGTGCTTTCTTGAGACAGCCAAAGTAACATCATCTGCATAAGCGATCGCCGTGCAACCCTCACCTTCCATCGTTATCAATAGCTCATTGATCACCATATTCCACAAAAGCGGGGGATTGAACACCACCTTGCGGAGTGCCTCTACTGACAGACCTTCTGGTAGAAGACTGAGGTAACTAAATATCTTAAAGTTAACCTGTACTTGAGCCAACCAGTTTTGCGGTTCCTAAAAACTGGCGGGCTAATAGAATCTACGTATAGAGAGAATTAGAGATACCTGTGATCCGACAAAGATGGTTTGCTTGACACCTTCTAATTCTTGATGCGTTGGGTGATACAAAAGCGGGCTCGTTACCTATGTTGCACAAAATAATGCTTGTACTTAAAATGAAATCAAAAAGTAGCTCACCTCTTTTCTTGATATCGGAACTGCCCCATACAGTATGGTGAGCGTTAGCATCACATCCTATAACTTACTTACTTACTTAGGTGGCGCTACAGTTCGGGGTGAACCTGGGCCTCAACCAACAAGCCTCTCCATTTAGCTCGGTCTTCAGCTAATTGCCTCCAGTTGCGCACTCCAAGTTGGTCGAGGTCCCCTTGAACTTGTGCGCGCCACCTACGGCGATAATTCCCTCTACTGCGTCGTCCCTCGGGGTTAGATTCGAAGACTCTGCGGGCCGGAGCGTTGGTGTCCATTCGCTCTACATGTCCTAGCCATCTCAGACGTCCAATACGCAGTTTTTTCACTAGGTCGATGTCGCTGTACAGCTCGTATAGTTCGTGATTGAATCTTCTCCTCCAAAACCCGTCAACGCAAACGGGACCGAAAATCTTACGAAGAATTTTTCTCTCGAAGCGACCAAGGATATCTTCATCCTCTTTTAATAAAGTCCATGTTTCAGCGCCGTAAAGCAGGACTGGGATGATCAAGGTCTTATATAGAGTCTCCTTAGTTGTTCGAGAGAGGGCCCTCTCTCGAACATCCTATAACGAGACCAGTCTTTTGCCTCCCCGCATCTGCGACCAGTCTTTCCAAGTTATCCCCAAAAAGAGAGTCCATATTGTCATGGTCGAGATACGCCGATACCAAGAAGTAAGAGCCACTGCGTGTTTCTATTCTCGCTGCTGTTGCATCTCGATCGCTGTAATTAGGGAGTAAAGTTAGATTTAGGTTACTTTTCACCAGTTGGTGGAGGTGTTTTCTCTGGCAGGTTTAATCTTAAGCTCTCCTTCCGTTTTCCAAATCATTGTAGCGTGTTCCAGGCGGAAATTTTGGCGATTAAAGAAGTCTTATCTTGGCTTAAGAAAAACGAGATATCTGCTAGAAATATCCGCATCTTTTCAGACAGCCAAGCAGCAATCAAATCCTTGGAATCGACCTCTATAAATTCCTTAGTAGCTCTAGACTGCCGATCGTCTCTCGTGGAGGTGTCTGAGCAGTTCAATATTCACCTGTGTTGGGTGCTGGGGCCTAGGGACATTCCAGGGAATTGTAAGGCCGAGGAATTTGCCAGAATAGAAACAACTATACCCATCCTGCCGGATAAAGGCTCCTTAGGTATACCAATCGCTACTTGCAAACTCAAATTTAAGCTGGATGCTATCGAGAGTACGAGTCTTAGGTGGACAAGTGGGCCCACATGTTTAGCGACTAAAGAAATTTGGCCGAAGCTGGATCTAAAACGTTCTAAGAATTTAATTTCTCTCAACAGATTGCATATCGGCGCTATAATAGGTGTCATCACTGGACACTGCCTAATAGGCAAGCATGCTGCAAGGCTAGCCGTTTTTGCGAATGACTTTTGTAGAAGCTGCATGGACGAAGAAGAGCAAGAAACTATTCCTCACCTTCTTTGTTTCTGCCCAGCTCTCTTTCGTAGAAGAAAGCTTCACCTAGGAGCCCCCTATTACAACGATATAGGCGACCTGAAAAACATCGATATTAAGACCCTCCTACGCTTCATAGGAAGCTCAAAATGATTTAACGTGTAGGTAGGAGAAACTTTCTCCCATGATCCATGTAGTATCACAATGGACCTATTTTTGGTCTAAGTGTGTTGGCGATTCTTTCCTGGCAGCCACGTCAACCTAACCTAACCTAAGGTGCGGTGAAAGATTTAGAATTCTACGCGGCCCGGCAGGAATTAGTGAGAGAAGAAATTTGTCGGAGCAGCCGCAATTATGAAAAGGATGCTGAGAAGAAAAAAAAACACTCATCTACCTGGATTGACATTTGATCATCTGTCAAAGTGGTTGAAAGTAAAAAGTGCTCCTACAAAAAGCCGGAAAAAACTAAGCTTTTTAAGGGTAAATTAACTTAATTTGGTTAGAAACGCCTTGTAAGTGATTATTTCTTCACCTTAAATCAAAGGTTGCGCAAGTTCTAGCATTTAAGTAAAGAGCCTAGTATATAACCACCTTTAAACTACTCGCACAAAATATCAGTAAACTATGGTAGGATGCAACGATCACCGGTTAAAAATACTGCAAACAGAAAAGAAGCACCCGCAGCACCGGTAAACAAAAGGAGCCGCACCGACACGTTTTCTCAGTCTCCGGCCAAAGAAGCTCAAATAACTGTAGGAGATATGTCAGTGCAGGATTTGATGAAACAGATTCAAAATACCATGGCTTTCCTACTCAATGATAGACTTCGAAATTTACCAACAAAGTCGGATATATAGGGTATCAGCAACGAAGTCCAATGTCTTAGAGAGACCAATGAGTCGCTACAAAAACAAATCCATCAAATGACAGATAGGTGTACTGCACTGGAAAAACAATTAGAGTTCTTGGAAAAGAAAACCAACGAGGGCAATATAGTTGCCCATATCCCAATGGAAAATTGCACTGACGCTTCGGAAAAAGCAAAGGAGATATGTTTGGATTTGTTGGAGTCGAATACCACAGCACTTATAGCATCTGTAAGCAACCTTAAGACTAACAACAAAATAACAAATATTTTGATGCAGCTGAGTAAAACCGAGGATGTTAGCCGCGTTTTGAAGGCTTCGCGAAAACTTAGAGGTAGTTTTAGAATTTAATTCTATGTGAGTCCAAATTAAAAACACAAGTAAATTTTTGGGAGCTCTTTATTCCTTGAGTGATAACTTAAGAATAACTTCTTTTCTGTGTCTTTACAATATTTATATTGGCAAGAGGTCCATCCCTAATTACTGAAGTGTTATATGACATGTGGGGTCTTAAGTGTTACGTGATTATTTTATGACATGAGTGGTTTTAAGACTGAGGTGTTACATGACATGTGGGGTTCTAAGTGTGATATGATTGTCTCATGACATAAGTGATTGTTTGGATAGGACACCATTAACCTTAGGATACAACAGGGGTGATACAGCACCCCACGAAGCAAACTATTCTCCATTTCACAGATTCCCGCTATACAATCGCTCTCTTCTTTTTGCTATTTTCAAACTGACAGCTGCGCTTTCAGTTCTGGGTCACAGCTTGCTGCGGTAGGTCGTACTTTTCTTTTTACGGGCATGGGTGGGGTGACACGTCACCCCAGTTGCTATTTATGTTACTATTTCCGGTATTTTTATAGTATGATAGACCAAGCTGGGATTAATTCTATGATCCTGTTTATTGATGCTAAGCACCCTAATAAGCCAGCAAAACATTTTCGTAAACATTTTTTGCGACAGTTAGCGTTAAAACTTGCTGAACCACATATGAGGCGCCGATTGCAAACAAATTTACCTAGAGAGTTGGGTGATAGTATTCGAGCCGTTCTAGGAGACATCCAGGAGCCGGAAGTCAAAGAACCGCCATTAAAATTAAAGAAGCAGTTAAGATGTGCCATTTGTCCAAGAAACCGCGACAGAAAAGTTAAGACAGCTTGCGCAAAATGCGGGTTGCCAACGTGTCTAGAACACCGCAGTGAAATTTGCAAAAACTGTTTTTAATTAACAAAAAATATACTTTTTAGTAAATTTTCCCAAAAATTAATTTTTATTAATTTTTCTAATGAATTTAATAAACTGTTTTTAAAAATAAAAGTTGTATTTTGAGTTTATTTCTTATTATTTATTTTAGTTGAATATGTTGGGGTGCCAGCTCACCCCTGTTGTTATTCGCGTATGGGAAAAGTGTGTTGCTATCCTAAGGTTAAGTGATTGTTTAAGTATGACATCATCCGATGACACAACTCCTCCCTTCTTTAAGTCAAACCTTTCCATAGGTTGAGTATTAACAATTTTAATTTTTGACGATCTATTTCCCTTACATATATTAGATAAATGATTATTATTAGAATTATGATTACAAGAGTTCCACTAACATATTGGTGTGCTTTCTTTTGGTACTTAATTCCTATTATTTCTTTTAGATTGCTGGTTTGATTTAAAACCAGTTCTTTAAATGATATTTCTTTTTCATATTCTATTTTATTGGTTTTGACAATGGTGATGATTTGATCGTTAAATTCCTTTATTTTATTATTGAATGTTGTATCATTAATATCTAGTGTACAATTATAATTTCTAATAATTATATGTTTGTTAGTGGGTGGTTGTATATTACAGTTACTCTTAATTCTGCTTTGATTATAATTTTTTATAACAATCAAGCCTTTCTCTATTTCTTGCACCTCTTCTTGGTTGTTGACTTTATTAATACATTTATGTTTACAAAGTATGAAAGGTTTTAATTGTTTTACATCATGTTTCTTTGTTATATTCAAATTCTTTATTGTTAATGTTGCATATTCTGGTAATTTCTCTTTTTAGTTCTAGTTGTTCAGAGTTTGGAATTGGGATTATATGTGATAAAGTACATTGT
The DNA here is from genome assembly GCA_945910035.1 of Brachypalpus laphriformis. Taxonomy (NCBI): domain Eukaryota; kingdom Metazoa; phylum Arthropoda; class Insecta; order Diptera; family Syrphidae; genus Brachypalpus; species Brachypalpus laphriformis. Next base: position 50,471,787 of record OX246755.1, on the reverse strand, counting down.
ATACATTTTATAGGTATACTAATTATAAATGTTAGAGTATCATTACGAGCAAACGAAGGTCAACAAAGTCATATTTGATAAATTGAGCAAGCTCGAGTTAAAACCTCGCCAAAAAAGAACTCCCATATGAATATGAATCAGTTACTAAAAATTTTAACATGGAACGCAAACGGCCTTCTACAAAAAAACCCCGAATTAGAAGTATTCTTACGGAACGACAACATTGACATTTGCTTGATCTCTGAAACTCGTTTGACAAAGGAATCCGGAGTAAAAATAATAAGAGGGTATCGTGCTTATCACGCATACCACCCTTCCGGAAGAGCTAGAGGCGGATCCTTCTTATTCATTAAAGACTGCATTGAGCACTCCATAAATACGACGATTGAAATCGATACAATGCAAACAAGCTTAGTTCGAGTTAAGAATAGGCACTCGTATTTCAACATCGCGTCCATTTATTGTTCTCCGCGATGCACGTTTAGAAGTAACGACTTTGTACGTCTCCTTGACTCACTTGGACCGAATTTCATTATAGGTGGCGATTTCAACGCAAAACACACCTTTTGGGGTTCCAGATCCAATTCACGGAAAGGCAGACTTCTGTACGAAGCCGGTATGCAATTCGGGGTTGATTTCTTTTCGACGGGGAAACCGACGTATTGGCCCTCTGATACAGCAAAAACACCGGACCTAATAGACTTCTTCGTAGCAAAAGGAGTATCTTCAAATTTTGCGAAAGTAGAGGAAAGCTTTGATCTCTCCTCAGATCACTCGCCGGTAATCTTGACAATAAGTGACCGACTAATGACAGTAGAAGGTGTGCCTAGATTAACGAACAAAAAAACTATCTGGCGCGACTTTAGAACTGATTGCGAAAAAAATATTATCTTAAACGTATCGCTCAAAAGATCCTTCGAAATAGAAGATGAACTCGGCAAATTTATTGAATCAATACAGAATGCCGCGTGGAAAAATACACCTTTAAAGGAGGTAAGAAGTCCCATGAAATGAAGCTAATTATCCGGCGGAAATAAAAGAACTTATTCGAGAAAAGAGGAGAGCACGCAAAATATGGCAACAAACTCGCGCTCGCCAGCATAAAACCGACTCGAATTTCCTATGCAATAAGCTTAAAAAAGCGATCCAAGACCTAAAAAACCGAGAGACTTCAGCTTATCTTGAAGGTTTAACCGCCGAAAAAACCACTAATTACTCGCTCTGGAAAGCTGTCAAAAGAATTAAAAAACCCCAAATACATTCGCCACCGATAAGAAAAAACAACGACGAATGGGCAAAAGGTGACAAAGAAAAAGCGGATTTATTTGCCGAGCACTTAGAAGAAACTTTTAAGCCATTTGATGGAGAAACTTTGGTAGACGATTTTACCGGCACGACTACGACATCTGACAACCTTAGAATAAAAAGTGTGTCATTTATAGAAGTTTGCCAGGCAATAAAAAACCTGAAAAATAATAAAGCACCTGGCTATGATTTAATAACCGGACAAATCCTCAAGGAATTACCAAAAAAGGCGCTATTAAAATTGCTTTATTTAATAAATGCTTCTATTAGATTATTATACGTTCCAATCAATGGAAAGTCGCAGAAGTCATAATGGCTCCGAAACCGGGGAAATCTCCAAATGACAAAAAATCGTACAGACCGATATCGCTACTACCAATAATATCGAAGGTATTTGAAAAACTCCTACTGAAACAGATTCTTCCGGTCATTGAAGAGAGACGCCTAATACCTGACCACCAATTCGGGTTCAGAATCAAGCATTCCACAATTGATCAGGTTTATAGAATAACCGACGAAATTGAAAAAGCCCTCGAGGAGAAAAAGATTTGTTCTACCGCTTTCTTGATGTATCTCAAGCCTTCGACAGGGTTTGGCACGATGGATTGAATTATAAGCTAAGACGAATCCTTCCGGAGCAACTTCATAAGATCTTAGAATCATACCTTAAAAACAGACTTTTTCGCGTCAAGCACGGAACTGAATATTCTGATTTTAAAGAAATCGTCGCCGGAGTTCCGCAAGGAGGTGTCCTTGGGCCTATCTTATTCTTGCTGTACACTCGGGACATAACACAAACTGAAGGCACTATTGTAGCTACGTTCGCGGACGATACGGCCATGCTGGCAACGGAAAGTTCAATCGAGTCAGCAACCATAAAACTCCAATGAGCCTTGGATAAAATCTGTGAGTGGACAAAAACTTGGCGCATTGTTCTTAACGAGACCAAATCGACGCATGTTAACTTCAATTTCAAGAAAATAATCAACCTTTCTAAATATCTGGGAATGACACTAGACGCGAAACTTAAATGGAAACCTCACGTTAAAAAGAAACGTGACGAAGTCGAAAATCGACTTAGAGAAATGTATTGGCTAATTGGAAGCTATTCCAAACTAAGCGTATATAACAAACTGCTTCTGTATAAGCAAGTGCTTAAACCCGTGTGGACGTACGGTATACAACTCTGGGGTTGTACCAAACCAAGCAACAGGAATCTCATACAATCATTCCAAAATAAAATTATAAGAATAATCGTGAACGCTCCCTGGAATATCAGAAACAATGATATCCACAGAGACTTAGGGATAGCTACCGTGGAGGACGAAATAAAAAACTTCGCTCGCAAGCTTCGTATTCGTCTTCATGGCCATTGCAACTGTGCCATACTCCAAACTTTGGATGTGACAAATCTTACGCGCCGACTTCAAAGAACGAAACCGTTCGAATTAGCGCAATAAGACAAAAAGCCGCGGTTTCAGCAGGTGCTTTTATTGAAAATCTACCTGTCTCACGCGAATATTCTCTTCTGAAGCTTAAACTACTTGATAAGGTATAACTTAGTCGTAGTAAACAAAACGAAGGGAAGGGTGTTTTTAGTCAGTAGAAATCTGACACTACTATGAGTACACGGTCTCATAGTGTCTCAAGAAGATTTTCTCCTACCCACGAAAAAAAAAAAAAATACTTTTCATCACTCCGGATGTTATCATCTGAAGTTTGCTTAAATCTATTTGGTACATATCAATCTCTTCGTTAGTTAGTATGCTAGTGGTCATTATTTTGTTTCTGGATAAATTTACACAATTTTGCACTTGGTTTATATGATCTTCAAGCATAGTTAATTGTAATAGCATTTGGGTTATGATTAGTTCTTGGTGTAGTTTGAATATACTTCTATCTGTGGATCCTAAATTTTTTTATATTAAGAGTCTATCTTCATCTACTGATTTCTTTATTGCCTGTATAGATGTATTGAAGTTATTCTTAATGATTATTTGATTATTAAGGCTTGTTATTGCTTGATGATTGTTATCCTGTATGGATTTAAAATGTTCTTCTATATCTTGTCTATCATTATCATCCATAGTTCCATAGAGCCATTTCAGTCCTGTTCCTAGTATATTTATAAGTCCTCGTTTGACTCTATGTGGTATTAGCGTTTTGATTTTGTATCTAATTGTTAGTATTTTATGCTCTATTGTTGTCGTTAGTTGAATAGGGTTTTTGTTTAATTCTTTAATTGAATTTTCTAGGGTTTTTAAAGTATCCATTAATTTTTGTGGTTCTATAACATGTAATATTTTTACTCTTTCTCTTACTAAATCTATTTGACTTGTTTCTAAATTAATGTAACCTGATTCTGAGTTAATTGCTTCCATTGTCAGAGCTTCAGTTGTCGTCTGTGGTAGGGTTGTTAGTAGTATTAATATTTTTGTCATCTGGTGGGCGACCTGAAATTGGTTGATATTTCTCAGGTCTTTTGATATTACATATCGCTACTTCGCCTAGTTTTTGTTTAATAAATCTTGGCATTATTTTACGATGTTTCTTTTTCAATGTGTTTATATTTTTTACTAATCCTTCTTCCCTAGTCTCTATATATTCTTCTCTAGTTTTATTTTTTTTCTCTATAGTTTTATGTTTCCTCTCTTCTTCTTTCTTGCATAATTTTTGGTTGTATTCTTCCTAGTTGTACATTTATTGGTCGTTCCCCTATCGTACTATGTATTTGTCTGTTGTAAAATTCTACTGCTTGTAATAATTTTTCGTTCTTAGTTTCTGTTTGTAGGATATTTACAGTTCTCATTTTGTCGGCTAGAGTTTTATGTAATCTTTCGATGTCTGAATTGCCGGTGTGACTGTTTGGTTTTGCTATGTGTGTTTTTATATCTTTTTCCTTATATAACTCTCTTAGTAAGAATTTATCAAATTCATGGTCAGCAACGATTTTCTTTGGTCTTCCCATCATTGCAAACCTTTCTAGTAGTGCTTCTCGTAGTGTCACCATGTCTTTTGTTTTTATTATTCGTGCAGTGGCATATTTGGATAATTTGTCAATAGTGGTTAGTACAGCTATTTCTCCAAAATAAAGTATGTCTGTGTGTATGATTTCGTTTACTTGCGAAGGTGTTTCCGTAATTTTAAACTGGGGTTCAGTCGCAGTCTGGCTCTCGTAGCGCAAGCATCTTCTGTCGTTCTCGCTGTGTTTACGCTCTGACGTGCACTTTTGACAACTCTCTTTGTCTCTTTCCTAATCTAACTTTTCTTTTTCCTTTCTTTATCTCTTTAAATCTTTTCAAACCCCGCGGTTAACTCTTTTCATAAACTAAGTGTTTGCAATAACTTGTGGCATGGGTCCATCGCCGGGGCCGAGGAAGAAGCCCGATGGCTACTACGACGTGCTATCTGATTACGCATCGTCAGAGCCTCGTGCAAAGAAAAATAAAAAAGTGTCTAGCTTCGAGCAATTTCCTGAGCTGCCAACCAGCTCGAACCTCAAAAACCCTAAATTTGTGGTTATTTCGCCGAAAACACCAGAAACACCAATCACTTCAGTGAGTATAATCTTATTAAGGAAAGTAATTGACTCGGTCAGTACTGAGTATGATAATATCTCGCAACTCAGAGATGGCAGTATTCTTATACTTGCCAGAAGCCAAAGATCTGCAGACAAGTTTCTAAAAATGACCAACTTAGCCAACCAATGCCCCGTGAATGTAACGCTTCATAAGACCTTAAATTCTTCAAAGGGCATAGTATATGCTCCTTGTCTCATTAATGTTAAAGAACCAGAAATTCTCTCTGAGATGAAAGCCCGAGGCGTAATTGATGTATACAAATTTACAAAAATAATTGATAATAAAATTCAACCAACGGGCCTAGTCCTATTCACCTTCGATTTATATCAAATCCCACAAACAGTAGAAATTGGATGGTATAAGGCCAAAGTTAAGGAATATGTTCCGTCTCCAATGAGATGCCGCAACTGCCAATTGCTTGGTCACACCACTAAGCGTTGCACAAAAAGTAAAATCTGTGAGAATTGTAATTTCCCCCCTCATGACCCCTTGGACTGTACACGTATCATGTGCGCTAACTGTCTGGATAATCACCCATCCACATCAAAATCCTGTCCGAAATATATACAAAGTAAGGAAATACTTAAAATCAAGACAAAAAATAAGTGCACCATGGCCGAGGCAAAACGCCTTTACAACCAACAAAACCCAACCCAAACAATTCCTTTATCTATAACTTTCTCAGAAAGAGCGAAACAAGCTACCGAAAAATCACCTCAAACACCTTCACTCAATAAACCAATTTCTTCTCTATCTTCAGCCGTTTCTGCTGTCGATCAAACAGATAAGCAACAGCTGCACACCATCATCCCACACACTCCCATCCCCCAATCTACCACAGCACCCGTCGACGCTCCCATGCGCTCTCTTTCTCTATCGCAAACTAACCGAAAACAAACCTGTAACACAGTTCCATCAGAAACTAGTCAATGAAATTCACCACTTTTAAATTTCACAACACCAACGAACATCCCGCTAATACAATCTCAAACTTTGTCAACCTCACACACCAATTTCTCCTCATCTTCCTTATCCTCCACTCAAAGCTCTACTTCCCAACCAAGTCTCTCTCCAGTTTTCGATTCATTAATTAAAAATCATAATTCACAAAAACTCTCCAACTCACAATTAGATAAACATAAAAATGATGGCACATAATTTCAAACACTTATCAGCAAACAATATGTCGATGCCTCCACTTGCTATGGGGGGTACAGGTCCATCCGTCTGCGGTTGGAACTGTCACCTTCATAGCGGGTGTAGGCATCGACATTCACTTCATCAACATAACAACAACCAAATAAATCTTCTTTCAAATAGTTATCTAAACATATTGCAATGAAACATGAAAGGTTTCATTAACAACATTGACGAGTTAAATCTCTTAATTAAAGAACACAGCCCAAATATAATATCCATTCAAGAAACCCATTTTCCAACTCAAGCAACACCCATCGTCCCAAAACCATACATTGGATTCTTTCGCAATCTTCCATGCAATGTTACGGCAAAGCATGGAGTCGGTCTACTTATCAAAAATAGCATTCCTCATAAACAGATCCCTATTATATCGAACCTTCTCGCAATAGCATTAGAAATACAAATAGATATTAGAATCACTATTATATCTCTATATGTTCCATCCGATCAAGCCTTTTCTAAAACCGATCTCGAAAACATAATTCGGCAAGTTAACCCGCCATACCTTTTTACTGGAGACGTGAATTCCTGGAGTGTACTTTGGGGCTCCCCCAAAACGAATAAACGTGGATCTATTTTAGAAGAATTTATTAGCAATTCCGATCTGGCCATTCTAAATGACGGATCTCCAACCCACTTTTCCACACACAGCACATTCACCCACATAGATATTACCTGCTGTTCGGCTGAAATTTTACCAAGGACATCGTGGTTCATCCTAGATGATCTACACAACAGCGACCACTTTCCTATTCTTACAAAAATATCTTTAAAATCAAACGCTGGTAACCGGCATATCGCAAAATATAAAACTGAGCAAGCAAATTGGGACAAATTCAGGGGCTTGGTCGATCTTAGGTTATCTAAACAACCATCCCCCTCTGTCAATAAAGAAGCTGCATTATTTCTAAAATGCATACATAGTGCTGTTAATGACTCCATTCCTCAAACTTCACCCTTTAAACCCAAACGAAATGTTCCTTGGTGGAACCCGGAACTCGCTAGGCTAAGAGCAGATAAAGTTTTAACCTGGACGATTTTTAAAAAAAAATCCTACACTAGTTAATCAGATAGCCTACAAAAAAGCAAATGCCATTTTTAGAAGATTTCTAAAAATCAGCAAATCGAAGTGCTTTGAAAATTTTACAGCTCAAATCAATCCCAACACATCTACGAGCAAAGTTTGGCAAAATATAAGGCGTCTTACGGGAAACACATCCTTTAAAACTATTTTTTCAATCACAACGCCAACTGGTCCTGTTTATTCTACACAGGAGATTTGTGATCTATTTGCTGACACTTGGTCGGTCAATTCGAAAGACTCTAACTTCTCCTCAGATTTTGTACTAAGAAAAGTAGAAGCATTAGCGTTAGTTCCAGAACCTGCAGCAAATCTAGCCGCAAAACATATTGAAAAAGATATTTCTTTGGTAGAACTTGAGAGTTGCCTATCAAGGGTAAGCGGTAGAACACCTGGCCGTGACAAGATTTCCTATCCAATAATCAAAAACCTACCAGACGAAGCTAAAACTAGACTGTTCAAACTCTATAATAACATACTGGATAAAGGTATTATACCTCAGAGTTGAAAAACAGCCTGCATTGTACCAATTCCCAAGCCAAAAAAAGAAATTGATAAAATTGATGGATATCGTCCGGTTTCGTTACTACCATGCTTATCAAAAATGTTAGAAAAAATAATAGCCAACCGTATCCTTTGGTACACTGAATCTAAAAGGGTTATAAGTTTAAACCAAGTAGCTTTCAAGCCAAAAAAGGGCTGTATGGACGCATTACTTCACTTAGATTATGTGTTATCAAACGCACTATCCGCCCGAAACCACGTTTCAATTCTAGCACTTGATTTCGTAAAAGCTTTCGACCGCATAGGCATTCACCTTGTGTTAAAAAAATTAAAGGAATGGGGAATTGGTCCCAAGATTTTCAATAACATAAAATCGTTCCTAACAAACCGCAAATTCTGCGTCAAAATTGGGAACTTTTTCTCAAAAACCGTACCCCTTGATAATGGCATCCCTCAGGGGTCTCCTCTTTCTGTAATTCTTTTTGCCATCGCTTTTGATGAGCTAAGTATTATAATATCTAAATATAGAGATTTTGATCACTGTGTGTATGCTGACGACGCGTATATATTATGTAAACACAATGATCTCAATCATACGAAAACTCTATTCTCCAATTTACTAGAGGAAATAACAGAATGGTCTTCCATATCTGGCTCAAAATTATCTTTAGAAAAATATAAAATACTTCATGTTTGCCGTAAAAGAAAATGTCAGAACATAAATTTATCTCTCAATAACATATTAATTGAAAATATAACTAATCTAAGTATTTTAGGTCTTATTGTTAATAATAGGTATAATTGGAAACCTCACTGCATAGCTATTAAAAAATCACTAGCATTAAGGCTCAACATAATTAAGTATCTGTCTTCAAAAAAAAGCAATGTAAAGTCAATACTCTATGTTATTTGACTAAAACTTTAGTACTAAGTAAGATAGATTATGCTTTAGCTATTTACGGCTCTTGGCCCAAATCCACGAAAAATATACTTAAGCCCATTTATCGCTGCTAGAAAAAGCATAGGAGCTTTCCCCACGAGTCCTATTAAAAACATCCTGGCTGAAGCCGGCTTACCTACAATTGAAGAGAGATGTTTCGAAGTTGCATTTAAACTCATTGTCAAGCTGTCTTTTCAAACGGGCTCCATAATCGACAAAGATATAGCCCAAGCAACTAAACACAAACAGCAGAGAAGAATTCCGTCGGCTATACACAACACCTTAAAAACGGCACACAGTCTGGAAGTACCATTTAAACGATTCACAAAATACACGCCATCCTCACCACCTTGGAACCTAAACACATCCTACTACAACTCCACGATTTCCGCAAAGAAAAGACCAGCAATTTGGTTTATAATAAGATGTTTCAAGAAACATTTTATGACCTTACCTCCAAAGGTTGGAAATTTATATATACTGACGGTTCGAAAACCATTGACAGTACGTCATTCGCAGTAACATCACAAAATGGATCAACAATTATTCAAGGTATACTTCCAAATACTGCTTCAATATTCACAGCAGAAGCTCAAGCCATCTACGAAGCTGCTAAAAAGTTCTCACACACTGCGGGCAAATGGATTATTTGTTCTGACAGTCTTTCCATTGTAAAAGCTATACTGAACATTAGACATGACTCTATTACAATTGCCAAGATCCGCGATCTGCTTATTAAATCACCTTCTAAAATAAAAGTTATGTGGGCGCCAGGTCATGTTGGGATTACAGGAAATGAACTAGCTGACCAAGCCGCAAGCTCAGTTCATAGCTCTCCAACATTCTTGTACGAATTTTTCACCAGAAAAGATCTCAGTGGATTAATCATGGGTAAAATCAAAGACAGTCGAGTACAGGACTGGATCCATTATAAACACCATTACCAAACAATCAAAATTAAAATTTAACTACAAAAATATATAATACTAATTACTTATTATTAAAATCAATTTTCTACAATCCTTATCATTAACCTAAGAGCCGAAAGTGATTTGATGCTAGTGCTCTTAAAACTTGTATTAATAATAGATTCTAATTTATTGTTAGTGTTTATAAATAAATAAATAAATAAATAAACTGGGGTTTGATTGGATTCCTGTCTATTTTTTGTTTGTCGCACGTTTCGCACAAATTAATAAATTTTGTTATTAGTCCTTTTAGCTTTGGGAAATAAATTCTATCTTTTAATCCTTGATAATTTTCTTCTATCCCTGCATGGCATGTTTCTTTCGTATGATATTTTTCTATGGCTTTTATAGTGTCTTCCTCGTTTAACATATCTTCCGCCATTTTGGTGCATTTCACAAATTTGACTTTTGTGGTGTCAAACGTTTCTAGTAATCTTTCTTGAATATAATTATATTCTGAATCACTTAGTACACAAAATATTTCTACGGTTCCGGGTTTATTGATAAGTCGCCTAAAGTGAGCTATACATTTGAGCCTGAGCTGTTTTCTTGTTATTACTGTTCTATATGCATTTTTCAAGTTTCTTTTTTTCTTTGGGTCATTGCTTAGTATGGTTTTGGTTTCAAATTTATTAACTATAGTCTCTTTTGTCGGTATATGTTCTCTCTGATTTTCCAATTGTGAATGTCTTGTTACCTGTTCAGATTGTTCGTATAGTGATTGTCTTCTTTGATTATTGTCGTTTCGGTACCATTTCCCTATATGTTTCATTCGTGTTTCTAGGTTTTCTTCTGAAAGTGTTCCTTTGGCCCTGCTTGCCAAAGTGTATCTGTCTTGTCTTTTCTATTGCTTCGGGGCTTCCGTGTTTAATGCTGCGTTTTCTGTTAAGCTTTTCTTTGTTTCATTTGTTTCGTTTTCAGGGTGTATGATTTCAATTTTCTGTTTGGGTGTTGTCGGAGTACTTACTAACTTAGGTGGCGCTACAGTTCGGGGTGAACCTGGGCCTCAACCAACAAGCCTCTCCATTTAGCTCGGTCTTTAGCTAATTGCCTCCAGTTGCGCACTCCAAGTTGGTCGAGGTCCCCTTGAACTTGTGCGCGCCACCTACGGCGATGATTCCCTCTACTGCGTCGTCCCTCGGGGTTAGATTCGAAGACTCTGCGGGCCGGAGCGCTGGTGTCCATTCGCTCTACATGTCCTAGCCATCTCAGACGTCCAATACGCAGTTTTTTCACTAGGTCGATGTCGCTGTACAGCTCGTATAGTTCGTGATTGAATCTTCTCCTCCAAAACCCGTCAACGCAAACGGGACCGAAAATCTTACGAAGAATTTTTCTCTCGAAGCGACCAAGGATATCTTCATCCTCTTTTAATAAAGTCCATGTTTCAGCGCCGTAAAGCAGGACTGGGATGATCAAGGTCTTATATAGAGTCTCCTTAGTTGTTCGAGATAGGGCTTTACTGTTGAATTGCCTTATAAGCCCAAAAAAACAGCGATTGGCAAGAGTTATTCTTCGATTGATTTCTGCACTGATTTTGTTAGAAGAATTTATAGCAGAGCCAAGGTAGACAAAGTCCCTTACTACCTCGAAGTTATAGCTGCCCACGGTGACGTTTTGTCCAATTCGTCGGTGTTGGTTTTCCCTTCTAGTTGACAGCATATACTTGGTTTTGTCCTCGTTTATCGCCAAACCCATTTTGGCCGCTTCCGCCTCAATGCTTGCAAAAGCACCGGTGACAGCCCGCTGAGATCTTCCGATAATGTCTATATCGTCGGCGTATGCAAGTAGTTGTACAGACTTGTAATAGATTGTGCCTCCGGTGTTGGCTTGTGAGTTCCGCACAATCCGTTCAAGTACAATATTGAAGAAGTCACATGACAGCGCGTCACCTTGTCTAAAACCTTTTTTGACATCAAATGTCTCGGTGAGGTCATTACCGACCTTGATGGAGCTGCGAGCGTTCTCCATCGTCAGTCTGCACAGACGGACAAGTTTGGCAGGGATGTCAAAACTAGACATGGCTCTATAAAGCTCTTCTCTATAGATGCTGTCATAGGCGGCCTTGAAATCGATAAAGAGGTGGTGAGTATCGATTTGGAATTCTTGGGTCGATGGTGGACTTCCCTGGCCTGAAACCGCACTGATAGGGTCCAATCAGGCTGTTGATAAAAGGTTTCAGGCGTTCACACAATATCGCAGAAAAGATCTTGTATGCGATGTTAAGGAGACTGATGCCTCTATAATTGGCGCAGTTGAGGGGGTCTCCTTTCTTGTGGATCGGAGTAGTCATACCCCTTCCCTGAGACTTGACCGTCCCGGTCATATATATTTCTGAGTTCTGTAACCTGCTTAAGAAATCGGCTGTAACGTTTTCTTTTCGTTTCAGATATTCTATTTTAAAATTGTACTCTTCAAGTCGCAAGAGCCATCGTTGAGGACGTGGGGTTATGTTCTTTCCTTTATGTTTGGCTTGAAGCCATTTAAGAGGTTGGTGATCATTTATTAAGTCAAATTCTCCAAATTCTACTATCGCAAGAAGTTCTTTTTCTGTAGTAGAATAATTTCTTTCACTGTCATTCAAAGTTCTTGACGCGTAGGAGATGGCGTGATTTTTTTGTTGTAGGACAGCTCCTATTGCGAGATTGCTTGCGTCAGTGACTAGTTGAAAACGATATCTAAAGTTTGGGTATCCTAATATTGGTGAATTTATTAAAAATGTTTTTAGTTTAATAAATTAATCTTGATATTCCATATCTGTGATATCAATAGTTGCTCTTTTTTTTAGATACCTTGTCATAGGTTGAGCTAGTTTAGAGTAATCTTTTATAAATTTACGGTAGTATCCTATATACTAACTCAAATTTCCTATATACTAACTCAACATTTACTATATACTAACTCAAAGGTAGAGGGTGCGTTCTTAAGGCCAAAGGGCATCCTAACGCACTCATAATGTCCCATTGGTGTAGCAAAAGCCGTTTTCTCTATATCTTCAGGTGACATTCGAATCTGATGGAATCCCTTTGCCAAGTCCAACGTTATAAAGTACTGTGCTCTACCTAGTTTGCTTAGTATGCCTTCTATATTAGGAATAGGATATTTATCACTGATAGCATATTCGTTTATTATTACTATTCTCCATTTCTTTTGGTTAGAGTTATCTAATTTTTTAGAAACTATCCACAATGGACTGTTATATGGTGAATTAGATTCACGAATTATGCCTTGACTGAGCATATCTTTTATTTGTTTACTAATTTCTTCTTCATATACTTGAGGGTACCTATAGATTTTTGAATATATTGGACTGCCATTTGTTGTCCTAATTTCATGCATTATTTTATTGGTGCATGAGAGAATATTTCCTTCTTTAAAAAACAAGTCTTTATTTCTTTTAATTAGTTTTATCAGTTCTAGTTTTTCTTCCTGATTTAAATCATTCATTTTTACTTGTCCTTCGTTGATTTCCATTGTATGGATATACTCAACTTCATATAGGCAATATGTAAAATATAATTTTTCATTGTTTATTTCAGTTTCCATATTTATTATTGCTTTTAGTGGTCTTAATAGGTTCTGCCCTATTAAGCAATCAAAGTTTTTATCATTTCTTATTTCTACCAATTTCCATACCATAAACTTATTCTTAATTCTGAATTCATGAGGTAATTCTGTAACTATTTCTTCGTCTATTCTTGTTGTATCTACTAGCGTACTAATGTTCAGGTCTTTTATCTGTCTACGTTTAATAATATCCATAACCCCCTAATTTTGTATACTTCAGTCAGAGGAGCACCCAGTCCATCCATTTTCAACTTGAGGAACCCCAACGTACCGGACACAACTAAGTCCAGTAGATTTAGCATCTGTTTTTTCTGTATACAAGAACAGAGACATATATATAAAATAAAATGGCATGTGGGAATCTGCAATTAAGCTTACTTACACGCTTTAAGCAAGACTTTGAAAATTACGGCATGGATTATGCGAGTAGGTTGAAGAAAATTAATTATCTGCAAGCGCGTTTGGACATGATCGAGAGGTCCATGCAACTGGCTGAAAAATACAATGAAGAGATTGTAGGCGCCGGAAAAATTGATGAGGGTGTTGATAGGAAGGCATTAGCGCAGGCATATGACGACATTTTGGAGACTTACGTCGAGTACAGGACAACGGTGATGGATGCAATCGACAAATTGAGGCCTAAGGAAGCTCCTAAAGTAGCCAAAGGATCGAGGTCTTCATCATCGGCGGCACAACCGGAAAGTCATAGGCAGGACGCAGTCAGGCTCCCAAAAATCAATTTGCCTATTTTTTTCCGGCGGTTACGAGACATGGAGGTCATTCCATTACATATTTCTCAGTCTCGTGCACACCAATAGTGGCCTCTTCGAAGTACAGACGTTGCACTACCTCAAGACCAGTGTTGAGGGTGAAGCGGAAAGGCTACTGCTACACTTAGCCATCGACAAGGATAATTACCAGAAGACGTGGGAATTACTTGTGGAACGCTACGACCACAAGAGGGTGCTAGTCAACACACAGCTGAATTTATTCGTTTCCCATTCAACACCGAGTCAGCAGAAAACATCAAACGCATCCTGGACACATCGCAGGGGAGAATCGCGAAGGTCACTCGGCAGCTGTGGGAAGAGAAACTAGGCAGTCAGAAAGAGTTACCAAAGCTGGAAGAATTTTTTGAGTTCCTACGAACGCGGTTCAGGGCTTTGGAAGCGGTCGAGCAGCAGACAACTCCCACAAGTTCTAGCAAAGGTAAGGTAACTCAAGTCTTCCATGCCAGAGATGTGCCAAGTCGAGATGTGAGCTGTCGAGTGTGTCGTAATGGTCAACACGTGTTATAGGATTGCAAAAGGTTTTTGCAAATGGATGTTGGCCAACGGAGACACACCGTCTATAACGTGAAGGTCTGTGAGAATTGTCTTGCATACAGCCGCTTCAAGCAGAGGTGCCCCAGCCCAAAGTGTTGTTACTATTGCAAACAGCGCCAGCACTCATTGCTGCATGACAATTCTCACAACCCGTACCAACACCATATCGTAACACACACCACACCAACACAACCCAACACCGTTCAACGAAGTTCGACCCAATTCGCCAACAATGATCCACAGACTCAAAGCCACACATACCAGGTTTCGACGGTTAACCCCACTGCTGCAGAGTTCCAACCATCGCAGAGCTCACACTCATCCGCAAATCATCCTAACGTCAACACATTCCACCTTTATACAGATGCCAAAGTTTTGCTGGCCACAGCCTTGGTGAGAGTAGGGTCAACGGGTGGAGGTTCTTTAACCTTACGGGCCCTGGTCGATCCTGGATCAGACGTATCCTTTATCATGGAGACAGCGGTGCAGGGGCTGTGTTTAAAGGCCAAGAAGATGTTCGTCGAAGTTAATGGGTTGGGGAGGGTCAGCAGTGGAGCAACACAGAAGGTCGTCGATCTGGAGATCCGATCTTTGACCACCAATTACGCAGGCCAAATGCGAGCCCTAGTTTTTAAAACCCTGACTGGGCTTCTTCCGGTCCAAAAAATGAGCGTCGATAAATGACCTTACCTGAACTAGTTGCAGCTGGCTGATCCAACGTTCCATCTACCGGCGAAGGTGGACCTGCTCCATGGTAGCGACGTCTATCCTGATATCATCCTAGGAGACGTGGTGAGAGGACCTGAGTGCTTAGGTCCAATAGCACAAAAGACGCGATTAGGCCGGATCCTGTTAGGCAAGGTGCCGTTGGAAACACCGCGCAGGGCTCACAGCTTCGTCAACCGACTCTTCGGAAGTTCTGGGAGATAGAAGAGGAGCCCTATGAAAAACCAGAAGAAGAGGAGGATAAGATATGTGACGACCACTTCAACCAACACACGAAGCGCTTACCTGATGGCCGTTACCAAGTCTGTCTGCCATTCAAAGGCGGAAAATACCCAAGTATGGGACCAACACCGTTAGGTGCGGTCAGACGGTTCATGCAGGTGGAGAAGCGGCTTCAAAACAATCCAACCCAATGCAAAGAGTACTCCAAATGCATGTCAGACTATCTCCAACTAGGACATAAGACTGAAATGGAGCAGTCACATGAAATCCTTCACACTCCATACCATTTTTTTATTCCCCATCACGCCGTCATCAAGGAATCCAGTACCACCACGAAGTTGCGAGTCGTCCAAAATCATCCAGAACGAGTTGTGGTGGCAAGGTCCACCGTTTTTAAGGCATCAACAGGATGCACCATTCCCCGACCAACCGCCATGACTGGAAACTCAGCAGGAAGCACGTGCAGTTAAGGTGCATTGCGCCACGCTACAAGAACAAAGTCTGGTAAACGAACTCTTAGCCAAGTGTCCAACCTTATCCAGAGCAGTAAGAATAGTAGCCTATTGCCTACGTTTTCGACACAACACAGGAGTACTTAGGGGGGTATCCGGGGTTCTGTCACTAGACGAATTAGAGGAGGCTCTCACACGCATTGTGAGCGCAGTGCAGCAGGAGATGTTTGCGGAAGACGTAGAAAACAACACCAGAGGATACAACACTCTCAACTCATCGCGATGAGAGAAACCTATTGCGAGTGGCGGGAAGGTTGGTCAGTACACAGTTGCCTTTCAATAAAAAACATCCAGTATTGAAGAAGTACAATCCCCGGTTTTCAACACTAGTGATACACGACGCTCATCAAAAACGTTGCACGGAGGGAACCAAAAGGTAATTTCCTTCATACGTCAACGATATTGTATGTTTAATTTGAAAAATGCTGTAAAGAAGGCAATACATGGCTGTACCATTTGCTACAGGTTCAGGGCAAAACTATTGCAGCAGTTAATGGGCAACCTTCCCACTGCAAGAATAAGTATTTCCAGGCCTTTCACATTTGCCGGAGTGGATTACGCCGGCCCCATCGATGTCAAGACCTGGAAAGGGCGCAATGCGAAAATCTTCGCAATCTTCGTCTGTATGGCGACAAAAGCAGTCCACATTGAACTGGTTGGTGACATGACCACCCACGCATTTTTTGGAGGCGTTTCGTCGATTCGTTGCACGAAGGGGACTGTGCAGAGAACCAGAGCTGTAAAAGAATGCAATCATTTCGTCATTTAACTCATTTGACTTCACGTGGATTTGTTTCAATTCAATGACTTCAATAATGACTTCAACTTAGAAAAAATAAATCACCATTCATTTTGAAGTCATGATATAGCAATCATTTTTTGCAATCATAATTTTGAAGTCAAAATGAATGCAATCATTTTGAAAGCTTTGCACTCATTGAAGTCATCTTGAAGTCACTAGCATTCGTTACATTCACTTGAAGTCATTGAAGTCTTTGAAGTCTTTGAAGTACCTCGAAGCAATCACGCTTTTTCCATGGACATTTCCTCGTGGAAGAACCGTTGCTCGCTCCACCTCAGCCAGAGTACCAACTCGACAAAATTTCCCACATCGACCGTTGGAAGAGAGTTCAGCAGTCGTTTTGGAAACAGTGGAGCAATTAATATTTGGCCAAGCTGCAACAACGTCCGAAGTGGATGAAAGCTGCTCAGACAGCAGTGCAGAAAGGCGATTTCGTCCTCATCAAGGACGAACGGCTACTAACACTAAAATGGAGCCTAGCACGCGTCACCGACCTACACCCCGTACCGGACGATTTAGTGCGCGTGGTAACGCTAAAAATTAAAAACACCATCTTAAAAAGGCCAAAATCCAGAATCTGTCCTCTACCCAGCAACCGAACGCTAGCTACGACACCAACCTAGTATGCAGACATTTACCAGGGATACGAAACACACAACAAATTTAAAATAAAACAAATACATGTATTTTTAACCCCCAACTAATCAAGCAACACACCATTTTCTACAAAAATATTCATTTTAAGCATAATACAACACAACACTACTTTTTTTATAGAACAAAACCAGTTTGAATTCCCAACACAACACAAACACTAAGTAAAATTCAACGCAACACTTATTTCCGTACAACACATTAGATTAGATTAGATTAGATTAGATTTATTATTCAAAAATTCCTTATATAAATTCAACATTACTTCACAATTCGAAAAATAAACATGATAATAGAACTTAAAATAAATATAAAGTATAAGAAATTCATTTGGCATTCGGTATTTTTTATACGTAAGTAATAAAAATAGTGTTGAGTACCACTTCAATATGTATTTAGATATTTCAAAAATTAGTTTATTTGGGTGGGGTAACCCTTGAAGAAAATTAGAAAAATTGTATTTTTATTAAACAATATTAAGAAAGCATTTACTCTATAACATCAAAAAGTGTGTAAGAAAAAAAAACTTAAGATTTAATTTAAACCAAATAGTCAGAAAGAATATATTCTATGCCATCGAAGTTGAACTTAAGAAGCCAATTTTTTACTAGTTTCAGAAACATTCCATTTAAAGTGATTGTTCTGAACGACTGAGGAAGTTTGTTGAATAAAAGATGAGACGAAATCTGATAAAAATTACGATAGGCAGTAGTATGGAAAGTAGGAACAGATACAGAGTACCAAAAGTTTCCACGTAAGTTATAGTTAGAAATTAAACGGAAATTACGATTACCAGATTTCATAAAAAAACACTTTAGCACCTTAAAACAATACAAATGACGAACAGGAAGAATTTTAAGGTCACAGAACAAGGGGTAACTAGGATGTCTCACAGGTTTACGGCATAATTTTCGTAGGATATACTTCTGTAAGATCAACAGAGGATATATTTTGTTCTTAAAAGTACCTCCCCAGCAAGCAATACCATATTTGTAATTTTGAGTGAACAATACCATAATAAATAATTTTTAAGAGCATACTTGAACAGATATTACGCAAATGGAAAAAATGCCTAAGTGTACAACGAAAATAATTCCTCAAAAAATCTACATGATTCGAGAAGCTCATTTTCGAGTCAATGATAAGCCCCAGATATTTAAATTCACTGACGTTTTCAATCAGAAAACATTTATCACTACAGCTTAGACTATCATTAAAGGTACGAGAAGATAAGCCAGAATTACAATTGCAGACAGGAAGTTTGAATTTTTGGCACTCTGGTGAATGAAAGTAGACATTAACTTCAAGATCCGGAATAGAGCACAAACTAAAAAACATAATCTTAGTCTTGGGACTTATGACCAGGTTGTGTTTGGAGAACCAGATTCTTAGAAGATGAAGGTCCATATTAATGTCTGAAAGCAGGTCTACGCGGCTGTCAGAACCATATGAGAAGCCTACGTCATCCGCAAAAGCAGTCGGTGTGCCTTTGAAATTAAGTGCAAAAAGAGAGTTGATATAAATAAGAAAGAGAATAGGACCTAAGACAGAGCCTTGAGGTACCCCTAAGTTGAAGACTATAAGGTCGCTCCTGATTTCGTCGATCTTCACTCTTTGAGACCTATTTTTCAGATACGACCTGAACCATTCTAACATGAAACCACGAAATCCTGCTTTTTCAAGTTTATTGAGAAGAATGAGGTGATCGACCATATCAAACGCCTTGGTGATGTCAATAAATAGACCAGCAGTGGACTTTTTACTATCAAGGTTAGACATCACATTACCACAAAACTGTAGAAGTGCATCTTCGGTTGATTTCGATTTTTGAAAGCAAAATTGAGATGAATTAAAGAACTTGGTTTTTGAAACATAGCTCACTATCCTATTTTTTATCAGCTTTTCGAAAATTTTACTTATAGCTGGAAGAAGAGATATAGGCCTATAATTACACATTTCTATAGTAGAACCCTTTTTAAACAACGGAACAACATCTGCACACTTAAGCTCTTCTGGAAAAACCCCCTCAAAAATACAGCCATTAAATATATGTGATAGTACGTCCAATAGATAGCATGCAACTTTTTTAAGAAAGATATTCGGAATACCGTCAGCACCACACGAGTTTGTATTTTTTAGAGTACCGATAACTTTTAACACTTCAAGTGAAGTTATGGGTTCAAATACAAAACTGTTACAAGAGATTGGATCAGCACAGCAACCAGTTGTTAGACAGGTGAGAGAATAAGGTTGGGCAAGACCTGGTTGTAAATTAGTCGCTATCTTTGTAAAATAGTTGTTAAAAGCATCTACAATAACCGGTTTCTCAGATACAACACAATCATCGACACGAATAACACTCGACTTTTTTCTAACTGTGGACTGTGGACTAACTATTTGCCATTAATTTTTTAAGTTACCTCTAGCAGAACTGAATTGAGAACGGTAGTAGTTATCTCGACAAATTGGAATTTCCCTTTTAAGTTCAGTGCACAGTTTGTTGTAGTTGCTTTTTAGTCTTAGATTTCCAGGGTACTTATGGCATTGAATTCTGAGTTTGTTCTTAGCCTTTACTTTTTTTAATAAGTACATAGAAATCCAAGGTTTAATTCTTTTAAATAACTTTTAGGACGTAAAGTATAGGAACAACTAAGAATATGCTTCTTAAGAGAAGAGATGAATATTGAGTAGGAAGTTGAGGCATCCGTACACATATAAACATCTTCCCAAAACTCAAATGAAAGGTTGTATTTGAGCTTGTTGTAGTTAATCTTCACTACGCTGCTTGGAGACTTGGAACTATAATTATTAATCTTGCTATTGCAAATGCTAAACAAAAACCCAGTCATACAGTGATCAGTAATCATAAAATCTAGAACGCATTTCTTACAATTACTGATCGAATCATTTCTAAACCTTCCATAAATATGGTCTAAACAACTACCTGAGACAAGTCTAGTGGGTTGATTGACAAAGCTTGCTAGACCATGTGAAGCTAATAATGCCATATAGCTCGAAGCATGCCGAAGCTCCAAGTTTTTGCGTAATTGCTTCCCACTTGACTTTTGTTGTTGCCAGAGGCTGCTAAAGCATTGTTGTTGTCTGGCATTGATACAGCTGGAAGCGGCAAGTGTAGAGAGCGACGTCTAAATACTGCACATTTGTCACAACGATTTCAACGCATTTCCACTTGTTTTAAAAAAGTCAGCATCTTGTTCTGTGATGTTCACACAAGAGTAATGAAAGAAATGCGAGCAGTCATTACAACTTATTTTAGTTAAACAATTTCGATCAATTTTTAGCGAACACACGGAGCAATTCATTTTGTAGAAAAAGTTAATTAATTATAGTTCTAAGAATCAAGATCAGTACCCCACCACAATCCAGAGATTTTAATACAAGCTCAATTTAACTCAACACAACACTTTAAATTAATTTCACTCTTTATCAACACAACACTTTAAACCAACTTAATTTTTTAAATCAACTACACAACACAACACTGTAAATAAATTTCTTAAATTCTTCACAACACAACACCATAACAATCCACTAATTCACCATTTAAACACTTAAAACAATAGCAAAACCACACGAAACTTCAGCTTTACATCACATATGCACTTCATCAATAGTCCATATAATTTAAACATTACCCTTCACAATAAAAACTCACATGAAACTCGAAAACAAAATAATCCAACAGATAATGCACAAAATATCCTATCACGGAACTCAATCCATATTACAAAATTGCGCGAATTACGGAACCCAACACGCCAGCCACCTGCTCCCACGTCACCCCCTGACCCCAGAGTTCATCACCCCCGCAACCCACAACAGCAATAAAAGCAACAGCAGCAGAGTTCATCAACCCCAACAGCCAGCAACAGAAATAAACGCAACAGCAGCAGTTTCATCACATAATAATTTGAATTGAAATGTAACTTAATATTATTAATTTAGATTGTACTGCACAGGTGATATGAACTTGCAGAATCAGCGTCTGCTAGATTTCCGGCCGAATTCATTTCCCAAGCTCATCAAATCACCTTTGCAACAGATACCTATACATGTAACTTAGAGGATTAAGTACAAGTTTTTGTAATTCATTCAAGTCAGTCGATTAAAGTTGTTCTAGATGAAAAGTTTGGTTTTTTTTGCCTCAAGCTGAGGTTGCGTGCATAACTGGCGCAGTCGTCCGGAATAGTGGACGGTTTTTAGTTTTAAAAAGGGATTTTTTTTTACGATTGTGCCGCGAGGAAATCTTTTGTGATCTTAATAAAAACTATTTCATTTTAAAAACTAATCTCACAAAGTGACTCGGTATCGCATCGAGCGATATAAGTGGCACAACGTTCAAAGACGCTTAAACTAAATTCTGGCGGGTTTCAACCCCTAACCACTGGTGAACCAACTCCAACACAACCTGAACGACGGAACGACTCATCGACTCATCAACTCATCGACTCATCAACATTCTCAACATTCTCAACATCCTCAACGTCTTCAAGAATCATCATCTGCAATGCTGACCATCATCGCTTTAATTGGGTGCATGTAAGTGATACGATAAGTTGTGTGTGATATACGTTTTACACAGTATAATTTTTAAAATACTGCGATCCTTATCGAAAGGCACTCCAGTTAAACTAAATAATAAAAGAACTGCGATCCTTATCGAAAGGCACTCCAGTACTAACTAATAAAAGAACTGCGATCCTTATCGAAAGGCACTCCAGTTGAAATAAGTAATAATAAATCATAAAAAAAAAACAATAAAAAATAAAAATTTATTGAAACAAAAACAAAAAAAAAATATGAAATAAAAAATTTATTGAATGAAATAAAAAGAATCAATTTATATACAAACATACATTATATCATATAATTATATTATATTATACAAACCAATGGAACGGTTGACAGAATGGGTTCATTCAAATGACCTGCTTAGTGAGTTCCAAGCCGGGTTTAGAAAAGGCTACTCGACAGTAGACAATATTTTTACGTTAACAAGCTTAGCTAGGTCTTACCTGAATAAAGGAAAAAAAAATGTACGCGTTCTTTGTGGACTTCCGAGCGGCATTTGATTCTGTTGATAGAAAAGCGCTTTTCTATAAGTTAAGCAATCTTGGAGTGTCAACAAAAGTGCTCAAAATTATCGAAAGTCTCTATAAGGAGAATATGACTGCGGTATGGGACGGAAACAATGTTTCAAATTGGTTTGAGTCTCATATGGGTGTTAAGCAGGGTTGTCTCATGAGTCCTCTTCTTTTCGCGCTATTTATGGACGATTTGCCAACATCTCTACCTGGAGGAATTGAGTTCGCTGGAATGAAAATAAGGGTACTCTTATATGCTGATGACATCGTCATCTTGTCGGAAACTCCATCCATGATGCAAATGATGATCAACAAGCTAGAGAAATATTGCAACCTTTGGAACCTAAAATTGAATACAAGCAAGTCCAAAATATTGGTATTCCGAAACGGTACCGGTCGCTTCGCTAGGGACGAAAAATGGTTTTACCAAAACGAAGAAATTGAGAACGTAAAGGAATATAAGTACCTTGGAGTCATTTTAACACCGCGAGTGGATTTTAAAAAGCACCTTCAGGAAAAACTCAAGGAAGGAAAAAAGGCAATAAACTGTAATTGGAAGGGAATATTTTCTAAAAATAACGTTCCGCTTAGTACAAAGTATAAAGTCTATGAGGCAGTGGTTAGGTCCATCATGTGCTATGGCGCCCAAGTATGGGGTATCTCTCAGTTTGAAGAAGTTGAAAAGCTGCTAAGATACTTTATTAAAAAAATTTTCAGGCTACCGGAAAACACGCCAACGTATATGCTTCACCTGGAAACAGGACTGTCCCCTTTGTACATCTTCACAGTAAAGCTGCACTTTCATTACATTTTAAAAGCAATGTCACTCTCGAGTCAGAGGCTTCCGAATTTGGTTGCAATGCACATAATACACCATAGGCAACAATTTTTCCTCGAATGGTCCAGGCTCTGCGGCATTCACGATATCCAACTAGCGGATTACAATCCTACATCTTGGAGAGAGGCACTACAGGAACTGTTGATTAAGGTCGACCTATCCACCCGTGAGTCATTAAAAGTAAAAGCCCAAGAGAGTCAAACCAGACTCATATATCGAACTCTTCAACATGACTTGGGGGAATTCAACTACTTCCAAGACCAAAACAGTGTGGAAGTTATTTCAACATTATTTAAGGCTAGAGGAGAGCTCCTGCGCTTGAATTACATGCCATATAGAACCGAACGAAATTCTGAATGCTCACTATGCAACCTGCATGCCTTAGAAGACGTCTTCCATCTCATCGGAGTATGCCCAATATTAAAGGCGATAAGGCGAACCCATTGGGATAAACATGTGCTACCGGAAGCTGAAGTCAGGGCAATACTAAACGGTCAAAATTGGAAGGTTCTGTTTAGCTACTTAAAGTCCGCTTTAAAATACAGGCAACAAATATTACATGAAACTTTTTAGAAAAATTTGTGAATATAACTAAAACGAATTTAGACAGATAAAGTAATTGAGATCTTTTGAATTCTATTTTAAAATTTTGTAAATCTCTCTTTTCAGGCTGACGGCAAACGCCAATGCATATTTGTGATTATTTAATTATGTATTAGTAACAATTTTCTAATGTTCAATAAAAATCACTTCTACTACTACTACTACTACTACTACAAACCAATAAAATCATTTTTTTTAACAACTAATAGAGAATATATAAAAAAACGGAGGAGAATTCATATATTGCGTATACAATAACTCACATATACAATAATTAAAGTCAAATATACAAACATTTAAAGGCAAATTTAGATTTGGCCCATACAATCTGAGAAAACTCTCGAAAATCTTAAACTCGATTCCGGAAAACACCGAATCAGAGCGAAACCTTGATTTATCTGTCACTTCTGATCCTTCATCTTCCAACTTTCTTAACACTAGAAAGACGGGTAGCGGTCATTTGACCGCTTTTCATATTTGATTGACAATATTTCTTATATCAGCTATTATTTCAAATTGATGTTTCGTGACTTTTATTATTATTGCATCAAATTTAATTTGAGGTCCTTTCTATTTTATTAGAGTATTTGGAACTTAAATAAATAGCACAACTACCTAAAAAGACGGGTTGCGGTCATTTGACCGTACGAAATATGCACCAATTGCAGACATGCATATTGTGTTTTTTTTTACTAATGCACAATCACTTACAAGGTTTTCTGAGTTGCCCAAGTTTATTTTTCACTAATATTTGATCAGTATGCGATCGTTTTTTTACCGTTAGTAGACATGTGGTCTGTGCGTATTCCAATATTCCTGTTTATAGCGACGTAGCTGCTGCATTTTGTTTTTGCCGTTTATTGGATTCAGTGTGCTAAATGTTTTTGTGAAGTGAAGAACAATTTTCGTTCGTTGTAATTTTGCAAAATGACTCGATCTCTACGCGGAAAAGATATTATTGCATATTTGCAATCTTTGCCCGAGGATCAATCCGGCGACGAAAGTGAAACTGATCCATTAGGAGAAGTGGAAGACAGTGATAGCTACGTTCCAGAATCAAGTTCTAGTGATAGCTCAAGTGATAACACACCATTAGGTACGCTGTTTTTTTCCTACACGTGTAAAAAGAAATGTTTAAGTAGTAATTACTTTTTTCTTTAATTTTATAAGGCACAACGCACCCAGAGCATAAGTATTGAAGTTCCATCAGTACCGGATAATAAACAATATATGTTGTCAGCAGGCGGAGTTCTTTGGAAAGGTTTTTCCCAAAACATCTCTACACCAGGTCGCCGTGCTGCTCATAACATTTTGGTTGAATGTCCAGGACCAACTCATTATGCAAAACAAAGAATAAGTGACGAATTTGTGTCAGCTTGGAGACTGCTGATTGATGACACTATTTTGAAACACATTCAAAAGTGTACGGAGGCTGAGGCACATAGGCAACTAGCCCATACAAAGTGGGTTATGTCTTTGCAAGACTTAGAAAAATTCATCTCAGTTTTGTATGCTAGAGGTGCTTTTGGATGCAAGAATATAGCTATAAGCGACTTATGGAGTATAACGTGGGGAGTTGTTTTTTTTTCAAAAACCATGCCTAGAGACCGATTCAAAGATATAATGAAATATATCCGTTTTGACGTGCGTGCAGAAAGGTCTACTAGACTTAATACTGATAAATTTGCATTAATATCGGATGTCTGGAACCGCTTTATTGATAATTGCAAATCTTGCTATAGGCCAGGTGAAAATATCACTATAGACGAACAACTGTTCCCTACAAAAGCAAGATGCAAATTTACACAATACATGGGGAATAAACCTGACAAATTTGGTATAAAGTTTTGGCTCTGTGTAGATGTCAAGTCAAAATATCTTCTCAATGGTTTCCCGTATTTGGGGAGAGATGATAATCGTCCGCAAAATCAAATGCTAGGAGAGAACATTGTGATGCGTTTAATGGAACCTTACATAAATAAAGGAAGAAATGTGACTACTGACAACTTCTTTACTTCAGTATCGTTGGCACAGAATCTGCTTTCGAAGCGCACAACTCTTGTTGGCACCTCAAACAGAGCAAGACGCGATATTCCACCTTACGTGAGAAAATTAAAGTTAAATTTGCATTCCCATGAAGTTTTGAAAACGGAAGATAATCAGTGCCTTTTGACAGTGTATCAAGCAAAGAGACACAAAAACGTTTTATTGTTGAGTACTTTACATGATACGGTGGAAATAAATGATGAAAATAAAAGAAAACCTAATACCGTAACTTTTTATAATACAACTAAATTTGGCGTTGATGTCGTTGACCAAATGGCAAGACAATATAGCACAAAATCATGCTCAAGAAGATGGCCAGTACAGGTTTTTTGCAATATATTGGATCTAGCTGCAATAAATGCATGGATTTTATACCAACAAGTAATGGGGGAAAAAAATCGTAGAAGAGACTTCATTTTACAAGTGGCATCTGAACTCAGTGACACAGCAAAAGAGGAAGAACCACAAGCTGTGAATATTCAACCTAAAGTTTCGCATACTCAACCCAAGAAAAGACGACAGTGTCATACAACTGGCTGCAGAAATAAAACAAATAAGATATGTGAAACATGGCAAAAACCGATATGCGGAAACTGCAACAAATCAAAACGCTTTCTATGCACCACCTGTGTGTGAATCTAAGATGTCCGAAGAATAAAATTTAAGTAGTGTGTTATACTTAAAAACAATAATTTTTTTCTTAAATTACACAATCCTTTTAATTGAATTCTTATCATAAACAATTTTTTTTTGTTACAAAAAAAGAAATACATACAATTATTTAAATTTTTATTTTAATGAAGCGAATAAACTATTTTTATTTCAAATGTTAGATTAAATGAATTTAAATTATAAAAAATATGAATTATTAATTAAAAAAATAAAAGTAAAAACATAAAGATATAGTTTTTACATTACTTTTAAAATTCATTTATCGTTTTATCGTTATTAATATATCGTTTTTTTCATAGCGGTCAAATGACTGCTCTCCGTCTTTCTATGTATACCGAATTTCCCGTCTTTCTAGTGTTAACGATTCTACTAGTTTTACGACCATGACTAACGATAATAATGATAGTGTACTACTGCCTCAAACTAGTCAAGTAACTAACCAAGTAGTTAATCAAGTCGAAATCTTCAATTCGCTAAGAATTCCGGATGCAATTAAGGATCTCCAAAAATTTGATGGGAATCCCAGACTCCTGTACGAATTTTTTAATAATGTTGACGAAATCCTCCTCTATATCAGAGGAACGGGCAAAACCCCTTATGGCCAAATATTACTCAGAGCCATAAAAAACTAAATTGAGGACCAAGCGAATGAAATTCTTAATATGTACGGTACTCCACTCATTTGGGATGAGATTAAAAATAATCTCATCCTCCACTATTCAGATAAACGCACGGAGACATCTCTCATAAGAGATCTCCACAACATTAAACAGTTCAACAAAACCGTAGAATCCCTATATGGAGAAATTATCGAATTGCAGTCAGCTCTTTGTAACAATATTCAAATTCAGGAAACTGATGTAAATGTCATAAAAGCGAAAAAAATACCTCTATGCGGAGATGTGTCTTAACTCTTTTCTTACTTGTCTAAATGAACCCTTGGGATCTAGAGTCAGGGCAATGCAACCAGACACATTAGCAACGGCTTTAACCTGTTGCATCAAAGAACAAAATATATCGTATCAAAAGTTTTCACAAAACCTTAGTCTGCATAAACCCAACCACTATAAGCCTTATTACCCGCAACAAAACAGAGCCTACCCTAGATATCGGAATCCGAACCCATTTCGCCCAAACCTAGGATCACCATAGTATAGAGAAAAGCAGCCTAGACCTTCTTCTAAATATCCCCCATTGAATAAAACCAACTTTAACACCCAAAATAACAGATACCAAAAACCAGAACCAATAACTAATTTCCGAAATAGTACGGATATGATGAGACGCATACCAAACATTAAAACAAGCCAATCCCAACAAATCAGAAATTTCAAAGGACAAAATTCCAACTATCAAGAAATGAATAATGTAGAAATCGACAACTATCAACAACTAGATCGATTCTTCGAAAACGACGAAACTAACGTCTACGATGAGGAACATTTTTCCATAACAGCCTCGAGGAACCAACGGGGTACATAGATAAAAAAAAACACCCAACAACCCTACCCTACATCCTTATATCCTCACCCTTCGGGCGAAAACTTAGATTTCTTTTGGACACTGGCGCGTTCACTTCTTTCATTAATCCAGAGTATATACCAGAAGACAAGCAGTCTAGTTGTGAACTAAAAATAATAACCACCGTTTTCAAAAAGTATAAACTAAACAAACAAACAGTTCTACCAATTTTCTCAGAATTTAATCAGCAAGGATACCTAAAATTCTTAATATTCAAATTTCAAAACTTCTTCGACGGCCTCCTTGGCTTAGATGTACTTTTGTCGTTAAAAACTAAGCTGGACCTCGAAAATAAAATCCTCATTACAGAAAACGCTACCATAGATATACAGCTTAAACACAACTTTTCTTCAGGTAAACTCATAATCCCTTCTAAATCAAAAACATTGGTGAAACTTCCTGTAAGTAAACAAAACGGTGACATATATGTCAATGAAGTAGAATTAAGACCAAACCTTTTTACAAGCCAAGGCTTGTATAGTGCCGAAGATTGGTGCAGTACAGTTGAAGTAACGAACTATTCCGAAAATGACATAACCTTTGAAATCAATAATTTCAATAAAGAAGAAAGTGAAGAAATTTCACAAAATGATGTCACTTACCTTATAAGAACAAATCACCTTAACGAAGAAGAACGGAAAAAGCTTCTGAAACTTTGTAGGTACTGTAGTGACATCATCTATAAGGAGGGTGAAACACTCACCTTCACCAACCAAATTAAACACATTAACACAACCGATGATATCCCAATCTATACAAAATCGTATAGATATCCATACATCCATAGAGCGGAAGTTCAAAGTCAGATAACAAAAATGCTTGATCAAGGGATAATTAAGCATAGTTGCTCCCCCTGGAGGCTCTCCAGTGTGGATAGTACCTAAAAAACAAGACGCTAGTGGTGGACAAAAGTGGAGAGTTGTAATTGACTATAGAAAAGTCAATGACAAAAACGATTTCGGATCGCTATCCTATTCCAAACATTGCCGAAATCCTCGACAAATTGGGTAAATGCCTCTACTTCACGACCTTAGATTTGGCTAGCGGGTTTCACCAAATCGAAATGAACCCCAAACATACAGAAAAAACAGCTGTTGAAACAGCCAGTTGAAGGGGGACATTACGAATTTGTAAGAATGCCTTTCGGGCTCAAAAACGCCCCAGTCAACGTTTCAGAGAGTGATGGACAATGTTCTTAAAGAACTTATCGGTAAAAACTGTTTGGTTTACCTTGATGACATCATCATTTTCTCAACTTCCTTACAAGAACATTTAGAAAGCGTCGAATTGGTCTTTAAAAAACTTAGAGGATCAAATTTTAAAATCCAAATGGACAAGTGTGAGTTCCTCAGGAAGGAAATAGCTTTCCTAGGCCACGTAATAACACCAGAGGGAATTAAGCCTAACCCTTCAAAAATAAGTGCTTTAAAAAATTTCCCATTGCCGCGAACAAGAAAAGAAATAAAATCCTTTTTAGGGCTGATCGACTACTATAGAAAGTTTATTAAAGAATTAGCCGAACTAACCAAACCACTTACCACATGCCTAAAAAAGGTGTCACCATCAATCTAGATAAAAACTATATTGACGCTTTCGAAACCTGCAAAAGCATACTTATGAACGATCCAATTTTGCAGCATCCTGATTTAGTAAGCCATTCATTCTTACTACGGATGCGAGCAATTGTGCATTGGGAGCAGTTTTATCCCAAGGACATATCGGAAGCGACAAACCCATCGCTTTCGCTAGCCGGACTCTTTCAGATAGCGAGAGAAATTACTCTACTATCGAAAAGGAGCTTCTGGCCATCGTTTGGGCCGCGAAAAATTTCCATCCATATCTATTCGGAATGAAATTCAAAATTGTGACAAATCATAGACCTTGACCTGGCTTATGAGCCTCAAAGAGCCCAATTCAAAGCTCGTTAGATGGAGGCTTAGGTTAGAGGAATATGACTACGAAATGGTCTATAAAAAAGGTTGTCTGAACACGAATGCGGATGCCTTGAGTCGTATCAAAAATGAGGACAAAACCAACGATCTAATAACCAAGAACTATTTCACAATGACGACGATGAAGGCACTGCACATAGCAATCAGGAAATATGGATGACGGAATTCCTATATCCGAAAAACCATTAAACGAGTTTAACATTCAAGTAATTTTCCAAGAAACTGACAGAGGGTCACCTACGACAGTTGAAAACATCTTTAGAAACAAACAGAGAAGAACAATTCGAAATCCCCAGTTCAATGGAGAAAATATGATAACAACTTTAAAAAACATCCTACCCCCAAATAAACTAAGCGCTGTTTACGCAGAGGATACTGTATTCCGGATAATACAGTTAACCTACTCTAAATATTTCTCCCAAAGCAAGACTTTTCGCATTGTACGATGCACGGAGATCCTCAAAGATATCAGACAAAATGATGATCAAGAAGAAATAATTAGAGACTACCACGAACGGTCAATTCACAGGGGAATTAACGAAACTTTTCTACACCTAAAGAGAGAAGTATTCTTCCCCAACATGATGGACAAAATCTCTAAAACAATCAACAATTGCGATAAATGCAAAATTTTTAAATATGACACGAACCCACCCAAACCCCAATTCGAGAAACCCGAAATGCCTTTAAAACCGCTCGAAATCCTTCACATTAACATTCTCATTCTCACACTAATTGACAAATTCTCCAAATTCTCCAAATTCGATAATGGCTACACCCTTAGTTGCAGAAGCAGCGTAACAATCCTTACTTGCCTTAAAAAACTACGTCAGCCTGTACGGCATTCCGAAAAAAAACTGTCTGTGACCAAGGATCGGAATTCGTTTCAAACATCTTCAAAGATTTTGCAGACAACATAAACCTGCATATAACATCATTCCAACAGACCAGTAGCAACTCCCCTGTCGAAAGGTTACACTCAACTAGAACTGAAATATACCATATAGGCTCATTCTTGCAAAGAGAAAAGATAACAAACTTACTACAAACCACGACGAAATATTATCTGAAACACTTATCACTTACAATCTTTGAGGATCTCCGTGCATCGTACAATGCGAAAAGTCTTGCTTTGGGAGAAATATTTAGAGTAGGTTAACTGTATTATCCGGAATACAGTATCCTCTGCGTAAACAGCGCTTAGTTTATTTGGGGGTAGGAAGTTTTTTAAAGTCGTTATCGTATTTTCTCCATTGAACTGGGGATTCGAATTGTTCTTCTCTGTTTGCTTCTAAAGACGTTTTCAACTGTCGTAGGTGACCCTCTGTCAGTTTCTTGGAAAATTACTTGAATGTTAAACTCGTTTAATGGTTTTTTCGGATATAGGAATTCCGTCATCCATATTTTCCTGATTGCTATGTGCAGTGCCTTCATCGTCGTCATTGTGAAATAGTTCTTGGTTATTAGATCGTTGGTTTTGTCCTCATTTTTGATACGACTCAAGGCATCCGCATTCGTGTTCAGACAACCTTTTTTATAGACCATTTCGTAGTCATATTCCTCTAACCTAAGCCTCCATCTAACGAGCTTTGAATTGGGCTCTTTGAGGCTCATAAGCCAGGTCAAGGTCTATGATTTGTCACAATTTTGAATTTCATTCCGAATAGAAATGGATGGAAATTTTTCGCGGCCCAAACGATGGCCAGAAGCTCCTTTTCGATAGTAGAGTAATTTCTCTCGCTATCTGAAAGAGTCCGGCTAGCGAAAGCGATGGGTTTGTCGCTTCCGATATGTCCTTGGGATAAAACTGCTCCCAATGCACAATTGCTCGCATCCGTAGTAAGAATGAATGGCTTACTAAATCAGGATGCTGCAAAATTGGATCGTTCATAAGTATGCTTTTGCAGGTTTCGAAAGCGTCAATATAGTTTTTATCTAGATTGATGGTGACACCTTTTTTAGGCATGTGGTAAGTGGTTTGGTTAGTTCGGCTAATTCTTTAATAAACTTTCTATAGTAGTCGATCAGCCCTAAAAAGGATTTTATTTCTTTTCTTGTTCGCGGCAATGGGAAATTTTTTAAAGCACTTATTTTTGAAGGGTTAGGCTTAATTCCCTCTGGTGTTATTACGTGGCCTAGGAAAGCTATTTCCTTCCTGAGGAACTCACACTTGTCCATTTGGATTTTAAAATTTGATCCTCTAAGTTTTTTAAAGACCAATTCGACGCTTTCTAAATGTTCTTGTAAGGAAGTTGAGAAAATGATGATGTCATCAAGGTAAACCAAACAGTTTTTACCGATAAGTTCTTTAAGAACATTGTCCATCACTCTCTGAAACGTTGACGGAGCGTTTTTGAGCCCGAAAGGCATTCTTACAAATTCGTAATGTCCCCCTTCAACTGGCTGTTTCAACAGCTGTTTTTTCTGTATGTTTGGGGTTCATTTCGATTTGGTGAAACCCGCTAGCCAAATCTAAGGTCGTGAAGTAGAGGCATTTACCCAATTTGTCGAGGATTTCGGCAATGTTTGGAATAGGATAGCGATCCGAAATCGTTTTGTCATTGACTTTTCTATAGTCAATTACAACTCTCCACTTTTGTCCACCACTAGCGTCTTGTTTTTTAGGTACTATCCACACTGGAGAGCTCCAGGGGGAGCAACTATGCTTAATTATCCCTTGATCAAGCATTTTTGTTATCTGACTTTGAACTTCCGCTCTATGGATGTATGGATATCTATACGATTTTGTATAGATTGGGATATCATCGGTTGTGTTAATGTGGTGTTTAATTTGGTTGGTGAAGGTGAGTGTTTCACCCTCCTTATAGATGATGTCACTACAGTACCTACAAAGTTTCAGAAGCTTTTTCCGTTCTTCTTCGTTAAGGTGATTTGTTCTTATAAGGTAAGTGACATCATTTTGTGAAATTTCTTCACTTTCTTCTTTATTGAAATTATTGATTTCAAAGGTTATGTCATTTTCGGAATAGTTCGTTACTTCAACTGTACTGCACCAATCTTCGGCACTATACAAGCCTTGGCTTGTAAAAAGGTTTGGTCTTAATTCTACTTCATTGACATATATGTCACCGTTTTGTTTACTTACAGGAAGTTTCACCAATGTTTTTGATTTAGAAGGGATTATGAGTTTACCTGAAGAAAAGTTGTGTTTAAGCTGTATATCTATGGTAGCGTTTTCTGTAATGAGGATTTTATTTTCGAGGTCCAGCTTAGTTTTTAACGACAAAAGTACATCTAAGCCAAGGAGGCCGTCGAAGAAGTTTTGAAATTTGAATATTAAGAATTTTAGGTATCCTTGCTGATTAAATTCTGAGAAAATTGGTAGAACTGTTTGTTTGTTTAGTTTATACTTTTTGAAAACGGTGGTTATTATTTTTAGTTCACAACTAGACTGCTTGTCTTCTGGTATATACTCTGGATTAATGAAAGAAGTGAACGCGCCAGTGTCCAAAAGAAATCTAAGTTTTCGCCCGAAGGGTGAGGATATAAGGATGTAGGGTAGGGTTGTTGGGTGTTTTTTTTTATCTATGTACCCCGTTGGTTCCTCGAGGCTGTTATGGAAAAATGTTCCTCATCGTAGACGTTAGTTTCGTCGTTTTCGAAGAATCGATCTAGTTGTTGATAGTTGTCGATTTCTACATTATTCATTTCTTGATAGTTGGAATTTTGTCCTTTGAAATTTCTGATTTGTTGGGATTGGCTTGTTTTAATGTTTGGTATGCGTCTCATCATATCCGTACTATTTCGGAAATTAGTTATTGGTTCTGGTTTTTGGTATCTGTTATTTTGGGTGTTAAAGTTGGTTTTATTCAATGGGGGATATTTAGAAGAAGGTCTAGGCTGCTTTTCTCTATACTATGGTGATCCTAGGTTTGGGCGAAATGGGTTCGGATTCCGATATCTAGGGTAGGCTCTGTTTTGTTGCGGGTAATAAGGCTTATAGTGGTTGGGTTTATGCAGACTAAGGTTTTGTGAAAACTTTTGATACGATATATTTTGTTCTTTGATGCAACAGGTTAAAGCCGTTGCTAATGTGTCTGGTTGCATTGCCCTGACTCTAGATCCCAAGGGTTCATTTAGACAAGTAAGAAAAGAGTTAAGACACATCTCCGCATAGAGGTATTTTTTTCGCTTTTATGACATTTACATCAGTTTCCTGAATTTGAATATTGTTACAAAGAGCTGACTGCAATTCGATAATTTCTCCATATAGGGATTCTACGGTTTTGTTGAACTGTTTAATGTTGTGGAGATCTCTTATGAGAGATGTCTCCGTGCGTTTATCTGAATAGTGGAGGATGAGATTATTTTTAATCTCATCCCAAATGAGTGGAGTACCGTACATATTAAGAATTTCATTCGCTTGGTCCTCAATTTAGTTTTTTATGGCTCTGAGTAATATTTGGCCATAAGGGGTTTTGCCCGTTCCTCTGATATAGAGGAGGATTTCGTCAACATTATTAAAAAATTCGTACAGGAGTCTGGGATTCCCATCAAATTTTTGGAGATCCTTAATTGCATCCGGAATTCTTAGCGAATTGAAGATTTCGACTTGATTAACTACTTGGTTAGTTACTTGACTAGTTTGAGGCAGTAGTACACTATCATTATTATCGTTAGTCATGGTCGTAAAACTAGTAGAATCGTTAACACTAGAAAGACGGGAAATTCGGTATACATAGAAAGACGGAGAGCAGTCATTTGACCGCTATGAAAAAAACGATATATTAATAACGATAAAACGATAAATGAATTTTAAAAGTAATGTAAAAACTATATCTTTATGTTTTTACTTTTATTTTTTTAATTAATAATTCATATTTTTTATAATTTAAATTCATTTAATCTAACATTTGAAATAAAAATAGTTTATTCGCTTCATTAAAATAAAAATTTAAATAATTGTATGTATTTCTTTATTTGTAACAAAAAAAAATTGTTTATGATAAGAATTCAATTAAAAGGATTGTGTAATTTAAGAAAAAAATTATTGTTTTTAAATATAACACACTACTTAAATTTTATTCTTCGGACATCTTAGATTCACACACAGGTGGTGCATAGAAAGCGTTTTGATTTGTTGCAGTTTCCGCATATCGGTTTTTGCCATGTTTCACATATCTTATTTGTTTTATTTCTGCAGCCAGTTGTATGACACTGTCGTCTTTTCTTGGGTTGAGTATGCGAAACTTTAGGTTGAATATTCACAGCTTGTGGTTCTTCCTCTTTTGCTGTGTCACTGAGTTCAGATGCCACTTGTAAAATGAAGTCTCTTCTACGATTTTTTTCCCCCATTACTTGTTGGTATAAAATCCATGCATTTATTGCAGCTAGATCCAATATATTGCAAAAAACCTGTACTGGCCATCTTCTTGAGCATGATTTTGTGCTATATTGTCTTGCCATTTGGTCAACGACATCAACGCCAAATTTAGTTGTATTATAAAAAGTTACGGTATTAGGTTTTCTTTTATTTTCATCATTTATTTCCACCGTATCATGTAAAGTACTCAACAATAAAACGTTTTTGTGTCTCTTTGCTTGATACACTGTCAAAAGGCACTGATTATCTTCCGTTTTCAAAACTTCATGGGAATGCAAATTTAACTTTAATTTTCTCACGTAAGGTGGAATATCGCGTCTTGCTCTGTTTGAGGTGCCAACAAGAGTTGTGCGCTTCGAAAGCAGATTCTGTGCCAACGATACTGAAGTAAAGAAGTTGTCAGTAGTCACATTTCTTCCTTTATTTATGTAAGGTTCCATTAAACGCATCACAATGTTCTCTCCTAGCATTTGATTTTGCGGACGATTATCATCTCTCCCCAAATACGGGAAACCATTGAGAAGATATTTTGACTTGACATCTACACAGAGCCAAAACTTTATACCAAATTTGTCAGGTTTATTCCCCATGTATTGTGTAAATTTGCATCTTGCTTTTGTAGGGAACAGTTGTTCGTCTATAGTGATATTTTCACCTGGCCTATAGCAAGATTTGCAATTATCAATAAAGCGGTTCCAGACATCCGATATTAATGCAAATTTATCAGTATTAAGTCTAGTAGACCTTTCTGCACGCACGTCAAAACGGATATATTTCATTATATCTTTGAATCGGTCTCTAGGCATGGTTTTTGAAAAAAAAACAACTCCCCACGTTATACTCCATAAGTCGCTTATAGCTATATTCTTGCATCCAAAAGCACCTCTAGCATACAAAACTGAGATGAATTTTTCTAAGTCTTGCAAAGACATAACCCACTTTGTATGGGCTAGTTGCCTATGTGCCTCAGCCTCCGTACACTTTTGAATGTGTTTCAAAATAGTGTCATCAATCAGCAGTCTCCAAGCTGACACAAATTCGTCACTTATTCTTTGTTTTGCATAATGAGTTGGTCCTGGACATTCAACCAAAATGTTATGAGCAGCACGGCGACCTGGTGTAGAGATGTTTTGGGAAAAACCTTTCCAAAGAACTCCGCCTGCTGACAACATATATTGTTTATTATCCGGTACTGATGGAACTTCAATACTTATGCTCTGGGTGCGTTGTGCCTTATAAAATTAAAGAAAAAAGTAATTACTACTTAAACATTTCTTTTTACACGTGTAGGAAAAAAACAGCGTACCTAATGGTGTGTTATCATTTGAGCTATCACTAGAACTTGATTCTGGAACGTAGCTATCACTGTCTTCCACTTCTCCTAATGGATCAGTTTCACTTTCGTCGCCGGATTGATCCTCGGACAAAGATTGCAAATATGCAATAATATCTTTTCCGCGTAGAGATCGAGTCATTTTGCAAAATTATAACGAACGAAAATTGTTCTCTATGTTCACTTCACAAAAACATTTAGCACACTGAATCCAATAAACGGCAAAAACAAAATGCAGCAGCTACGTCGCTATAAACAGGAATATTGGAATACGCACAGGCCACGTGTCTACTAACGGTAAAAAAAAACGATCGCATACTGATCAAATATTAGTGAAAAATAAACTTGGGCAACTCAGAAATCCTTATAAGTGATTGTGCATTAGTAAAAAAAAACACAATATG
The DNA here is from genome assembly GCA_945910035.1 of Brachypalpus laphriformis. Taxonomy (NCBI): domain Eukaryota; kingdom Metazoa; phylum Arthropoda; class Insecta; order Diptera; family Syrphidae; genus Brachypalpus; species Brachypalpus laphriformis. The sequence continues at coordinate 50,434,582 of OX246755.1, read as the reverse complement.
CATGTCTGCAATTGGTGCACATTTCGTACGGTCAAATGACCGCAACCCGGGGGCTAGCGAAATAATGAAACAGTTTGGACGCAATTTGAGGGTCGCGAGTTGGAACGTTGGAAGCATGACCGGACGAAGTTACGAGCTGGAAGAGATGATGAATAGAAGGCGGGTGGACATCTTGTGTGTCCAAGAGACGAAATGGAAAAACACCGCGAATCGGGCGCGTTTCTTGGACGTTAGGACAAAAGATTACAAGATGTTCTACTACGGAACGGAAAAGTCTAAGAACGGAATCGGTATCATCCTTGCGGCAGAGCTACTTGGTAACGTCTTGAGCATTTCGAAGTCCAGCGACCGTTTGATGTCTCTCAAACTAGTAATACAAGGAGAGGTGTGGAATGTTGTCAGTGCATATGCTCCCCACGATGGGTACAATCAGAGAGATAAAGATGCATTTTGGCTAGATTTCCACAATCTCCTTAAGAACATCCCAAAGGAAGAATTTCTATTTGTTGGAGGAGATTTGAATGGACATGTCGGGAAATCAAACGAAGACTATGAAGACTGCCATGGAGGACTAGGATATGGCACCAGGAACCTTCCTGGTGAAGACATCCTAAGCATGTGCAAATCACACGGTCTTATCGTGTTAAATACCATGTTCATCAAACAAAGCCGACACCTGATCACTTACAGCAGTGGTGGAGATGAAACTCAGATTGACTACCATTTGGTAGCCAGTTTCATGAAGCCCCGGGTAAAAGATTGCAAAGTGATCCTGGGAGAGGCAATCGCTCGGCAACACCGTCTCCTGCTAACAGAAATTTTTATGAAAACACCGAAGAAAAGCAAACAAACAAGGGTCTCTGAGAAAATCAAGTGGTACAATCTGGACAAAGAAAAAGGCGAAGCTTTTGTTTTCGTAATGAAAAATTACCTCTCTCACACCTTCAACGGAGCTGAGGATGAAGAGTGCAGAGCACAAAATATGTGGGATTCCCTACAGCGAACTTGCTTAAATAAGGCCAAATCACTGCTAGGAGCTTCAAAAGGCCACCATCAACACGCCAAAGAAACATGGTGGTGGAGTGATGAAGCTAAGAAGGTGATAAATGAGAAGAAAGCGGCTTTCAAAGCTTGGTCAAAGTGCCCCTCTAATAATAATGACGAAAAAGCTCGCCTCGAAATGGAATACAGATGCTGCAAGAAAAAAGCGAAGAAGAAGTGCGCCCAGCTTCAAGCAGAGAGTACGGAGGGCCTGTATCGGGAGCTGCAGAAAATATTTTCCCCCGTTGCTGATGCAAACCAGGCTATCCAGGAGCTGCGAAGACACAATATGAACAAGAGCGCCACTATCTTCAAAATAGCCGCCCAAAGAAGGAACAATGCTCAGGAGATTCGTTCGCCAAAGTTCATTAGCAATGCTCATGGCCAGCTTCTTGTGGATGACGACAAAATTCTGCAGAGGTGGCGACAGTATTGTGAAGAGCTTTTAAATGAACAGTTTCCCCGGCTATACTTTCCAAGAGCCACCCCTAACTGTGAAGAAATAGCCGACATTACAGTCGAAGAAGTTAGTGAGGCGGTCAAATACTCCAAAAAACGAAAAGCGGTTGGGCCAGACGAAATACCCTCTGAGTTCTGGAAAAAGATGGGAGACATCGGGTTCAGATGGCTCAGAATTCTTATTTCCAAATTCGTGAGAGGTGATCCAATGCCGAATCAATGGAGGGAAAGTTACCTCCTCCCTGTATACAAAGGGAAGGGTGATACGCGAAACTGTGATAACTACCGTTCGATCATGCTGATGTCACACACCATGAAGATCGTTGAGCGGGTATTAGGTGGCCGACTGCGAAAAATAATACGGCTATTTGATGATCAGTGCGGGTTTGTCTCGGGTAAATCAACCACAGATGCAATCCAAAGTATAAGGATCATAATGGAAAAACATCGTGATTCCTTAAGGGATTTGCATATTGTATTGGTTGACTTTGAAAAGGCATTCGACAGACAACCACGAGATCTGATATGGGTGGCGCTAAGACATCGAGGGGTTCCAGAAACCTATGTACAGATGATCATGTACATGTACGAAAGAGCAAAGACAAGAGTAAGATGTCCCGCTGGAGTAACCGAAGAGTTCCCAATCAAAGTCGGGGTGCACCAGGGAAGCGTTTTAAGTCTTTTGCTCTTTATTACAGTCCTTGATTATCTGCTTGAAGGTAAAGTGATGGACCCCAAGGTACATCAGTTATTCTTTGCTGACGATAGAGCCATTATAAGTGAGAATCCTACATCCCTGCAACGAGCAATTGATGTGTGGGTGGACGTTTTGGAGGGAAGTGGGTATCGCATTAGCTCAAAATAGACAGAGCACTTGTGCTGCCCGTTCTCTGATCCACTCAGACCTATTCCAGACATTTATTTGAATGGAACAGTGCTTGACAAGCGCGGAAACTTCAAATATCTGGAATCTATGATCAATGGCAAAGCAACTTGTGATGACGACATCAATCATCGTGTAAGCGTAGGGACAGAAAAATGCCCCCTAAGTTGAAAGGAAGGATCTACACCGCAGTTGTACGTCCAGCGCTCGCATACGGTTCACAATGTTGGACTATGTACAAAACGTATGAGAGTAAATTAACGGCAGCTGAGATGAAGATGCTTCGCATGACAGCAGGAGTGACAAAGCTTGATCGAATAAGAAGTTCGAAGATCCGTGGAAGCTTTCACATCAAGGAAACCATCGTACAAAAATAGAGCGCGACCAGCTCAGCTGGTATTGCAACATTCAAAGAAGAAATAATTTGAACCCCGTTAAAAATGCAATATCAATGGACGTTCCAAAGACATCGCGATGTAGGAAAGGCATGCCTATAGACGCCTGGTTTAGACAAATGCGACGACATCGGGATTTCATTGGCCTCAGTAACAGAGTGATCCAAAATCGGCAGGCCTGCCGATATTTTCTGAGGTCAAATAGGCGAACCCCACAGGCGGATCAGTAGAAATGCAGTGAAGTGGGAGAGCTGTGATCCCTTGTTTTCGGATCATAGCCTCGCTGATAAAAGGAAGAAGAAGAAGAAGAAATGACCGCAACCCGTCTTTTTAGGTAGTTGTGCTATTTATTTAAGTTCCAAATACTCTAATAAAATAGAAAGGACCTCAAATTAAATTTGATGCAATAATAATAAAAGTCACGAAACATCAATTTGAAATAATAGCTGATATAAGAAATATTGTCAATCAAATATGAAAAGCGGTCAAATGACCGCTACCCGTCTTTCTAGTGTTAAGAAAGTTGGAAGATGAAGGATCAGAAGTGACAGATAAATCAAGGTTTCGCTCTGATTCGGTGTTTTCCGGAATCGAGTTTAAGATTTTCGAGAGTTTTCTCAGATTGTATGGGCCAAATCTAAATTTGCCTTTAAATTTTTGTATATTTGACTTTAAGTATTGTATATGTGAGTTATTGTATACGCAATATATGAATTCTCCTCCGTTTTTTTATATATTCTCTATTAGTTGTTAAAAAAAATGATTTTATTGGTTTGTAGTAGTAGTAGTAGTAGTAGTAGAAGTGATTTTTATTGAACATTAGAAAATTGTTACTAATACATAATTAAATAATTACAAATATGCATTGGCGTTTGCCGTCAGCCTGAAAAGAGAGATTTACAAAATTTTAAAATAGAATTCAAAAGATCTCAATTACTTTATCTGTCTAAATTCGTTTTAGTTATATTCACAAATTTTTCTAAAAAGTTTCATGTAATATTTGTTGCCTGTATTTTAAAGCGGACTTTAAGTAGCTAAACAGAACCTTCCAATTTTGACCGTTTAGTATTGCCCTGACTTCAGCTTCCGGTAGCACATGTTTATCCCAATGGGTTCGCCTTATCGCCTTTAATATTGGGCATACTCCGATGAGATGGAAGACGTCTTCTAAGGCATGCAGGTTGCATAGTGAGCATTCAGAATTTCGTTCGGTTCTATATGGCATGTAATTCAAGCGCAGGAGCTCTCCTCTAGCCTTAAATAATGTTGAAATAACTTCCACACTGTTTTGGTCTTGGAAGTAGTTGAATTCCCCCAAGTCATGTTGAAGAGTTCGATATATGAGTCTGGTTTGACTCTCTTGGGCTTTTACTTTTAATGACTCACGGGTGGATAGGTCGACCTTAATCAACAGTTCCTGTAGTGCCTCTCTCCAAGATGTAGGATTGTAATCCGCTAGTTGGATATCGTGAATGCCGCAGAGCCTGGACCATTCGAGGAAAAATTGTTGCCTATGGTGTATTATGTGCATTGCAACCAAATTCGGAAGCCTCTGACTCGAGAGTGACTGTGAAGATGTACAAAGGGGACAGTCCTGTTTCCAGGTGAAGCATATACGTTGGCGTGTTTTCCGGTAGCCTGAAGATTTTTTTAATAAAGTATCTTAGCAGGTTTTCAACTTCTTCAAACTGAGAGATACCCCATACTTGGGCGCCATAGCACATGATGGACCTAACCACTGCCTCATAGACTTTATACTTTGTACTAAGCGGAACGTTATTTTTAGAAAATATTCCCTTCCAATTACAGTTTATTGCCTTTTTTCCTTCCTTGAGTTTTTCCTGAAGGTGCTTTTTAAAATCCACTCGCGGTGTTAAAATGACTCCAAGGTACTTATATTCCTTTACGTTCTCAATTTCTTCGTTTTGGTAAAACCATTTTTCGTCCCTAGCGAAGCGACCGGTACCGTTTCGGAATACCAATATTTTGGACTTGCTTGTATTCAATTTTAGGTTCCAAAGGTTGCAATATTTCTCTAGCTTGTTGATCATCATTTGCATCATGGATGGAGTTTCCGACAAGATGACGATGTCATGAGCATATAAGAGTACCCTTATTTTCATTCCAGCGAACTCAATTCCTCCAGGTAGAGATGTTGGCAAATCGTCCATAAATAGCGCGAAAAGAAGAGGACTCATGAGACAACCCTGCTTAACACCCATATGAGACTCAAACCAATTTGAAACATTGTTTCCGTCCCATACCGCAGTCATATTCTCCTTATAGAGACTTTCGATAATTTTGAGCACTTTTGTTGACACTCCAAGATTGCTTAACTTATAGAAAAGCGCTTTTCTATCAACAGAATCAAATGCCGCTTGGAAGTCCACAAAGAACGCGTACATTTTTTTTTCCTTTATTCAGGTAAGACCTAGCTAAGCTTGTTAACGTAAAAATATTGTCTACTGTCGAGTAGCCTTTTCTAAACCCGGCTTGGAACTCACTAAGCAGGTCATTTGAATGAACCCATTCTGTCAACCGTTCCATTGGTTTGTATAATATAATATAATTATATGATATAATGTATGTTTGTATATAAATTGATTCTTTTTATTTCATTCAATAAATTTTTTATTTCATATTTTTTTTATTGTTTTTGTTTCAATAAATTTTTATTTTTTATTGTTTTTTTTTATGATTTATTATTACTTATTTCAACTGGAGTGCCTTTCGATAAGGATCGCAGTTCTTTTATAACTTAGTACTGGAGTGCCTTTCGATAAGGATCGCAGTTCTTTTATTATTTAGTTTAACTGGAGTGCCTTTCGATAAGGATCGCAGTATTTTAAAAATTATATTGTATAAAACGTATATCACACACAACTTATCGTATCGCTTACATGCACCCAATTAAAGCCATGATGGTCAGCATTGCAGATGATGATTCTTGAAGACGTTGAGGATGTTGAGAATGTTGAGAATGTTGATGAGTCGATGAGTTGATGAGTCGATGAGTCGTTCCGTCGTTCAGGTTGTGTTGGAGTTGGTTCACCAGTGGTTAGGGGTTGAAACCCGCCAGAATTTAGTTTAAGCGTCTTTGAACGTTGTGCCACTTATATCGCTCGATGCGATACCGAGTCACTTTGTGAGATTAGTTTTTAAAATGAAATAGTTTTTATTAAGATCACAAAAGATTTCCTCGCGGCACAATCGTAAAAAAAAATCCCTTTTTAAAACTAAAAACCGTCCACTATTCCGGACGACTGCGCCAGTTATGCACGCAACCTCAGCTTGAGGCAAAAAAAACCAAACTTTTCATCTAGAACAACTTTAATCGACTGACTTGAATGAATTACAAAAACTTGTACTTAATCCTCTAAGTTACATGTATAGGTATCTGTTGCAAAGGTGATTTGATGAGCTTGGGAAATGAATTCGGCCGGAAATCTAGCAGACGCTGATTCTGCAAGTTCATATCACCTGTGCAGTACAATCTAAATTAATAATATTAAGTTACATTTCAATTCAAATTATTATGTGATGAAACTGCTGCTGTTGCGTTTATTTCTGTTGCTGGCTGTTGGGGTTGATGAACTCTGCTGCTGTTGCTTTTATTGCTGTTGTGGGTTGCGGGGGTGATGAACTCTGGGGTCAGGGGGTGACGTGGGAGCAGGTGGCTGGCGTGTTGGGTTCCGTAATTCGCGCAATTTTGTAATATGGATTGAGTTCCGTGATAGGATATTTTGTGCATTATCTGTTGGATTATTTTGTTTTCGAGTTTCATGTGAGTTTTTATTGTGAAGGGTAATGTTTAAATTATATGGACTATTGATGAAGTGCATATGTGATGTAAAGCTGAAGTTTCGTGTGGTTTTGCTATTGTTTTAAGTGTTTAAATGGTGAATTAGTGGATTGTTATGGTGTTGTGTTGTGAAGAATTTAAGAAATTTATTTACAGTGTTGTGTTGTGTAGTTGATTTAAAAAATTAAGTTGGTTTAAAGTGTTGTGTTGATAAAGAGTGAAATTAATTTAAAGTGTTGTGTTGAGTTAAATTGAGCTTGTATTAAAATCTCTGGATTGTCGTGGGGTACTGATCTTGATTCTTAGAACTATAATTAATTAACTTTTTCTACAAAATGAATTGCTCCGTGTGTTCGCTAAAAATTGATCGAAATTGTTTAACTAAAATAAGTTGTAATGACTGCTCGCATTTCTTTCATTACTCTTGTGTGAACATCACAGAACAAGATGCAGACTTTTTTAAAACAAGTGGAAATTCGTTGAAATCGTTGTGACAAATGTGCAGTATTTAGATGCCGCTCTCCACACTTGCCGCTTCCAGCTGTATCAATGCCAGACAACAACAATGCTTTAGCAGCCTCTGGCAACAACAAAAGTCAAGTGGGAAGCAATTACGCAAAAACTTGGAGCTTCGGCATGCTTCGAGCTATATGGCATTATTAGCTTCACATGGTCTAGCAAGCTTTGTCAATCAACCCACTAGACTTGTCTCAGGTAGTTGTTTAGACCATATTTATGGAAGGTTTAGAAATGATTCGATCAGTAATTGTAAGAAATGCGTTCTAGATTTTATGATTACTGATCACTGTATGACTGGGTTTTTGTTTAGCATTTGCAATAGCAAGATTAATAATTATAGTTCCAAGTCTCCAAGCAGCGTAGTGAAGATTAACTACAACAAGCTCAAATACAACCTTTCATTTGAGTTTTGGGAAGATGTTTATATGTGTACGGATGCCTCAACTTCCTACTCAATATTCATCTCTTCTCTTAAGAAGCATATTCTTAGTTGTTCCTATACTTTACGTCCTAAAAGTTATTTAAAGAGAATTAAACCTTGGATTTCTATGTACTTATTAAAAAAAGTAAAGGCTAAGAACAAACTCAGAATTCAATGCCATAAGTACCCTGGAAATCTAAGACTAAAAAGCAACTACAACAAACTGTGCACTGAACTTAAAAGGGAAATTCCAATTTGTCGAGATAACTACTACCGTTCTCAATTCAGTTCTGCTAGAGGTAACTTAAAAAATGAATGGCAAATAGTTAGTCCACAGTCCACAGTTAGAAAAAAGCCGAGTGTTATTCGTGTCGATGATTGTGTTGTATCTGAGAAACCGGTTATTGTAGATGCTTTTAACAACTATTTTACAAAGATAGCGACTAATTTACAACCAGGTCTTGCCCAACCTTATTCTCTCACCTGTCTAACAACTGGTTGCTGTGCTGATCCAATCTCTTGTAACAGTTTTGTATTTGAACCCATAACTTCACTTGAAGTGTTAAAAGTTATCGGTACTCTAAAAAATACAAACTCGTGTGGTGCTGACGGTATTCCGAATATCTTTCTTAAAAAAGTTGCATGCTATCTATTGGACGTACTATCACATATATTTAATGGCTGTATTTTTGAGGGGGTTTTTTCAGAAGAGCTTAAGTGTGCAGATGTTGTTCCGTTGCTTAAAAAGGGTTCTACTATAGAAATGTGTAATTATAGGCCTATATCTCTTCTTCCAGCTATAAGTAAAATTTTCGAAAAGCTGATAAAAAATAGGATAGTGAGTTATCTTTCAAAAAACAAGTTCTTTAATGCATCTCAATTTGGCTTTCAAAAATCGAAATCAACCGAAGATGCACTTCTACAGTTTTGTGGTAATTTGATGTCTAACCTTGATAGTAAAAAGTACACTGCTGGTCTATTTATTGACATCACCAAGGCGTTTGATATGGTCGATCACCTCATTCTTCTCAATAAACTTGAAAAAGCAGGATTTCGTGGTTTCATGTTAGAATGGTTCAGGTCGTATCTGAAAAATAGGTCTCAAAGAGTGAAGATCGACGAAATCAGGAGCGACCTTATAGTCTTCAACTTAGGGGTACCTCAAGGCTCTGTCTTAGGTCCTATTCTCTTTCTTATTTATATCAACTCTCTTTTTGCACTTAATTTCAAAGGCACACCGACTGCTTTTGCGGATGACGTAGGCTTCTCATATGGTTCTGACAGCCGCGTAGACCTGCTTTCAGACATTAATATGGACCTTCATCTTCTAAGAATCTGGTTCTCCAAACACAACCTGGTCATAAGTCCCAAGACTAAGATTATGTTTTTTAGTTTGTGCTCTATTCCGGATCTTGAAGTTAATGTCTACTTTCATTCACCAGAGTGCCAAAAATTCAAACTTCCTGTCTGCAATTGTAATTCTGGCTTATCTTCTCGTACCTTTAATGATAGTCTAAGCTGTAGTGATAAATGTTTTCTGATTGAAAACGTCAGTGAATTTAAATATCTGGGGCTTATCATTGACTCGAAAATGAGCTTCTCGAATCATGTAGATTTTTTGAGGAATTATTTTCGTTGTACACTTAGGCATTTTTTCCATTTGCGTAATATCTGTTCAAGTATGCTCTTAAAAATTATTTATTATGGTATTGTTCACTCAAAATTACAAATATGGTATTGCTTGCTGGGGAGGTACTTTTAAGAACAAAATATATCCTCTGTTGATCTTACAGAAGTATATCCTACGAAAATTATGCCGTAAACCTGTGAGACATCCTAGTTACCCCTTGTTCTGTGACCTTAAAATTCTTCCTGTTCGTCATTTGTATTGTTTTAAGGTGCTAAAGTGTTTTTTTATGAAATCTGGTAATCGTAATTTCCGTTTAATTTCTAACTATAACTTACGTGGAAACTTTTGGTACTCTGTATCTGTTCCTACTTTCCATACTACTGCCTATCGTAATTTTTATCAGATTTCGTCTCATCTTTTATTCAACAAACTTCCTCAGTCGTTCAGAACAATCACTTTAAATGGAATGTTTCTGAAACTAGTAAAAAATTGGCTTCTTAAGTTCAACTTCGATGGCATAGAATATATTCTTTCTGACTATTTGGTTTAAATTAAATCTTAAGTTTTTTTTTCTTACACACTTTTTGATGTTATAGAGTAAATGCTTTCTTAATATTGTTTAATAAAAATACAATTTTTCTAATTTTCTTCAAGGGTTACCCCACCCAAATAAACTAATTTTTGAAATATCTAAATACATATTGAAGTGGTACTCAACACTATTTTTATTACTTACGTATAAAAAATACCGAATGCCAAATGAATTTCTTATACTTTATATTTATTTTAAGTTCTATTATCATGTTTATTTTTCGAATTGTGAAGTAATGTTGAATTTATATAAGGAATTTTTGAATAATAAATCTAATCTAATCTAATCTAATCTAATCTAATGTGTTGTACGGAAATAAGTGTTGCGTTGAATTTTACTTAGTGTTTGTGTTGTGTTGGGAATTCAAACTGGTTTTGTTCTATAAAAAAAGTAGTGTTGTGTTGTATTATGCTTAAAATGAATATTTTTGTAGAAAATGGTGTGTTGCTTGATTAGTTGGGGGTTAAAAATACATGTATTTGTTTTATTTTAAATTTGTTGTGTGTTTCGTATCCCTGGTAAATGTCTGCATACTAGGTTGGTGTCGTAGCTAGCGTTCGGTTGCTGGGTAGAGGACAGATTCTGGATTTTGGCCTTTTTAAGATGGTGTTTTTAATTTTTAGCGTTACCACGCGCACTAAATCGTCCGGTACGGGGTGTAGGTCGGTGACGCGTGCTAGGCTCCATTTTAGTGTTAGTAGCCGTTCGTCCTTGATGAGGACGAAATCGCCTTTCTGCACTGCTGTCTGAGCAGCTTTCATCCACTTCGGACGTTGTTGCAGCTTGGCCAAATATTAATTGCTCCACTGTTTCCAAAACGACTGCTGAACTCTCTTCCAACGGTCGATGTGGGAAATTTTGTCGAGTTGGTACTCTGGCTGAGGTGGAGCGAGCAACGGTTCTTGAACCACTACACCAAAAATCTTTCTCTCTCTCTCTCTATCCATTCTATCCAACGCCCGCACTGTGTGTAAACATGTTAAAGGTATTCATAACCCTTTAAGTGCGGGCAAATTATAAAAAAAAAATAAAAATTGGAGTAACCACGAAGAAGAGCATCTATACATTACTCACCAGTAGCAGGACAGGGACAGTGATATTTATCTCTGTTTTGTGTCGTCCATTTGTTTACTTTGTCCTCATTAGAATTTGCATGTTCCATTTTTTATATGTTCCCTAATGATGTATATCTTTACATGTGAGACGAAGTGAGATATGCAATTTATCACCAGGGTCGTATGGAATTCTGTATAGGAGCTTACACTTACGTTACGAGTCAAGGATGAAGCAACATTGCGGAACGAGATTTTCATCCTGTGGCCTACTAGTCGGCGTTATGAAGCTGAGAACTTCGTTCACCGGGGTCGGAGAATGTTCGAGTTTATATGGCAATACCTCAAAGTGTGTCACTGTTGAAGTTTAAAGTAATTTCTATGTTTTGAATTTATATAATAATTTCCCTTGTTTCTCACAATACATACACATACATGCGAATTGACATACAAAATATAACATTCGTATAAATGTTAATCAAGAGAACAAAAAATACACAATTGAATTTATAACATCACAACACGGACGGCTTTTATTCCGTAGAATTTTTCTGTTGGTTTTACAGTGAACATTTTTTACAGTGGTCGAAAACGGCGTTGAACATGTAGTTTCTAGCATTAAATGATCTTTTGATGTGAAGGGGTATAGAGTTCCATAGCCTGATAGCGTGAATATAAGGTCTTGACGAGTTAAGATAATTAAATGATGGGATATTTACACGAATAGTTCTTTGAGATCGTGAAAGACTTAATTTGTTAAAAAGATACAAATGTGTTTTAATTGTAATAATATTATATAGGAAAATGCAGTTACGTGCTTTTAAATATTGTTGTAAAGAGCAACTTAAAACATTATTTGAGTATTGCGATATATGGTTGTAATTTCGCAAGCCATAAACATATCTAACAGTGTCATTAAAAGCAATTTGAAGCTTATGCTGCGATAGTGAATATAAACTGCTATATACCACTTTAGCATATGTAATTATTGGTATAATCAGTGCTACTACCAACTTGCGACGAGCTCCAATAGGAGTAAAACTAGCAGATAGCCACAACTTACGCAGACAGCCATATTTGCGCCCGATTACATAATTTATATGATCATAGCAAGTTAAGGTGTTATTAATTACGAAACCCAAATTAGTGCCCTTTTTTAAAAAATTTAAGTTTTTTGTTTGAAAGCATGATATCTGTGAGAGAGTTAAGATCTAAGGATCTATGGGAGATATGTATCATTTGCAATTTTTCGTGATTTAGTAAAAGTCCGTTTGTCGTTGACCCCGATAAAGTTCTTGAGAGGTCTTCATTAAAACTAGACGTAAGCTCAGCGAGTTGACTAAAAGGTCGAAATAGGCACAATTGAAAATCATCCGCGTATAAATACATGTACAGATACATGATTACAAACGGATGGCAGATCATTGACAAACTTGCAAAATAATATTGGACCTAAAATCGAACCCTGGGGAACCCCCTCCCACACAGGTTTAAAGTAGATGAATTATTATCAACAACAACTTTTTGCAGACCGTCTGTTAGAAAACTTTGAAGAAGTTTTAAAGCGCGAGGACATGATTAACCTTATCTAATGCCTTTGAGAAATCAAGTAAGCAAAGATGTGTAATGTATCCTTTATCATAATTCTGTCTGATGTCATCTTTAATATTGACCATCGCCGTAGAGCAGCTATAGCTATCTCTAAACCCTGATTGTAGAGGACAAAGTAAGGAATATCGCTCAAGGTGAGTACAAATTTGCTTTGCTACTAACTTCTCAAAAACCTTTGATAGGGAGTGCAACATACTAATAGGTATGTAATCATTCACAGAGCTCGGATTTCGCTTTTTAGCAACAGGTATAACTTAAGCTATCTTCCAGTTTTTGGGAAAAATACAAGACATGAAACAATAGTTTATGACATCAGTCAGATAAGTAATAATCAGGGATAGGATTTTGCTAACTTTGCCTCTTTTTTTGCTTAATCGGAAGATAGTATCGACTTTATACAAACACGTTTCATGACCTCATGATTCCAAATATATATATTTTATTTTGCCTTTTTTTGCCTTTTTATATCTTTATTGCCTTTTTTGCCTTTTTTGCCGTTGTTGCCTTTTTCTGCCTTTTTTGCCTATTTTGCTTTTTTCGCAAAGTTTGTTCGCTAAAAAAACTTTAGAAAAATGCCCGTTTGCATGTATGTATATCTGCTTGGTCCTTACTCACAATACGTAGGGTAAACTGTCCCACAGTGGCACATGTTCCACAGTGAATCTTTTAAATTTACAGAATCTCTACCTATAAGAGAAAAGCGAAGTAAAGGGAAAATAAACCGCGTTTCGATCCGTTATGAATTTACCTGGCAATTGAAGTAGTGCGCTCGTCAACGTCGGTTGTGCTCAAGGAAATGTGAATTTTACTGGTAAGTAAATTAGAAATCGTGCTTTTTATTTTTGTTCCATTTAAAAAGGTAATGTACTTAGTGAGATTTGTGGGATACAGTTTAAAATGTTGTTTATCATTATTAATTAAAATTAGTATGTCAATAAAATTTGTGAAATAGCTTTTTTTATAAAAATGTTTTTCTCCAAAAAGTCACTATGTCCAACAGTGAACCAGATCACAGTCGTACACAGTGAACCATGGTTCACTGTGTACTAGCCATACGCCAGACACAACTATATGCAATATTTTAACAATAAGTTCACAATTCAACGAAAATAAGGCAAGCTGCTAATGAAAAACAAATTCCATACGCAAGATTGAGAAAATATTTTCTCAAAACACAAAATCAAAATATAGCGAGCAGGAATTGGAAGTAATGAGGTTAACTCCAAACTATACCGTAAACCTTATATTCACAGAGGAACAAGAAGCCACTTTAATAAAGTATCTCAACGACTCAGCATACTTATTTTATGGTTTGACAAATGTGGATTGCCGGAAGTTGGCATGTGAAACTGCAAAAATTAACAAATTAAAAATCCCGAATGCTGGAAGGAGGAGAAAATCGCTGGCGTTGAATGGTTGCGATCGTTTCGCAAAAGACACCCTAGCTTGACTCTGAGAGCTCCAGAAAGCTGTAGCTTGGCTCGAGCAACAGCCTTTAACATCGGAAAATATTTTGACAACTTAGAAATAGTCATTAAGCGCCATCCAAATTTCTTAAATGGCACAAGAATATATAATCTGGATGAAACGGCAACAACGACGGTGCAAAAATCCCAAAAAATGTTAGCACCTAAAGGCATAAGATGTCTTTCCAAAGTTACCAGTGGTGAGAGAGGGACTTTATCTACAACATGTGCATAATCTGTGCGAGTGGACAAGCTTTTCCACCTGCCATTGTTTTTCCAAGAAAGAACTTTAAAAGTTATATGCTTAAAGGTTAGACTTAAGCAAAAACTTATTTTGTCTTCGATAATTAATACGGTGTTTATTTTCTTAAAGGTACACCTCCAGGTAGTTTGGGCCTAGCTACACCCAGTGGATGGGTGAATTCTGAGTTATTTGCTTACGTAATGAAGCACTTTATTCAACACGCTTCCTCATCTATGACAAATCCCTCGCAGCTTAATCTGGTTAATCATGAATCATTATGAAATAATAAATAAACACTATAGGTTCACTGTGAACTACCCGGTGGTTCACTGTGTCCACCCCCTAGTACACAGGGAACCAATTGGGGTGCGTTTTGAAAAACTCAAAATTTACTATTTTCTATGATCTTTCTAAAGCTGCACATCGTGAAATACAAAGCTAATAAAGCAAATAATAAGTACCTTCAAACCGTTTAAAGATTAAACCAATTGTTTAAGAACTACATCAAGTCAAACGCAAATTGGTCCACTGTGGGACAGTTTACCCTAATACGCATACCTAAATTCCTAGACGCATTAAAATTTACAACGTCTAGTCTGTGGGGAGAGTCAACACGGAAATATGTACATGACCACAGACGGTTTGCACTTGTATGTGACCGCAGACGTTACTGTGTATAGGTATGTGGGCTGGCAGGGAGCGACGCTCTCTGCCACACTCAGGTCAGCGTTGACCCAATGTGGTACTACTGTGTATAACTTTGTTTGTATACAATACATATTATGCGGATTATTTTGCTCGGATTAAAAAAATCGTCAGCGAACTTGAAGACGATGCAAGCTGTGTTGTGTTTTCAAAGGAATTTATTGAAGATGAAGCAGTACAAGTGCAACTGGTGTACATCAAAGTCAATTTTAGGCTTTTAGTCGACCCAAAAAAACGAATTTTCGGAGACTTACAAAAAACAGGTATTTTTGAGAGTCTGTACTTATATTTTTAACTAGCATTATTCTGATCAAGGAACACCAATTGGCGAAGTGCTGCCGGTTTTAAACAACATTCAGCAAAACTTGAAAAAAGCAAAAGGGCCGATTGCTATTGAGCAGGTAAATTCTCTAATGAACGGCTACTTGGATTCCAAACTTCCAGAAAATATTAATGTTAATTATGTTGAAAGCTTTAAATGGGTTCCACTCGTTTCAGCTGAAGTAGAAGGGTCATTTAGCTCATTAAAGGCACTTCTAAGAAACAACCAGAGAAGATTATTACTAGAAAATTTCAAAAAGCTTTTGGTAGTTCAATGCTACTATAACTAAATGTGCATTTTCGTTCCTTTCTTATTTCTTAATAAATGCCTTTTTTTGCCTTTTTAAGTGTTTTGTTTTGCCTTTTTTTACTTTTTTATGTCAATAAAATCCTAACCCTGGTAATAATATTTGATAGTATTATTTTTATGAAGCGAAGTGGTAAACCATCTTCGCCAAATGCGTTTGACTTTATAGATGCAATAGCCTGCAAAATATCTTACTGTGATACAACGTTAAACTCGAGTTCTTGATCAGAAGATACCATATTGCAAAGAAAACTATTGGAAAGAAAACTATTGTTTAGCGTCTCCGGATTAATACTACAACTCACGGTTTTATTGTCACTAATACCAATCTGCCGCAGGTTACGCCAGAGCGTTTTAGAAAATAATTTAGTATTAAGTTTCGAGCTGTAGTAGTTCCTTTTAGTATCACGAATAACTTGAGTTGCAATATTACGAGCACGCTTGTATAGTATCCAATTTGCATTGTTAGTCGTATTTTTCCATTTAGTGTAGAGATTGTTCCTAATTTTAATTGATGTTACAACAACTGAGGTGAACCATGGGCAACTTCTATTAATAATTGAAACTGTTTTAGTTGGGACGCAATCATGGAAAAGGTTAGAGAGGAAAGACTGAAACCTTTCTAATCTTTCGTTAGAACAACTTACAAGACTACATTCCTCCCAAGGAACTGAATCAATTGCCATTTGAAGAAGGTTGACATCAATAGAGTTCAAATCCGTATAACTAAAGGTTAAGGGTAAAAGATTGTGTATAAAATGTATGTCGTAAGTAAGGAAAAGTAAGTCACGACCTGATATGCTATCTAATGATGACACTGAGAAACAATTTAAAAAAAAATTCTGTTGAGTTAAATTTTTTAGCTGTTTTTTTACCTATTTAGTACGCTGAGTGACTGTTACTTTTGTATAGTGAAAAGGTCCGGATATAAATAGAAAAACAAGTGTAAAATAGAGTATCCTAGTTTATCATCATCCATACGCCCAGTACCTCATTCAGCTGAAATCCCAGTGCCAGTTTTCAAAGAACTACCTTCTTTATTATAAGTATACGGGTATGGTAAAGATCGAAGAGACACCAACGATGAAGATTTTGAAATGGAAGATGACTCCATTCGTAAGGGATTTGATAAGAAAGAGTTAAATGATTTGGCCGTGGATTTAGAACTTTCTAAAAAAGCTTCAGAGCTCTTAGCATCAAGACTTCACGAGAAAAATTTGCTTAAAAAGGAGCTAAGGTATCCTACTTTCGATCAAGAGAAATTGCATTTCTGCAGTACTTTCGAAGTGACGGTGAATTTGTGTATTGCCATAACATAAATGGTTTAATAGAGGAGTTGGAAATTCTAGCCTATAACGCAACTGAATGGCGACTGTTTATTGATAGCGCAAAGCGGAGCTTGACGTGTGTCCTTCTCCACAATGGAAACTTATTTGGTGCAGTCGCATTAGGCCACTCAGTTTGTTTGCGTGAAGAATATGAAGACATAAAGAGAGTCATTGATTTGTTGCAATACCGCATGCACAAATGGATCATCTGTGTTGACCTTAAAATGGTATGCTTCCTTCTTGGCCAGCAACGCGGCTATACCAAGTATCCCTGTTTTTTGAGCTCGTGAAAAGCATTGGCTACAGTCGAATTGGCCGGCAAGATCTGAACTCAAACCTGGTGATCCAAACATTCTACATCAGCCGCTTGTCGACAGAAAGAGTATTATATTTCCACCTTCTTCTTCTTCTTCTTCCTTTTATCAGCGAGGCTATGATCCGAAAACAAGGGATCACAGCCCTCCCACTTCACCGCATTTCTACTGATCCGCATGTGGGGTTCGCTTATTTGACCTCAGAAAATATCGGCAGGCCTGCCGATTTTGGATCACTCGGTTACTGAGGCCAATGAAATGCCGATGTCGTCGCATTTGTCTGATCCAGGCGTTTATAGGCCTGCCTTTCCTACATCGCGATGTCTTTGGAACGTGCATAGATATTGCATTTTTAACAGGGTTCAAATGATCTCTTCTTTGAACGTGGCAATACCAGCTGAGTCGGTCGCGCTCTAATTTTTGTACGATGGTTTCCTTGATGTGAAAGCTTCCACGGATCTTCGAACTTCTTATTCGATCAAGCTTGGTCACTCCTGCTGTCATACGAAGCATCTTCATCTCAGCTGCCGTTAATTTACTCTCATACGTTTTATACATCGTCCAACATTGTGAACCGTATGTGAGCGCTGGACGTACAACTGCGGTGTAGAGCCTTCCTTTCAACTTAGGGGGAATTTTTCTGTCACAGAAGATAGCGGAATTTTCTCGCCACTTCATCCACCCTACGCTTACACGATGATTGATGTCGTCATCACAAGTTGCTTTGCTATTGATCATAGATCCCAGATATTTGAACTTTTCGCACTTGGGAAGCACTGTTCCATTCAAATAAATGTCTGGAATAGGCCTGAGTGGATCAGAGAACGGGCAGCACAAGTACTCTGTCTTTTTTGAACTAATGCGATACCCATTTCCCTCCAAAACGTCCACCCACACATCAAGTGCTCGTTGCAGGGATGTAGGATCCTCACTTATGATGGCTCCATCGTCAGCAAAGAATAACTGATGTACCTTGGGGTCCATCACTTTACCTTCAAACAGATAATCAAGGACTGTAATAAAGAGCAAAGGACTTAAAACGCTTCCCTGGTGCACCCCGACTTTGATTGGGAACTCTTCGGTTACTCCAGCGGGGCATCTTACTCTTGTCTTTGCTCCTTCGTACATGTACATGATCATCTGTACATAGGTTTCTGGAACCCCTCGATGTCTTAGCGCCACCCATATCAGATCTCGTGGTTGTCTGTCGAATGCCTTTTCAAAGTCAACCAATACAATATACAAATCCCTTAAGGAATCACGATGCTTTTCCATTATGATCCTTATACTTTGGATTGCATCTGTGGTTGATTTACCCGAGACAAACCCGCACTGATCATCAGATAGGCGTATTATTTTTCGCAGTCGGCCACCTTATACTCGCTCAACGATCTTTATGGTGTGTGACATCAGCTTGATCGAACGGTAGTTATCACAGTTTCGCGTATCACCCTTCCCTTTGTATACAGGGAGAAGGTAACTTTCCCTCCATTGATTCGGCATTGGATCACCTCTCACGAATTTGGAGATGAGAATTCTGAGCCATCTGAACCCGACGTCTCCCATCTTTTTCCAGAACTCAGAGGGTATCTCGTCTGGCCCAACCGCTTTTCGTTTTTTGGAGTATTTGACCGCCTCACTAACTTCTTCGACTGTAATGTCGGGTATTTCTTCACAGTTAGGAGTGGCTGGTATTATATTTCCACCTCTGCATATAAAACTCAGCCTCATGAAGCAGTTTGTTAAAGCTTTGCCAATTGAAGGAGACTGTTTCAAGTACCTCATTTCAGCATTTCCTCGCCTGTCTTTTGAAAAGATAAAGGCCAGCGTGTTTGACGGTCCACAGATTCGGCAACTCATTAAAGATCACCATTTTATTGGGACAATGACAGAACTCCAAAAGAATGCTTGGTTGGCATTTAAAATTTGTCAAAAACTTTCTTGGGAATACGCGAGCAGAGAATTACACAGAAATTGTCCAGCAACTTTTAGAGAGCTTGAAAATGCTTGGTTGCAACATAAGCATCAAGGTTCATTTTCTACATAGCCATCTTGCTGACTTCCCGCAAAATCTAGGTGCAGTGAGTGATGAGCATGGTGAGCGATTCCACCAAGATCTAAATATCATGGAGGCACGGTACCAAGGTAAATGGGATGTACATATGATGGCTGACTACTGTTGGAGCATCAGGCGAGATTGTCCACAGAATTAGCACTCCAGGAAAAGCTATAAGCGAACATTTTTACCTTGATATGTATGTTTGCCGTTGGGTTAAAGAAGTTTACTACTTTTATGAATAAAACTATTTTCTTTGAACATTTTGTTTGCTAATTGTTTCCTTAATTTTTTATTGTATGCACATTTTGTATGTTATTTAGAACAAAAAGATGATATCCTGTAGCTTAAAAAGGTGACGTGTTAGACAAAAACTGTGATCATTTTCGCATTTAGACGCCAAAAATAAGTCAAAAACAAGTATCAGGTCTTAGTCAACGAAATGTGTGTTCCCCAGTGTAATTGGTCGAAAAGAGTAATATAGCACAGCTCAGCAACGATTACAAGATCTAAGAGAGTTGGAGTAGAGTTTGATGCAAAGCGCGTTGAGTTAGAGTTTACAATAGACAGTCCTAGGGAAGAGGAATGATCACGGACTTGATGTGCACAGGAATCATGTTTATGCAAATCACCGTTAAAATCGCCACAGACAATAATATGTTGTAAATATGTGGTGAATAAGCAGACAAAGTAGAAAAAAATGGTTCTGATGAGAAATTGCGGTCAGGATTATAGAAACAGCAAACTTGTGGGAAACGTCTTTCCACGGTACTAGTAAGTAGTACTCATTTATTCCTCTAAGCACACAGATGAACGATGGCACCTCTAACTGCGGTAAGGTGGTAGTCCCAGCTAAGGTATGGTGGCGGCCCCAGCTGCGGTAAGGTGGGGGCCCTAACTGCGGTAATGTGGCAGCCCTGTATGCGGTAATTGCGGGTTTGTGTCCGGGATATCGGAGACTACAACTAGGTCTATCAATATCGGAAATCTCGATATTCGAAGAAGTAGAGAGTGATATACTCGTATATAAAAAAAATTAAATATGATGTTAAAGGAAGCGAAGGAAAAACAATTATATAAGGAGCGAAAGTGATTCCAGATATGTCGCTTGAGTCTGCAGAGAGTTGGTCCACAATGCGTCTATGTATTTAAGACGGAAAAAAAAGAGAGAAAAAAAAACGGGGCTATCATCCGAGAAGCATCCGCTACCGAGTACCGAGAAATAAATCTTTAAAGAGGGGTCGCTTACCTCTCCGTGGTCTTTTTCCAGCAGTTCTTGCCAGACGGTGCGGATGTTTCTTTTCGCGGGCATTTACCACATACAGTAGTGATATAAAAAAAAAAGTAAAGTGGTATAAAACTGAGTGCACCGACAAAAAAAAAAAGGAAGCACTGTATTGAAAAGTGATTCACCCTACACACAAAAAAAAAATAGAAATATAAAGCGCTTATTTTAAAGCTTTAAGAGAAAAAAAAAATTACGCATATACTATAGGTAAGCACATTTTTTTTAAGTGTTAATTGCGGGTGTAATAATTGTCCTCGTCAGTGCATGTGACCTGTGCCCGCGAAATATACCCTTACGGCACTCATTGGAGGTACGACTTCCACTCCTGGGTGGGGTATAGCGCATACCATTCCAGCAGTCCGGCCGCCAGGAAAAAGGGAACCCAAAAAAAAAAAAAAAACAAAAAAAAAGCAAGCAAAATTTAACTGACTCTGACCGGAAGTCCTACGGAAGGTTAAAAACCGCGTGCTATCAATCCAGCAGTGTGGCCTCTCTCTGTTCAAATAAAGAAATTCGTCTCTCAGAGAAAAAACCAAGTTGCTGCACTCCTAACAGCGACAACTTAAAACCGGTTTCTACATCTCACGCGAATGATTTTTTGTTGTATTACCAAAACACAGGTGGAATACGTACAAAAATGAATCAATTGCTTCTCCAGTCATCTTCTTCGCAATTTCGATATTATCGCTCTTACTGAAACATGGCTTACAGATGAACACCATAATTCTGAACTATTGGATAGCAATGATTTTATGATTTTTCGCAAAGATAGATGTCTGCAGAAAACTAATTGCACCAAAGGCGGGGGCGTGCTGATTGCCGCTCGCTCTTCGTTTTCCTGTGTGCAACTTGAACTGCCTTCCTCTTTATCATCTAGTTCTTCAGTTTATAACGTTGATCAGCTTGCTGTACGCGTTTCTTTTAATGATGTATATCATGTTCTTTTTATTTTAAATTATTTACCACCAGGTAGTCCAATTAATTTATATAAGATTCATGTTGATAATTGCCGTACGTTTATTAATAACTTAAAACCTTTTGAGCATGTTTTTATTTTAGGAGATTTTAATTTAAGTAATATTAACTGGCTACTAGATCCAGATGATAAATATTTAATTCCGTTTAATATAATCAATGATTGTGATAGTGAAATAGCCGATTCTTTTGCTGAATTTGATCTCATTCAAATTAATAGTTACAGAAATAGTTTTAACAATGTACTCGATCTTGTGTTCGTAGATAAGGAATTATATACCGACATTATTGAATGTATTTGCCCAATATTTCGTAACTCTGTATTTCACTCAGCTTTAAGTATTCAATTTA
Organism: Brachypalpus laphriformis; assembly: GCA_945910035.1. NCBI lineage: Eukaryota > Metazoa > Arthropoda > Insecta > Diptera > Syrphidae > Brachypalpus > Brachypalpus laphriformis. The sequence goes on along the minus strand of OX246755.1, from coordinate 50,412,822 downwards.
AATTTGATGGCTTCTTTAAACCTTCTACTGTTAATACGTACAAATATGATTACAGTAAAGGTAATTTTGATGGAATTGTTAATAGTATAAACGCGGTCTCTTGGACTTCAGTTTTTAGCGATTATGATTTAAATGTATCGTATTACCTGTTTCTTGAGACTTTAAAAGAGGCAATTGAATCGTTTGTACCTAGGGTTGCTATTAAAAAAAATACTAAGCCACCTTGGTACAATAGGCGGCTTTGTAATATATGTAACAAAAAAAATAAAGCATATAAATTATATCGCGATTTGACGGATAATGAAGTCCTGTTAACTAATTATCTTCGTCTTCAAAAGCAGTTCGATACTCTCAATAAATTTTTATATAAAAATTATTTAATCCGTTCAGAATCTAATTTGAAATATAATAGTAAACGTTTTTGGAACTTTATCAATGATAGGAAGAAATCGAACGGAATTCCAAATTGCATGCATTTTTCGCAGGTTTTGTCTTCTGATCTTCCCACCATTTGCAACCTTTTCGCCGATTTCTTCCAATCAGTATATACTTCTAATTCCTTTCTGCGAAATGATGCTACGGCATTCTCAAACAATTCTGTAAATATCGGAGGCTTACACATAAGCCTCTCTGATGTTGAAGAAGCATTACATAGTTTGAAATTAGATTGTCAATCCGGTCCGGACGGCATTTCACCAATTGTCTTGAAAACTTGTGCCACAGCTCTTTCGAAGCCTTTACAATTATTATTTAATGCTTCTATCGAAAAGGGCTTATTTCTCAGCGAGTGGAAAATCTCATTTGTTTCTCCGATTCATAAATCGGGACCTAAACAAGAAGTAACGAACTATCGTCCTATTTGCAAAATCTCAGCTATTCCTAAACTTTTTGAAAAAATAATTTATAAAAAATTGACGTTTCTTCTTAAGGAAATAATTTCACCTCTTCAACATGGTTTTGTTTCCGGTAAATCGACCACATCCAATCTTACGATTTTTTGCAACCGGGTGATCAACTTTCTTGAAAATGGGTATCAGTGTGATGTCATATATACTGACTTTTCCAAAGCCTTCGATAGGGTTGATCACCATATCTTAATCAAAAAATTAGAAGTTTTGGGTTTTCATTCTAATTTATTAAGGTGGTGCGAATCCTACTTAACGGAGCGAAAACAGCTAGGACGCATCAACAACATACTATCTAAGCCTATATATGTTAGGCCGGGAGTCCCACAGGGAAGTCATTTAGGGCCTCTTTTCTTTCTGCTGTTTATTAATGATATCCCTGATTTTATTTTGAACTCAGACTGTCTTATGTATGCAGATGACGTAAAAATCTTCCGATGCATAACGTCCCAATCAGATTGCGAGCTTTTGCAAAATGACCTTGACAAATTATCAGAATGGTGCGATACGAATCAGCTTTTCCTTAATGTTTCCAAATGTCAGTTCTTGTCTTTCTTCCGTAACCGCTCACCAATTCTCTTCCCTTATAAAATAGGGAACGTCCCTCTTTCAAGGATAGGTGAAAAGAAAGACCTTGGAGTTATATTTGACTCTAAGTTGTGCTTTACTTCCCACATTGACTATATTGTGGCCAAAGCCAACTCTATGTTGGGTTTTGTTATGAGGAACTGAAAGGAGTTCACGGATCCATACACTTTCAAATCATTGTATTCTGGATTTGTAAGATCAGTCCTTGAGTACTGCTGTGTGATTTGGAACCCGTTCTACGATAATAGTTCTATGCGAATTGAAAAGATTCAAAAACGTTTTACGAGAGTTGTAATTTATCGACTTCACTGGAATATTCGCATGCCCCCGTACACTACCAGATGCCAGTTAATAGGCTTACAATCACTAGAAATGCGACGCAGATATTTTGCCATTATTTTCATATGTGACATTTTAAATTCACACATCAATTGCCCCTTTTTACTGTCGCAGATACGGATATACGCCCCTACAAGAGACCTGCGAGTTCGTAATTTTTTCTATGATACATTTCATAGGGTAAATTATGGACTCAATGAGCCATTAACACGATGTATAAAAGAAGCCAATGCAATTTGTAATTCTATCGAGTTTAATAGCAATAGAGTTTCGTTTAAGAGAAATTTATTAAATGTATTAGTTTACCCTGCTGGATGAACTTGCATAAGCTTTACTTAGCATATTTTCTTTATATTTGTAACGTTATAATTCGTAGTCTGTAAGAATATATATATATTCCATGTATACTCTGATTGATGAAATAAATTGAATTGAATTGAATTTGCATTGAAGTAGAAAACTTTTAAACGATGTTCACTTTGAGATAAAATTTTAAGCATTATTGACGTTGAGAACCCATTCACACCTAGGCTATGGAACATAGTTGAGCCATCACCCTTTCTGAAAAGGCTTTTTCCTGCACATCAAGAGACAACAATTAATCGAACGTTTAATATACAAGTCCACCAATACAAGGAAAATAAGTATTTCATGTTTAAACAATCAAGATAAAGAATAAATAAAAGTAAAAAAAAGGAGGCAAAAAATTCAAAATTATTAAGTTATTTAAAATAAACTAAAAACACTGGTCACACTAATTGTTGAATGCAGTAGAGCATTCTCCATAAGCTTTCGAACCAGTGACAACAGAAGAACGTTATGGATTATCAGCAGGTACACAGTGCAGTTCAGCAGAAGAGCTTTCTTCGCCATCAGCGTCAAGAACTTTATCAAAACATTGCACTGAATTGACACATGTAGCCTGCGAGTCGGCATTTCGCCTTATTAACGATTCATGTATGTACACAGGAGCATCAGAACTAAAGCATGAGCTGAGATCACGTAAACAAAGCGGCGATTTTCTTTTCTTGCATAAAGATGCGATGGATTTGAGTTAATAATTTTTCTCGTAAGCTGAGAAGTTTAACTTTGGCATTATTGGTCTGTAAAGCTGTTCCTTCGCAGCTGGTACGCGGTAGTTGCACTTCAGTAAAGGAGCTTTAATATTCAGCGAATGACAAAGCTGATTAAACACGGAACTTAAATTTTCATCTTCACGAAGTGGGACCTTATAAAGCAATGCATCGGCAGCAATCATTCTATTTTCCTGCATCAAATTTCTTTTCGAGATCATTGACCTCACTCTTGAGAATTTCCGCTGCGGCACGGTCGGACTCAAGCTTTGTGATTCCCTCGTCCAAGTTGATAATGCTTCATTTTAGCGCAACAATATCCAGTTCGAATTTATTTATAATTCTCTCTTCTGATTGTAATAATTTCGACGAAAGAAGATTAACAATCAACTCACTTTGCTTGGATAGCTCCTCGTCGTAGTTGTTTTTTTATGGCTTTTATTGGAAGTTCTGTTGCTATAGCAAGAGGGAAGGAAATAGAAGGACGACGCGATGTAAGTTGATTATTGTTGCGGGAATTCGACCGTGTATTCTTCGGCGTTTGTTTCGTAGACATAGTAATTAAAGTTTTTAAATGTTTTTGGGTGAAAACTTTTTCGAACTAGGGAATAGAGATAATCGCGAAAATTTTGCACTTTGTAAAGCGATTTATTTTTTTTTTTATTTCCCAACTTTAAATTATATCTGTCCTGGGTCACTAAGTAATTGTTTTTAGAGGTTACAATGGGATGTACATATTAGGTCTTAAGACCAACATCTTATAAAACTTTGTTTTAACAGTATCAGTGACATTGATTTTTAACATTGATTTAACATTGCAAATTATGAGATTGCTTTTAATCACAGTTTTTGTATCTATTGTTTTAACATTAGGTTTAATTGCTAGCATCACAAATTACATATTACACGTCACATTTATATACACATATGTACGTACATATAGAGACATTTATATACGAGTAGATTGGAGGTCTACTGGCCTGAGTCTTTTTAATCGTCTTCTTGTGGTAACTTCCTGGTGAGGTAAATTTCGTATCTCGTTGTTTAACTGATTTGATATTATTACTTGGTGGTTTTTACTGTATTTTTTTATTTCGTCTTTAACGCTGAGTATCTTGAGGTCACGGTGTATGTCTTCATTAGAAATATACCAGGGTGCATTGACAACCGTCCGGAATATTTTTGATTGTAGTCGCTGTATAATGTCAATATTTGATTTCGCGGCGGTTTGGATGCCATAAGTCCATATTGGTTTTATTATTGTTTTATATAATAACAGTTTATTTTGAATCGAGAGTTTAGAGTTCTTTCCTAGAAAAGAAGCCAATACAGTTGTCGAAATTTGTTTTTAATTTGGTTGCGTTTTTGAATTATGTGTGGTTTCCATGTTAACTTATTGTCTATTAAAATGCACCGTTTTTTCCTCGTTAATTTGGATTCCCCATTTGTGGAACCCGTCTGTTGTTTTGTTCAGTATTTCTTTTACTTGGTCCGTAGCAGCTTGTAGGCAGTTATGTGAAGAGAGGATCACTGTGTCATCTGCGAATGTTGCTAGCATGGAGTCCTGTGTTACTGGGTTAGGTATGTCTGCTGTGTAACGAAGATAAAGGATAGGTCTTAGTACAATCCCTTGGAGAACACCTGCGTTAATTTTACATAAATCGGAGTGGTCGTCGTTGTATTGTACATAAAAGTGCCTATCGTCCAGGTAACTTTTTAGGAGTTGATGGTAGTCCGATAGCATAGAGCTAAGTTTAAATAAAAGTCCTCTGTGCCATACACTGTCAAATGCTTTCGCAACGTCGAGGTAGACTGCCACACAATATTTTTGCTCGTCCAAATCGATACTCGATGCACCTGTTGTATTGTATAGTGTTTTTGGTGAAAACCAAATTGGTGGTCTGGAATAAGGTGTTTTTGTCTTAGAGACATGTCGATACGGCCCAGCAGTAGTTTTTCAAACATCTTGGAGATAATCGGCAAAAGGCTTATTAGTCTGTATGAAGAAGGTTTTGTACCGTCTTTGCCAGTTTTCAGGATAGCGATTATTTTCGAAACTTTCCATACTTTTGGGTAGTAATTTAGTCTTAAAATGGCATTAAAAACGTTTCTAAGATATACTATGGCTCTGTCTGGTAATTGTTTTAATATTTGACCTGTTACGAAATCATATCCAGGGGATTTTTTGCCCTTTAGTCTATTTTTTAAATAATTTTTTATTTCGTTAGTGCGAATTTTCTTTATTGTCGTATTCGCTAATGTATCAATATTTGGGAGTGGGAAATTTTGTCCATTGAAGGCATTAGTGATTGTTGTTTTAAAATAGTCTGCTAGTGTTCTTGCTTTGTCAGTATTTGTCTTGGACCAAGTGCCGTCGGCTTTCATCAGAGGTGGTTGATGGGCAATTCCTTTTTTGAGTGTCTTGTTCAGCTTCCAGAGCGAATAGTTTGTAGCTTGATTTGCTGTAAGGTTTGTCAAAATTGATTTCACGCATTTGTTATTGTGTGCTCTTAGGAGCTCTTTAAGTTCTTTAATTGATTTGTTATAGTTTGTTTTATCAAGCGGTGATCTGGTACATTGCCAAATTTTTCTTGTCTACGTTTATCTTTAATTTTTTGTTTTATTAATTACGGTGTATAGGTAGATGATTCGTTAGGTTTAATTTCAGGCGTCGATTTCATGGCTGCTAAGTGTATTAAGTCGTAAGAATATATTATAGAGCTTTCGATATCTTCGTGTGATTTAAGAAAGATCCGTAGATCAATTTTCTCTTCAATCACCTTGCGAAAAGTATCCCAATCGGTTTTGCGGTTGGTTAGGAAAGGCGTAAAACATCGATCTTTAGCGTTAGTAGAGGATTCAACTATGACAGGAAAATGGTCAGAAGAGAGATCAAGACAGGAATTTATTGTCAATATGTTAGTGTTAATGTTCTTAGTGATGCAAAAATCTATAAGGTCCGGTTTTTTTCTAATGTCAGTAGGCCAATAGGTGAGTTCTCCAGTGCTTATATATCCGCAATTATTTTTAGCTAAGGCGTCCATAAGATTTTTCCCATTTTTGTTGGTCAGTCTAGAACCCCACTCTGTATTCTTTGCGTTGAAGTCTCCCCCTGCAATAAAGCGTAAGCCCAATGATTTGATATAATCTGTATACTGCTTTGGATTAATTGTGTATTTTGGCGGGCAGTATAGCGCAGATAATATGAGTGGTCCGTGTGTGTCCTCGATTTGAATTTTCGTAGCTTGTATATAGTCCTTTGCATGTGCTTGTAGTACGTTGCATTTGATTTCTTGTCGAATTATTATTGCTGTGCCACCGTGAGCTCGTCCACTGGGACGGTTAGTGTGATATATGGTATGTTAGGTTTAGGAATTCTTATGTAACTTTTGTTTGTGAAATGAGTTTCGGATATGAGAAGGATGTCAACAGCGTTTTTTTTTTATCCCCGAGGGTAGGTGAAAAATCTTCCATAGACACTATGAGAATAGCAAGCACGTGCTCATAGCAGTGTCAGATTCTTACTGACTAAAAAAACACCACCCTTCGATATAAATTTGTTAGATATCGCAACTAAGTAATAACTTATCAAGCAATTTTTCTATCATGAAATAAAAACGTCTGGCAGGTTACTTTCCACTGGAGGATCCTGCATATTCCGCAATCTAGACGCGGTTAATCATTATCTCGCCAACTCGAAAGGTTTCGTCCTTTGTAATCGGCGCAATAAATTGCTCTCATCCAAAATTTGTAGGACTGTATTGTTGACATGTGCGATTAGTCGGTTTTTATGCTTTCTCGCGAAGCTTCTAGTTTCAGCTTCGATTGTCGGAATTCCGAGATCCCTGTGGATATCGTCGTTTCTACTATACCACGGTGGTTGGACAAGTTGTATACCGTAGGTCCACACCGGCTTTAGCACTTGCTTGTATAAAAGCAGTTTGTTCTCAGTACTGAGCTGGGAATGTTTTCCGAGTAACCAGTACCTCGTCCATTCATTTACATTATTCAGTGCGTTTTGCAGTCGTTTCTTCGATTGGTTTACCTGCTGCTAGGATCGCGGTGTCATCGGCAAACGTAGCAAGGATAGTACCATCTTCGTTCGGTATATCACGAGTATATAGCAAATAGAGAAGCGGCCCAAGAACGCTTCCTTGCGGTACGCCGGCCGAAATTTCCTTGAGCTCGGAGTATTCGACTCCATGTCTAACACGAAAGAGTCTATTCCCGAGATATGATTATAGAATATCGTATAAGCATACAGGGAGGACTTGTCGTAGTTTGCATTTCAAGCCATCATGCCACACCTTATCAAAGGCTTGCGAGACGTCAAGAAATACGCTTGAGCAAATCTTTTTTTCTTCAAGTACTTTCTCGATTACGTCAGTAATTCTATGCACCTGGTCAATCGTCGAATGCTTACTTCTGAACCCAAACTGGTGGTCAGGGATAAGATTTTCTTCTATAACCGGTTGGAAACGCCTTAATAATATCCTCTCGAAAATTTTCGATATGATTGGAAGAAGCGAAGTTGGTCTATACGATTTTACTTCATTTGGCGATTTTCCTGGTTTTAAAACCATTATTTATTCATTCATTCATTCATTCATTTATTTATTAAATATATAATTCACAGCTTTTAGTACAATAATGCTATTATTAATAATATTTTATATATAAGCTTACAATACATTTCAACTATTAACATTAAAGTGAGCTACTAAAAGTGTTTTCCATAATGTAGATACAATATTTTTAAATAAATAGATACACTCTTTAGTTTAGAAAAACATTATGACTTCCGCAACTTTCCATTGGCTCGGCACGTGTTTTAATCTGAGTGCAGCATTTACAATATGGAGAAGCTTAATCAATGCTTTTCTAGGTAAAACTTTGAGAATTTCTCCGGTAATCAAGTCATAACCAGGAGATTTCTTAGGTTTTAGATTCTCGATCTCATGTTTGAGTTCCCTTAGCGTTGCACTTGTGAGCGTCAAATCGTCAGATGGTAAATCGAGCCTATTGCGGTTGTCGTAAACCACTTGACCATCGTACGGTTTAAAGGTTTCTTCCAGGTGGGCCGCAAAGACGCCCGCTTTTTCTTTATCTTCCCTCGCCCATTCATTTTGATTTAATTTAATTGGCGGCGCGGGGACTTTGGGCCTTTTGGTGCCTTTTAAAGCTTTCCAAAGTGAATAATTGGAATCTTTTTTCGCTGTTAAACTTTCAAGGTAAGAGGCTATTGCACGATTCTTAAAATCCTTAATAGTTTTCTTCAACGAATTGCACAGACGATTCAAGTGTGCTTTATGCTGCGAAGCACGACTCTGTTGCCATTTTTCACGCGCTTTTCGTTTTTCCTTAACCAATTCCTTTATTTTCGGAGGATATCGTAAGCCGTATTTGTCCGGCGTTTTCCTTGGAATGGGCGTATTATTCCAAGAGGCGAGCTGTACGATCTCAACGAAGCGATCAACTTCAACCTCAAGTTCATAGGGCGTCGTAAGTGGAACGCTTAGTTCAACATTATCTTCAATTTCGTTCCTAAAGCCTTCCCAGTTAGTTGTTCGACCAGTTAATCTCGCTGGCTCTAGGTTATAGACTAGTTTTTCGCTCAATGTCAAAATAATTGGGGAATGATCAGACGACAGATCAAAGCTGTCTTCGACTTTTATGTTGTTGGTAGATATTCCTTTCACAAAAAAAAAATCGATCAGGTCAGGTATTTTCGAAGTATCAGTTGGCCAGCAAGTCGGTTTACCCGTCGAATGGAAATCACAACTGTACTCCATACCTGCCCCATAAAGCATTCTACCTTTTTTCGAGCTGTATCTTGAGCCACGGAACGTATGCTTCGCGTTAAAGTCGCCGCCGATGATAAAATTAGGTTTCAGCGATTCAAACAAGTTAGTAAAATCCGATTTTTCAAGCGCGGAGCGCGGTGGACAGTAGATAGTTGAGATTTTAAGAGTACGCTGACTATTTTTAACTCGAATCGTGCAGAGTTGCAAAGTTTCAAGGATGATCCGCCTCTCGCTTTTCCCGAAGGGTGGCAAGCGTGGTAATCATTATAGCCTTTTATTTTTAAACGCGATTCCTTTTTTACGTGGGTTTCAGAAATCAAGCAAATATCAATATCTTTTTCACGCACGAATATTTACAATTCGTTGAGTTTTTGGAAAAGTCCGTTTGCATTCCAAGTACATATTTTTAACATTCGTTTGTCATTCATATTTTAGTTGAAGTACGCGTTCTCTTAGAATTATTTTCAAGCTTAAGCAGCCAATCAAGAATAATTTTATTTATTTAGCTTTGTTCTTCGAATTTTTCGAGAATAACCGTCAAAACATGAGAGACAGGGTCCGTCGAAATTTCAACGTTTTTTGGTTTTTCGGATGCCGGAGCCTGAGCGTAAGTCTCCACTCCTGCTGTCCGAGAGCCATTACCTGGCGGCTTTTTCGATGTTAGCTTTTCAGTACCGTTTCTTTTAAGAACTGAGGTCGAGGACTTTTCTGTTGTCACTCTTTCCCTCACTTTTTTGCGCTCTGAACCCGGTAGTTTTAGTTAAGCTAGTTTCTCCTGTGCATTCTTACGCTTTGGCTTAGTTTGCAGCTTAGTTTTTGCAACTCCTTAGCTACTTCACAGCCTCTATAATTTGCCGGGTGCTTTCCCTTACAATTAGCACATGTTGCCGAGGTTTGTTTATTTACTCCACAGACTTGGGAGAGGTTATTTCCGGCGCATTTCACACATCGCGGTTCTTTTTTGCAGTACATTTGCGTATGGTTAAATCCTTGGTAACGTTTGCACTGCGCAATCATCCTTAAATTTCTACGCATGGGCTCGATTTTGACCACGATATTTGGTATAGCTCTAATTCGGTAGATATCGTCGATATTATCTGACTTATCGAAGCAAGCATAAAAAGCGGAAGTCCACGCCTTACCAAGACGTCTTTATCTATTTCCGTTTGTTGCTTCTCCTTCTTGATGATATTAACGGCATCAAGAATTTTGAAGCCTTTGGGTTGAAGGTCAGTCATAACCGCTTCTTTGGTGCATGAGGGGTGGAGTCCCCTTGCAACGACACGATGTGGCCTTTCTGACTTGATTTCGAAAGTATACCACTGAATCTTTTCGGTATTTAACTTTTGGGACACAGTTCGGTAGTCATTGTAGTCGTCGTTATACTTGGATATTATTATTCCTTTAAGGAGGCTTTGCAACTTATTGTATTCCGTTATCCCGATGATGTTTATTGGTGGGGATGGACGAAATTGCGCTCGAAGTTGCTTTTCTTGCGGTTCTTTGTGATTGTCAACAGCGTGGTCGATTATAAATTGTGTTAGTTCCGAGGCATGTTGGTTAAGTTCATTTGCATTCCATACGACTATTTTAAGGTTTGTCTTATTGTCCATTTAATTTAGTCATTAGTAAAGTAAGGATGTTCATCATGTTGGATATCTGTGTAATAAGCTGTTTCATCATGTTCTTTATTTCGGATAGATCGTCTACAGGTTTGATTTCGTTTTGCTTGGTTTCATTTAGTTGGATTTGTTCTGCACGGTTTGTGTTATTCCTTACGGTGTCGGCGAATGTTGTCAATGGATTAGTTCTGATTGGGTCAATGTTTTGGGCTAGCGCATCAGTTGATGTTGGCTGCTGTTCTACTATTTTCTTTCGTAGGGCAGGGAATCTTTGTACCTTTAGAGATTTGTATATTTCACAACCTTTGTAGTTGGCTGTGTGGGATTCGCCGCACAGAGCGCATTTAATCTTGGTGCTTTCCGATTTTAGTGTGCATTCGACAGTCTTGTGCTTTCCTGCACATTTTACACAAGTTGGCTCTAGTGTGCAAAAGTTCTTAGTGTGTCCGTATTTCTGGCAATTCGAGCATTGTGGTATATTTCTTTTTTGGTGCGGAGGTTCGAAGAATATTTTGCAGTGTAGTAGGTGGGTTATATTATATACGTCTTTATTATTTTTGTTGCTTTCAAGTTCAATGGCGAAAAGCGGTAGTGGTTTTTTTGTTTCTCTTTGTAGTATGTTATGCATGTTCGTTACGTTATGACCATGTTCGGCTAGTTCGTTTTGGTCTGTAGAATGATGCCTATTCCGGAGCATGACTCGGAAACCTCGTTGTTCTTTTGGCTTAAGTGTATAGTACTATACGTTCTTAAGCTGGAGTGCTTTTATAATTTTTGTATAGGTAATTGAGTCTGTTGGTTGTATTCTGATTTCGTCGTTCGCTAAAACTTTTAACTCGTATGTATCTTTCGCTGTTACTGTGCTTAGAGAATTTATTAACACGTGGATATATTTAACGTTTTGGACAAATATTGATGGGGATTTGGGTACAGTCGTCTTTTCTTCTTATTTATCGTGTTTTGCGGGTGAGTTTTCACATTCATCGGTTTCGTCATCAGTTGATAGTAAATCAAATCGGTTCTGGGATTTTTCAGCAGGTAGGTTCGACCAGTATCTTTTCAACGTATTTTGATCTTTTGATTTCTTAGCTTTATTTTGTTTAGTTCTTTCAGGTGATGTCCTAGTTCTTTTTGTTTGCCTTGCGCTTGGATTAGTGATTTCGTTTGTTATGTTAGTTAGAGATGAAGTTGCCATTGGTATGGTTACGCTTCTGGTGTTGGCTGCTGTTACAGTAGTTGTTGTGTATAGCGTTGATGCATTTGTGGTAATAATTGTTGTCGATGTTGATATTGTTGTAGTTGGTGTTGTGGTTATTTGAGTAGAGATTGTTAAGTTGCTGTTATTCGGCTGCGTGGAATTACCCCACGGGGGCGATCTTAGTACACTCATCTTACGCTGATTTTAAAAGAGCATACTTTTAGGCGAATCGGCAGATCGGGTGGTTGTTGTCTGCCATAAGCCGCTCAGGCAGTGCCTGTGTTTAGGTGTTAAGAGCTTTCGATGATTTAGCTTGGGTTCCACTGGTTCCACAATATCCACTGGAGCGCAAGCGCGCCAAAGGTTCTGACAGCTGGTCTGGTCTAGCACCACACAAAGAGAATTTGCAAAAAAAGATTTTACTTTCGTGGTGTTCGTCTGGTGGAGACTTCAGTTGAATGCGATGGTTTGCACAGAGTGCAAGCGGTTAAAACTTACTTCACGTTTATTACGCGCAAAGTAATATGTTTTTTTCTGCTTTAAATTAGCACTGATTTAAACACAATGGTTTTAACTTGACAGAGTTGCCAGGGGCGACTTAGTAACATCTTGAGCATTTCGAAGTCCAGCGACCGTTAGCTAAGAGGTATTGTAAATGCGCCATGGTATATCAGAAATAGCGATATCCACAGAGACCTTGGCATTAAGACAATCGAAGACGAAATTCAAACCTACGCGAGAAAGCATAGAAGTCGACTAGAAAGTCACGTAAATATTACAGTCCTCCAACTTTTGGAAGAAAGAAATTTACTGCGCCGTCTACAAAGAACCAAACCTTTAGACCTAGCGCGATAAGTAACCGCGTCTAAACTGCGGAGCTGGCAGGAACTTCCAATGGGAAGGTACCTGCAAAACGTCATTATTTCGCGAAACGAAAACTACTTGATAAGTCGAATACTTAGTTGTAGTAAAAATAAAAACAAGTCTGTTTTGAAGGGAGGTTTTTTAGTGGGTAAGAATCCCACACTACTATGAGCACGCGCTGTCGATCCTCATAGTGTCTTGTTGAAGATTTTCACCTACCCTCGGAAAAAAAAAAAAAAAAAAAAAAAATTTCGAAGTCCAGCGACCGTTTGATGTCTCTCAAACTATGTAGTAATACAAGGAGAGGTGTGGACTTTTTGTCAGTGCATATGCTCCCCAAAATGGGTTCAATCAGAGAGACGAAATTGCATTTTGGGTAGATTTCCACAGTCTCCTTAAGAACATCCCAAAGGAAGAGTTTCTGTTTGTTGAAGGAGATTTGAATGAACATGTCGGGAAGTTAAACGAAGACTATGAAGACTGCCATGGAAGACTAGGATATGGCACCAGGAACCTACCTGCAAATCACACGCTCTAATCGTGTTAAATATTGTGAGGGTATCTTTCTTCAAAGGCTGAGGTGGGCTCGCCGGCCCCAGGGTTAACCCAAAGGAACACCCTAGACTTTGGGAAAGAGGTACTTTATTTATAAATGGAGTGGTTCTATACAATATTGTTTCGTTAACAATACAAATGGTTCTTAGCTAACAATGTTTATACCTAACAATATATGTATAACTTAATGCTAATGTCGGTCGTCCTGCGGCTGGTTCTGGTACGGGCCGGGGTTATGCGTCCTGTTGTCTGGCTCGGTTCGGTACGTCGTCTGGAAGGAGTTTCAGTCTGCACTTAGGGCAGGCCTCGAAGGTCGCAGTCCGCACTTAGGGCAGGCTTGCGATGACCCAGTCCGCACTTAGGGCAGGCTTAGAAAGTAGCCGTCCGCGCTTAGGGCAGGCTTAGGAAGGATCCAGTCCGCACTTAGGACAGGCTTGTAAAGTAGCCGTCCGCACTTAGGGCAGGCGTGCTGTGACTCAATCCGCACTTAGGGCAGGCTTAGGAAGGATCCAGTCCGCACTTAGGGCAGGCTTGGAAAGTAGCCGTCCGCACTTAGGGCAGGCGTGCTGTGACCCAGTCCGCACTTAGGGCAGGCTAAGGAAGGATCCAGTCCGCACTTAGGGCAAGCTTGGAAAGTAGCTTAACAAAGGGCGGCAAATCCGCTGTAGTTAACTCGGTTGTTTTCTCTCAGAAGGGGAGAAACCTATCGGACGGGCCGGCTATAGCTAGTAGCAGACCTGTGGATTATTGCCCAATCACCGAGGTGAAGGCAGAAAATTCCGTGGAGAGTCGTAAGACCAATTCCGAGAGAGGCTGTCAAAAGTACACTGGATTGGTACTACCACGCTTGAGCAGACTCTCCCGACTAACTCTCATCCACACTCCTTTACGGAAAAATCCTGCAAGACGAGAATGTGAATCTTGAGCCAATGCAAAATTTCCTCCACATTCTCGTCTGCGACCTTTGTATTTACTTTTTTTCTTCTTCTTCTTCTTCCTTTTATCAGCGAGGCTATGATCCGAAAACAAGGGATCACAACCCTCCCACTTCACCGCATTTCTACTGATCTGCATGTGGGGTTCGCCTGTATTTACTTTTTTTCATTTTGTAATATTCTCCTTTTCCTCCGTTTCCTCTTGTTTACTGAGGATTCGGAGAATATTCGTTGTTTCGGTACCTGTCAACAGATGGCGGCCTCCGCATTAGGTTGTGGGGACTTAGATGTCGCGTGGATGTCGGCGACGGTCGTGTCCGCGTTGGAGGAACCAGAATATGGCGACGGTTGGGTGACCAGTGTGTGGCGTCGACGTACTCGCGTTGGGGTGGCCCAATATAGCGAGCGATGGGTCGCCAATTGTTGAGGTTCATTCGTCGCGGGAACAATCCAAAAGAGACAAATGTCACTACCAAATTACAAATTATTTTATTATAAAAGTTAAAAGGGGAAAGACAAATGACAAAAGATTTAGGATGATTCAACGAGTCCGTCCGATGGCGGTGAACGGCGATCGAAGAATGATTGGATGACGAGATGGTTGCTTTTGAGACGAACAAAAGTCGAAGTTAGTTGTGTTGAGCTGAACGAGAGTCGAAACTATTTCACAACTGCGGACGTGTGCAGTTGGTTCGCAGGAATGGTTTAGTTCAGCTCCGTTTTAGTTGTTCCACTTACTACGGAAACGGAGATCACGGAGGAGTTTGGTTTAACTCGCTTCTAAAGTGCGCGCAACTCGATTGCATGCGCCACAAGGTGTTTAGTGAGGTGTGCGTAGAGTGTGGATGATCGCTTATGTGGTGGTGGATTATGTCACTTCGTTACATTCCCCTCCTTCTTCGGCAGACGAAAAGACGTAAACTGTCACTAGCCTGGAAACGGGAATATAAATAATTTTTTATTTCTATCTGGAATCTAACAGTTCTTACAACTACTTAAACTACAACTATGAAAGACCAAAAGAAAAAATTAAAAAAAAAATATTACGACTAAAATAATAATAATAGAAGAAAACAAAAACGAATTATGATGATGGTGACTGCAGAACTTCAGGCGGTCGTGGCTGCGACCATCGTGATTTGATGTACGTTGGTGAAGTCGGTGTAATTGGTGGTGTCGGTGAGGGGAATGTTTCGACCTTTGACCATGACGGAGGTTTTGACAGTGGCGGTTTAGCCATAGTTAATGTTGAGCCTATTGATGGTGAGGTTTCGTTCTCGTGTGTCGGCAATATTATCAATGGTCCTGGTCTGATAATCGGTGTAGAGGGTAACGCTAGTAGACTTGCTGGTGGAAATGGCAACAGCGGCGTATCCTCGTGGAAACGGTGACGGTACGGTTTCTTCGTCAGGCGGTGTTCGTGTAACACTTCGCACTGACGGCGGCGGTATGACATCTGACGATGACGGCAAGTTGGCATCTCTCAACTCTGGCGGCACTGATGTCAACGGAACTGAAGGGTCTGGCAGTGTTGAAAACGCTGACGGTATGGTTTCTTTCTCAGGTGGTGTTTTGACATCTGGTGGGTGCGACCAGTTGGAGTTTCGCAATTCTGGCGGCACTGATGTCGACGGTAATGGTGGTTCTGGTATCGGTGCTGATAGTTCTGTCAACGGTGATGACGGTGACGGCGGTGGTTTGACATCTGGCGGGTGCGACCAATTGGAGTTTCGCGACTCTGGTGGCACTGATGTCGACGGTGATGACGGTTCTGGTAGGAGTGATGACGGTGACGGCGGTGGTATGATATCTGATGGTGGCGACCATTTGGAGCTTGACACCTCTGACGACACTGATGTCATTCCTGATGGTGGTGACAGCGGTAGGGACGGTGACGGCGGTGGTTTGACATATGGCGGGAGCGACCAATTGGAGTTTCGCAACTCTGGTGGCACTGATGGCGACGGTGATGTCGGTTCTGGTAGCAGTGACGACGGTGACGGCGGTGGTATGACATCTGGTGAGTGCAGCCAATTGGAGTTTCGCAACTCTGGCGGCACTGATGTCAACGGTAATGGAGGGTCTTGTAATGACTGCGGCGTTGACGACAGTGACGATCTCGGTACGGGCGGGATCCGGTTTGGTGGTTTCATTGGTCGCGTTGATAGGTCGCACGCTAGCAGCGGTATCGACGGTGGTGTAGAAAGCTTCATCCTGTTGACAGCTTCAGGCTGCTGTTTCGGAGGCGCCCTCGGATATGTATGCCGGCTTTCTACTGCGCAGAGCAGTGTTGTTGGCGTTGGTGCATTCGATGTATTGTGGCAGGAACAGGTCCTCGTCATTCTTCCGTCCTCTCCACAATGGGAACAGAAGAGGCGGAACGGTTGACGACATTCTTGCTGGCGGTGCCCCTGCTGCTTGCACTTCGTAGATGATCTGGGTGGGTAGAGTCTTGACGGCTTGGAGTCTCGGGGAACAGTTTGGAACGGCCGGCGGTCCACTGGCTTTTTCTTCGCTCCTTACGAACTCATATTCCTCCGCGAGATCCATCAGCTCTTCCAGCGTCTCAAAATCTCGGCGCTTGATGAACAACCGGTACTCGGGCCGTAGGCTGTCGTAGATGCGGTCCACGCTTTTAGTGCAATCCATTCGGGGATGTTGCCGGATCAGGTACTGATATGCTCGGATGTACTCCTTGGCCTTCTCCCGTGGTCCTTGCCGTCTCCGCATAATTTCACCCTCCAACTTGTGGATGAATCGGACCGGGCGGTAATATCGGAGGAAGGCCTGCCGGAAATCTTCCCAAGTCTTCCAATTTTCCCGGTTGATTCGAAGCCACTCGAGCGCTGCTCCTCGGAAGATCTCCGGCAGGGTACGCGGTATGTATTCCAGTGGAATGTCGTAACACTGCATTAGCTCTTCGAGCCGCTCGATGAATTCGGGCGCAGTTGATGACCCATCGAAACGCAGGCCCCATTTCCGGACGGTGTCCCTTACTTCGGCTTTATAGCTTAAGACCCACTTATGGTGTGATGCGGCTTGCGGGCGATTCGGTGTCACGGTGCTGGCTTGCTGGGTCGTCTGGTTCATCTGGACCACCTGGTCATCCTCAGTTGCCTCATGGAGTATCGGAGTGTCCTCTTGGTCGGACATGGTTAGCTCCTCTTCGGTATCGGCCTCGGTCGGGTTTTACGGTGGTACCTCTTGTAGAGGTCCTTCTCGGGCGCCAATTGTGAGGGTATCTTTCTTCAAAGGCTGAGGTGGGCTCGCCGGCCCCAGGGTTAACCCAAAGGAACACCCTAGACTTTGGGAAAGAGGTACTTTATTTATAAATGGAGTGGTTCTATACAATATTGTTTCGTTAATAATACAAATGGTTCTTAGCTAACAATGTTTTTACCTAACAATATATGTATAACTTAATGCTAATGTTGGTCGTCCTGCGGCTGGTTCTGGTACGGGCCGGGGTTATGCGTCCTGTTGTCTGGCTCGGTTCGGAACGTCGTCTGGAAGGAGTTTCAGTCTGCACTTAGGGCAGGCTTCGAAGGTCGCAGTCCGCACTTAGGGCAGGCTTGCGATGACCCAGTCCGCTCTTAGGGCAGGCTTAGAAAGTAGCCGTCCGCACTTAGGGCAGGCGTGCTGTGACCCAGTCCGCACTTAGGGCAGGCTTAGGAAGGATCCAGTCCGCACTTAGGGCAGGCTTGGAAAGTAGCCGTCCGCACTTAGGGCAGGCTTAGGAAGGATCCAGTCCGCACTTAGGGCAGGCTTAGGAAGGATCCAGTCAGCACTTAGGGCAGGCTTGGAAAGTAGCCGTCCTCACTTAGGGCAGGCGTGCTGTGACCCAGTCCGCACTTAGGGCAGGCTTAGGAAGGATCCAGTCCGCACTTAGGGCAGGCTTGGAAAGTAACCGTCCGCACTTAGGGCAGGCGTGCTGTGACCCAGTCCGCACTTAGGGCAGGCTTAGGAAGGATCCAGTCCGCACTTAGGGCAGGCTTGGAAAGTAGCCGTCCGCACTTAGGGCAGGCGTGCTGTGACCCAGTCCGCACTTAGGGCAGGCTAAGGAAGGATCCAGTCCGCACTTAGGGCAAGCTTGGAAAGTAGCTTAACAAAGGGCGGCAAATCCGCTGTAGTTAACTCGGTTGTTTTCTCTCAGAAGGGGAGAAACCTATCGGACGGGCCGGTTATAGCTAGTAGCAGACCCGTGGATTATTGCCCAATCACCAATTTGAAGGCAGAAAATTCGGTGGAAAGTCGTAAGACCAATTCCGAGAGAGGCTGTCAAAAGTACACTGGATTGGTACTACCACGCTTGAGTAGACTCTCCCGACTAACTCTCATCCACACTCCTTTACGGAAAAATCCTGCAAGACGAGAATGTGAATCTTGAGCAAATGCAAAATTACCGCCACATTCTCGTCTGCGGCCTTTGTATTTACTTTTTCTCATTTTGTAATATTCTCCTTTTCCTCCGTTTCCTCTGTTTTACTGAGGATTCGGAGAAAATTCGTTGTTTCGCTACCTGCCAACAGATGGCGGGTTCCGCATTAGGTGTTTAGTGAGGTGTGCGTAGAGTGTGGATGATCGCTTCTGTGGTGGTGGATTATGTCACTTCGTTACAATATCATGTTCATCAAACAAAGCCGACACCTGATCACTTACAGCAGTGGTGGAGATAAAAGTCAGATTGACTACCATTTGGTAGCCAGTTTCATGAAGCCTCTGGTAAAAGATTGCAAAGTGATCCTGGGAGAGGCGATAGCTCGGCAGCACCGTCTCCTGCTACCAGGAATTTTTATGAAGACACAAAAGAAAAGCAAACAAACAAGGGTCTCTGAGAACATAGAGTGGTACAATCTGGACAAAGAAAAAGGCGAGGCTTTTATTTTCGTAATGAAAAATTACCTCTCTCACACCATCAACGGAACTGAGGATGAAGAGTGCGGAGCACAAAATATGTGGGATTCCCTACAGCGAACTTGCTTAAAGAAGGCCAAATCACTGCTAGGAGCTTCAAACGCCACCATCAACACGCCAAAGAAATATGGTGGTGGAGTGATGAAGCTAAGAAGGTGATAAATGAAAAAAAAGCGGCTTTCAAAGCCTGGCCAAAGAGCCCCTCTAATAATAGTGACGAAAAAGTTCGATTCGAAATGGAATACAGGTGTTGCAAGAAAAAAGCGAAGAAGGAGTGCGCCCAACTTCAAGCAGAAAGTATGGAGGGCCTATATCGGGAGCTGGAGAAAATATCTTCCCCGGTTCCTGATGCAAACCAGGCTATCCAGGAGCTGCGAAGACACAATATGAACAAGAGCGCAACCACCTTTAAAATAGCCGCCCAAAGAAGGAGGAATGCTCAAGAGATTCATTCGCCAAAGTTCATTAACAATGCTCATGGCCAGTTTCTTGTGGATGACGACAAAATTCTGCAGAGGTGGCGGCAGTATTGTGAAGAGCTTTTAAATGAACAGTTTCCCCGGCTATGCTTTCCAAGAGCTACCCCTAACTGTGAAGAAATACCCGACTTTACAGTCGAAGAAATTAGTGAGGCGTTCAAATACTCCAAAAAAACGAAAAGCGTTGGGCCAGACGAGATGCCCTCTGAGTTCCGGAAAAAGATGGGAGACATCGGGTTCAGATGGCTCAGAATTCTCATCGCCAAATTTGTGAGAGGTGATCCAATGCCGAATCAATGGAGGGAAAGTTACCTTCTCCCTGTATACAAAGGGAAGGGTGATACGCGAAACTGTGATAACTACCGTTCGATCAAGCTGATGCCACACACCATGAAGATCGTTGATCTTCGCGAAAAATAATACGGCTATCTGATGATCACTGCGGGTTTGTCTCGGGTAAATCAACCACAGATGCAAACCAAAGTATAAGGATCATAATGGAAAAACATCCTGATTCCCTAAAGGATTAACATATTGTATTGGTTGACTTTGAAAAGGCATTCGACAGATAACCACGAGATCTGATATGGGTGGCGCTAAGACATCAAGGGGTCCCAGAAACCTATGTACAGATGATCATGGACATATACGAAGGAGCAATGACAAGAGTAAGATGCCCCGCTGGAGTAACCGAAGAGTTCCCAATCAATATCGAGGTGCACCAGGGAAGCGTTTTAAGTCCTTTGTCTGCTTGAAGGTAAAGTGATGGACACCAAGGTACATCAGTTATTCTTTGCTGACGTTAAAGCCATCATAAGTGAAGATCCTACATCCCTGCAACAACCGCTTGATGTATGGGTGGATGCTCTGGATGGAAATGGGTATCGCATTAGTTCAAAAAGACAGAGTACTTGTGCTGCCCGTTCTCTGATCCACTCAGACCTATTCCAGACATTTATTTGAATGGAACAGTGCTTCCCAAGTACGAAAACTTCAAACATCTGGGATCTGTGATCAATAGCAAAGCAACTTGTGATGACGACATCAATCATCGCGTAAGCGTAGAGTGGATGAAGTGGCGAGAAAATGCCGCTATCTACTGTGACAGAAAAATTCCCCTTAAGTTGAAAGCAAGGCTCTACACCGCAGTTGTGCGTCCAGCGCTCACATACGGTTCACAATGTTGGACTATGTACAAAACGTATGAGAGTAAATTAACGGCAGCTGAGATGAAGATGCTTCGCATGACAGCAGGAGTGGCAAAGCTTGATCGAATAAGAAGTTCGAAGATCCGTGGAAGCTTTCACATCAAGGAAACCATCATACAAGAAATAGAGCGCGACCGGCTCAGCTGGTATTGCAACGTTCAAAGAAGAGATCATTTGAACCATGTTAAAAAGGCAGTACCAATGCACGTTCCAAAGACATCGCGATGTCGGAAAGCAGGCCTATAAACGCCTGGATCAGACAAATGCGACGACATCGGCATTTCATTGGCCTCAGTAACCGAGTGATCCAAAATCGGCGGGTCTGCCGATATTTTCTGAGGTCAAATAGGCGAACCCCACAGGCGGATCATTAGAAATGCGGTGAAGTGGGATGGCTGCGATCCCTTATTTTCGGATCATATCTTCGCTGATAAAAAAAAGAAGAAGAAGAAAAAGACCAGGCACCTGCCTGCAGTTGTTGACATACCCTTAGCGGAGCGACGAAGTTGCGTGAGTGGCTAAACCACTCCGGAAATCGGAGCTTAAATATATGAATTGCGCGAAGCGCACCGCTTACGTACTGTTGGCCCGCACAAAACTGTCCTCGAATAGACTTAGCCCCAGGCGCCTGCCTGGCAGGTGTTTACATACCCTTAGCGGAGCGACGAAGTCGAGTGAGTGACTAAACCACTCCCGAAAGCGGAGTTTAAATAAATAAGTCACGTGAAGCGCGCCACTTACCCACTGTTGGCCCGCACAAAACTGTTCTGGAATAGACTTAACCCCAGGTGCCTGCCTGACAGTTGTTGACATACCCTTAGCGAAGCGACGAAGTTGTGTGAACGGCTAAACGCCTCCGGAAAGCGGAGTTTAAATAAATGAATCAATAGGTTGCCTCTGAATGACGTTTTGACCAGATTAATGTAACAACCAACACAGTTTGTTTACAACTTAGGAAATAACAGTTATTTACTATTATTAACAATATTTATTTATTTTTTATTTCCCAAGTATTAGTATACCATACATCTGTCTTAAGTGACACTAAGTACATTTATTTTAAGGAGATAGTCAGGGATATACATATATTTGATTTGTGACCAGTGCCAACAAAATCATTCGGTTAACTACCATGTTTAGTAATATTACATAAATATAATACATGCAGGATACAATTCATAAAATATACATAAATACAATTTTTATTTTTATTTTTTTACATGGTCAAATCAATAGGTCTTGTTCTTTTCAGTCGTCTTCTGTCTTCTTTCTTGTGTTGGGAGGGTGTTGACTTCGCTGTTTAAGTGTGATATTAGTCTTGCTATGTGCCTTTTACTCGTTCTGGATACTTCTTGCGCTACCATGAGGATTTGAAGATCTTCGTGAATGTCGTTGTTTGTTATGTACCATTAAGCGTCAACTATTGTTCGTAGTATTTTAGATTGTTGTCGTTGGATTATGTTTGTGTTCGAGTTCTTTGCTGTGCCCCAGATTTCAGCCCCGTAAATCCAGATTGGTTTAATGATATCTCTATATAATAGGATTTTCTTGTTTATGGATAGTGGTGAGTCTCGTTTAAGCAGCCAGTATAGTTATCTGAATTTGTTCTTCATTCGATTCCGCTTCGGTTGTATGTGGTGCTTCCAATTCAGCTTGCTGTCTAAATAGATTCCTAGATATTTGGCTACCGTGTCGATACAGAGGTCTTTGTTGTTGATTTTCAGTGGTTGAGGTGTAAATTTCGTTTTTGTAGTAAACATAACCTGCACCGTTATGTCTTCATTTAATTTTATGCGCCAGTCGTCAAACCTTTTGGAAGTGTCGTCTAGAATTGTTTGTAGTTGCATAATCGCTGTTTGTAAGCATTTGTGGGAGTAGAGCAGTATGGTGTCATCAGCAAAAGTGGCAATCATCGATGTTGTCTCTGGTATAGAGGTTGTTCAATAAAGGTAGTAATACACTGCCCTGAGAGACCCCAGCTCGTGTTGTAGATTCAAGATTCAAGATTTACTTTATTATAAACAATTTTTGAAATTACAATTCTTGATAAAGATACAAAAAAAAATTATAATTATAAGAAAATAAACAGTAAGGCTGTGGCGTTGCCGTCTGCCTGATTGAAGCCATTGAACATTGTTATCAATTTAACGTTTCTGCAAATCTATCATAAGAGAAGCATGACTATCGTAATTTTATCAATATATGGAATTTTATTTGTATTCAGATATGATACAGTGCCGAGTAGTATGATACAGTGCATTGAGCAGTGGTCGATTTTTTGTATGGAGAGCCTTCTAAATTTAACATATCACACCTTACTCTACAAATCAGGGATATCACTTGCGTGTTGTAATTATCATTAAAATAGTTATTTACCATGTCGTAGGATAATTCAGGATAAATTACCCTGTTAATAGAAGAAATCGCTTGATGAATATTTCCATTGCGTTGATGAATATCTATTGCTTCTAATAATTTATAGAGCTGTTGTTTTAACAGAAAGGGATCCCTGTATTGGATGTTCAATTCGACACCGCACCGATGCGCCCAAGATCTCCAGTCGCTTATCCATTCCACCTTATTATCAAAAATGTATTTTGTGAAAATCAAGGGTAATCTATTTGGCGTGAAACTAAGAACTTTCAACACATAGTCGATTTGTAGTTTGAAGGTGTAGATGAAGAGAGTGGGTTGTAACGAAATAAAGAGAGGAGGATAGCTACTAACAGCAGTTACCCACACAACTGGCTAACCAATGTGATCACTACCCTCCTCTGCCGCGAACGTAACTCGACGAGGTCTCAAACACAGCTCCGATCAGAGAACCTTCCACCTCCATAGCTACCCTTATGACCTAAAGCAACAGGACTCCTTAGCCCAGTCCGGGTAGCATCGGTGGAAGGGTGTTCGCACCACTACAGCGTAGGCATGCTAGCTCTGGCTCGTCCCAGCTCGCCGGATGGGGGGGGTTCTTGCTGTAGTGGATACAAACGGGGGTTACGATTTTACATGCCTGTAGTTAGATGTTATTTCTACGTAGAAGTAATAGTTAATGAGGCCCGATATGTCTTCTCACAGCACTAGCTCTGACTATACTGCACAGTTCCAAAAGTGGGAGGGGAAGCAAAGATGGAGTATGTCCCCTGGTGTACCCGCCCCTACACACCACCGACTAAAAGTCAATGACATGTTTCCGTGGTCTTCACATCACCGGATACTCATGAAGACCCCTAACTCGGCCCATCGATAGCAAGCCCTTTAGGCAAACTCACCGCCAACCCATCTCATCCACCAACCAAAAGTTTACCACGCTTCCATAATTATGAATTACCGGCACCTGTATAAATTACGTCCAGACTAAGAAAAATCCAACAACAACAAGAGAAATGCCAGATTCAAATTTCATTTAGAAGTATCTACCATTTTATTGGACAATATTTCAGTTTAGGGGAGGGAGAGATTTTATTATAAAAATGAGGTTATTTATACTTAAAGCTATCTTACAAAAATTCCAAAAAAAAGAAAAGTAAATGTAAACCTAGATACTAAAGTTATCATCGAGATAAAATAAATCACAATTAACGAAAAAAAAAAATAGAATAATAAAAAAAAAAGATACAACCATAATCAAAAAAAAATATCAAAGAATTATTCAATGAACTTATTATGAACATACCAGGGCGTATGTGTAACCCAAAAGAGAAAAAAGAATGATAAAAAAACTTAACTATACATACTAAACTATAACTACATACTTTTTTCTCTCAAAAAAATAATAAGAAATCTTCACCTACTTACTATTCGTGCAAATACAAAAAAAAATATTAATCGTTTTGGACTTACCCCAATTATTTTGTTCTTACTTGGATGTATATATGTATGTATGGACGTGTATGATGATTTTTGAAGGTGCTCCAAGGGTGAGGTGAGGGTGTGCACATCCTTTCCGCCCGAGATTCTCATAGGTATTTTTGTCTAAGTACCGCAGGTTTGTACATTGATATATACATATATGCTAAGCTTGGGAAAAAAAATTATAATTTTTTTGTTAATTGCACGAACTTTAACTATACATATATTTTTTTTCTTTTATTTGCTTTTTTTTTTATACGAAAATACTTAGACACTATAAATCTTCGGATCCATATTCATCCGGCAGTACAGGCATTTCCTATGGTATTTTCCCTCGATGATGATGAAAAAGCTGCTGATCACTAGATGGGGAGATGTGCTGCTATCGTACCTTCAGCCTTTTTTTTTTTTCCAGGGTGAGACTCAGCGGCTTCTGGGGATAATTTTAGGATATTTTCCTCTTATGGTGACGCGCTCTAGTTTCACGAGTGACACTGTTTTGATCTGCACAATTTTTTTTTTTTTGTGTGGGAAGGGAATCTTTAGGTGAGGCCAAGATACACGGCGCGAGGGGAGATGACACTTTCTTTTTTTATGCTCACGAGGTCGTAACTTCTGGCGGATCTGTTTTTAAGTTAAATTTTGTATATTTTTGTATTTTGTGCACTAATTCGTCCGCACTTAACTATTTCCCTGGGTTTTTAGTTAAATTTTTTATTTTGGCGCTCTTTTCGACTTAGCTACCGCACATAACTTTCCCGCACTTTTTCTGTAAATTGGTTTTCTTGTACAAACACCGGGGCGGCAGCCTCGAGTGTCTTTTTTTTTTCTCTCTTCTTTTTTTTTGAAACAATTTGCCACTTTCCCGCACTTAATCTTATAATTTTGTTCGTCTTATACATACACCCGCGCGGCAGCTTCGGCTATCTTTTTTATTTTTGCTTTTTTTTTTTGACGGGATAGCTGACCTGGCTTTTATAGCTTCTCGCCGTGGTGTTCGGTTGCGGATCTTGATCAGCCGATAAATCCGTTTTCCTATATACTGGAAAACATTTTTCAACCAACACTCGTGCATAGTTTACTGGGCCGTTTTTTCTTCTTTTCTTTTTCTCTACCTCTCTATTAGAATTCTTCCCTAATATTCCTATATTTTTTTTTCCATTCTCGGGGTTCTTGCCTAGGCTTAGTCGGGAGGTAGAAGCTTTTGAATACCATCTCTGGAACATTTTATTGTTTGCGTCCCAGACACAAACCCAAATTTTACCGCAGCCTGGGTTCGAACCTTTTTTTTCGGAACTACCCTTGGGTGTAATGTAGGATTTTTTTTAAAAATTTTTTTTTAATATAAATTTCCCACAAAACTTATTCATTTTGCGAAATTCGGAGAGCTAAATGAAGAAGGAAATATACTACGACTGCAAGGAAAGAAAAATAACTGGTGATGATAGTTCTCGACCCACGCCTGAGAATCTTAAGACTCTCATGCACACAACGAGCTAGCTGGAGAGGAATAAAGAGAGGAAAATCATCGTCTTAGGTCCTTACAATGGTAAACTCCAATACGCTTCCCTTTAAGGTATTCTAATTCATAAAGGTTATTGCCCACCACCTTCCGTACCCTTAATTTTAGGAACTTCGGGCTTAGTTTTGCGTTTATGCCTTTGGTTGCGTCACTCAAAATGAAATTACGTCGAAACACTTCTTCGCCCGCCGAAAATTTCCGATTTTTGCTCTCGTATGTAGAATGTGCCTTTTGCAGCGATTCCTTGATAAAAGAGTGCAAAATGTTCATTTGCGCGGCTTTTGACACGAGATGTATTTCGGAGTTGTTAAGCGCGTTCAAATTCTCTAATAGCTTATAATCTGTTCCGTGTTCTATCATTCCCTGACCAAATAAAGCCTCATAAGGCGACATGCCTATTGCGCTGTGAACGGCAGTGCGCAGGGCACAGGCTATGGATGGAAGGTGGGCATCCCAATTTTTTTGGTCAGGGTCTATGTAGGAGCGAATAGCAGCTAGTATAGATCTATTCACTCTCTCGCTAGCATTAGCTTGCGGAGAGTACGACGCTGTTTTTATATGGTTAATTCCATACGCTGATATCAGTTTACTGAATTCGGCACTAGTGAACTGCCTTCCGTTGTCAGACAGAATAGTTTGGGGAACGCCAAATACACAAAACAATTTGTTCATGTAGGAATTTTGAGGCAGTGTCAGTTGTAGCTTTTCTAAGAGGCTTGATAAGGACGAATTTTGTCAGTTGATTTAACGCTATTATTATGTGGGTGTTCCCACTTCTTGAACGAGGGTATGGCCCCAGGAAATCAATATACACCATTTGAAAAGGTCTATTTACCACGAACGCTTTACCCATAGGTGGTCTTAGTATGCTGTTCTGGGCCTTTGTGGTCTTGCAGATGTCGCATTTCGCAATATATAATTTCACTTGAGTTGCCATGTTTGGCCAAAAGAATTGCCGTCGAAGGCGGTACAATGTTTTAGCAATACCTCCATGAGAGGCTTGAGGCGGTTGATGGGCCAGCGTGATCAAGCGATCGGTCATTTCAGATGGAACCCAGAGTTTCCACACGAGGTCGTCCTCTAGTGGATTGCCTGTGCAATGTCTGACTTTCTTATACACGAAATTATTCGAGACTTGAAGGTCAGGAAGCTGATCTTTTTCCTTTTCGATTGTGTCAATGATCTCACAGTAACCCTTAGATCGAAAACTAGAGTCTTCCAGATCAATATGCAACACATCGGAGGGATCCTTCGTCATCGGAGCTTCGAGATGCAAATCATCAACCTCGTACACACGAGATAAGGCGAGCCTTTACGATGCTCGATGACGAAATTAAATGCCTGAAGTTTGAGGCTCCATCTAGCCAATCGACCGCTAAGGTCTTTCTGGCTCATCAAACACCTCAAACTAGCATGGTCAGTGACGATTTTAAATGTCTGTCCTTCTACATAAGCGCGAAACTTTTGAACTCCCAGGACAGCTGCTAGGCATTCACGCTCGGTAATGCTGTAATTGCGTTGGGCAGCATTAAGCTTATGGGAATAATAATAAATAGGGCGTTCATTACCATTCATATCCGTTTGACACAAAACGCACCCGATTCCAGAAGCTGACGCATCACACAGTATGATGAATTCCTTTGAAAAATCAGGATTGGTAAGAATGGGGGCTGATGTTAGCGTGGTTTTTATAGCATTAAATGACTCAGTGGCTATCTTGGGGAACTCAAACTTCTTACCCTTTTTTAACGTATCAGTAAGAGGAGCTGCAAGAGAAGAAAAATCTTTCACGAATCGCCTGTACCACCCTGCTAAGCCTAAAAAGCGCCTAACCTGGCGAGCTGTTGTGGGAATCGGGAAATCCTTAATCGCAGCAATTTTGGCAGGATCTGTTTTAAGACATCCTTCCCCTACCATATAGCCAAGATATTTCAGCTCTTTAAAACAAAACCTAGATTTATTAATATTAATCGTCAATCCAGCATCCATCAATTTTTCTGCTACGATTCTAAGCATTCGTATATGCTCATCAAATGTGCGCGAAATTACTAACAAGTCGTCCAGATACACAAAGATGTTTTCTCTCAGTTCATGTGGTACCACTTTGTCCATCAATCTGCACATGCGTTGGGGAGCATTGCAAAGACCAAAGGGCATAACATTGAACTGATAAAGGGGTCTACCTGGAACCGTAAACGCGGTCTTCTGTCTGGATGCTTTCTCCAGCGGGATCTGCCAAAAGGCGTCCTTCAGATCTATACTAGAAATGTAGTGCGTATCTGAAAGACGTCCTAGCAATCCTTCTATATGAGGAAGGGGATACGCATCTTTCTTCGTGACCTGGTTCACTTTCCGGTAGTCTAAACACAGCCGGTTCTTACCGGGCTTGCGAATAAGGACCACCGGAGAGTTCCACGCACTGGAACTTTCTTCTATCACTTCTGTTTCAAGCATGCGATCCAATTCCTCATATAAAAGTTTCTGCACCGCTGGGGAAACAGGATAGTGACGTTGTTTAATTGGTTCCGCGTCCCCTATGTCTATAATATGTTCCTCTAATGATGTTTTTCCTAAGCCAATAGTGGCAGAGGACGGAAACATGTTGACGGCTTCGGATAGTGTTCTGGCCTCCTCTGCTGATAATTCATGGGCACATGGGTCCTGCTCTCGAGTGACACCGTCGCTCGAAATCTCCGATACGATATTCGGTGCTATATTGAAAAGCTTCCAAAAGTCCACTCCTAAATAAAGTTTTTGTTGCAACGAAGGGACGATGAACAAAAGAAGATGTTTAGTTTCACGATTTTCCCAACTATGGGCTGTCCTTTCCCATCCGCTGTCTTAATCTGCGAGGTAAACTTGGTAAAATCGATGTTGCTCTTGCGAAGGGTCTCTACTCCACCTGCTCCTAAGCAACTAATACTAGCTCCACTATCTAACAATCCAAGCATGCTTTCTCCGAAAATAGACACGGTAGTATAAGGACGGGGATCGTTCGGGGAACAGAGAGTAGTGGCCTCTATCGCCTTGTATATCCGTTTCTTTGCAGTAAATCTTTTCCTTAATTTTTTTATTTTATCAGATACTATGCAACATTGGGTACCAAAAATCCGATTTCGAACAGCGTGATAGTTAGCAAGATGTTCATGTAGAGTTTTAGGCTTTGATTTGAGAGCATCGTCCGTGGGTTTAAATGGAAAGTATCGACATCTGGTGAAGCAAGCTCGCGTTTGAATATTGGTATAGGAGAAGTCATTTTAGAAGGGCCGATCGCGCTTTGAGAGAAGTTAAGGGTAGGGTCGTAGCCAGTTGTTCTTACCGAGCGTCCGGGTTCCGACTTATAGAGCAATTTCCCCTGGACTCTAAACTGCTCTTCTGGTAGTTTCCCGAACAACGAGGGCATTGCGGAGTAGTAGTGTCTTCGTGACCGCATTTGTAGCAAAAAAGTTTCCTCTGCTGTTCAGCGCACTCGAAAAAGGAATGGCCTGCTGCCTTACAATTCCAGCAGGTGAACCGGTCAGGGTTCTTTTTCTGCTGAAATTCCTCGATATTGGGGCCCCATTCTTCCCCTGTGCTACTGTCTTCGATGTTAACTGCCGCAACGACATTCCTACGTGGGGGTGGCACGAAAGTGTTCCTCCCTCTTTGGGGGTCATGGTTGTGTAAATACTTCTCTATGTTTCTGCAAACGTAAATCATCTCGGGAAGGCTATTGGTGTTAAATGTTATTAGCAACTCTCCCATGCGTCGGCGGACATTTTGTTTGATCAGCTCGAAGATCTCCTGGTCTTGCTTCGGCAGCCGTAGTCTACTATTAAGCTGTTGAATTGCCGTATAAAAGTCGTCGAATGATTCCGACGGCTGTTGATGTCGGTCAGATAACTTTCGTGACAGTTCTGAATCTGTTTCCATACTTCTGTATTGATCCAGAAGGGTCAGGTGAGTTACGGTGGGATTCGCCTTTAGATAGACCCAAAACCAATTTTCCACAGGCCCACTCACGAAGTGGTGAAAATTTAACAATATATCCTCCCAACTAGCATTGTAACAGATCTTCAGACACTCGAACCTGAACAAGAAATCCTCGACTGTCAAACTTAATACCCCATTTGTGGAAGTGGTGGATTCTTGGTCCTACCGAAACACGGTGAGGTACACCAATGCTACTCGATGGATCATTGAGGCTCAGGTTGTTTAATTGCCTCAGGAAGTCATTTGCGTTCTCGCTGTGACTAACGTCCTGGCGATGACCAAAGGAAGGGTTACACGCACCTTGAAGTGGAGTTGGGGGAGATTGTCTCGGGACGGGTTGAGGAGGTGGTCTGTTCTCAGCAGCTCGTGGGCGATGGACGAGAGTATCGGCTGACAGGGTTTCGCGTACTATGCTTGCGACTTCGTTCCGAAGACAGATTCGACTTTTCTCCATCTCATCCTTCAGAAAGCGATAATCAGCCGCTCTGTTTGTCCCTACCGCAGCGGTAACCACTTCATGGATGTACTCCGCCAGCTGATCGTCCTCAGCAGATACATCTGCAACTTCAAGTGGCAGTTGGCCATCTGTACGGGTCGAAAGGCGAGGCTTTGCTCCAGTACTTCGTCTCTGGCTGGCTTGGGCCAGCAAAGACGCAGCTCCTTCTTCACTATGCGCAGCATCCCCCATGTTATGAGTCGAATTGTGACGGTTTGCTATCTCGTTGGTGGTATTCGTGCTTGACAAGTGCATTGAAAGATTTGCAAAATGTTTATTTCTTAGGCTGTAGCGGTGCTTGGTGCGATTTCGTTGGTTCGACATGTTTAGAAGCTATTTGTTGGCACCGAATAATCGCAAAAAAAAAAAAACCCCACTCAGGTGAAATATTCTATCTCACAAAATAAAAAAGAAGATATTTCTTAAAAAAAAATATAAAAAAAAAATAAAGAACGTTACCTAAACTAAAAGAAAAACCTTATCTAAATAAATCTCAAAACTAATCTTAATCTAACCAAAAACTCTACCGTAGAACTGAATTCTGAAAATCAAAGAAATGCAAAGAAAAAAAAAACTTCAAACTTAAGCAAAACTGTTCCCTACAGAAATCCTCTTCGACACGAAAATCAATCGAACGACTTTCGGTTAATAGGTATGTCATAACTGGTGAATGAGACAGGCTGTAATTGGTGTGCCTATGGCTTACATCGAGGATTAATAATGCCCACTAAGGAACTATGTGCATCTGTATAGTATATATGTATCTGCGAGTAGGTGAATATGATAGAGACTTTTCATTTGACCGACTTTCATTGAAAAATTCACAGGCCGATGCATCTTACGCTTTGCTTTTATCAGCTAGGCTAAGGTCACTCGCATCTTGGTTTCAACATCATCTTCCAGCCTTGGAAAAGTAAATGGAAAAAGTTGACAACGAGATGATGAGAAGTTCTATCGCGCATTGCCGGATCTACTTCTTTCATTTCCTAACAGTTAATCAAGTCAATGAAAACTTTTCAGCAGACCTGGTCACGTTTACAAGGAACATGATCATCGGATGAAATTTTCACTTACGAGGACAGAAAAAGAAATCTAACTGGCATACCAAATTTTCCGATATCTAGCAACCAAAGGCATCGCAACAGTCTTAGACAAGGCTTTCTCACGCTCATCTACCGGCCGAGGCTTATCGCTTGCTAGATGTAAGACAGAGATCTATGAATAAAAAGGCGGAAGACAGATAAGTCAAAGTTGTACTGCAGACATACTGTCTCTGGTACAAAAAGAAAAGTTCTATCACATATCCTTCACATAGATATTCGGCAATATTTATAAAGCTATTACTTGCTGCAAATTTAAGACAATCGGGCCCCAATTGGGCGCCACCTGTAACGAAATAAAGAGAGGGGGATAGCTACTAACAGCAGTTACCCACACAACTGGCTAACCAATGTGATCACTACCCTCCTCTGCCGCGAACGTAACTCGACGAGGTCTCAAACACGGCTCCGATCAGAGAACCTTCCACCTCCATAGCTACCCTTATGACCTAAAGCAACAGGACTCCTAAGCCCAGTCCGGGCAGCATCGGTGGAAGGGTGTTCGCACCACTACAGCGTAGGCATGCTAGCTCTGGCTCGTCCCAGCTCGCCGGATGGGGGGGGTTCTTGCTGTAGTGGATACAAACGGGGGTTACGATTTTACATGCCTGTAGTTAGATGTTATTTCTACGTAGAAGTAATAGTTAATGAGGCCCGATATGTCTTCTCACAGCACTAGCTCTGACTATACTGCACAGTTCCAAAAGTGGGAAGGGAAGCAAAGATGGACTATGTCCCCTGGTGTACCCGCCCCTACACACCACCGACTAAAAGTCAATGGCATGTTTCCGTGGTCTTCACATCACCGGATACTCATGAAGACCCCTAACTCGGCCCATCGATAGCAAGCCCTTTAAGCAAACTCACCGCCAACCCATCTCATCCACCAACCAAAAGTTTACCACGCTTCCATAATTATGAATTACCGGCACCTGTATAAATTACGTCCAGACTAAGAAAAATCCAACAACAACAAGAGAAATGCCAGATTCAAATTTAATTTAGAAGTATCTACCATTTTATTGGACAATATTTCAGTTTAGGGGAGGGAGAGATTTTATTATAAAAATGAGGTTATTTATACTTAAAGCTATCTTACAAAAATTCCAAAAAAAAGAAAAGTAAATGTAAACCTAGATACTAAAGTTATCATCGAGATAAAATAAATCACAATTAACGAAAAAAAAAATAGAATAATATAAAAAAAGATACAACCATAATCAAAAAAAATATCAAAGAATTATTCAATGAACTTATTATGAACATACCAGGGCGTATGTGTAACCCAAAAGAGAAAAAAAAATGATAAAAAAAACTTAACTATACATACTAAACTATAACGACATACTTTTTTCTCTCAAAAAAATAATAAGAAATCTTCACCTACTTACTATTCGTGCAAATACAAAAAAAAATATTAATCGTTTTGGACTTACCCCAATTATTTTGTTCTTACTTGGATGTATATATGTATGTATGGACGTGTATGATGATTTTTGAAGGTGCTCCAAGGGTGAGGTGAGGGTGTGCACATCCTTTCCGCCCGAGATTCTCATAGGTATTTTTGTGTAAGTACCGCAGGTTTGTACATAGATATATACATATATGCTAAGCTTGGAAAAAAAAATTATAATTTTTTTGTTAATTGCACAAACTTTAACTATACATATATTTTTTTTCTTCGGATCCATATTCATCCGGCAGTACAGGCATTTCCTATGGTATTTTCCCTCGATGATGATGAAAAAGCTGCTGATCACTAGATGGGGAGATGTGCTGCTATCGTACCTTCAGCCTTTTTTTTTTTTCCAGGGTGAGACTCAGCGGCTTCTGAGGATAATTTTAGGATATTTTCCTCTTATGGTGACGCGCTCTAGTTTCACGAGTGACACTGTTTTGATCTGCACAATTTTTTTTTTTTTTGTGTGGGAAGGGAATCTTTAGGTGAGGCCATGATACACGGCGCGAGGGGAGATGACACTAACTTCTGGCGGGTCTGTTTTTCAGTTAAATTTTGTATATTTTTGTATTTTGTGCACTAATTCGTCCGCACTTAACTATTTCCCTGGGTTTTTAGTTAAATTTTTTATTTTGGCGCTCTTTTCGACTTAGCTACCGCACATAACTTTCCCGCACTTTTTCTGTAAATTGGTTTTCTTATACATACACCGGCGCGGCAGCTTCGAGTGTCTTTTTTTTTTCTCTTCTTTTTTTTGAAACAATTTGCCACTTTCCCGCACTTAATCTTATAATTTTGTTCGTCTTGTACATACACCCGCGCGGCAGCTTCGGCTATCTTTTTTTTTTTTTGCTTTTTTTTTTTTTGACGGGATAGCTGACCTGGCTTTTATAGCTTCTCGCCGTGGTGTTCGGTTGCGGATCTTGATCAGCCGATAAATCCGTTTTCCTATATACTGGAAAACATTTTTCAACCAACACTCGTGCATAGTTTACTGGGCCGTTTTTTTCTTCTTTTCTTTTTCTCTACCTCTCTATTAGAATTCTTCCCTAATATTCCTATATTTTTTTTTCCATTCTCGGGGTTCTTGCCTAGGCTTAGTCGGGAGGTAGAAGCTTTTGAATACGATCTCTGGAACATTTTATTGTTTGCGTCCCAGACACAAACCCAAATTTTACCGCAGCCTGGGTTCGAACCTTTTTTTTTTGAACTACCCTTGGGTGTAATGTAGGATTTTTTTAAAAAATTTTTTTTAATATAAATTTCCCACAGGATGAGCCTGTTTCGAGCAGCAGAACGTAATTAGGTGTTGTTGTAGGTAGATGAAATAGTTTTTTAAGGAAGAAGCGTTGGAGCTTCTCTACTTCTTCGTATGACCTATATCCCCATGTTTGACAACTATAACACATTACGGAACGCAGCACGGCTTGAAATACTTTGAATTTTGCAGAATTTGGTATCTCCTTTTTTTGAATAACATTTTGCCATGAGGCATTATTCAATCATTTTGCCGCATCTAATTTATTCTCGAGGTGATGGATCCAATTCATGTTGGGTTTCATTAGTATTCCAAGATATTTGTATTCCGTAACTACACCATCAAAAAACCATCTTTCATTTGTACCTAACTTCGATTGTCTTTTGCATATAATCATGATTTTTGATTTTTCTAGATTTACTGTCAAGTTCCATGTCTTGCAGCAGTTATTTAGTGCATTTATCATTAACTGCAAACTATGGGGAGATTCTGCTAGCAGAACAATATCATCTGCATAGAGTAGAGTTTTTATATTCAAACCGGCGAAGCGTATTCCAGCGGGGAGATATGTTGCTATATCGTCTATGAATAGAGCAAAAAGAGTGGCACTCAAAAGACAACCCTGTTTTACCCCGGACTTTTTCTCAAACCATTCTGACATATTCCTACCATACCATACTGCTTGACGTGTGTTTCTATACATGTTTTTGAGAATTTGTAGCATTTTTGTTGACATGCCATGTTTCGATAGCTTGAAGAATAATGTGTTACGATCTATTGAATCGAATGCAGCTTTAAAATCGACAAAAAATATATAAAGTTTTCTGTTTTGCCTCAGAAAGTATTCTACAATCGATGTTAATATGAATATATTGTCGAATACCCTTTACGAAAACCCGATTGATATTCGCTGAGGATGTTGTTTCTGTTGATCCAGCAATTTATACGACGTAGGAGAATGGAGGAAAAAATGTTTGCAGTTGAGTTCATAAATGAAATCCCCCTATAGTTACTGGGTAAGTTGATATCCCCTTTTTTAAATATTGGATACACAATAGCGTCCTTAAATGACTGCGGGGCATCTCCATTATCAAATATATAGTTAAAAGCTTTAAGCATTTGGTTTAAGAAACTTATAGGAGCGTTCTCGTAAAATTCATTTGAAATGCGGTCTGGACCTGGGGCTTTTTTGTTTGATGTGTTACGAAGAGCCAGTTGGAATTCATTCATTGAAATTTCATGATCGAGCATATCATTAACTATTAAAGGTTCTGCAAAATGAATATTGTACGAATAAGGGTTAGGGCGTAGAAGCTCTTTGAAATACTCGGCTAGCTTTGAAGCATTTAAATGAATTCCGCAGATGAAATCTGATCCTTTAAGCTGCTTTATTTTTTCCCAAAAACATTTACTATTTCTTGATCTCGATAAGTCCTTTGCAACAGCTTTCAAATATTCTTCTCGTTTACTGCTGCATAGTTTTTTGTACGCTTTATTTGCAGTAAAGTAATTTTTTGTAAGAGATTCATTGAGATCATTGGAAACTCTGATTTGTCGTAAAAGGTTAAAAGAACGTTCTCTTGCTTTAAAGCACTCCTGGTCAAACCACTTCTGCCGGTAGTTGTGTGATTTTGAGAGCGATTTATTAGACACTGCTCTATTGATACAATTATTTAAAAAACTTATCTTTTCTTCGGCGGTAGTTTGAATAGTGGTGGTTGCACAGGCATTCTGCATCTCGTTATGTAGTTTTATTTTGAACATATCTTTATAATTTTCTTTCCACGCGAGTTTGGGAGGTAGCTTGAGTAAACAGTGTTCAGCAGTGTCGTTGAGGTGAAATTCTAAAACCAAAGGCATATGGTCTGAGAAAGTCTGAGTATCCACATGAAAAGATGAAATTTTGTTTCTCCATTCAGACGAAACAGCGCAGATATGAATAACAGATTTTCCTGAGCTTCCTACGAAAGTGAACTCACCACTTCTATCATGATTACTGCATCCATTTAACACGAAAAGATCGTATGCTTGACGCATTTCCAAAACCAAGCGACCGTTTTTATTTGTTAGTTTGTCTTTTGAATTTCTCTCTCTTAGGATTTCCATACTCAACGGTTCTGTAATATCTGAACATATTTGACAATCACCTATTCGAGCATTGACATCCCCGATTAGCATAACGTTTTCAAGGTTATTTGTATTTAAAAAGTCATTGAGATCTACAAAGTTGTTATCCCATGCGTTGCAATTAAGATATGTTGGTAGTATATGAAATTTTTTGTTAATGTGATAGAATTTCAAGCAAACATGGTTATTAAATTCAACAAATTCACCTTTAACAGTTTGGTTTCTAAAACCATACAAACAACCTCCACTAGCTCTTCCAAAATTGTGCAAACGGATTGCTGCGATCCAATGTAATTTGTATTCCGCGAAGAATTTGCTATATTTTTCAATATTGTCTTGAGTTAAAAACGTTTCGAATAAAAAGAATATATTATGCCCCTTTACAAATTTAAAAAAATCTACATATAATAATTTGTTAGCAATTCCTGCAACATTGTACGATAAAAGCTTAAATTTTTTAGTTTTGTTAATTGTGTTAGTACTTTTTACAAAATTTTGGTTTATAGTACTTGCGTTACAGACGGCAACACTGTTTCATTGTTGTTTACGCTGGTGATATATAGTCGTCCTTGATGATGGTCCTCTTCTCTCTCGTAGGTTGTGTGATTTGACACCTGATGAAAGTGTGGGAGTAGCTGTCACTTCGATGATATCTCTGGTTTGTTTTTGTGAGGATGGCTGGTGGTGATTCAATTGAAGATCGCCGAAGATATTATTTAATACCTGCATCCCATCTTCATTGTTACAAAGAAGCTTATTCTCGTTGGATAGGTGAACGATTTTGTTGCTGACAAACATTTTTAAGCCACGAACGAGAGGGACGGATGACGGATACTTAGTCTTAATGGCTCGCCGTAGTTGTAACAGTTTTTGACGCTTGTTTAACTCGTTCCGTATATAGTCGGGGCTTACATAGACACCAGTTCCTTTCAACTTCCCTGAGTTTCTTAGCATTTGTGATGTGATGGTTTTACTCTTCGTTTCTACCAATATGAGTTTCTGCTACCCTTTGGATGGTAGTTCTGTGAAGCCATCAACGGTGACATTCTGGTGGTCAGTGAGCTGTTTGGTAAAGTCATTTACTGCTTTTTCTACATCTTCACAAATGTTAGGTGGAAATGAGAAAATAATGTTTTTTGCCTTTGTACGCTTTTCCAGAAGTTCAAGCTGTCTTTCAAGTGAAAAATTTTTGTCTTTCATGTATGTTATTTCCTTTCATAGTACTTCGTTCTGCGATTTGAGATTTTGCATTTCGTTAAGTATACGGCTGATGTCTTCTTTTGTCGGTAAATCACCTATTTTCTTGTCGAGAATCTTTTCCAGCATAGATTCTAGGTCACTGACAGACATTGCGGCTACGGACATGGTAACAAAACTCTTCTTACTTGAGGTTGGCGGCTCTGGTGAAGTTTATAGGATGTTGCGCTTGTGAGTGTTCGGCATTAGTTTTTTTTTTTTTTTTTGTGATGTAACTGCAGGATTTCGATGAAGTTGGATTGTTTATTGTGACTGCTCGTACTTAAGTTGTTGAATTTGCGAAAGTATGCACTTTTTTCCGACAAACTATGGCAAAAAAGTAAAAATTGGGAAGAGCCGATAACTTTTCGTTGTTCAACTTTTGACAGTTCAACGGTCCACCAGCTCCATGTTTAGTAATATTTTCGTGTTGTATATAGTTTTGAGTGATCGTCTTTATACTTGACATAGAAATGTCGATCAGTTAAGTAGCTTTTAATCATCAGGTAGAAGTCCGTTGGTAGAAGATTTTCTAGTTTAAGCAGTAGGCCAGCATGCCATACGGTGCCGAAGGCTTTAGCTACGTCAAGGAATACTCCTACGCAGAATTTTTTCTCCTCCAAGTCGGTTGAAATTTTGTTAGTCACTCTGTGAATTTGCTGGATTGTCGAGTGTTGTGTTCGAAATCCAAACTGGTGGTTAGGTATTGCATTTAGGCTGTTCAATATGGGTGTCATTCGGTCGCTCAGTAGTCTTTCAAAGATTTTCGATAGGAGAGGAAGTAAGCTGATTGGTCTGTATGGTGATGTTATGGTTGGATCTTTCCCAGGTTTTGGTATAGTTATTATTTCCGCAACTTTCCATACTTTTGGAATATGCTTCAGTCTAATCATTGCATTGTATATGTTTCGAAGGAGTTGGAATGCTTTTATAGGTAGTTGGTTAAGTATTTCTCCTGTTAAAAGATCATATCCTAGGGCTTTTTTTCGTGTATGCATCGTTTTATTTCACTTAATATTACGTAATTGATTTTTGGGTTGTTAGTCCTGTGGGTTTGTAGTTATGGAATGTTACTCATTGGAGAAAGTTTTCCAGAAGTGTTCCGCTAGAGTATTTGCTTTCTCATGATTTTCTCTGGCCCAGTTTCCATCCGTTTTCCTCAAAGGAGGATAGTGAATTACCTTGTGTTTCATTTTTGTTGATGCTTTCCAAGGTGAGAAGTTGGAGGTTGGAGTCAGGTTTTTTTAGTAGTTTGTCAAATTGTTGTTCTGATTTTTCTTTTACATTTTTGATTGCTTAGTTTAGTTTCTGTTTGTCTGCCGGTGCTCTTGTAATCTGCTACCTTTTCCTCAGTTTCCTTTTTTCTTTAATCTTTATCTTAATGTGGTCTGGGGAAGCATTATCGTTCGGTTTTGGTTTATTTTTTGGTGTTGTTCGATATGCAGCTTCGTTGATTATGTCGTTGAAATAAATGATTGATCTTTCAATGTCAATGTGTGATTTGAGAGATATATTAGTTTGTTGTTCGTTTTGTTGTTATAGAGATTGGGTTTTTCAGAGGTAAGAGTGATGTTGCATGAATACTCTAGTACAACCCTCGAATGGTCCGATGAAAGTCCAAAACAGAATATTATTTTTAGTTTATGAAGACTGATGTTTTTTGTTACACAGAAGTCAAGTAGCTCTGGCTTTTTTGTTTGTTAGTCTGGATCCCCAGTCCGTATGTTTAGCATTAAAGTCTCCTGCTAGTATGAATCGTTGTCCTAAAGTCTTGAAGTAGGTATTAAATTGTTTTGTGCTGATCATGTGTTTGGGTGGCAATTAGTAATGGACCATTGTTTTCCTCCAGTTTTATTGTTGTATATTGAATGTGTTTCGTCTTGTATTGTTGAAGTTCAGTCAATTTCATTCGGTCTCTGATGATAATCGCCGTGCCTTCATGCGCTGTGCCGTCTGGGTGGTTTGTTAGGTAGATGCTAAAGCCAGGGATTTTTGAGTAGCTTTTGTCTGTAAAGTGCGTCTCTGATATACATAACACGTCAACATTCTTGTCCTTGATGAATCGTTTTGATTCTAGTTGGTGTTGAAGTAATCCGTTGGCATTCCACATTACGATCTTAAGCAAATTATGTTTGCGGTCCATTGAGTTTCGTTACTAACAAGGTGTGATGATGATGTTCATTATATAATGAGCATCAAAAACAGTCATCTGGCTAATTAGTTGTTTCATCATCTCTTTTAGTTCTGTCATATCGTTCATTTGGTCCGACTTTAGTTGAATTTGGGAATTGAAAATAATAGTTGGGGGATCATTATCAGTCTTTTTTGTGGGGACTGTCGACTTAGGAGCACTGTTTGAGGTAACAGCTTTAGCCTACCTTATTTTTGGTTCAAACGCGGCTGCGATTTTTCCTTCGTCCTGGTTTTGGTTTTGTAGTTCCTTTTTGCGTTATGGTGGGAAACGTTTGTATTTTTAGGGTTTTGTAGATTTCACATCCTTTGTAGTTCGCGGTGTGGTTTCCTCCAGAAAGCGCGCATTTTAAGTTGTTCTCTTTGATATCCTGCATATTTGACATATAATTGGTCCTTTGAGCAGAAATTCTTTGTGTGACCATATTGCTTGTAGTTGGTACACTGGGAGATGATTCTTTTGGGATGAGGAATCTCAAAAGATACTTTGCAGTTTAGTAATTTAGTTATGTTGTATATGTTTTATTGTTTTCGTTGTTCTCTATATCTATGAAGAATAATGGGAGGGGTTTTCTTGTTTGATTATGCTGCATGTTGTGTATGTTTTATATTTTGTGGCCCATTTCTTCGAGTTCTTGTTTGATGTCTTCTGTGTCCGTGGAGCATGTTACGCAGCACTACATTTAAGCATCCCTCTTCTTTCGGCTTAAAAGTGTAATATTTTGTGTTTTTGTGGCGTAGAATTTTTATGATTGTCATATAGATTGTGGAATCATATGGTTGAATTCTTATTTCATTATTTTTGAGGACTTTTAAATCATAGCTATTGTTTGCAACTGTATTTAGAGCACTGGTCAGCGTTTTGATGCATTCAACTCCTTGAACATAGATTGGAGGGGGTTTGTTGATTTTGGGTGGTTCTGTTTCATCGTTGTTACATTGCACATGTTCTGTTTCTTCTATGTTGTCAGTTTCTTCATCTAAGAATAATATTTCGAATCTGTTGTTTGTATTTACTCTGGGTTTGCTTAGCCAGTAAGAGTCGAGTACTGTTTGGTTTTTAGTTTTTGATTTTTTGGAAGCATTGGGACTAGTATTATTTTTGTTTGGGGGAGTTCTGAATCTTTTTTGTACAAAGGTGGTTTGATTCTCTCTTTTTGGTGGTGTAGTGCTGTCCGATTTTTTAAGAATATGTTGTACATTTTGGGCTGTGATGGATGCTAAAAGGATCGGTTATGACGGCGTTGTAATGATTGGAGATGTAATTGAACTAGTAACTACTACTGTCATGGCATTGTTGGTTCCCGCGACGGTTGTGATAGCAGCGGAAGAAGTCGTATCTGTTGTGTCAAAGTGCGAGACGACGCCATTGAAATTTATCTTCTCAAGTGAGAATAAGGTGTTATTTCGCCCCACTGAGGGCGATCTTTGAACACTCATCTGAGGTTTGTTATAAAATTATGCGATGTGTTCTTAGGCGTTTTGATTGCAGAGCTTAATTGCAGAGCTTGGCGGGAGATTTGTGCATATGATGAGTTTGGACCTTTAAAAGCTCCTCTCTCACTCCACTTTTACCCAGGTTCCACAATTCCTACAGTTATTTCGTGCCAGAGATCAAGAGCTTTTGTGTATGTATATACTATTGTACGGAAGGAAAGAAGAAAAATAAAGCGATTCACCTTTTAAATCTTCCAGTATAGCCGCGATGAGAACTCCAATATGCTTTCGGACAGGTGAGGAATCTCTTCCCAGCTTATGGTGGCTATTTTTCGTGTAGATCGCTTTTAAGAATTTATTTGTTTTTTTTCCACACGATGTTAGACACTACTTGTCACTTGAATAGAGTTGCCAGATCTTAACAAAATGCTTTTAAGAAATTATTAAAAAAAATAAAAATTTTGGGCTATCGTTCATTTTCGTATTTTGGGCTATTATTCACACATCCATTCACTCCTGTTTTGATTGTTCATTAAATTTTGGGCGGTTGCTCCTTTTTTGTTGGCTTTCCTTCATTATGCACAAACGCCCAAACATTTTGGGCGATCGTTCGTTTTTGGAATTTGGGCGGTTATTCACACAGCCAATTATTATATTATTCATCGTACAAAAAAAAGACTAATGTGCCAAAACTGTGCTAAATTTGGTTTCTAAAAATACTTACTTAGATTAAGAAAGAAATGAATTTTTATGTTTTTTTTAATAAAAATGATTTAAAAAAATGTTTAATTGCGTCTTCTGAGGAATTAACATTTTTGCACTTACATATGTCGTTATACCACCGGAATTTCGATTTGTGCAGTCTCGCAAGATCACCTGTCCAATATAGATAAATACTGCGTAGAAAAATAAATTTGGTCCGACCCTCTCCCTAAAGTTTGCAGTTGATCAGCGTACGAGGAAAAGCAACATTTTTCCGAAAATGAAGTGCAATGATAATTATAAGATAAAGTACAACTCACAAGCCAGAACCAGAGGTACAATCTTTTACAAGTCTCTACAACTAATCGCTTATGCCGATGACATTGACATAATGGGAGGAATTCAGCGGGCCGTCAGTGGGGCATTTGCGAGTATTGAGATCGAGGCAGCAAAGATGGATCTAGCGGTCAATGAAAGCAAAACTAAATATATGCTGTCTACAAAAAATGATACCCAACATCTGCGTCTTGGGCAGAACGCCACAATATACAGGTATAATTTTGAGGTAGTAAAGGATTTTGTCTACCTAGGCTCTATGGTGAACTCCGCAAATGACATTAGTAGGGAGATCACACGGAGAATTACTCTTGTCAATGGGCTAAGAAGGCAATTGAGTAGCAAAGCCCTATCTCGAACTACTAAGGTAACTCTTTATAAGACACTAATCATCCCAGTCCTGCTGTATGGCACATAGGCATGGGCTTTGACAAAACCGGATGAGGATGCCCTTGGTTATTTCGAAAGAAAGGTTCTTCGAGCGATCTTTGGTCCCGTCTGCATAGACGGTGAGTGGAGGAGAAGGTACAATGCCGAACTATACGGCCTATACAAAGTAATCGACTTAGCCAGAAGAGTTCAGATACAGCGACTAAAACGGTTGGGTCATGTAGAGCGGATGAGGCCCACCGTGCCCGCTAAGAAAGTCTTCGAATCCACCCCGGATGGACGGCGCAGTAGAGGACGACCTCGCAGTAGGTGGCACAAACAAGTGGAGGGGGACCTCAACCAACTTGTTGTGCACAACTGGAGACAGCTGGCTCGTAACCGTGCTAGCTGGGGAGGTTTGATGGTTGAGGCCCTGGTCCACCCCGGACTGTAGCGCCACCTGAGTACCTACGTGAGTACAACGAAGCACTAGCAGAACGACTTAATTTGTGTAAACAACAAAATAAAACTTTAGAACTAGAAAATTTTTTTGAAATAATAAAAGAAGCAGCGCCACCGATTTTAACAACTCCTTTTTATATACCATAGAATGGATGGTTCGACGCTAAATGCTATAATGCACGAAAGAAGTAATTTATGCAGTTAAGAAAATCTAAGGGAATAGGTGGGTGGGAAAATAAACAAAAGTACTTGTGTGCGCTCCAATATTATAAAAAAAAGTATTCGTTAAACAAAAACCGCCATATTATCAAAGCATAGTCAACCAGGTAAACTCGATTAACAATAGCAAGGACTGGTGGAGGCTAGTTCGGCAAATACGAGGTTCAATTACCCAAACGGCTATAGATATAACATCATCAGAGTTAAGAGAATATTTTAGTAACTTACTAAGCCCGCCTCAAACATCACAGGGTGTGCAATATGCCATAATGCCACAAGTAGACGATGATTTAGATGGAATAATAACGGTGACAAAAATAAAACAAGTCTTGGCGAAAGTAAAATTAAACAAAGTACCTGGAGAAGACCGGATACCGTATGAATTTATTAAAAATGGACACGATGGTTTTCTGATAGAATTGGTAAGAACATACAATACTCTATATAACAATGGAAAACTTGACAAGACACTTGTAACCAGCATTATTTTCCCCATATATAAAAAAGGCGACAACAAACAACCAAACAACTACCGAGGCGTATCGTTTATAAACTGTATAGCAAAGGTAATGATGGGCATTATAAATGATAGACTATATGTATAAGTGGGTAGAAAAACACAAAATATTAAAGGAATACCAAGCGGGTTTTAGAAAAGGCTACTCCACAGCAGATAATATATACAACTTGGCTGCGATTGTACACTGGAAATTCATGGAAAAGAAGAGAGTCTATCCTTTTTTTGTGGATTTCAAAGCAGCATTTGACAAAGTATCACGAAAGGCATTAATTTATAAACTGCATGAGCTGCTTATATCCTCCAAACTGGTAAAGTTTATAGAACCCATATACAGCAATACTAAACCTGCTTTATGGTCTGGAGAGGAACTCTCGGATGACTTTGATATGCTATCAAGTGTAAAGCAAGGATGCCTATTATCGCATTTATTGTTCGCACTCTATTTGATTGATTTACACGATCACCTGGAGGGGGGTATAAACCTGGAAGAAACAAATGTAAGACTGCTTTTATATGCAGATGACATAGTGATTCTCGCGGACGACATACATATAAGGCAGAATGTGATAGGCAGATTGGAACAATCTTGCGGACAGTGGAATCTAGAAGTGAACATAAGCAAATCAGAGATGATGATCTTCAGCAAAGGTGAACGAATATTTGGCCGAGAAATTTGGATATTTAAGGGCAACCCAATCAAGTTGTGTCCTAGTACTGCTATTTGGGAGTTATACTTACACCTCAGATGAATTTTGGAAAGCATGTCGAAAA
Source organism: Brachypalpus laphriformis (assembly GCA_945910035.1). Lineage (NCBI taxonomy): Eukaryota > Metazoa > Arthropoda > Insecta > Diptera > Syrphidae > Brachypalpus > Brachypalpus laphriformis. The sequence goes on along the minus strand of OX246755.1, from coordinate 50,368,310 downwards.
GAGAAACTACTCTGCGAAAAATAGTATGAATGCCACGTGGAATAACTTTCTTAGTAAATCTAATGTCTCACTCTTGGCCAAGTGGAGATTCTTTCTGGGGGTTTGCAGAGCAATACAGACCTACGGCGCGCAGGTTTGGGGTTACAAGTTGTTTGACGAAGTAGACAAATTGCAGCGTTTCCTTGTAAAAAAAGATATTGCTGGAGACGGGAATTGAAGACAACCATATGTACACACTAGACTTGCACCTCAGATAAAAGATTATTTAAAAGTGTTGTTTGAGTATACCAACCAACTATTACCGCATATACTGACGAAAAAAGTTATAGCAAGAAACATCTTCTGGGTAACTGAACTTAACAAACTCAGAGAAGAGTTCAATTTGAGATTGTGTGAGGAAGATTTAAACAGGAATATATGGGTAGGAAAAAGAAAGGAATAGTTGCACAACTTAAGGTATTCATGCTATCAAAAAAGAATATGTAAAGCATCAGAGACGAATAGGTTTTACCAAAAATTAAACCATGCGTAGTGATCCGACACACTAACCACTTACGCCACGGCGCCCACTTAAAATTACATTAAGCAACTTTTTTACGTACGATCAACAGAAGTTGTAGTATAAACCATTTTTTGCCAGACAAACTTATTTTGTATGGTCTTGATGAACTTCCACTAGACGATCTTAAAAATGAACTTATTCGCCTCGGTCTGAAGTGCACTAACATAAAAGTGATTAAGAAGAAGTACGACAAATTTGTCGATGTCTTCTATCTCGTCTTTATCGAAAGCGGCTCCGTACGACTAAATGACTTAAAGAAAAATATTAAATCCGTTTTTAAAACACAAGTAAAATGGGACTTCGCTCGCAAATGGAGAAATGAGCTCACGCAGTGCTGCAACTGCCAGATGTTTGGACATGGCGAGCGAAATTGCCACATCAAAACTACTGTGGAATTTGCTCCGAAAACCACGAAACAAAAGCTTGCACTTCCAAGAACATTAAGTTCAACTAAAACGGCACTCACAAATCGACTGATGCCGCCTGCACAAGTCGAAAGAGCTTTTTCGCCATCAGAGAAAAGCTTTCTGTGAGAAACAGCAGCAGATCAATTTCAGCGAAGAATGCCACTCAACAAACTTGTCGACTAGATTGTAATGATTTTCCTGCACTTGGGGCGAATACGAAACGTTTCGTTCCACCTACATCAGCTCCAACTGAGGCCATTAATCCAAATGTCTGGAACAACACCATTAACACCACCGTTGAACCTAAAGGAACGAAAAACCAGCTGTTCTCTTTCGAAGAAATCAACTCTCTTATGTCGGAGATGCTTATGCTCTTAGGAAACTGCAGAACAAAAGTAGATTAAGTACTTGTATCAAGGTAAATAATGAACTACGGTTTAAATATAATGTGTTGGAATGCTAGAAGCATTCAAGGAAAAATTGTAGAATTTTTTGCTTTTTTAAACAAGCATAATATAGATGTTGGCTTAATTAGCGAAACATGGCTAACTGATAATATAAATTTATGTAATAGTATTTATAAATGCTATCGTGTTGATAGAGAAGAGAGGGTGGCGGTGTTGCCATTGTCGTAAAAAGAACATTAAAACATACACTTCTTCCTGTAGTTAAGACAAAACTTATTGAAAACCTCGGAATTGAACTTTATTCTCTCAATGGATCGGTAAAACTTTTTTCGGTTTATTTTCCTGGTGCCCGTGCATCAGCAAGAAAACGGTGTGACTTGTCCAGCGACTTCCGTAAGCTCCTTAGATTTAACGACACTTTTTTGATAGGCGGTGATCTGAATTGTAGGCACCGGAGTTGGGGTTGCCTTAGAGCTAATGCCTGGGGCAACGTACTTGCAGACTTAAGTTCTAGACACCCATTTAGCATTCTGTATTCTCCTGACCCTACTTTCATTCCTTCAAACAGCCGATCTAACCCATCAACTTTGGATATATTTCTAACTAATATGCCTGACCTTTTCAGCCAGCCCTTGGTATTAAATGATTTGAGCTCGGACCATCTACCGGTTAAGTGTTCTACCAATTTAGCACTTGAAGAATATAGAAATACGAGATATGACTATAAAAATGCGAATTGTAATAGGTTTAAGAATATTTTAGGGTTGAAATTGAGATCAATTGAAGAAGCTTTTCCAGAAGATACATCAATGGCCCAAATCAAAGATCGCATTAGTTTTTTCACTTCTAGCATCTTAGACAGTGTGGATCAATCTATTCCAAAAATTCGTACTAATCATAGGCAGACAATAGTACTGCCCCCAAATATTCTGTGGCTTATTAAGTTGAGAAATAGTTACAGATCTGTGTGGATTATGACCCGTAATTATTATTATCTGTCGGTAACCAAAATGTTAAGTGCAATATTGAAAGACAAACTATTCGCCTTCAGAAATAAGCTGTGGAATGATAAACTTAAAGACTAGAGAAAGGCAGTAAACCTTTCTGGAATATGATTAAGGTCGATAAAAAGAAGCATTTGGTCATTCCCGTACTAAAAATAGGCGACTAAATTATGGTTTCTAGTCATGAAAAGACTAACGCCTTGGCTAATACTTTTTTTGTAAATCACTCAATAGCAACAAGCATTTCTGCTACAACAAGCACAGAATTAGCTGTAAACCATTCAATGGATTTAATAAACTTGCTTCCTGCAAATGAAAATAACATAACTGTCTCGGTAAGTGAGCTCCAAAATAATCTAGCCTCATTGAAACCGTTCAAATTTACTGGTTTTGATGAGGTTAAAAACCTGTATTTGAAGCATCTGCCTAGAATAGGCCTAAGGTTCTTGCAAGATCTATTTAACAGTTGCTTTAAACTCTCCTACTTCCCAAAAGCGTGGAGGGAAGCAAAAATTATTCCCATATTAAAGCCAGGAAAGATCGGCAGTTTACCTTGTAGCTACAGACCTATCAGTCTACTTAGTTCGTTAAGTAAATGCTTTGAGAAGATTATTAAAGGAAAACTGCTGCTACACTGTGAAATAAACAATATTTTACCGCAGGAACAATTTGGATTCAGACCACACCATAACACAGTAAATCAAATTCACCGCATTACGAATCATATTTAAAGCAACTTTAATGTAGGAGAAAGTACAGGTATTGTTTTTCTAGACATTGAGAAAGCATTTGACACTGTGTGGCACGAAGGATTATTGCACAAACTATTTGCCTTAAATTTCCCACCTTGTTTGACTAGAATCATAAAATCATTCATATCGGAAAGGTCCTTCAAGGTATGCATAAACAGCTGGTTGTCTAATAGGTTCCATGTCAACGCTTGTGTGCCCCAAGGTTCTGTCCTATGTCCTATTCTGTACATTATTTACACCTCAGATTTTCCACGTCTGAACAACTGCCATTCCGCTATATTTGCGGATGATGCTTGCCTGTTTTCTACAGATGCAACTGGTTCCCTCATCGAAACCAACCTGCAATCTGCATTAGCCATAATTGAAAGGTATTTTTAACAACTGGAAAATTAAGACCCAGGCTATCTTTTCACTAGGAAAAGAAAAACCTAATTCTTGCCAAGCAGAAATCTCGTGATTGGTGGTGTTCAGACTGAGGAGAAATCTAGGGCCAAGTACCTTGGGGTTCATCTTGACAAAGCCTTGACTTTTGTTTTTCACATCAACGAAATCATAAACAAAATAAACATAACAAACAAAACGCTATACCCGCTTCTAAATCGCAAATTAATTTTGAGTAATGAAAATAAATTTATAAATTATATACAAATCAATTTTTCAAGCGATTATATTCTATGGGTCACCTGTTTGGGGAAAGTGTACAATAAGCCATATTCGTCGACTACTAATAGCGCAAAACAAAGTTTTAAAAATGATATTGAACCTTCCCTAGCACTTCTCTACAGATGAGCTTCATTCGCTAGCCAATATCGAAAAAGTATCTTGTAGGATTACGAAATAATCCGATCGGTATTATATATCATTAACTTTGTCTGATAATGTATTAATTTCTGATCTAGTTGTCTAAATAGTTTTCATAAATTTAATTATTATTTCATTCTTACTTACTATTTGTTATCTTTATTTACTATTTATTTATTTATTTATTTATTTATTATTTATTATTTATAATTTATTATTTATTATTTATTATTTATTGATTGTAATTACTATTTATAATATAAGCGAACCCGACAGGCAGATCAGTAGAAATGCAGTGAAGTGGGACGGTTGTGATCCCTTGTTTTCGGATTATAGCCTCGCTAATAAAGGGAATAAGATTACTATTTATAATATAATATTTGTTATTTTTTACTTGTTATTTATCATTATCATTTATTGTATTATGCACGTGTGTGTAATGTCTTATTTATTATTATATATGCACTATATCTAGATATTTTCTTTTTTAATATATTTATTTATTATTTTTAAATGTTACATATTATTTCTGTAAAGCTTATCTGAATTATATATTGCCTCCACCGCCACCCATCTCCTTCTCCTAACTGATTTATATTTTTTCAATTTTTTTCAATTCTTTCTTTATTTCTTCAAAATTCATTACAATTATTTAGTTTCCCGCGAAGTCAGAGACTTATCTGCAGGAGGTTGTGTTACAAAGTATATATCTTTAAAAAAAGGTGAGCTAAAGTTTTTTTTATATAAACATATTTATCTTTTAATAAAGGGTTAAGATAAAAAGTGTTTTTTTAATATTTTTTTTCTCAAATTCAAGTTTATGACATTTTTTAGGTTTGGTGGTATACTATTCATTATTTTAGGTACTACGTAGTCTAATTGTCTTTTACCATACTCATTGGGCATAAGGAGAAGATTTTGAGCACGTCTTCTTTTGTTGAACTCGTGGGTGATAGGCAATTGGAACCGCTGATTTTTATAATACTCCAGCGCCGCCGTCAGCTTGAAGATATTTCCCACATTCAGCACATTGAAGTCTTTACTTCCTGGTCGTCTTTTTCGGGATATAATTCGTAGTACGGAGTTTTGGAGTTTTTGCAAATCATTTATGTACACAGTTGCTGCATTACCCCAAGCCAAAACACCGTACCTGAGCTTTGACTCTATAAGTGCATAGTACACCTGTTTTAGAACCTGCAATGTAGAATACCTACTCAAATACACCATTCCAAAAATCGCCTTTTTTAATTCGGATCTTATTTTTTTAATTTGTTTATCCCATCTGAAGTTACTGTCGATAATTATACCTAGGTATTTGAACTCACCTACAACCCCTATATCTTGCGCCAACGTCTTAGGACCGCTCTCGTTTTCGTACCCTATGCAAATGGTCCCAGTTTTGGATCTAGGTCCGTGAATGTGCATTAGTTTAGTTTTTGATGTTTTTAAAACTAAACCCATATCGTGGCACCACTTTACCACTTCATTGAATTCCTATTGCATTATTGATGTTGCAGTCTCCAAAGATTTGTGTCGTACTATGATAGCGGTGTCGTCAGCATAAGCAAAAGCATTACTTTTTTTTTTAACACACGTAGAAGTTCATTGGTGTACAGTATGAAGAGGATTGGTCCCAGCTGTGAGCCCTGTGGAACTCCGTGCATAACAATCTCTTCTTGGCTGCATTCATCTCCAATTCTTACTACTATGTTCCTATTGCTTAGGTAGTTCTGCAACCAGCTAGCTAGTGCCCCTCTTATTCCAGTTCGGCTTAAAACTGCTAATAGTTTTTCGTGGCTAAGAATATCAAACGCTTTACTGAAGTCCAAAAAAAGGACTAGGACGGGATGATTTCTGTTCAGGCTTTGATTTACTATGTTTGAAAACTCACCCAGCAATTTATTCGTACTTTTATTCTTTTGGTATCCATACTGGTTTTCATGTATGATTTTGTTTTTGTTTAAAAAGTCCCATAGTCTTCTAACAACAACTTGTTCCAAACATTTGTCTACGACTGGTAGTATGGAGATCGGCCTATAGTTTGAAATAAGCTTTTTAGTACCCGCTTTATATATTGGTCGTACTACGGCTGATTTTAGTACTCTGGGAACTTTATATTGGAGCAAACTGAGGTTCACTATTCTGGCTATTATCGGTGCGAGAACATTTGCATTGTTTTTGAGATCAACAGGTCTTATTTTATCTATGCCAGGTGACTTATTCGTGTTTGGTGTCTGCAGTATGGTGAGTATTTCCAGCTCGCTTGTCTCCTCAACGAATATTGTCTGACAGTTAGTATCCGGTGAATGATCTGATGTCACGACATCACAGTCATGGATTATTTTTGAGGCTTCTCTTGCAAAATATTTTGCGAACTTGTTTGTTAGTGTAGTCCTATCTCCATGTAACGAAATATTTTTTAATAGGGTGTCATCTACTGACGGTTTCTTTCTTCCCATAATTTCATTTATAAGTTTCCACGTCTTTCTAGGGTCCGATTTCGATTGGGCAAATTTATTGTGATAGTACTGCAACTTACTTGATGTAATTTCGTAGTTTACAAAATTTCGATATTGTTTATATTCCTTTTCATAGGTTCTATTGAGGCGATTGTTTTTCCACCTACGGTACATACCATCTCTTCGTCTACATTTTTCTCTTAGGTCTGCGTTTATCCAGGGCTTATGGTCACGGCTCTTGTTACTATTTATTATAGTTGCCTTTTGGTATAATTGCTGCATTTTTTCGATGAACTTGTTGTAAAGTAATTCTACATCTGTTACAGTCATTAAGCTTCCCCAGTCAGTGGAGTTGATTAAATTATTAACTAGGGTTGTGCGTATGGACAGCATAGGATTTTTTTGTGCCGTGAGCCGTTATCTTTATTTATTTCTCCGGTTCCGTACATAGTCGCATAATGGTCAGAAATATTGCATTCTATAACTCCCGAAAACATGCGCTCTCGGGGAATGCTGACTAAGATATGGTCGATTAAGGTGGTACTGCCTATTTTCAAATCAACTCGAGTGTAATCCAATATAACGTTTGTTAAACCAGTTGAAGCCAGCATTTCTAAGTAATTCTTTACATGCGCTTTATCTTCATCACGTGTATTGATAATTATGTCACCCATGACTATTATATGGTTATTACTACCCAGCGATTCAATATTAATTCTTATTTCCGTTGTGAATTCATATACATTGGAATCAGGAGGTCTGTACACAGCGTTAATATATTTTGATATTGTTTTGTTTTCATTTATTTTAATTAGGATGTTCTCGTACGAATGCGTCTCCATTACAACTCTTTCGTATGCAATATTGTATTTAACGTGAATAGCCACGCCTCCACCTTTCGATTGCCCTCGATTCTGGAACTCCACATTAAAACCATCAATTTTATAAAGATCATTTTCTACATCTTTTATATTAGTTTCTACTAAGACGATAATATCTATTACATCTAATAATTTATTAATGTTGGTGATGAAAGTATCCCATTATTTTCTTAGAGATCGAATGTTCAAACAAATAGAAACAAAATTCATTTTTTTTAATTCATTTTTATCTATGGCAGTAAAACCATGTATTACCTTAAAGTCTAAATCTAGTCTTACGTTATCGTATTTTTCTAATTCATCCATCATAGTATTAGTGAATGTATTATACATCTATTTCTTTTTCAAATGCAACTATTGTGTTATTTTACTCACATCATTAACTGAGCTAAGTAAAAGTGCTGGAGAGTTTTCGTTTCGTTTTGCTAATATTCTGCCATTACTCTCCCAAACAAATTTCCAATGCTCTTGCTTCGCCTTCTCTTTGGCCATCCACAGCAATTTCTTATTTTGCCTTGACAGATGTTTGCATCACCGTTCAATGTATTTACTCTTGCATTTTTGTTTTTTGTGTTTTCAATTATTTTGTTAAGTTTGGTTGATCGTGTTGCCCGTGCTTTTTGAATAAAAGATATTTTTTTAGTGTTGGATGTGAATGTTGCTACAATTGTAGATTTTTCAGGGAATTTTGTGTTTGTTCTATATATGTCAGTTATATCTGTGTCTGTTAGTACACAGTCGATTGTGTTTCCCACTATTTTTATTATTTCTAAAAGATTTTCCTGAGCGGTGGGCGGGATGTTTTTGATTTCTATGTCATTTTTAATGATCTGTTGTTCTAGTGCATTGATTTGGATTTGCATTTGTTCTATGGTTTCATCCTTTCTTTTGTTGTTTTTTTTAAGTAATATTATTTCACTTGAAGGTTTTAGTTGTAGCTTTCCTTCTAATTACTGTTTTTTCTCTTTTATATCTGTGATATTATTAATAGTTTTAGTTAAAATTTTCAGCTGTAAGGTATATATACCATATCTCTGTAAATTGAAACAAGGTATATTACTGCTACAATAAAGAAACTAACTAAACACTATTTCCGCGTATTCACGTTTTGAATACATTTTGTGGGGATCGGCTGTTACATAACAGAGCAAAATGTCGATTGTAAACCAGTTGAAACAAAATTACGGTACATTTGCAAATCTGTGATAATTCTTTATTACGCTTTTTTTTCCTATTCGACAATTAACTGTTAACTGCATTGCTCATAGGTACGTTGGTTTATTATTCTCATTTAATTTTGTTTGACCATTTTTGTCTGACAAAAAATGGTTTTTACTAGAACTTCTGTTGATCGTACGTAAAAAAGTTGTTTAACATAATCTTATGGACATTTTTTAGGGATAAAAATTTCATAAAAAAAAAAAATATTAAATAAAAATTTTGAGAAAAATTCATTTTAAATGAAAAAATGGAACAACATATTTTCATTATTTTGAGTTTTAGGAGCCATAATTTTTTTGTAGCTGCACAGCTGTACCCAATGTGTCTGACAATTTGTATGCGCTACTAAATTGTCTTTCCAAAATGTATAAAACTATTTTTATACCTGTAGTAGTTTAGAAGTTATGGCGTTTTAAAAGGTTACACCTCTAAATAAGAGGTCACGCACTTTGATGGGCTATAACTTGAAATGTGGTGAGAAGATCCCCCCTGCCGTACAGTTTTTTGTTCGGCAGAACTTCAGGTATCTCCTCTTAAAGGATTATACTGCATAACTGGGACAACCTGTATATAAAGTCAGTCTGATCATTTGCGAAAGCTTGTGTGAACACTACTGCTAAGGCATAACACTGGCTGGAAAAATTGTTCGCTCTGTTGATGGTGATTTTCCCTTGACATCGGTTATCGTGGAAAAAGTACCGTGAATCAGAAGCAAAGACAAAAAATAACAAAAATCTCCCCAGTTATCTGGACGCCACCCCCGTGGAATCTCTGAAGCATAAACAACTGAGCTTCAAGAACCACTACACCAAAACGCCCACGCTGTGTGTAAACATGCTAAAGGTATTCATAGCCTGCGCGCAAATTATAAAAAAAAGGAATGCGAAACGTTTTGTTTGTTTGAAGAAGCTTATAAAGTATTAAGGAAACTGCGGAAATATTTCGTCTTAGATATCAACGGAAATAGTTCATCCATTTCCCTTGATCGACTTTAACCAGATTGCATCACGGAATCATTGCAAAAACAAATTGTTCCAAAGAAAAGTCACCGCGTGAGATTCGCAATTTAAATACTACACCATCTTTTCTAAAACGTTATTTTCCTTAAAGTAAGAAAGTAAAAGTACATAGGACTCTTTCGCTAGGGTGTGGCAACACTTTTAACACTTTTAGTTTTCCGCGCATCTAAAAGTTTGGATATAGGAACGAAATGGCAGTAGAACAAAGGCGACCCATCAGTTATATGTAGTTTGTATGTCGCGTAGCCATTGATCGCCCAAAGTTTCTGTGTAAAATAAAATTAGAAAAAAGTCAAAATAGTTTCTTTTATTCATTTTAAGCAGAGCCACCACAGCTGCTCCCGATAAAAAAAAATGGAATATAACATCAACAAGACGGCGCATCCAGAACGTCCGCCGCCAAAGTCACATGCGCCTATATTTCCCCAACTCCATAATCAAATTTCGTTAAAAAAACAATTATTTAAACTTTCAATTCAAAACGAAAACAATGTTAAATTAAAATGATAGTAATGTGCTGAAATTATATTGCAATATTATATAATTAACAATTTTGATTCTACTACTGCAATTCTGGCAACGGGAAGTGATGCAGTAGAAGCAGCCAGAGTAGTACAAAAAGGAACTGATGAAATACTTAACTGGACAAAAAAATTGAGAATAAACCTAAATGAATCAAAGTCAATGCACACTAACTTCACAACTAAAAATATAAATATGATACCAATTACAATAAATTCATTTCAAATACCATATGCAAACACAGCAAAATATTTAGGCATGACTCTGGATGCTAAAATAAAGTGGGAAGAGCATGTCAAAAAGGAACAGGAAGAATTAGATATTAAATTTAGGAAAATGTATGTATTCGCTACTAGGAAGAAATTCTGAACTCAGCAGATCCTAAAACCTATATGGATGTATGGAATACAGCTCTGGAGCAGTACAAAAAAAAAACTAACTAGGAAATTATACAGAGATTCCAAAATAAGGTACTTAGGTGTATTACAAATGCGCCTTGGTACGTGCGTAATGATAACCTCCATAGAGACCTAACATCAAACTAGAGAAAAGAGAAATCACCAATGCTGCAACAAAACATCTGCAGCGAATCTCGCAACACACAAATGCAGAATTATGTCAAATAATGGAAACTCGAATAGAATCAGGAGACTACGTAGGATGGATCCATTAGACCTAGCATCCATTTCAAGAACGAGCTAAAGACAGATGTATCTATATATGTATATACACATACTAAAAGCGAATGCAGGGTGTAACCGTAGGGCTTGTTTCGTCAATTTTACAAGAAATTCTATTCATCATTTTCTATTTCAATCAATTTAATTTTAAAAATGCCTTTTTCATTAGATCTATATTAAACATTAAATTTAATATTTAAACTTAACAGAAATAATTATACCAATCAATTCTATAATGGCGGCATTCAGTATAAATTTGTATCTATCTACAATGTCCCGGCAATATTTTATCGAAAATAATTTCCCTTATGTTACAAAGCACGCTGACCATTTTATTTCACTTAAAGGTTAACTTCCTTCTTGTACATCTCGTAGAGTAAGGTCATACGCCCTAATAAAGTTCCTGAAAGGTCAGACTTTCATATTACTTACGTGTTTTATTTTACGTATTTTACGACGCATATACACAAGATACATATTTATCAAAAACGCTTGATTAATCTCAAATTACATGGTGACACCGACGTCACAAGCAATTACGATCATTTATTTTATTACAGAAGGAGCTGATGTTCCTGCTGTAGTCTCCAAACAAGAAAAGAAACTGGAGCTGATGAAAGTCTGCAGAACTGCTGCTACAAAACAAATGGATCGCATCAACGAGTTCAACGCTAAAATCACCGAAGCCACGTTTCTTTCCGAGGTTGAAGTATGTCTCGAAGCTTTGGAAACGAGTTTCAAAGCATTTCAAATATTTCAAGCTAAGGGGGAGGAAGCAGACCCTAAAGAAATTGTGGCTGCTGTCGATCTTCGAGGAACCTATGAATAGATGTACTACACACTTCGTTCGTCGTTCATGTACCACATGCGATCTCGCAAACCCACGCAGATCCCATCAGAAAAGGTTGTATCGGTTCAAGCATAAAAAAGTACTCAAATAAAACTTCCGGATCTCAAAGTACCTTTATTTACAGGTGAAGTCACTGAGTGGTTGTCCTTCCAAGAGACATTCAATTTCCTCATCACTACCAACCTTAACCCAAGCAATGTTTCCAAATTCCATTACCTCATTTCGCCGCTATCTGGACAGGGTGCTAAAATCGTGCAGTCGTTGGAGATTACTGAAGGAAACTACAAAGTCGCTATGAATCGTTTGATACAAAATTACGACAACAAAAAGCTCATTGCCACTGAACACCTTAATAAGATAATGATGTATCCACCTCTTCGCAAGCCTTCTTCATATTTTGCAAGAAATAAATAGCCATCTCCGTGCACTAACCACATTGGGACGTCCGGTAGCTCATTAGGACGATCTGCTGATCCAGATATTGCTACCGAAGCTCGATCCGGAAACACTCATCAAATTGAGAGCTATCAAAGTTTCTCACAAAGAGGACTCTCACATTAACGGAGGATGTATCACAGGCAAGTACTTCTATGCATTCTATACCAAGTAAGAATTCCCGGCCAAAAAGTTTCGCCATAGTACGTGAAGGTACGAGTAGCTCAACAACAGAAGGGTTTAGTTGGACTTTTTGCAAGAAGAGTGGACATTTTATTCATAGGTGTTAACAGTTTATGAATTTACCCCTCGTTCAGGGGGTTGAGTCCTCTGGAAGGAGCAGTTCTAGGGTTTCCTTGGAAAATGACTGTTTTGGCTTCGATCGCGACTTGATTTGAGACAGCTTATGAGTGGATCAGAACTAAGAAGCAATCTCTTCTAGAGAACTTCCTGGCATAATTTAGGCGGCAGAGTCTGTACGTTCAAATTTTATTATTAGGTAATATTTACCTCAGTTTTTTTTTCATTTAATTACTTTGAAAAATCAAAATAAACTTACCTGAAGTGTTTATTTCTAGCTTCTGATGTTTCTTCTGATAGTTGACCAATATTAAGCAGAGCGTTTTCTACGACTACAGATCCATGCATTAAGATTTTATGCATGGTTCGAGTCATAGGGTACCATGGGTATAACTCGACATAAAGCCTAGCTGTATCCATGGTGTACAACCCAAATTTGGCAGCATAAATCTTGTATCCACTTGAAATGATCTCTAAAATGATTTTAAAGCAGAAAATTGACTGTAAATCGATTCTCGTTATTTCAGCAGCAAGTTCCGGGTGATAAAAAATCTTCGACTGGTGTTTCCGTTATTTGTGTTGCCAAAACCAGTACGTGGAAAATCCACAATAAGATCAAGTTTATGCCTAAATTAAATTCGCCCTGAATTTGAATTTTTTGAATGTTACATGCCTCTTTTTCCTCCAATGTTCGTAATTGCCCTTTTTTTATTGGGAGCTTATAAGCAATGTGCAGAAGGCTTTCGAAAAAACTGATAGAGGCATGCAGGATTGACAACCCAAACTCAATAGATTTTTCATTAATTATGTTTGGTTTACCTAATTTGTTAAAATCTTTTGATGTTAATCCGCAGAGATAGCACTTCTGCGTAGATGTAGTTTCAGTTACTGCATTACATATTTTGCCATCAACCATAGTAAAAAGCAATGTAAGCTTTACCTCCATGTTAGTTATTGTACTTTTGACTAGTGAATCAATCTTGGCTTGAACATAGTTTATTTCACTTTTCGTAATGTCTGCGCTTTCTTTAACAATGTTGATTCCAATTAGTCTGCAGAATCGGGGAGAAGAGGGAGTTCGACTTTGCGAGATGATTTTTGAACCACAAACCAACCGCAAGGGAACAAGTGAGCTTTGAAATATAAATGCATCTGACTCTGAACTATTTTGAAATTTTTGTTTGTATTGTGATTGCTGGGATCCGTCGCAACCCCACTTTGTAATTAGCTTTAGAGTTTTGCATTCATTTTCATTTAGGCTGCCTGTAACATCATGCAAATACACAAGTAATCGAATTGTAGTGTGATCCAACAAATTCTGCAGATTTATTTCGGCCAAGGTTTCAGTTACAGTGTATGATCCTTCGATAAGACAAGAATCTTTTTTGGCTTTTTGAAGGATACTGTAACAAGGAAAAAAGCCATTATTTGTTGCTGCGATAATTTCATATTGTTTTCACCATAACCCTGCTTCAACAAACATGGAAAGTGCTTTTAGTATCGGCAATTTTTCTTTATTTTCCTTAATGTTATCAAAGTATGCTTGTCTATACTACTCCGCTCTCTGCGGTGTTTTTAAAATGTCTGCCATTACTTTTGAAGCAGTATTCTTGCCAGTCTCTCTTAACTTTATCTGCGTTGCAAATGGTAGTTCCTCAGTTTGAAAATTTTCCCGAATATTTTTGTTTTCCTCATTTTACTCCTATCGCTTAGTTCTTCAAATGACTTTTCATGTCTACTTGGTCTGGCAATTGCGATTGCGATTGTGAAAGTTCCTTCAAGCCATGATTTATTACATTCTAAGAAGAAATTATTTTTTCCTTTTTGATTCTAACCATTTTTGATTAAGGTCGCACAAAAATGTTGCTACTTTTGGCTTAAAAATTGCAAGTTGCTGTGTTGAACAAGAGGAACTAGTACCTAATTATTCATTTTTTAAGTAATTCAGTTATTCATTAATATTCCCCTGGCAATTTTTTCCCAAAGTGTCAAATAAATATTGTTTTGTCACATCTCTGGAATCTGATGATCCTAATAGGAAAATTGCTAAAGCGCGTAAATTTGTTAAATGGCCTACTTCCACCTTCCAAAATGTTTCTGCTCACATTATTTCTTTTCACCCCAATCCAAATTTAGATCACACAAAAAAAGTAAACAAATAACACCAGTAAGTTTCATTTAAAAAAAAATGCTGCATAGCGTATGAATGCTTTTTAGACAAAAGTGAAAAATTCTTTGACCCACAGTACTGTAAAGAGCACGTAGCACAGGCGAGTATTTTGATCAAAAACCTGGCCAAAAGTGGATTTTCCGAGAAGTAAAACTGAAAACTAAAAGCTTGATATAGCGGGTGCTAAATACACATGGGTCAATATGCTGTTCTTGTTTTTTTTGTTGTATATCCTGTGCTGTCATAAAAAGAGTTCAAAGTTAGCAGTTGCATCTACTGCAATTTTATTTCAATGCGTGCCACTTTGGTAAGTGTTGTTCAATAAGTGATATCGAAGTGTTGTTATAGAAAGAAAAAAAAATTAAATGGAGAATTCTGCTTGTTGGTGTTATTTCTGTTTCAATTTGGGCTTAGAACTTTTGTATCAAAACATATTTCTTTAAGTTATTTTTTAAGTTTTAATGATTTTGGTTTAGTATACCCTGTTATTTTGCAACGAATTGAAGTTTATAAAATAATTTAAATATTTCTTAAGTCAGTGCAACAAAATATGGTTGCTCATCGGTCAAATAAAATTAGATGATCAGCTTCCTACACTGAAAAATACCATTTTTGGATGAATTGTATCCGGCAGTTTTTCCCGGAAAAATGAAAACACTAAACTTGCATGTAATACTTTATATCAAGAATCAAAACATGTTACAAGTCTAGACCACATTTGAAAATTGTTCTAGAAAGTTGAGAACCATGAGGCCAAGGAACAGATTTTGACAAAAACAGAAGAAATTTGTGAAGATCACTTTTATAAAAATGTTCGACGAGTACAAGATGGCTGTATTGAAGTTAGACTGCCATTTAAGACGGACCCGCAGTGTTTAATAAAATCATACGAACTAACTCTCAGCAGATTTCTCAGTATAGGAAGAAAATTACATAAAAGCCCCGAACTTGCAGAACATTACATTTCTCTTATGAAATAATATGAAAACCTCTCTCACATGGAGCTAACAGGAAAACCTGACTGCAACAGCCCACATTACATCATTCCTCACCACTGTACCGAAAAACCAGGACGCTCTTCCACCAAATTAAGAGTGGTATTTGATGCCAGTGCAAAGACTGCGAACGGAATTAGCCTTAATGAAATGTTACATGTAGGCCCAGTGGTACAATCGGATTTGTTTCCGTTAGTGGTCAAATTCACATCCCACGAATATGTGTTTACTGCTGATGTGACAAAAATGTATAGGCAATTTCGGCTCAATGAGAGTGATCGACAATTTCACCTTATCTTGTGGAGAGAGAACCCAAGAAACCCAAGAAATTAACATCGACCGTCTCTGCACAGTGACCTACGGTACTGCCTCAGCTTCTTATCTAGCAACCAAATCACTTCAATATTTAGCAGAAATGGAAAAGGAAGGTTTTCCATCTGGAGCAAAGATATTTGCCCCCATTACCGATGTCGTAAACGACAGCGAAATATACGACGCGACACAATCTGCATTTCATAAGTCGTTTTCAACTTTTGTCACTCGCTTTGTTGCCGTGTGTAAACGTCAGACGTCGTTGAATGCTTTCATTCAGCATTCTGTAAGACGAAATGAAACGACTACTATGAAAAAAAACGACGCTATCTCTCGTTCAAAAATTTTGTCACGGCAGCGAAATGGAAGGTCGCAAAACTGTAAGTATTCTTGTTAAATAATTTATTTTATAGAATTATTGTTATTTTATTTACGATAAATGCAGTTGAAATTAACGAATCAAAATCAGTTCCAAACGCTCGTCGAGCTGATGGAGAGGAACGAGCAGTTGGCTAGGGGTTTTCTGAAGGGGATAGAGAAAACTGATATAAAAAGGGAATGGAATTCGATAGCTGAGCAGCTGAAGCAAGGGTCCTCCAGTAAGAGATGGAGATGGTTGGCAAAAGGTTTGAATCGCTTATTACACTAATACACAAAAATTCATGTTTGCTTTTTTAGGATTGGGCCGACTTCAAATTCAAAGTGAAGAAGAAAATTATCCACAATTCAAGGGAAAAAAATGCGACTGGAGGAGGGCCAAGCCAGTTGCAAATTCTATCTCCACTGGAAGATGCTGTATCCCTGCCCAATTTGCTTCCAAAGCCTTTGACAACTCCATCCGGGTCTGCATCAACACCAACTCAGGCAGATGCAGACACTTCACTTCACTATTTAGAAGCAATCGCTTTAAATACGGAAGAAAGTGAATTTGAGGGTGAAGTTTCGGGGCAACAACATCAGGAACAGCAACAACATCACGAACAGCAACAACATCAGGAACAGCAAAATGAAACTGTAAAGCCAGCAGGAAAGAAACGACGGCACGCTTCCGCTTTTAAAGAGAAAAGAGCTAAGCTTTTAGAGCAGCAGTCTGTGCTCCAAGAAATAACCTTAAATGGCATCAACGAAAGTATAAAAAAAAATAGAAGGACATACGAAGGAAGTAGAGAGATACATAAGAAAAGCATATAAATTACAGGAGGACGCTGCTAGAAGAGAAACAAAACGCCTTTAGATCCAAGAGGAAAACTTATAATTTATAAACGAGAGATGGAAAGAAAAGAAGCACAAAGAAAAGAAGCAAATAAAATGAATATGATGGATCTAGAAATAAAAAAGAAACAAATAGAAATCCAAGAAAAGAAGTTTGCACACAAGTCAGCACAAGAAATCAACCAAATACCGGAGTTTTAAAATCATCTCCGTGCCTTGTGATACTATCAAAATACCTGTTAATCTTAAACAAATAATATAATCATATCTTTATCTTAATTCTATTTTTTTTTTTTGTTAAGTTTGTACATAACTTAGATATGAAATCAGTTTATTTTCTTCTTAATAAAAAAAAAAAACTATGAATTTATAAATGCGTTCATTATTTGGTTTCTAATTCTAGCTCCAGCTGTGTCATTATTGTTAGTGCCTTGAATACTGTTTTCCACTTCGACGTCGTCAGATAAATTTATTTCATCTGTAAGAATAATCTGTTCCGTATCCGTAGTTGATTGAAATGCTGTGCAAAGCTGAACACACGTTCATGATTTGGGCTCCTTTTTCGGGACTGTAATCTAGCTGTCGTGCGCTGAGTAGGCAACGAAAACGATTCTCCAAAACGCCAATTGTTCTTTCTACTATGTTTCTAGTCGATGCGTGCTTTGAGTTGAAATTACTCTCAGGACTTCTTTCTTGTGCGGCTCTAAAAGGAGTTATTAAAAAAGGCTCAAGTGGGTATCCTGCATCACCTGTTTTTTATAAAGTGAATATTTTCAAAATTGAACATTAAAGTATTTCACCTACATACCTAAGAGCCATGTATTTCTTTCACCGCTATTGAAATTTGCTTCCAGCATGTCCCTTATTTTACTTGAATTCCATACAAGTGCATCATGACTCGCTCCTGGATGTCTTGCATCAATGTAACGAATGCGCATTTTATGATCACAAACCTTAATGTTGAATTGAAAAAAAAACATCTTATCGGCAAAGATGCAAAAAACTTACTAACATCGCATTGAGGCTTTAGAAACCTTTTCTGTTATAGTAAAAGTATTGATCTTCTTTTTTGGGAGTGAAAATTCGTATGTGTGTGCCATCTACACATCCAATGGCGCCAGGAAATCCTGTCTTGTTAAAGAAGCAAAGTTTTGCTTCAGATTTTTCTGCATCTGTCATTTGAAATCGAATACATTTAGGGGCAAGATGAACTTCCATGACGTTAATGATTTCTTTAAAAAACTTGCTAGCTGGTTGAGCTAATCCCAGATTGAAATCGTTGCCAGCGCCGTGTTGGTAACTTCCCTCTGCTAGAATTCTTAAGGTGACTGCGAGCCTCAATATTATTGGAATCGATGATGAACGCTGCCGAATCGTTGTTTTGTTTCTTATTTCATCCAACACATACTTAAATGCTTCCTTTGGTAATCTAAAGTACTGCTTGAATCTGTTAAAGGGTACAAAAGTTTCATTTAATAGCTACAATTTAATTTAAAATGTGAACTCACTTTGATTCAGGCAAGTCAAATGGATTTGAGTTTTGTCTTATCTGTTTCCTTTTTATAATTAATTGTGCAGTTTCAAGATTCCGCACTCCTCCTTCTTCATCCTCGTCGCTATCGCTACTTGTGTAATACATTTCTACACTTATCATTTAATAACTTATTTATTTTACTAAAAATAATAAATAAAACCGCATTTGTTGTTTATTTGAGCGTCGAGCAATAATTTTTTTATTTAGACTAGAGTTTCCTTTGATTTTGACAGATGTTTGTTACTTTTTCACCGTTCAAAAATCTGTTACATATTCGTCGCGTCGAAGAAGTTATGGAATGTCATTTGAAAAACGACACGACAGAGAAAACGAGAGTCGTCGAAAAAGCGAGACGACATCGGTAATTACCCTGATTAAAAAATGATTTTTGCGTCGATGATATACTCACGGGGACTGAAACATTAGAGCTCGAGGTAAATAAAATGGAGCTAAGGTCAATTTAAGCTAGTACTCGTTTGGAGTTGAGAAAATGGTGCTCAAACGCCCCAGAGATATTGCACGTTGTTTCTCTTGAAGATAGAGAACCTCTTTGTCAAATAAAAAATTCTTTGGAAGGAAGACTTTGATTGGAATGAAGCACTTCCCTAGTCCCATCATCAAAGTTGGATAATATTTCGAAGTCAATAAGCAAATTGACTTAAGCAAATTAAAAATTGAAAGATATGTTCTGAAGTGTGGCATTCAGCATGCACAATTGTTGCCACTCACATTAGTTTATAAGATAAACATTAACTTTAATTGAACTTAAAATCTTATGAAGTTGTAAATATTTGAATATTAGTCCTTATAAAAAAATGAATGCGATGTAAACGCCCATTAAATGAGAGCATAAATGTGAGCCCTCTTAATTTCACATTTTCCGAACACTTCATTGTTTCGCTCAATCTTCAAGGAAGAAGTAAACACATCGGAATG
The DNA here is from genome assembly GCA_945910035.1 of Brachypalpus laphriformis. Taxonomy (NCBI): domain Eukaryota; kingdom Metazoa; phylum Arthropoda; class Insecta; order Diptera; family Syrphidae; genus Brachypalpus; species Brachypalpus laphriformis. Next base: position 50,348,851 of record OX246755.1, on the reverse strand, counting down.
CGCTCATTTGATGGAGCGTGCTTGTGTCAGAAGAACACGAAATTTGTGACTATTATATTTTTAATTTTTAATTCTACATTACGAGGAAATATAAAGTTCCCCTCATAGACCCTCCTATGATAAATGGCACCAGTCTCACCTTCTCTGAAAACGCAAAATATCTGGGTCTTATTTTGGATAGGAAATTAAACTGGAAGGCTAATCTACTAGAGCGCGTCAAGAACGCTAATGTAGCTCACTATTCCTGTAAAAAGGCTATAGGTAGGAGCTGGGGTATTAAACCTCAAATCACTCATTGGCTATATGTGTCCATTATCAGGCCAATGCTACTATATGGCGTGATCGTATGGTGGCCTGTCCTTGACAGGGCGGTCCACCTCACTCAACTAGCTAAGATGCAAAGATTTGCATGCATCTGCGTCAGTGGTGCACTGAGAACTACTCCCTCCGCAGCACTGGACATCTTGTTTAACCTGCTACCTTCAGATATTTTCGGCAAACAGATGGCTGGCTGTGCGGCCATCCGCCTGAAAGCCTCCTCTGAGTGGTCTAGCTATCGCTTTGGCCACTGCTCGTTCCTTAATCTTCTCAACTTCAAACACGAAAACACGGACTACACCTCACCGAAACTGAGATTTGACCGTAACTTCCGTACGAGCATCCCTGACCGGGATATATGGGACACTTCCCCCCCTGTCGATGGTAGTTCGGCTCACTTCTTTACAGATGGATCTTAGACGGAGGGTGTGGCGGGTTGTGGTGTTATCTCCAAACAGCTCAATCTGAGCATCTCTTTCCGTCGCCCTGATCATTGTAGCGTTTTCCAAGCGGAAATCATGGCCATTAAGGAAGCCCTGTCCTGCCTGAAATGTAATGTATTATCTGTCAAGGATATTAGCATTTTCACTGACAGCCAAGCGGCAATCAAGTCCCTGGAATCGTTCTCCTTCACTTTAAAGGCCGCCTTAAACTGCCGTCTGTCTCTTATGGAGATGATAGAGCAGATCAACATTCACCTATGCTGGTTGTCGGGCCACAGGGGCATTCCAGGTAACTGCAGGGCTAACGACCTCGCCAGACAGGGTACCACTCTACGGATTTTGCCTGAAAGGCAAGCCCTGGGTATGCCGCTCGCTACATGTAAGTATCTACCAAAGCTGAACGCTATTAGCACGACCAACCTCAGATGGGTAAACGGCTCAATGTGTCACATTTCGAGACAGATCTGGCCTAAGCTGGATCAAAAACGTAGTGCCGATCTGATCAAGTTAAAGCATACACAAATCAGCTGCGTTGTCGGTGTTCTCACTGGACACTGTCTTACAGGCCAACACGCCAAAAGGCTTGGTCTCTTCTCCAACAACTTCTGCGGAAGCTGTAGGGACGAGGAGGAGGAGGAAACCATCCTTCACCTCCTATGCACATGTCCAGCCCTGCCGCATACAAAATGCTCCATCTAGGGTGCCCCTTCCTCGACGACCTCAGCGATCTGGCGTCCTTAGACGTCATGAGCATCCATCGCTTTGTGAAAAACTCCGGTTGGTTTTGCTAGTCCCTGAGTGGCCTAATGGTTTGACCCATGGTATCACAAAGGACCTTCACTGGTCTAAGTGTGTCTGCACTCTCGTGTGGACAGCCAACCTAACCTAACCAATTCTACATTTCTAACATTGTATTATGTACACAATTTACATAGAATATTAAACCAGTACAACAGATATACGATTTAATGTGTTTAATATCGTCCCGGCACGGACATCATCAACATCTTTAATATTAAAATTTTTTTTCGGCCATTTTTGTGTCCTCCATTTTGCAAATCATTGGAGGAAATCCAGGCAGGAATAAAAGTTTGATCGAAGGCCGCATCACAAGAAGCAGAAAAAAAAATTATGCTATCGACATCGCCATCGGCTTCTCCAGTGGCACAGCCGCCACCGCCTTCACAGGGTGGAACTATTGAGGCCGAACACGTGGTTCTTATAAAGTAGCTTTGCAGGCAAATTACTGAGCTAAAGGATTCTTTTGCTTACGCAGAGGAAGAAAGGAAGAACCTGCAGCAGAAGTTTCTATATACGCCGCCGCCGCCAAAGCCGTCACTCTGAGAATTAACGTTATCAACACTTCAGCCACACAATCTACCGCCGCCACCAAGAAAGTCTGTGCAACAATTTCGTCAGTAGCTGCAGCACCAGCCGGTACAATAGCCGCCGCATCCCTCCACAAAGAAGTCGCCGTATCTGTCAGTCTTCGACTACGTACCTTGTCGCGGTGAAGATGCTTAGTAAGGACCCAATGATCCCGAAGGGCGATTGCAGTAGGGCCACCCATGCTGTATGGTTTTCGGGGAAGGGTATCTGAAGCTAAAGTGTAGTCAACCCATTCTAACGGGTGGAGTGAGCGTTTCATGTAAACCGTGCCCAGGGATGAAAGACTGAGGGTTTTTATCAGTCGCTAACGAGCTCCTTCAGGTGCCCTGGCGGGGCCTGTCGTAATAAGCCTTACCGCCACTAAAATTGGCTATGCTGGCGGTGGACACTTCTCACCGGCTTACTCGTGGGAACATGCATACAATTTCAAAAACAAAACCTAACAAAAAAACAAAAACAAACACAACTACCTGGAGGCTTAGCCTCCAAACCTAACGAACAAGGACAACGAACAGACCGACAAACCTATATACAGAGAGACGACGGACAACGACACCTACACGAACCCTTCGGATTCTGATACCAGATCCATTGACAATTCCGCTTCAGATGCGGAGCCCCAGGCAAAAGCCGTATCGGCACGTTGCGGGTGCGCAATCCAGAAGAGGAATTCCCCTAGTGCTAAAAAGTACAGAAACCTTCGCTTGGCAAAGCACCTGCTCGCACGGATTCTCGAAAAACGAGAGGAATCGTGGGAGCAGAAGGACAAGGAGTCGCTGCGCTGGGCGAGTAGCGTTATCGCTGAGGAGACCAGTCAACCCGAGTCGGGAGGGCAGGCCCCCTCAACGAGTAAGAGTGTGCCACTGGATAACAAGAGGCCACCCCCAAAACGCGCTCGCCCGACAATACATAACAGGTCTCAGCCTGAGTCGACGAGACCTGCGAATGGCAATAGGCCCTTCGGCAACACCCCGAACCGTCAACCCGAGTCGGGAGGACGTTCGGGCGTGGTACCAAAAACGGACTCAACGTCCAAACGTCCTAGATCCCAGGACGATACCTCCAAGACCCCGAAGAAGGCCAAGAATACCGAGTCGGTGCTCGGGCCCTACAACGACAGGCCCTCTGCGACAGCGGAAATGAGGAGGGCCGTATCAGTGGTGATAACTGGAGGCTCCTCAAGGCAAGACTTGCGTCAGACGTGCTGGCGCATTGTCTTAAGAACCCAACTGCTACGCCACCGACCTTTTCGGACGCTGGCTGGTACCTCAACGGTGCAAAACTTTTAAAATGCAGTAACAGCAGTTCCATCGCGTTCCTAAAAGAGGCAGTACCCAAGCTTAACCACCTTTGGGCCAAAGCCGATTTATCGGTCTGTCACTGGAGCGATATAAAGGTCCGTCCAAGAGCTCGAACTTGGATTCCACCAGGACCATGCAGTGAATCGGATATCCTGAAGTTGATCCGTATTCAAAATCCTGACCTTCCAACCTCAAATTGGAAGGTCATTAAAGCCGATGAACCGGTAGAGGCAGAAAGGTTAGTCTCATTCCTCCTCAACCAAGAATCCCTGGAGCTTTTAAGCAAGAGGGCTTACAAGATCTTCTACGGCATGGAAGAACTGGTACTGAAGGTCAATGAGAAAGACGAAAGGCTCATCTCAGGTATGGTTTCCTCTTTGATCAGTCTTGGATTGGATACCGAATCAGATAGCCTCCCGTCAGACTCACTACAGACAGCTGCCACTTCGACTCAGGCCGTAACGCCAGCTGAGTCAGCAGGCGTCAAAGAAATGGGACCGGTCGGTACACCCGCTGAGTCAGCAGGTGAGGTAGAGACAGTTTCGCTGCCAAAGCAAAACAGTGGTGAATCTTCCGAGTCGGAGAATGGTGACACCGCAGTAATAGAGGCATCTGTACCAGTCAGGAATGATGCTCCGACTAGTGCAGATTAATCTACACCATTCCATAGCAGCTTCTGCTAACCTTTTGCTCCGCCTGCAGTCAGGAGGAGAGGACATTGCCCTTATCCAGGAACCTTGGGTGACAAGAGACAACCGCATAGCTGGATTAAGGGCAAAGAATTATTCCTTGCTTTATGCCAAAGGATCAGGTAAACCAAGATCCTGCATTCTAGTAAAAAAATAACTTAAAAGCCTTCTTCCTACCAAATTTCAGCAATTCGGACTTCGCATGTGTGGAGTTAGACCGCGAGGGGAAAGACAGGCTATGGATATCGTCAGCGTATATGCCCTATGATGACACAGGCCCACTACCCACACCAAATATACGCGAGACGATAAAGTCAGCCCAAGTAAGCAACATCCCCATAGTGATAGGCGCTGACGCCAATGCCCACCACAACCTTTGGGGAAGCAGTGATACAAACAATCGAGGTGAGCGTCTTTTTGATTTCACCATAGAAACTAACCTCGTAGTATGTAATATAGGTTCTGAACCTACCTTTACTAACAAAATTAGACAAGAAGTAATAGATATTACTCTAGCCACCAACTCTACAAAGCTAAACATTAGCAAATGGAAGGTGTCGAAAGATATCTCTTTTTCGGACCATAACTATATTCAATTTAGTTTGGAATTTACCAAACCTCCATCAAAATCCTTTAGGAATCCTAGGAATAAGGAGCTTAGCACCAAGATAACTCAACCTTGCTCACCATCCGAAATCGACCAGATGGTGGACAAAGTCTCCGGAACTATGAACAAAGCCTTCTTGAAAGCTTGCCCAATTAGCAGGCACAGAAATGGCAATAAACCACCTTGGTGGAATTCTAACATAGCAAAACTCCGAAATAATAGTAGGAAGCAGTTCAATATAGCAAAGTCTTCACGATCTTCAGAAGATTGGGATAACTATAAGAACAGCCTCAGGGTCTTCAAAAAAGAGATAAGGAAAGCTCAGCGAGAATCGTGGAGATTATTCTGTAGCAATATAGAAAGGACAAACGATTCTAGCAGATTGAGGAAAACTCTTTCCAAATCTCCTCATATCTCTAGCTTTATCCAGAAACCTAACGGAGACTGGACTAAGTCCACAGAAGAAACATTAAACCTTCTTATGGACACGCATTTCCCAGGAAACTCTATAGATACGAACACATCTATACCCCAACACTACTCTATCATGGACGTTCCGGCAGGAGTAATAAACACCCACACTATTCATTGGGCTGTTAATAGCTTCCTACCATATAAATCTCCAGGCTTAGATGGTATTTCACCAGTGGAACTGCATGAGGGCATAAAACCCTTAGCCCCCTGGCTCTACGTGATTTTCAACAGCTGCCTTAAATTCGGCTATACCCCATCCTCGTGGAAACGAGTTAAGGTGGTTTTCATCCCGAAATGCGGTAAGACCTCCCACTATAATCCGGAAGATTTCAGACCAATCAGCCTCTCCTCCTTGCTTCTGAAAACGTTAGAAAGGCTAGTCGATAACCATATCCGTTCAAAACTCAAGGTACAAACCTTATCTAGCTCTCAGCATGCTTACCGGAAAGGTTTTTCAGTGGTAACAGCTCTACATTCGTTAGTAGGCACCATTGAAAAATCTCTTGCCGTTAAAGAATATACTATGGTGTCTTTCCTTGACATAGAAGGCGCCTTTAATAACGTCAATACAGAATCCATCACAAGAGCGCTCGCTGACCTGAAGGTGGACTGCTGCCTTTGCATCTGGATAGAGCGAATGCTGAACAGCAGGCAGATTCTATCCGAGCTCGGGTGCTGCTCAACCAAAAGGCTAGCGCACAGGGGCACACCCCAGGGGGGTGTTCTCTCTCCGCTACTTTGGATATTGGTAGTGAATGAGCTACTCACTTCACTAGAAAATAAAGGCTACAAGGTCGTAGCATATGCTGACGATATTGCCATAGCCATATCAGGTAAATTCCCCCAAACCCTAAGAGATGTAATGAACTCGGCGCTAAAATTAGTAGCGAAATGGACGGACAGCGTTGGGCTCAACGTAAACGCGTCCAAAACTGAACTAGTACTTTTTACTAGGAAATACAAAATCTCGTTCGTAGCCCCACCTAAGCTTAGAAACACGGAACTCAGCTTTTCAAACAAAGCAAAATACTTAGGGTTGACTCTCGATAGTAAACTTAACTGGAAACAGAACATTCTAGATCGAACCAAGAAAGCGGAAATCGCCATCTACACCTGTAAAAAGGCTATAGGTCCTAAATGGGGTCTTCAACCCAATATAGTCCACTGGTTGTACCTGGCGGTGGTCAGACCAATCCTGTTTTATGGCGTTCTCGTCTGGTGGCCTGCACTCGAAACAAGGTGCAGCACAAACTCTATCGAAAGAGTACAACGATTAGCATGCAAATGCATCACAGGGGCTCTCAGGTCCACTCCCACAGCCGCCTTAGAAACCCTACTTAACATATATCCCATTGATATCTTTGGGAAAATGGTAGCATTTAAAGCAGCCCTAAGACTTAGAGAATCTCTCCAGTGGTCAAGCTCACAAATTGGCCACATGAAAATCTTACAAAACTCCAATCTCAGAGTAACAGATTACATATCCCCATCTATTGATTTCAATATCAAATATAACACCACCATCCCTGACAGATCCGCATGGGAGGAAGGTATCATTCTAAATGACGCCGCAATCGAAATCTATACAGATGGTTCCAAAACTTCGGAGGGCACAGGACTAGATATATTTTCCGAATCACCTAGAATAAACGTAGCTCTCCGACTTCCGGACCACTGTAGCATCTTTCAGGCGGAAATATCGGCCGTTCGTGAAGCAGCACGCAGACTCTCTATATACCCGATAGATGGTAAGTCTATCGTCCTTTATATAGACAGTCAGTCAGCGATTAAAGCTCTGGAAACGCCAACAATAAGATCTAAGTTGGTTAAACATTGCCGGGAATCTCTTAACGAGATTGCGGACAGATGCAACATTACTCTGTGCTGGGTCCCAGGACACAGAGATATTCCAGGCAACTGTAAAGCGGATGAACTAGTTAGACAAGGCACCGTACTTCCTCTCGATGTAAATAGAGAGGCACCGGCACCACCAATACAATTAATGAAAATCCGAATGTTTAACGAAGCGCAATCTAATGCAAACAACAGATGGAGTAATCTAGCTACGTGCGCATCGACCAGAAAGATCTGGCCCTTACTTGACACAAAGAAAACCAAAAATCTCCTTTCATTAAATAGAAGGAACATAAGCCTCACAATAGGAATAGTCACAGGACACTGCTTGTTAGGTAGACACGCCACTAGAATGGGTGTCCCAGCAAACGATTTCTGCAGAAGCTGCAGAGATGACGAGGAGGAGGAGAATAGTCTCCACCTCCTTGGCACATGCCCAGCGCTAGCCACACTAAGAAAGAAGCTACTAGGCAAATACTTCTTTGAGGACCTAAGTGACCTGTCTAACATAGACATTAGAAACATAAATAGATACATAGGTAAATCCAACTGGTTTAGCTGAAATGCACCCCCTCCACATCACCACCACCCCTCCTCCCTCGTTATTGGTTACTATCAATCCCCAAGAGGTACTGCAACAGACACCTCCCAAGATTGATAGCTAACCCTCCCATAGCACTAGACCAGTGCCTGTAAATAACATTACTGCTTAGAGGTAACAGAGATTGATTGAGTCAATCTAAGTATGAAGGGTTTGACTGAATTAGTCACCCCACCTAGTCAATAGCATGCATAACAGTAATTAGAGTTAGACTGAATCAGTCACTCTACTATACGTATGCACCTCTACGCCTACACGGTTTATGGGACCTGCCAATAATAACTTGCACACACCTGGGGCCACGCTTAGGCTACCAGGGGGGTCAGCAAGGTGGCGGATAGCTGAACGGCCTTCAGATATGTAGGCTAGCTGCGAATAACCAATAAGCAGTCCCCGACCACGAGCGGCAGAATGGAGGGTGTGAGGGAAAAAATCACATGAGCCCTGTGAAGTATCTGTGACAGAGCGAGTAGACGCCGCTCTTAAATAAGTGTCCTATCCCAAAGGCAAGGTGTTACGCGACCCGTGCTGAGGCCTGAATGGTGCTGGGGATGTAAAATCAATACAGCATCTCTAACGGAGCCCTCCAGATACCTGGTGACCTCTGGTTGAAATAAAGCCTTACCACGCTACAGGGGGCTATGGCGTGGTCGATATCAATTCCCCTTACTCGTGGGATTCAAAATGAACAAACTTAAACAAACCAAAATAAATCAAATAAAAATAACAAAAGAAACGGAAAAAAAACCAAAAAAATGGGGAGCCAAAAACCCCAACCATAAAAGAACCCATTTCGAAGGGGAGCACTATTGGCTCGATCGCCAGTTGATACTCCGCTTGAAAAGGAACAGGCGGCGATAATATCACCCCAAGTCGTACGCGTGGATACTGCTACCATAGCTTTAGCTGAGGTTCAAAACAACCCACGCTCCAGTGAAGAGATAGGCAAGTGTGATACGATGACTGTACTGGGCAAAAAAATAGCCGAACTTGCTGAATTCAGCAAGGATAAGAACAACGTGCATCACGAGATTCGTAAACTGGTGAGTTCTATTCGTACCACGTAGATAGATAGCTGTGAGATACGACCACAAACGCCCAAACGCAGGCGGGAAAGCAAAATTACGAGCCAGCAGCTCCCAGCCGCGAAGAAGAAAAAGACCGTGGTCCCGATAGGATAAGAAAAACCCGTCCAGGTGGAAACCCATAACACGAAAGCCGAAAAGTGGGAAAAGCCAAGAGGAAGTACCAAAAAAAGGCTGAAAGCGCGCCCAGATGCTTTAGTGATTAAAGCTAAGGATGGTCTCTCTTATACAGAAATGCTGCATAAGGTACAAGGTAAAGGACAACCCCTACCCCTTCGGGTAGGGGTCAGAATATACCCGAGGTAGGCATGCCTGTCGTAAGAGGCGACTAAAATCCAACCTCCGTATACCGAGTATGGTGTATACAAAAACATGCAATGAACAAAACGAAAGATTTTAATACCCCAGGTGGCAGTCCAGGTACACTGGAAAATCCACCCTCTTCGGAGGTCGGCTCTACGGATTCTGGGGAGAGCCACTTATTGCACCTAATAAATCCCTTCTTAAAAAGTACAAGGGTACCTCGATCTCCACCAACAAGATCGAACGTCTCCGGAAAAAGAAGTCCGCCGGAAGCGCAAGCGCGTGAAAAACGGGACTCAGCGAAATCAAAAAGCATTCAGGAGGAAAACGACGTACTCCGTACCAAGCTTAGCGAAATGGAGCTACTCTATCGTGAGCTTAAGAAAGAAGTAGATTTACTCAGGCAAGAAAATAATGCATTAAAAAAGTCGTATCTACAAAAAGAAAATACACTTAGCCCACAGCGCTCACCTAGTCGCGAATACCAGACGGACGAAGAAGAGCTAACACGTGAAACGAATTGGATCGAAAAGAAACGACCTAGCAAAAAACGCAAAGCTGGTTCCTCACCGGAAGTCGAGCCACAAAAGGATGAAAAGCGCAAGGAGTTGCAGGAAAAGCAACAACAACAAAAAATACGTCCTCCGCCACCGATAAACGTCGTTGGAATTACGGACTACAACAAGTTGCATTGCCTCCTTAAAGGAACTGCGACATCGAAGTTTAAGGTGACATCTCTGCGAAACAATACGTGGAAAATCAATGTCGATGATGCCGACGGTTACCGATCAGTATCGCAAAAATTGAATGCCGAAAAGATTCAGTGGTATACTTATGAAAATAAGTTAGAAAGACCACTGCGTGTTGTAGCAAGGGGACTCCACCCCTCGTGCACCAAAGCAGATGTTATAAACGACCTTCAAGATAAAGGCTTTAAAATTTTTGATGCCGTCAATATTATCAAGAAGGAGAAGCAACAGTCGGAGGGAGATCAGGAAAAATTGGTAAGGCGTGGTCTTCCACTATTCATGCTAAGTTTCGATAAAGACGAAAATAAAGATGCTATTTATGGTATTAAGACTATTCTAAATATCGTGGCCAAAATCGAACCTATGCGTAAGAGCTCCAGATCGATCCCGCAGTGTAAGCGCTGTCAAGGTTTCAATCACACGCAGACTTACTGCCAGAAAGAACCGCGATGCGTCAAATGCGCAGGTGAACATCTCTCAGATGAGTGTCACCTAAATAAGCAAACCCCAGCGACTTGCATAAACTGTAAAGGAAAACACCCTGCGAACTATCGAGGTTGCGAAGTGGCGAAAGAGCTCCAAAAAAGGCGCGATACGCTTAAAAATTCCATGGGCACGAATCCAAAACCAATTAAGAATAGACCCAAAATAGCTACGAAAAAAGCAGCGAAAGATAAAAAATCCGTCAATATTCTCTTAAGATCGGGTAATGAAGAAAAACCCAAACGTAGTAGAGAAAAGGTGACCGGAACTAAATCCTCGAATTTTGGCGTGCAGTCTTATGCTCAAGCGGCGATGACAGCTAACGGCAAGTACAAGACCGACAGCTCGCGGGAGATCAAAGCAAGAAATCATCCAATTTCTAACGTAAAGACTCCTGCTCAAGCTGCGACATTGGAAAACGGTGATAGAGGTAGCTCACAAGATCATGTATCCCATGTTTTTTCCCTAATTCTTGCGAAACTTGAAGAGCAATCCAAAACAAACAAACTTATTTTCGAGAGACTAGTTGCTTTAGAAAACAACATTCATAACAGGCGCACTACAACCAGAATATGAAAGAAACGCTTAAAATTCTTACTTGGAACGCCAACGGGCTTATACGAAGACTCGACGAGTTAGAAATCTTTATACGAGAAAAAGATATTGATATATGCTTGGTCTGCGAAACTCATCTGACAAAGCAATCGAATGTTAAGATAAGGGGATATAGCGTGTATCACGCCTTTCACCCATCGGAAAGAGCCAGAGGCGGATCATCCTTGTTTATAAAAGAATGTATCGAACACTCAGCGGAAGTAAAGATTGAATTAGAAGCAATGCAAATAAGCACGGTACGCGTTAGAAATAGACATTTTGCTTTCAACATTTCGTCTATATATTGTCCACTGCGATGTAAACTTGAAGAAAGTGATTTCACAAACATCTTCAACTTCCTTAAACCAAATTTTATTATTGGTGGCGATTTCAACGCGAAACACCCCTTCTGGGGTTCAAGGTACGCCTCTCAGAAAGGTAGAAAGCTTTATAATGCGGGTATGCAACATAGTTGTGATTTTCACTCGACGGGTAAACCAACATATTGGCCGACTGATAGAAATAAGATACCAGATCTGATCGATTTCTTTATTGTTAAAGGTATATCTGGCAACTGTATAAAAGTTGAAGAAAGCTTTGATCTCTCCTCTGATCATTCTCCAATCATTATGACGATAAGCGATGCTCTGATTAAAAAAGTAGGTCCGGCCAGATTAACTAGCGCGAAAATGAATTGGGATGGCTTCAAAAAAGATATTGAATCAAATACTGAGCTGAGGGTATCACTTAAAACGCCCTATGAACTTGAAATTGAAGTAGATCGCTTCGTCGAAATCCTACAGAATGCCGCGTGGAAGAATACTCCGAAACCTAAGAAAACGCCGGCCAGCTACATTCCAAATTATCCGCAGGAAATAAAAGAGATGATTAAGGAGAAGAGGAAAGCGCGCAAAAAATGGCAACAAACTCGGGCTCCGCAACATAAAGCACATCTTAACCGTTTGTGTAACTTATTAAAAAGATCTATTAAAGACCTTAAGAATAATGAAATGCAAACTCACATAGAAAGCTTAACGGCAGAAAAAGATTCTAATTATTCGCTTTGGAAAGCTATAAAAGGTATTAAAAAACCTCAAATTCAAGCCGCCCCAATTAGGAAAAATCAAGACGAATGGGCCAGGCATGATAAAGAGAAAGCGCAAGTTTTTGCCACCCACCTGGAAGAAACTTTCAAACCGCTTGATGGACAGGCTCTTATTCAAAATATAAATACGTCGTATATTGACAATCGTAAAATAAGAAATGCAACACTAACCGAACTTAAGGAAGAAATAAAGAAACTTAAACCTAAGAAGGCTCCTGGATACGACCTAATCACGGGAGAGGTTCTTAAAGCACTTCCGAGAAAAGGTCTAATGAAGCTTCTGTTCATTATAAACGCCGCGCTTAGACTAGAATATGTTCCCAGTCAATGGAAAGTGGCCGAAGTCATAATGGTCCTTAAGCCCGGAAAACCGCCGAATGAAAAAACCTCTTATAGACCGATTTCGCTTCTTTCAATCATATCCAAAGTGTTCGAGAGAATTTTGATTAGGCGAATACAGCCGGTTATAGAAGAGAGGCATCTCATTCCGGATCATCAATTCGGATTCAGAAGTAAGCATTCTACAGTTGAACAAGTACATCGAATAACACATGTAATCGAAAAGTCACTTGAAGAAAAAAAGATTTGTTCAAGCGTATTCCTTGACGTCTCTCAAGCCTTTGACAAGGTCTGGCATGAAGGCTTGAAGTTTAAATTACGACAAGTTCTGCCAGAGCACCTATATAATATTTTGAAGAACTACCTTACGAATAGACTATTCCGCGTCAAATGTGGAAACGAATATTCGGATTTTAAGGAAATAATGGCTGGGGTGCCGCAAGGAAGCGTTCTTGGTCCAGTCTTATATCTATTATACACTCGTGATATACCGCAAGTAGAAGGCACTGAGCTAGCTACATTTGCCGACGACACTGCTATCTTGGCAGTAGGTAAAACGGTCGAAGATACTACAGAAAAACTGCAAGAAGCTTTGGATAGAGTAAATGAATGGACAAAGGTTTGGCGAATCGCACTCAATGAGACCAAATCTGTTCATGTAAATTTTACTTATAAGAGAGTAAATAATTTGCCGATCTTTTCAAACTCGGTTCAAATTCCGTTTGCAAACGAGGCTAAGTATCTTGGAATGACACTTGATGCAAAGCTGAAATGGAAAACGCACGTTAAGAAAAAACGCAAAGAACTAGATAGCAAATATCGAGAAATGTATTGGTTACTTGGAAAATATTCCAAGCTTAATATAGAGAACAAACTGCTTTTATATAAGCAAGTGCTAAAGCCTGTATGGACATATGGTATACAACTCTGGGGTTGTACCAAAATAAGTAATATTCAAATTTTACAAACTTTTGAAAACAAAGTGCTAAGAGGTATTGTAAATGCGCCATGGTATATCAGAAATAGCGATATCCACAGAGATCTTGGCATTAAAACAGTCGAAGACGAAATCAAAAACTACGCGAGAAAACATAAAAGTCGACTAGAAAGTCACGTTAATATAACAGTCCTCCAAGTTTTGGATGAAAGAAACTTACTACGCCGTCTACAAAGAACAAAACCTTTAGACTTAGCGCGATAAGTAACCGCGTCTAAACTGCGGAGCTAGCAGGAACTTCTAATGGGAAGGTACCTGCAAAACGTCCTTATTTCGTGAAACGAAAACTACTTGATAAGTCGAATACTTAGTTGTAGTAATAATGAAAACAAGTCTGTTTTGAAGGGAGGTTTTTTAGTGGGTAAGAATCCCACACTACTATGAGCACGCGCTGTCGATCCTCATAGTGTCTTCTTGAAGATTTTCACCTACCCTCGGGAAAAAAAAAAAAAAAAAAAAAAAAAAAAAAAAAACCCTGAATTGAGAGAGCTCTGCCAAAAGGTCAACCAAACCTGGAGGACGGCCAAAGGGGACCTACTCTTAAAACTAAGGAGCCTCCCAACAACGGAAACGACCAAGCTTCATGCATCCGTGGAAAAGGCCTTGGGAACAGAAGCGGAAGTGAAAACCCTAACGCACGAGGTACTCATAGAAGTCAAAGATCTGGACGGAATCACAACGAAGGAGGAGATCTGCGAAGCCCTAACCAAGCAATTAGAGGGATCCAAAGAGTACCATGTCGGAACAAGTGCCATAAAGTCTCTGCGAAAAGCTTACTTAGGGACACAGATAGCGACAGTGAGCCTGCCAGCGGAAGTCGCTGAGAGGCTGATGACTGCCAGCAAAGTGCGCATTGGCTGGGTGGTCTGCCGAATACGGGAAAAAATCACTCCAACAAAATGCTACAAATGTATGGACTTCGGACATACTGCCAGAGCATGCAAAAGTGCGGTGGATTATTCTGACCGGTGTATTAGATGTGGTGCGAGTGGACACACCGCAAAATCTTGTGCCCTAGAGCCAAAATGCCTGCTGTGTTGTGACAAAAAGGACACAAATAGCAACCATGTCACAGGAAGCGGCAAATGCCCAGCCTTCCAAAAAGCCTTGAGAGACCTAAAACACCTTATATGAAGATAAAACATCTCAACCTTAATCACTGCGAAGCTGCGAACGATCTCCTCATACAATCTGTGCGCGAACAAAAAGTAGACGTCGTAATCCTTAGTGAGCCCTACAAAGAATTCGATGCAAACGCGTGGATAACGGACACTACGGGAAAAGCGGCCATATGGACCTGTGGGAAAACCGCCTTCCAAGAGAGAATGCCAACATCAGGAGATGGTTTTATATGGGCAAAAGTCGACGGAATATATATTTATAGCTGCTATGCACCACCAAGCCTCTCGATAGCAGAGTTCGAAGAGCTGCTGGACAAACTCGTAAACGATGCTTTAGATCGAAAACCGGCGATAATTGCTGGCGACTTTAATGCATGGGCCGCTGAATGGGGATGCAAAGAAACGAACAGACGCGGAAGATCCCTACTGGAGGCTTTTACAGCCCTAGACGTAGTACTAGTAAACAGCGGAAATAAACCCACGTTTTGCAGAGGAAGCGGCGCTTCTATTATAGACATCACATACGTAAGTAGCTCCTTGATAGGAAGAACAAAGTGGGAAGTCAGTGACCTCTATACTCATAGCGACCACCAGGCGATAATATGTGTAGTACTGCCGGAAGCAAGAAGACAAACACCGCTAGCCAGGCTACCCCAGAAAAAATGCTGGAAATCAGACTCTTTCAACAGAAACGCAGTACTGACGGGTCGTGCGGGCAGTAAAGCAATGCAGGCCATAAATGAGGTTACACGGGCATGTGACGCCACAATGAGGAGAAGAAAGGCTATGGAACATCGTCCCCCAGTTTACTGGTGGAATGAAGAAATCGCGCATCTACGTACCAAGTGTCATCGAGCGAGAAGGGCGTATACGCGATCTAGAGCGAGGGCCGTCTCCAGTGAACTGCAAGAAGACTACAGGGTGGCTCGAAAGGAACTAAAAACAGCTATACTAAAGAGCAAACGGAAGTGTTTCGCCGAGCTGTGTGATGAAGCTGACGAAAATCCTTGGGGCAAAGCCTACCAAATCGTCATGAAAAAATTGAAAAGGTGCCAGCCACAGATTTCCACCTGGCCAGAGTTCTTACACAACATCGTAGTCGGACTATTTCCTCAGCAACAAGAGAACGCATTCTCGGATGATCCAATAGTAGAGGCACCAACAATCCGAGAGGTAACCAAAGAAGAAATAATCGAGATTTGCAATAAAATTGGAGATAAAAAAGCACCTGGACCAGATGGTATCCCAAATATAGCACTCAAGACAGCTATAAAAGTAAGCCCAGAAATGTTTATTAACATTTACAACTCGTGCCTGAAGGAAGGAGTCTTCCCGGATCAGTGGAAACGGCAAAACCTAGTAGTTCTTCCCAAAGGTAAGAAACCACCAAATGAACCTTCATCATACCGCCCGCTCTGTATGTTAGATACGGCTGGCAAAATATTGGAGCGAATCATCTGTAACAGGGTAGAGGCAGCAATTCAAGAACCTGGAGGTCTTTCAGAACACCAATACGGTTTTCGAAAAGCGCGCTCAACAACAGATGCAATCAATGTGGTAGTTAAAACGGCACAAGAGGTTATACAGGGAAGAAGATGGAGAGGCGGTTCCAAAAAGTACTGCTTGGTTATAACTCTTGACATAAAAAACGCCTTCAATACGGCAAATTGGAGTCACATCTTACAAGCGCTCAGAAGGATGAGAGTTCCACAATACCTCATAGACGTTATTGTTGACTACTTCAGGTGCAGAATCTTGGTATACAATACAGACCGCGGCCCCAAGGAATATAAGATCACAGGCGGAGTACCACAGGGCTCAGTCCTTGGCCCTTTGCTCTGGAATATTATGTATGACGGTATACTGCGACTTCCTATACCCGCAGAAACAAAAATAGTGGGATTTGCTGATGATATCGCCATTATTGTCACTGCTAAACTGTTGGAGGAGGTGGAACAGATAAGCAATGCGACAATAAGGATAATACGAAAATGGCTGACCTCAGTTGGTCTAACACTGGCGGAGCATAAAACTGAAGCAGTCCTGATAAGTAGTAGAAAGAAGGTAGAAACTCTCACCATTATAGTCGGCGGCCATGAAATAACATCTAAGCCGCATATAAAATACCTAGGTGTCATGATAGATACGAGACTTTCATTTAGAGATCACCTTAAGTATGTAGGCCGAAAAGGCGCAATAGCAAGTGCCGCACTCGCGCGTATCATGCCCAACATAGGAGGACCAAGACATAGCCGTAGGTTACTGCTGGCTAGAGTGGTTACGTCTATAATCCTATACGCCGCACCAATTTGGGCCGGGGCCATGGCAATTAAAACATACAGATCACATATCACATCTGTGTATCGAATATGTGCATTGAGAGCTAGCTGCGCATTTCGCACTACTTCTAGCGATGCAGCTTGCGTGGTAGCGAGAATGCTCCCAGTAGATATCCTGGCAGTAGAACAGCAACGTCAGTACTGCGCAAGAAGAGAAAGAAACGAGGCCAGCGAAAACCGGCTCTATAGAGCAGAAAGCCTAAGAGAATGGCAAGAACGCTGGAATGCTTCTGAGAAAGGCAGGTGGACCCATAGGCTCATACACCAAATCCAGCCATGGTTCGACAGACAACATGGAGAACTTGAGTTCTACTTAACGCAGTTCCTAACGGGCCATGGATGCTTTCGTTCGTACTTACATAAGTATAAACACGACAATAGCCCTTACTGTTCGCATTGCGCTGACTGCGTAGAAAACGCAGAACATATATTTTTTGAATGCCCAAGATTCCTCGACGAAAGGAATGCACTAAGGAGTGAACTCGGCCACCCACTGACGCCAGAAAACATCGTTGGCGAAATGCTCAAAAGCCAGGAGGCATGGAACGCAGTCGCTGGGAGCACAATGCGCATAATGAAGATTCTAAGAACCCTAGAAAGAGAAAGGAAAGAATCAGACCGGCGAAATACAATCAATGCTGAGCAGGATAATGCAAACAGGCACTAGTCGAATACATCAGACTAAAACCCCCCCCCCCGCGATGAAATGCTTGACGGCAGTACCGCGGAGAATGGGGCGGTCGTGGGAGGGGGGTTTAGTGGGTAAGAGTCCCACACTGTTAGTCAGGACGTACTGAGTTTCGTCTTTTGAAGATTACCCCTCCCAATCAAAAAAAAAAAAAAACACACAGTATAGGGGGTTCGATTGAATCAATCACCCCCCATCACTTGCTGGCTGCACACTATACCTTCTCGGTACACCTTGACTTCAGGGTTGACTGAGTCAGTCACCCTCTCTACCCTTTTCAGTCAGCATTCTCAGCCAACACCCTCATGAGAAAGGTTAAGGTTCCCCTGGTTACCGGTGACTCGACCGGTCATTACTCATGTGGTATCACAATGGACCCATGTGGTCTAAGTGTGTCCACCTTTACCTAACCTAACCTAACCTATCTGTCAGGCCCATCAGCCTCCACCTCCAGCTTCAATACATCAGTGCCATCCACAGCTTCGCATCTTTACGCACCGCCACCTTGTAAGACCACATGTGCATCACAAAATGCAAGTACAGATTTGCCAGGTATGTACCAGAATCATTATAATACGTATACTACTTCTGCCACCACATGTGAACCGTATGCTTTCGCGTCTTCACCGCACATTTTTTATTTTTTTTCTTTTGCCGAGAGCAGGTGAAAAATCTTCCAAAGACTGCTTATGGTAGTGTGAGATTTTTACTCACTAAAAAAACACCTCTCCTCAAAATGAATACCACAACTAAGCCAGTGCTTATCCAGTAGTTTTATTTTCGCTTACGAGAATCGTTATTCTAGAAAAAGATGATCGTATGTGATTAAAAATAAATGTAGCACTTTAGACAGGTTAAATTCCAATGAAAGTTCCTGCCTTTTTCACGACCTTCATATGCTATGACGCGAGGTCAAAAGGTTTTGTCCTTTGAAGACGACGAATTGAATTGTTCGCATCAAGTAGTTGAGTGATAGTACGGTAGTGTAGAGTACATATAGTAGTGGTCCAAGGACACTTCCTTGCGGGACTCCGGCTGCAATCTCCTTGAAGTCAGAGTAATCGTTTCCGTGCTTAACACGAAAGAGTCTCTCGGTGAGGTACGATCGTAAGATTAAAAAGAGTTGCCGTGGCAGTAGTCGTTGCAATTTATATTCCAAGCCTTCGTGCCAAACCTTATCGAAAGCTTGTGAGACGTCAAAAAATACACCACAACAAATCTTTTTGTCTTCCAGAGCTTTCTCAATCACGTCAGTTATTTTGTGGACTTGGTCAATTGTAGAATGTTTAATTCTAAATCCAAACTGATGGTCAGGAATGAGACGTCTTTCGTCGATTACGGGCTGTAGACGTTTGGAAAGAAGTTTTTCGAATATTTTTGAGATAACCGGCAATAGGGAAATAGGCCGATATGATTTCTTCTCATTTTGCGGTTTGCCTGGTTTCGGGACCATTATAATCTCGGCGACTTTCCATTGTCTCGGAACTTAAAGCAATCTGAACGAAGCGTTGATCAAATAGAGCAGTTTGATAATAGCTATATTCGGCAATTCCTTGACTACCTGCACCGTTATCAAGTCGTAACCCGGAGCTTTTTTTTGTCTTTAAATTTTTAATCACTTCCCTCAGTTCAATCAATGCAACTTTTTTTACTTTAAAGTTGTCAGATGTCGTGACTGGGGAGTCGGGCGTTAACGAAGGGCCGTCGAACGGCTTAAATGTTTGTTCTAAGTTCTAAGTTCTGCCTTTTCTTTGTCGCTCTTGGCCCAGTTTCCATCGATTTTGCGAATTGGTGGTGCTTGCATTTGAGGTTTCCGGATGCCTTTTAGCGCTTTTCAAAGCGAATAATTTGATTCTCTTCACCGCAGAGATTTTCAAGATAGGTCGCTATCTTTTTGCTTTTAAATTCGCGAATACTATCTCTAAGGCGATTGCATAGTCGGTTAAGGACCGTTCTATGCTGCGGTGCACGAGTGCTTTGCCATTTCTTTCGTGCTTTTCGTTTCTCTCTCACTAGTTCAATAATTTCTCTGGGATACTTTTCGTTGCGGTTGATCTTATAGCTTCTAGAAGGAGTGTTTCTCCAGGCCGCTCTTTGAATTGCTTCCACGAAACGATCAATTTCGTCCTCTAGTTCACAAGGTGTTCTAAGTGATACATTTAAGGCGATATTTATTTCGCAATCATTTCTAAAGCCCTTCCAATTTGTTCTATTGCTAGTGAGTCTTGGAGGTCCTTTTTTCTTGATCAGCGCTTCTTCAAGTAATAAAATTACCGGCGAGTGGTCAGAAGAGAGATCAAAACATTCTTTGACTGTAATAAACTTCTCGTAAATGCCTTTTGTAACAAAAAAATCGATAAGATCGGGAATTTTTTGTGAGTCAGTTGGCCAATAGGTCGGTTTTCCTGTCGAATAAAAACAACAACCGAATTCATATGCCACTTCGTAGAGAATTTTTCCTTTAGAAGATGTACATCTTGAACCCCAGAAGGTGTGCTTCGCGTTGAAATCTCCACCAATAAGAAAATTTGAACCAAGAGCATTGAAGAAACGAAAGTAGTCGTCTTTTTCTAGTTTGCATCGCGGCGGACATCGACATATGCTTATGTCGACCGAATGTTCGATGTTAGTTTTAATGAATAAGGACGAACCGCCCGCGCTCTATCAGAAGGATGATAGGCGTGATAACCAGCGTAGCCTCTTATCTTTATCTGCGATTCCCTTGTTAGATGGGTTTCGGAGATCAAACATATGTCGATATTTTCTCTTATTAGAAACATTTCTAATTCGTTAGATTTTTGTAAGAGTCCGTTTGCATTCCATGTTACTATTTTAAGCAAAGAGTTCATATTTACTTAGATTCAGATTTATGGTTAGCCATACAAAAGCTTTCGACGTTACTGAGACGTTCGAGGATCCCTTTGCATGTATTTACCTACCACTTACGCCACGTTGCATTAACCTACCACTATCAGCCCGTCGTCGAGGCCACTGTATCAAAGACAGTACCCACCAATACGCAAGTGCCAAGAATTACCTGAGTTTTCTGGTAAACCAGAGGAAGGGCCTATGTTCATTGTCGCGTTTAAAGAGACCTCAGCCACTCATGGCTACAGAGATTTAGACAATTTTTCGCGTCTACAACGAGCCCTAAAAGGGGATGCCAAACTTAAAGTTGAGGCGCTTTTGATTCACCCGAATAGTGTACGTGCGATAATAAGCGCTCTCGAATTCCATTACGGTCGCCCGGAAATTTTAATTAGGAGTCAATTATCCAAGATTAGGTCGTTCCCAACAATAAATGATTCGAAACTCAATGAGATCGTCAATTACAGTGTCATGGTATCCAACTTGACTGTTTTTTTTAGAAAATGTCTCTGCATCGTCTCACTTATCTAATCCCACCTTACTAGACGAGCTGGTAATGAAACTTCCATTAAATAAAAAAGAAGAATGGGCCTGCCACACTGTATCACTTTTGCCATTGTACCCTAGTTCCCCTTATTCGCGATTTTAACTGCTGGTTGAAACAAGAAGCGACGTATGTAGCTATTGCCACCGAAACTACATCGAACAATACCATCACCGAAATGAAATTAAGAAACGTAAATACGGTCTGCGCCCTTACTCAACATATAAGTTAACGTAAAAGAGGAGGAAATATATTTTCCCACATCTCATTCAGCAAACAACAACATGATCCACACGCGTAGCATAAGACGACAACAAGATCATCCACACGCGCAGCATAAGACGTGACGGAATTCGCTGACACCACGTCTACTACGGACATGGGCAAGATGAAACATAATCCCATAATGCACCTGCAACAATGAGTGGGAATATTTCGCTTTAGCAAGTAAGATGATTAGTTGTAAGAAATTAAATTGTCAGTCTGTTTTTGGATTCAAAATAAAGAGGAGGTCGACTCTTCCGAAAAAAGATTTTTTTTTAATTCTTCAATGAAATAAAATTTAACTGGCGCCCGAGCAGGGACCACGGTTCGGTATACGGTAACGTTCTTAACAAATACGCGAAATAAATGCTCTAAGAAGGCATAAGTGCTGGAGGAAGGCCGAGTGTAAAAGTTAAAGTAAAAAGTGTCCGTAAAAATAAAACGAAACACGCTCGTTATCCGTTAACCGTAATACTGTGGTCAGGAACATTAAAAAAAATATAAAATAATAAGAAGTGTGTGAGAAACAAAGGGCCCCTTAGTAACTGTTACAGTTGAGAGCTCGCTGACAGGAGAAAAGGAGGTATGTAGGACCAGTCCAGCTACCAGCCGCTCACCACTAGCCGACCAACATTTAACAGATGAACTGGCTAACTTTATTTTTGTAAGAATAGAACTTAAGATTTTTTAAAAAAAAAACATATTAAAACAAATAAAAACATTTTTTTTTAAATTAAAACAAAAGTTAATAAAAGAAAGAAAAGTATATAATATGTACATTTAAATATAAAAAGTTAACTACAAATTTAAAAATTCGAAGTGGAACGAATTCAAATTAAAGTAAAATACATATATTAAAAGTTGCATATAAGAATATAAGAATTGTTTAAAAATTAAAAAACAGAAATTGAAGTGCAAAATAATTTAAACTACAACAAGAAAATATTATACTTGCTAACCCACAAATACAACATTAAATTTATGAACGTTTAGTTTCGATTATATATTTGTTAAACTCACGAAAATAACGAATATTTTTAAAATGCCGAATACAAGATCAGGAGCTAGCAATAACCTACAACCTCAATCGGTAACGCACGATCCTCTAGAAAATAGCATACCCACTTCGGGAGTGACACGAGAAAACCAAACAGAAACGAACCACAACAATTCTTTTCAATCTACTTCATCCCGAACGGATCAACAACAACGCCGAGATGTTGGCTCAACGCCGGAATTATATCTTTTAATAGCTTCAATTGTAACTCGTATCCTAAAAAGTCAGGGTCCCGCTTTGGTTCAGAGCGTCCTGAATCCGAATGCCGATCATTTCGCTGGTGAAGATCAGGCAATTGCTTTAGAGCATAGAAACAATTTATCCGATATAGACAAGATACCGGATGTAGTCAGGTGTCTTAGGGATTTCTCTGGAAAACCAGGAGAATTCATATCCTGGAAGAGAAGTGTCGATCGTATATTTGAAACATACGATTCTATACGAGGTACTCCAAAGTATTTTGGGATCCTCACCGTTGTGAGAAACAAAATTGTCGGCGACGCCGATATAGTACTGGAGTCTTATAACACTCCATTAAACTGGAACTGTATATCCAGATGTCTCGTTATGCACTATGCTGACAAGAGAGACTTGGGTACCGTTGAGTACCAATTAATATCTCTCGTACAAGGAAATGGCACAATACAATCTTTTTATCAAGAGGTTTACAGCCACTTATCACTTATTCTAAATAAAATTGGTTGTTGGAGGTCAGCAACGAGTCAATAAGACTCCTTACCTAGTCGTATCGAGACAAGGCTCTCGATACCTTTATTAGAGTCCTTAAAGGAGACCTTCCTAGATTACTGACAATACGTGAACCAGTCGATTTACCTCAAGCTTTACATTTGTAAACCCCACCACGTAACCCCTCTAATCAACAGTATGAATCTCAACCAAGACCCCAATATCAATATAATACCCAATCAACCTTTAGGCCACAATTTGTTTCAAGACAAGCACCCCAATATGCAGCAAACCCGCAAATTAAAACAGAGCCAATAGCCAATTCACAAAGTATGCAAAATCGAACAATGAATTATCAGAATAGGTATCAAACTCAAGACAGAGCCCCACAAAGATCTCAACAAGTCACTACAACTAACAACCCCCAAAGAAACTATCATATAGAAACTGAAAACCATATAGAACAAGAATTAGTTGATTACGTTCAACCTGAAACCTTGGAAATTTGTGATGAATTACAGGATCTAAATTTTTTAGACTAAATAGCTCTTCGCTTCCTTATTATGAATTCAAGGCGAAGAGCGGAAGATTACTAAAATTTCTATTAGACACAGGGTCTAACAAGAACTATGTAAAATCATGTCATATAAGGAAACCAATATTAAACAATAACTCATTCTTCGCAAATCCAGTCAATGGCAAAATAAAAGTTACGCATCATGCGAATATAGAAATATTTGGCTTAGAAATTGGCAATATTAAGTTTTTCATTTTAAATGGACTTGATTCTTTTGATGGTATCATAGGAAATGATACTTTGAAGGAACTGGGTACAGTAATTTACACAGACAGAAATTATTTTGTTCTTAAGAATAAACACATCTTTCCACTAAAACAGTTCAAAGCAGAAGCGGTAAACAGTATTAACATCCGTACCTCACATTTAAATCCCTTTCAAGAAAATCAGATAAAAAAAATTGTATCTACATTCTCAAATTTGTTCAGTAAACCAAATAAAATTCTTACCTACATAACTACGGTCCAAGGTGAAATTAGAACAACCTCCGATGACCCTGTTTATACAAGACCTTACCCCTACCCGAAAGCATTAAAACACGAAGTGGATAAACAAATAAATGAACTTCTAGAAAGTGGAATAATACGACCATCGCGGTCACCTTATAATTCCCCCATAATAATCGTTTCTAAAAAGCTCGATGCTTGGGGTAAAAAAATATCGGCTTGTAATCGATT
Organism: Brachypalpus laphriformis; assembly: GCA_945910035.1. Classification (NCBI taxonomy): domain Eukaryota; kingdom Metazoa; phylum Arthropoda; class Insecta; order Diptera; family Syrphidae; genus Brachypalpus; species Brachypalpus laphriformis. The sequence goes on along the minus strand of OX246755.1, from coordinate 50,324,698 downwards.
ACAGTAAATTGAATTTAGTTACAATACCGGATAGATATCCTATCCCCGAAATAAATGATGTGCTTTACAATTTAGGAAAATGTAGTTATTTTACGTTAATTGATCTTAAAAGTGGATTTCATCCAATACCACTAAAAGATTCCGACATCGAAAAAACGGCGTTCTCCGTTAATAACGGAAAGTACGAATTCACCAGATTACCCTTTGGGCTGAAAAACGCCCCATCTATTTTCCAACGCGCCGTGGACGATATCTTACGGGGACATACTGGCATTCGATGCTATGTATACATTTTTAGTCAAACAGAAGATCAGCACTACGAAGACCTCAACACCATATTTAAAATCCTAAATGATGCAAATGTAAAAGTTCAAAAGGACAAATGTGAATTTTTAAAACCAGAAGTTGAATTCCTTGGATTTATTGTATCCAAATCAGGGATCAAGACAAACCCAACGAAAGTAAAGGCAATTGCAGAATTTCCTAAGCCGGAAACGTTAAGAGATCTAAGATCCTTCTTGGGCATGCCAGGTTACTATAGACGCTTTATTCGCGACTATGCAAAAGTAGCCAAACCCCTAACCACCCTTTTAAGAGGGGAAGATGGACGAGTGTCCAAATTTCAGTCAAAAACTAAAGTTATCAACTTAGATCAAGATGCTATAGAAGCATTCAACAAAATCCGAAACTCACTAATATCTAATGACGCCATGTTAACATATCCAGATTTTAATAAGAGTTTCGAACTCACCACAGACGCTTCAAATTTTGCGCTAGGCGCAGTACTAAGTCAAGAAAATAAACCAATCATGTTTCTATCAAGAAGTTTAAGCAAAACAGAAGAAGCGTATGCAACTAACGAAAAAGAGATGCTTTCCATAATTTGGGCCTTGGACTCCCTTCGAAATTTCCTCTACGGATCGAGGAAAGTTATCATATTCACAGATCACCAACCACTTACATACTCACTAAGTAATAAAAATACAAACTCTAAAATGAAACGATGGAAATCAATATTGGAAGAGTTTAACTACGAGTTAAGATATACCCCAGGCAGGTCAAATGTGGTAGCAGACGCTCTATCACGACCACACCAAACAAACCATTCATTGTCCAATATTTGTGCTCTAACATCCACAGTCCATAGTGCAGAAAGTTCTGCGCAATTACTGATTCCCACAGTTGAAGCACCAATAAATGTTTTTCGTAATCAACTTATCCTCAAGATCGGCGAATCTAGTAGCCATTGTATAGAAAATCCGCATAACAATTTCCGAAAGCACCTCATTACCGAACCAGTTTATAATAAAGAAAACCTTATAGGAATTTTTAAAAGATTTTTAGATCAAAGTATAGTTAATGGACTGTCTGCACCTGAAAACGTTATGGGCGTAATTCAAGAATTATACCCTCTATATTTTCTGAAGTACAAAATTCGTTTTGCACGGTCCCTTGTTCAGGACATCATCTCGGAAGACAGACAAGAAGAAATAATAATTGAAACACATAATAGAGCTCATTGAGGACCAGATGAGAATAAAATTCATATTATGGAAAATTATTACTTTCCTAACATGAAGAAAAAAATTGAACAGTTCACAAATATATGCTCCACATGTAAGTAAAATAAATATGTCAGACATCCAATCAATCCCGAGTTAAGTCAAATCCCGATTCCCAATTTCCCAGGTCACACTGTTCACCTGGATATATTCTCAACTGAAAAGCAATTAGTTCTTACCGCTATCGATAAGTTTACGAAGTTTGCCATCGCGAAAACCATTAAGTCTAAAGCAATAGAAGATGTACGGCGTCCTCTACGCGAAATAATTTTCCAATTTGGTGTTCTTAGTAATAGACAACGAAAAGTCATTTAATTCTGAAACCATTCTATTCATGCTCAAAGAAGAGCTCAAAATTAATGTCTTCACGACACCTCCTTACAACAGTGAAGCGAATGGCCAGGTGGAGCGTTTCCACTCCACATTAGCTGAAATCATGCGTTGCATAAGAAAAAATGTAATTAACCGAAATTTCGAGGAACTACTTGAAAGAGCCGTTAATGAGTACAATCATACATATCACTTCACAACTCAAAAAAAACCCGTTGATCTTTTCTTTGGTAGAACAGTTATCTTTGGTATCGAAGATTATGAAAAAACTAGGCTAAGTAATATTGAAAAATTAGTAGATAAGCAGAAAAAGGATATCAACTATCATAATAAAAAAAAGAAAGAGTTTTAAAGACTATAATGAAGGCGATGAAATTTATGTTAAACGAAACAAAAGATTAGGCTCTAAATTAACCGAACGTTATTGTAAAGAAATTGTCCAAGAAAATTTTACGTCTACTATCAAAACACAATCAGGCAGAATAGTACATAAAAAACACATAAAAAATTGATTAAGTTTATTTTGTTACAGACTTTACGTGACACTAACACGGACATGGACATACGGTGACATACAGATACTAGACTACTCTGCGACACATACGATCGCGGTAAACGAAGGAGAAGCAAAAATTCAAGAGGGAGATTTAAAACTAATCCATTATATAAATATTGATCAATACAGTCATTTTCTAACTGAACTTAGCGGCCAAGTTGATAATATCGTTCCCAAAACCTACCCACTTTATCCCATGCTAGCTCATGAACTCATACAAACTAAAGAAATTTTAGACTCTATTAAACCTATTCATCATTTAAAAATGAAAAGAGCATTAGACTTTATCGGCACGGCGTGGAAATACATTGCCGGAAACCCTGATCACGATGATTTTCTAACTATAAGTAATCACATGAATAATATAATCGAAAATAACAATAGATAAGTAATTATAAATAAAGCCTATAATGAAAGAATAAACTACCTAACTAAAATAACCAACAATATTATGAACTTTATTAAAAAAGATGATAAAATAAATAGTGAATTAATATTAAGTCTTCAATATAGATTAAGGTTAGTAAAAGAAGAAATTATAAACGTAAAATTTGCAATACAATGGGCAAAAAACGCCATAATTAATTCGATGTTATTATCAAAAAATTAAATAAAATTTATAGCTGAAACTTTTAATAACGAAAATCTTCCATATGCAACTATTGAAGAAGCTTTAGAATTATCAAGAATCAATGTATAATGTAATGCAACTTCAATTCTATATATTACAAGAATACCATTAACACAGAATAAAACATATGAGCAAATATCATTAAAGCCTGTAAGAAGGACAAACATAGCTGTTAAACTCTTAAATGTTTAAATGTTTAAATGTTTAAATGTTTATTGTTTATTTATAGTCCTACACAGTAAGATACAATATCTTTTAAGCTAGTGTAAGCTTCAGTATTACGATACTATTTGAAAATTTACATTTCTGTTACTAAGTGACAATTCAGCTGTATCTCAGTAATAAATAAAAAAGAAAAAATACAATGCAAATAAAATAATATATAATAAAGATAAATACAAACGATTCAAGTAAGAATTATATCAATTAAGTTAATTTAGCTAGTTAACCCAAATAAAACCATCATCATCAAAGGGCCTCTAAATATTGCCTAAGCCTAACCCTAAACTGGGTTGCACAATTTATCGATCTAATGGTTCGTGGAAGGGAATTCCATAGCCGGATGGCATGAATGAAAAACTGCCGCTCAGATATTAGAAACGAGTAGCGTACTGGAACAATGTCACGACTTCTGGTAGAACGCGGAAAACAAATCTTATTATACAGATAGGGCGGTTGACGTGTTTGCATGACATTGTGAAGCATGCTTATTGTTCGGAAACTAAAAAGGTTCTCTAGAGTGAGGCAATGTATTGATTTAGAAAACGAGGACACATGATCATACCTCCGCAGTCCATAGATATACCGTGCAATACTATTGTAGGCAACATTAAGTCTCCGTCTGTGTTCGTAATCGCAGTTGCAAAAAAGTTCACATCCGAATAATATAATTGGGATGAGTAATATTTTGGCGAGCATCATCCTTGTTTTGATCGGAGTAATTCGTTGTGTGGCCCATAACATGCGAAGACCTCCGTAAGTTTTACCTACAGTTAATCTTATATGGTCATTCCAGGTTAGTGTTTTGTTGAAGGTTATGCCGAGATTCTTCGCAGAATCAACATACTCTATGGGTATATTATTGAGTCGTATTAGGGGAAAACACGATGTATCGAGACAATTCCTGGATATGACAAGGCATTTTGACTTGGTCGGATTTGGACAGAGACCATTTACCTGTGACCATTGTAGTATCTTACATAGATCTTCGTTTACTTCATATGCCCCATTTTCAACAAGACCCAACGGACAACTATTGCAAAGCTGAACATCATCAGCGTATAAATGAATAGATGAATTTAGTGAAAGTGAGGGAAGTTCATTAACATACATTGAAAAAAGTAATGGACCCAATATTGATCCCTGAGGAACACCTCTGCACAATGGCAGAAAACTGGATGCCGAATTTTTGGCGACAACTGCTTGAAACCTTTCATTTAAATATGAAAAAATTAGATTTGTAGACGATCCTGAGAAACGAAATTGGTCCCTGAGTTTACTGCACAGAATATTATGGTTGACCGTATCAAACACTTTTGAAAAATCTAAAAGAGTGAGAAAGGTCATACTATTATTATCTACAGCTTGTCTAATTTCTTCCACCACATTTATTAGAGCAGTGGTACAGCTATATTGAGGACGAAAACCAGATTGGTTTTGACATAGCAAATTATTACTGCGAAGAAAATTGCGCATCTGAGAATTCATAATTTTTTCAAGCATTTTAGATAAAAATGACAGGATAGCTATTGGCCTGAACTCATTTTGATTTTTGGGAACAGGTACAATTTTAACACGTTTCCAAGCATTTGGGAAGACTCCGGTCATAAGGATTGTGTTAAAGAGATGAGTTATATATTTTAAGGTGAATGGGAGCGTAGCTTTTAAAAATACTGGATGAATTTCGTCAAACCCAACAGAGTTTGATTTTATTGATATGCAACTTTCTAGAACATCAGTTTCATCAACAGCTGCGAAGCTAAAGCTACCTGAAAAATGTGTGTCATCACTTTCCTGAAACCGGGAAAAAGAGATGTTGTTATTGGAATCAATTAAAGAGACCGAAGTAGAATTTTTATTCAGCTCATCACAATCAAAGTTGATAAAATTTCTGTTGATGTGCTTACCCACACCAATTTCTTTCAGATTTTTCCAGAGCCTATGTCCAGCTAGAGAAGTGTCTAGTCTTGTAGCATAAAATCGTCTCTTTGATTCACGTATCTCAAATGTAACCTTATTTCTCAAAGCACGGTAAACGTTGAAGAGTGCATTCAATCTAAAACGCTTCCAACTCTTATAAGCTTGATCACGCTTATGGATTAATTTTTTAATATTATTTGAAAACCAGGGTCGATTTTTGGCTCCCACTGACTTAGTTTTGAGAGGAACGTGGGCATTAAAGAGAAAATTAATGTTGTTCTGAATAAAGGATACTTGGTCATCTACAGAAGGCATTGAATAAACGCGAAACCACTCAATTGACCTAAGATCTTTTTCTAACTGGCTCGAGTTAACATTTCTAAAATCCCTAAAACTGTAGTTGGTATTTAAGTTAATGGGTTCACACCCAAAAGTTATCTGAATAAGATCGTGATGCGAAAAGCAAGAAGCAATGAGTTGGTTATAGTGGAGAACTTTATTCAGGTAACTAACAAAAAATACATCAAGCAGTGTACTTGAATCCTTGGCAAAGTGTGTGGGAGTTGATGTATTTACAGGCCATAGATTCAGCGTTCTCATGCTATCAACAAGGGAATTTTCTAGGAGAATGTTGCTATTGAAATCTCCAGCCAGAATGACAAAAGGCGAGACGAACGAAAGTTCATCTAATACAGCAATCAAGGGTGATGTATCAATATATTTGTTAGGCCTGTATGCCGACCCTAATAAAATTTTGTTTTCCTTGCAAGTGATTTCAACGAAAAGATATTCAATGCTACTACCAGCCGGAGACTCGCGTATTGGTCTACAAAATAAATTAGAGCGGACGTAGATCGCCACACCCCCACCAATACGCCCCACTCTATCACACCTAAATAGGTTGTATCCATGCAGACAACATAAAGCATCACTCAAATCAGGTGAAAACCATGTTTCAGCCACACACACCACGTCAACTTTCGAATCTTCAAAAAGATACCAGAATTCGTCTATTTTCGGCCACAAACTCTGAGCGTTAATACAACAGACTTGCAATCCAGCATTTTATATAATAAAATTATTAAATATAAAGATGAAATTTATGGAATAAAAGATAATTGCAATGAATACAATAAATTTACAATTTGTAACCAAAATCAATTAGTAGATATAAGCAATGATACATGTATACCTAGATTATTAAAAAGCGAAAATTCCACTTGTTTAACAACGAACAATCATCATATCCCAGTAATAGAAGAATTAGAACCCGGAGTAATTCTGCTGAATCAATTTGAAGGAAATATCACAGTAAACGAAACAGCGCATAAACTTAATGGAACCTATCTCGTCAAATTCAACAATATCTCAATCAAGATAAACAATCAATCGTATAGAAGTTTCCAAGTACCACGTTTGAAGTTGAAACCACCCACACTACAGCCAACACCTTTTGAGAAAGAATTCATCAACATACTATCTCTAGAAACCCTTGAGGAACTTCACATAAATAATACCAGGAAAATAAAGATGTTATCCAGTGACGGAGCAACTCACCAATGGTTACTTTATGGTACAATAGGCATCCTTGTAATATTTATACTAAAAACCATAAATTCAAGGAGACGCAATTCAATAATCCTAGAAAAAGTCGAAACCAAACCTGTTCCATATAACATAAGTCAAAACCAGGATGAGCAGATAGAACTTGAAATAAAGGACTCAGTATCCAGATGCCGAACCTTTCCCAACATTACAATAGTCGATTTTTTTGAATGAGGACATTCAAAAACTTGAGAGGGGAGGAGTTAACGTAAAAGAGGAGGAAATATATTTTCCCACATCTCATTCAGCATACAACAACATGATCCACACGCGCAGCATAAGACGACAACAAGATCAACCACACGCGCAGCATAAGACGTGACGGAATTCGCTGACACCACGTCTACTACGGACATGGGCAAGATGAAACATAATCCCATAATGCACCTGCAACAATGAGTGGGAATATTTCGCTTTAGGAAGTAAGATGATTAGTTGTAAGAAATTAAATTGTCAGTCGGTTTTTGGATTCAAAATAAAGAGGAGGTCGACTCCTCCGAAAAAAGATTTTTTTTAAATTCTTCAATGAAATAAAATTTAACTTATACAAAAGAAATCAAATTGTACCGCTTGCGAAAATGATCATCGGCTCTATCAGTGTTCTACATTTAGAAATTTTTCCGTTAACGATCGGTGGAAATTAGTCAAAGCGAACCACATATGCATGTACTTATGTCTTTGTTGTTTGCGTCCGAGTTATACAGTAGCCAAATGCTGGTACCGTCGGGAATTTGGAATATCTGCCTGCAGAAAAAGTCACATCCACTGCTACATACATACATGATCCCAGGGGAAGGAAATCCATAGAAGCGAATTCTGTCAACAAACAAACTGCCGTTTCAGCAGTAGGTAGTACCAATATACCGGATGAATATTCCCAAACGAACGAACATGTGAATGCTGTAGTAATCGCAATTGGTTATAAAGAGAAAAATTAAAAAAGCCTTTTTAAGTTTCTTCCTATGAGGTTGAGCGGACCGCTAGGTTCTTGTGTCGTCATAGCATTCATTGATGAACGGGCAAAGGTTTCGTTGATCGAGGAAAGGGTAGCGAGTTCCATTTGAGTAAAGGGTGTATCCGATTTGCTGTCGTTGATGTGGATATCGGATAAAATGACTACTGAAATATCTCAACATGTTGACATTGAAATTTCTGGTGTGTATAATAATGCCGTTAAACATCAGATGAAAGACGTTCGCACTACCAAGGATTTATTATTACCAGCTCAGACTTTACGTTTTAGAGAATTTCAGAAGGAATATGCCGAGTTAGGTAAAATTCTTGTTGAAGATTATGTCGATGCGGTACCACAGATTCTCATTGGTATACCGCACACGAATTTAGTGAGACCAATAAGTATTTTAAACATTGGCAAAGGGTTCGCGGTTCATAACACCAAACTGGGTTGGACACTATTTGGTTCCAACGAAAATAGTTATTCAGATGTTGTTGTCAGCTGTATTGCTAGAGAGGAAAATGAATTAGCGATTTGCATAGGCAGGTAGCGGAGTATTTCTCATTAGAAAGTTTAGAACGGCAGCCGGCAAAGCAAGTAATTTCTGAAAGTGATAAAAGGGCAGAATTTATATTAAAAGCAACCACTAAGAAAATAAGCAACCAATATGAAACAGGGTTTTCATGGAAAAGCGATAAAATACAATTTAGTGAGAGTTACAGTATGGCGCTAAAGCGGTTCGAGTCTGTAGAAAACAAAATGTCAAAAAATCTTTAATTTGCGAAATAGTACCTACAAATCTAAAGTCGAAGAGTATGTCAAGAAGAATGATGCCAGGAAATTATTACAAGAGGAAATCGTCATTACGGATTGTACTTGGTATCTTCCACATTTCGCGGTTTGTAATGTTAACAAAGGCAACAAGGTACGTCTCGTTTTCGATGATGCCGCTGAAGCACACGGAATATCGTTAAACTCAATGCTGCTGAAAGCTCCTAGTGCCTACCAACCGAAGTCATTACTTACAATATTATTTGGATTTCGCCAAAGCAGAGTAGGTGTATGTGCCGACATTCGTGAAATGTTTCTTCGTGTCAACATAAGAAAGGAAGACCAAAATGCGCAACGATTTTAATGGAGAGATGGAAATCGCTCTTGACCGCCAGATACATACATACGTATGTGATGAATGCAATGATATTCGGATCAAAAAGCTCGCCGTGTTCAGCCCACTATATAAAAAATTTAAATCCTAATCGATACAAGGAAATTTATCCGAGAGCGGTTATGGCGATTATCGATTGTCATTATGTCAACGACTATGTAGATAGTTTTAAAACTGCTGAAGAAGCAATCGAAGTTGCAGTTAAGAAAATACACACCAAGCGGGATTCGAAATAAGGGATTTTGTGTCAAACTCAAAGGATTTTCTTCGAGTGATGAATAGCACCTCCGCTGAGACGTATCCCACAGACCTGACTAGCGTGTGCCGAAGCGACTCAATTACAGAAAAAATACTTGGAATGTATTGGAACTCAAGCACGGATACATTTTGCTTTGTCTTAAACTTTGCTAGGGTGCCTAAGGTAGTACTGGATGGATTAGTACGTCCTACTAATAGACAAGTCTTAAGCATCACTATGTCTATATTCGACCCCTTTGGTCTGTTAGCGAACATTACAATTTTATCCAAACTTTTATTGCAGAGGTTGTGGAAAACAAATGTGGGATGGAATGAATTAATACCAGAAAATATTTACGCAGAATGGTATAAATGGTACAAACAGCTTGACAATGTAAAGCATTTAAAGGTTCCGAGGTGCTATCATTTGCACATGACCAATTTGGACTCCGAAATTCAACTCCATATATTTGCTGACGCCAGAGAGGTAGCCTTTTCTGCCGTAGGCTATTGGCGTGTTAACCTTAACAACGAGGTGCAGTCCGTTAAAGGCCTTATCGATCCCCAGGCTGAAACTTCAGGCGGCTGTACTAGGGGTACGGTTAAAGGAGGCTATAATTAAAGGTCACGATTTCAAACCAAGTCAAGCCACATTGTGGTCTGACTCTAAGACGGTTATCAATTGGATCCGATCCGACAGCCGATGTTATAAGCAGTTCGTGGCCTACCGGATTGCGGAAATATTTGACTATTCGACGGCCAGTAACTGGAAATGGGTTCCAGGGAAACAAAACCCAGCTGATAAAGCTACAAGACCCCGGACAATATCAGGGGCACCTAATGAGTCAATGTGGATGAAAGGCACATCGTTTTTGAAAACTTCGGAAGAAAATTGGTGAAAGCTACCAGAAGACATTACTGCCCATGAACGAACTGAAGAAAGGCGTCAACATTTTATACTGATGATTGACAATCGCTTGTCAATTATACCACTTGAAATTTTTCGAACTACTACCGGTTGCTAAAGTTGTATGCTGGGTCCTAAGAGTATTTCACAAATTTGAACAGGCAATTAAAAATATCGGCGTATGTGAAAGGATAACCTCAAAAAATCTTACTGCTATAGAAATTCAACGATCTGAAATATTTCTGTGCCAGTTAGTCCAGCAGACTGTATACCGAAATGAAACTATCGACAGTACTCGACGAGAACAACGTTATTCGACTAGGTGGGCGTATAGACAACGCCACCTGCTTGTCTTACAATGCAAAGAGGCCTATAATCATGCCAAATTAAGACGCATTTTCAAAAATATTAGTTCAGTACTACCATGAAATCTATAAACACCAAAATCAAGAAGCCATTGTTTATTCAATTCGTTCCAAGTTTTAGATTCCAAGCATTCGTCGTCTTGTTAGAAGCGCAAAATCATCTTGCAAATTCTGTAAAGACATATCAGCAAATCCGGAGCCCCCACAAATGGGTGAACTACCCTGTAATAGACTTATTCCGTACGTTAGACCATTCTCGTATACAGGAGTTGATTACATCGGACCTCTACAGTTCGCAAATGGGCGCCGACGAGAGAAGAGATGGGTAGTGATATTTACTTATCTCTCTGTTCGAGCGATCCACCTCGACTTAGCCAAAGACTTATCGAGCAATGCAGTTATTTTGTGCTTGCGCAACTTTGTAAATCGGCGAGGTGTTCCTTTTCGACTCCGAAGCGATTGTGGCACAAACTTTATCGGTGCCAGTAAAGAAGAGTAGGTAGTAATCAGCGAATCGTTGGAAAGGGAATGCAAGTTAACACAATGTGTTCACAGCTGCCGCATACCGCTGACACAACAATATTATAGAGCCCACAGGCCGCTGACCCAACAATAATCGTCGTAACCGGTTTGTGGTCATCATCTTCAAGACGATCAACGGAAGTTGGGCAACAAAGTTGTGCGCCTGAAGATCAGCATTTCGTTCGGCTGGTGCGACGGATCGTAGGGCTTTAGGTTTAAGAAGAAATTATATTAATTTTTAGTTTATTCCTATGACTTGAACTGCTCTCAGCCAAAGCTGGTGTAGAGAATAAAATAAAAAAGTGTAATTGTATTAATATTTTATTGGCGCCCAAAACGTCTGGCTTTAATTGTGTTTATAAAGAATTAGTTGTGTTTTTACCTCGACAACGCCTTACAATTATGTGTGAATTATCACAAAGGCAACATATAAAATAAAAATAAAAATAAAAACCCACAACAACCTCAAGCAGCACGAGATGAACCAGTGGCAACAACCATCGCCAGATTATTCAATAAGTAAGATTTTGAATTGTAGAACATGTAAGTGATTGCTCAGTAATTATTATTATTGATTAGGTACTCAATATTAAAAAAAAAAGATTAGAATAAATTTTGTGCTAAAGAAATTGTATAACAGCAGGTGTTATCGATTAAAAGCTACTGAATATTGCTGTGTTTTGTTGAATGTTTTTTGCAAACTAGTAACGGTGTCCGTTAGCTGGGGAATTTAAAGATTAATGAGTGATAGTGAGTGAACTGCGTCGAGTCCTTGTCGACCTTAGGAACTTACGTATCAATGAAGGAAATAACGAAAGCAAAACAAAAATGAATGCTGCAGATTTGCAAGCTCTAGTACAATCCGCAGTGCGCGGTGCACTCGAGACCCAAAGGGACGAATTCAGTAACAAATTAGATGAGGTAGCTCAAAGGTTTTCAGGCGCAAACTTGAAGGAACCAGAAGTGGAAGTATATCAAGAATCGAAAATAGTTGAGGGCGTTAAATGCGATGAACCTCTCGACATAGTTAAATCTTTACCAGAGTTTGATGGAAGGCAGAAAATCTATGTGTCCTGGCGACTGCCTACAAACTTTTTGAAAAATACGACGGTAGTTCAAGACACTACCAGGCAATAGCCATAATCAGAAACAAGACTAGGAGCCCGGCCAACGCCATTTTGGACTCATTTAATACAGTTCTAAATTTTAAGGCTATTGTAGCCAGAATAGATTTCACATACGCCGACAAAATGCCAGTTTACTTAATCGAACAGGAATTGAGTACCCTGACACAGGGTAACTTAACCATCCTACAGTATTACGACGAGGTTGAGAGGAAGCTCACGCTGTTAACGAATAAGCCTATAATGACAGTCGACAGCGTCTTAGCTACCTCCATTAATGAAAAATACAATACGTCGCTCTGGCGTTGGCTCAAGAAGTTGAGTCTAACCACGAGAGGTACATGTTCGCAACGAACTATGCAAAAAATTCTGAGGAGAAAGCACAACGGAATGAGTATCAGCGATCGCAAAATCGACCGCAAAATATAGGTAGAGTCAATCACAATGATAAAAATAACAGTAATAGTTATAATAGCCGGACTAGCAACCCAGGCAATTGGGAAAAAAATCCCTATTATAGCAGGCGCGGTTATGGCAATAAAATACAGGGTAATAGTAATCAGGGCCCTAACCAACGCGAACCGATAGAAAAAATGGACGTAGATCCCACATCGTCGCGTTTCCGACAACCGACTTATAAAACCAGCGGCAGGGATATAGAGTTAAGGGGTCAAATAGTTCCGAAAGACAATCGGGGCAAAGACGTTAAAGGATTAACCAAATGTCGCAAAAAAATTGCACACACGACCGGGAAGTTCATGACTATGAGACCTTGGCTGAATCAGAAGCAGCCGAAGCAGAAGTAGAAGCATCCGCCTCCGACTATGTACATTTTTTAGGGTGACTCCCTGCTGCCGTTCATACAAAGAACTATAGCGGGGAGGCATATGAAGTTTTTATTGATACTGGGGCTTCGAAAAATTATATCAAGCCTCTGCAGGAGATAGGACAGAAATTCATGCCTGTTGACGCCCCTTTCCTGGTAAAGTCGATTCACGGTGTTAATAGCATTAAGTACAAATGCTTCATAAGCATGTTCTGAATGAACAGTCCCTTTTTCATACTTCCTGGCCTTGCGGCCTTCGATGGAATAATTGGTCTTGATCAGCTAACGCAAGTCAATGCCACAATCTGTTTGAAAAAGGTGTAATTCACTTTGACTCCGGAGTGGAGACAATTCAATTTTACAAATGTGAGAATGTAAATTTTACAAGAATAGATGATATAGAGGTTCCCCCAACGGTAGGGACTGATTTTCAAAAAATGATGAATAAGAGGGTTAAGGCATTTGCAGACTCTAACGAGTTGCTGCCATTCAATACAGGCATTGTCGCTACTATTCGCACCGAAAGTAACGATCCCATTTACTCAAAACTGTACCCATACCCTATGGGAGTGGCTGATTTCGTTAATAACGAAATAAAAGACCTTTTAAAAAATGGTATAATTAGGCCACCTAGATCCCCTTATAATAATCCCATTTGGGTTGTGGATAAAAAGGGCACTAATGAATTGGGTAATAAAAAGAAGCGTCTAGTAATAGACTTCCGTAAGATCAATCAAAAAACAATTGACGACAAATACCCCATTCCTACCTTACAACTCTCGACTTAAGGTCAGGATATTACCAAATCGAACTCGCAGAGCGCGATCGAGAAAAAACTGCGTTTTCCGTAAGCGGCGGAAAATATGAATTCTGCCGACTCCCTTTCGATGATGTCCTTCGCGAGCAAATTGGAAAAACTTGCTACGCTTACGTCGATGACGTAATCATCTTCTCTGAAACTTAAGTGGACAATGTTATGCACATTGACTGGGTTCTACGAAATTTGTACGAGGCCAACATGATGGTCTCACGGGAAAAGTCCAACTTTTTCAAAGAAAGTGTGGAATGCCTCGGTTTCACAGTGTCAAGAGGGGGTATCAGAACGAGATTTCGCATCCATAGCTAAATCTCTGACTGACATCTTGCGCGAGGAAAACAGCAAGGTAAGTGCCCACCAGTCCAAAAAAGTTAGGATCAAATTGAATGGCAAAGAATTACAAGCCTTTAACAAATTGAGGGACATTTTGATATCAGAAGACGTCACGCTACTATATCCGGACTTCAGGAAGCATTTCGATTTAACGACAGATGCTTCCTCACATGGGCTGGGAGCGGTTTTGTCGCAAGATGGGAAACCAATAACAATGATTTCGAGGACACACAAAGATAGTGAATTATACTTTGCAACCAATAAAAGGAAACATTTGGCCATTGTATGGGCCCTGAAAAATCTGCGTAACTACCTCTATGGACTAAAAACTCTTAACATTTTTACTGATCACCAACCTCTTACATTTTGGGTTTCAGACCGAAACCCAAATGCAAAGATAAAACGCTGGAAAGCATTTATTGATGAGCATAATGCTGACATATTTTATAAACCAGGAAAAGAAAATCATGTTGCTGACGCACTGTCACGACAAAATATTCACGCTCTGGAGGATCAAGCAGTTTCTGACGTTGCCACAATTCACAGTGAATCATCCCTGAGCTACATGATAGAGACAACAGAGAAACCAATAAACTGCTTTAGAAATCAAATACTTTTAGGAGAGGCAACAGTCGCCTCAATTCCTACTTTCATAATTTTCGGACAAAAATGCAGGCACTTCATATATTTCTCAGATAGGGACACACTTATAGACACAGTGAAAGATATGGTGAAGTCAGATGTGGTCAACGCAATTCATTGCGAACTAGCAATTTTGGCCCTCATTCAGCACAGGCTTATTGTTTGCACCCTAACCTTTTCCAAATAACATCACGTTACGTTTCACGTTAACACACCAACGTTTATTATTGTCATATTAGCATACTGTCATGCTAGCTACATGTTGAATTGAGTTCCTTCTCTTCTTTTTTCATCCTCCAACGGATCAAGTTGTCGTCGCGGTAAATTTATAAAAATAATTTTTGTTAATTAATAAAACTCAAGAATATTCATAAAAAATCAGAATTATATTTACTCGCGTTCTTTATCGCATACATTTTGGTCCTATCGAGCGCGGATTGTGCATGAATTATCGGATTATTCATGGAACTTCTTAAACAGGAATGCGCTTCTAACAAGGGGCAAATCACAAGGATTGACACGTATTGTCAGTCAGCGGATATTTCAATTCCACATTTGCAGGCTCGTCAATCGAAATTGGAGCAATACATGCTGGATTTTGAGAAGATCCAAAGTGAAATCGAATCCCTGGTCACAGAGGATGAAAATCGACTTGCAGAAGAAATTGCATATCGTGCAGACTTCGAAAATCTATATTATAATGTAAGCGCAAAGCTTCATGAGAAATTAGATTCGATCCAATCGAATCTATCTTCCCCCAATAATATTTCGTATGATCAGTCCACCTTAGATGCTTTAACTGGAAGTCAGGCTACGCTCAGTGCGCTCATAAAAACATTAGCTGAATCTTCTCGCAGTCCTGTCCACATCAATAAATACGAAACCCCGCGATTGCCTGAAATAAAATTGCCCGACTTCTCTGGTAAATATGATGAATGGATCAGGTTTCGGGATCCATATTCGGCTTTAGTAGAAAGCAAACCATCGATCGCGGATATCGAAAAAATGGAATATTTACAGACACGGCTGATGGGAGAGGCGGCGTCTCTCATTAAGCACATGCCTCCGAGTAATGAAAATTTTGCAGGAGCGTGGAAAATTGTAAAGGAGCATTATAATAAAAACCAGTTCATTATCGTCGCGCATTTAGATAATATCTTTGATCAACCGCCGGTTAAAAGTTCTTCACTAATCGAACTTAAACAGTTATTTAACATTACAAACGAGAATGTAAACGCGCTACGGGCATTAAAATTACCAATAGACTCTTGGGATATTCTCTTAGTTTATCATTTGACGAACAAATTAGATGACGATAGTAAAGTGCTTTGGGCGCGAGAGAACAAAGCCAAAGATCAACCAAGTATGCGGATTTTATTAAATTAATTCTGAAAGATCGTATTAGTGAATTAGAGACGTTGGATCTATCGCATACCAGTTGGACTGGTCAAAGTTCCAGCGTAAAATCCGTTCCCAAAGATATTAAATACAGGCGAGTCTTAAACTCATCTTCGCCGTCGTGCTTTAAATGCAAAGAAAAACATTTTCCATACCAGTGCAATGATTTTAAGAGTCTTACGGTGCCGTTATGCCAAGATTTCATAAGAATGAATAAAATTTGTTCTAAATATCTTCGCGTAAAGCACATGGCATCAGAGTGTAAGTTCTCTTCGTGTAGAATTTGTGGCGACACGCATAATACGTTGGTGCACCAAGAGTCAGTGCTCACTGGCACTTCTCAGCCGCGCACTTCGACGGGTGCTCTCGGTCAACGCAGTACAGCGCATTCAGCTCAGGTATCACAGCATTCACATTGTGATGTCCATACGATGCTGCCTACTGTAATGCTATTGGTAAGGTATTCCGGTAATCAGCTTCAACAGTGCCGAGCACTTCTCGATTCTGGATCCCAATCAGCTGTGCAACGACTCAATTTAAAACGTTCTCATGCTAGGATTCCTATTGCGGGTATTGGACAACAAGACAGTTTTCAAGGTACTAGAGGCGTCGTTACTCTTATTATGGCTTCACTTTCATCAAAGGATACCGTACTTTGCGCCAAAACGCATATCCTTTCTTCACTTACGAATGAACTTCCGAACATGCAGATTTCCAAGGAAAACCTTTCATTTTTCGACAATTTGACTCTAGCGGATCCCTCATATTGTACGCCAGGTAAGATTGACATCTTAATTGGAGCTGATTTATTCTTCGATGTGCTTCGGGAAGGAAGAATCATCCATCCTTCGGGTTCTCCAATAGCCCAAAATACACTTTTTGGGTGGATAATAGTCGGCAATATCCTAGTTAGCCAGCCTCACGAATTAAAAGTACTGCATACATCTTTTGATCTTGACATTTTATTGAAGAGCTTTTCAGAACATGAAGATTTGCCGGGCACTAAACAAGTGATATCCGAGGAAGCTGAAGTCATAGAAAACCATTTCGCATTAACCCACTACGTTCGCCCGGATGGCAGGTATGTTGTAAGTTTACCTTTTTCTAGTAATCAGTTACAGTTTGGAGATTCGCGGAGCGCGGCATTAAAACGGCTTTATACCATGGAAAAACGGTTTCGTTCCTGCCCAGATCTCAAGCATGCATACGCTGATTTTATGCGCGAGTATGAAGAATTGGGTCATATGACCCCAGTATCACAAAATGAACTTGAGCGTTTTGGTATTCTCAGCATGCCAAGATGGTTACAACGCGATAAAGGGGAAGTGTTGGAGTTACACGGGCTTGCTGATGCGTCGGAGTCAGCTTACGCTGCTGTAGTATACTCCAGGGTGATTAAAGGCAGCGACATACGTATCTCCTTAATTTGTGCTAGGACGCACGTAGCACCTACTAAACATCCCCTAACAATTCCGCGCCTCGAGTTGTGCGGCTCTTTACTGCTAATGAAACTACTTAACAAGGTTAAAGACGCCCTCGCAATGCACGACGTAGACTGTTTTGCGTATACTGATTCCACCACGGTTTTGCATTGGATTCAGGGATATCCTTGTGCTCGACACACGTTCGTTGATAATAGAGTCTCGCAGATTATAAGTGCCTTCCCTGTATCGATATGGCATCATGTCCGGTCAGCGGAAAACCCAGCCGATCGTGAGACTCGCGGAATAATGCCTCGTCATTTAGTGAATTTGGACTTGTGGTGGAACGGGCCACCTTTTCTGCATGACTTCAAAATTCAATTTTCGATACTGCCGAGCAGTAAAGAAGTTTCGGTGAAAAATGAAATCGTGTGTCTTGTGCGTTCACCCTCTCGCGAGTGGGACATTTTTGAAAAATTTCCCGATCTGAATAGTCTTTTTCGAGTCATTGCGCGTTGCATTCGGTTATTGCAAGCGCACAAACGTCCAATTGCGAATACTGAGCTCGGACCGTTATCACCGCTAGACATTAAATTAGCAAAACACCGTCTCGTTAAGCTATCGCAAAGCTGTACATTTTCTAATGAGATTAACTGCCTAGAGCATCGTCAACCAGTGTCAAGCAAAAGTAAAATCTTACTGATGAGTCCTTTTCTCGATGGAGAAGGGCTACTAAGGGTTGGAGGAAGGCTCGCAAACGCAAATATTCCATTCGAGCAAAAGCATCCTCTAATTTTGCATAAGGATCATCGATTATCCATACTTATTTTTCGTGATTGTCACTTAAACCATATGCATGCTGGTATTCGCCAAATGACTTATTTGTTATCGTTAAACTATTTCATTATAGGTGTCCATCATTTGATTAAGCGTTGCATCTATCAATGTCCAACCTGTATGAGGCAACGGGCTACACCATACCAACAACAAATGGCAAATCTGCCAAGAAAGCGATTGGAGCCAGGGACAGCCTTCCATAATACCGGAGTTGATTTTGCGGGACCTTTTATTGTGTGCTCATGGAAAGGTCGTGGGGCCAAGCAGTACAAGGCATACATATGTAGCTCTATTTATATGCATGGCAACCAAGGCTCTGCACCTCGAGATCGTTTCGGAGCTCCCTTCTGCGGCATTTATTGCATCATTACGCCGCTTTGTATCCCGAAGGCGTAAATGTCATACTTTGTTCAGCGATAACGGAACGAATTTCGTGGGTGCCAACTAACAGGTTCACGAATGGTCAAACATGCTCTACTCTTCAGACTTCCAACGGTATGTGTCAAACGCATTTACAACTGAAGGAATTAATTGGTGCTTTTCTCCTCCTCACGCTCCCCACTTCGGAGGAATTTGGGAGGCCGGTGTTAAAACCATGAAAT
Organism: Brachypalpus laphriformis; assembly: GCA_945910035.1. Lineage (NCBI taxonomy): Eukaryota > Metazoa > Arthropoda > Insecta > Diptera > Syrphidae > Brachypalpus > Brachypalpus laphriformis. The sequence continues at coordinate 50,305,724 of OX246755.1, read as the reverse complement.
ACCATCGTTGTCAGAAATTAGGTAATACATCGGTTACCTACGAAGAGTTTTCGTCAGTTTTATGCCAAATTGAGGCCTGCGCTAACTCAAGGCCACTGTGCGCTCGTTTCGAGGGAGACATAGACCCGCTTACTCCAGGGCATTTCTTAACAATGAGGCCGATGTCAACTGTTCCAGACCCCAACTTATTAGATACGAGAATCACAGCTTTAAATCGATGGCAATACTTGCAGCGTTTAGTGCAAGAATTTTGGCGAAGATGGTCTCAGGACTATTTAAGCCAATTCAGAAAGCGTCCTAAATGAATTGAAAGGTGTAAAAATATAAGCATCAACGACGTGGTTATAATCAAGGATGAGAATAAACCTCCCGGCCGGTGGACTATTGGACAAGTTGCGCACACGCATCCAGGGCAAGATGGCTTAGTTCGTGTTGCTACCATTTCAACATCAGCCGGAGAGATTAAACGACCTGTTCGTAAACTGTGCCCATTATTTGTGGACGAATGTTGAAGGGATCCTTCAACGGGGGGATGATGTTTGCACCCTAACCTTTTCCAAATAACATCACGTTACGTTTCACGTTAACACATCAACGTTTATTATTGTCATATTGGCATACTGTCATACTAGCTACATGTTGAATTGAGTTCATTCTCTTCTTTTTTCATCCTCCAACGCATCAAGTTGTCGTCGCGGTAAATTTATAAAAATAATTTTTGTTAATTAATAAAACTCAAAAATATTCATAAAAAATCAGAATTATATTTACTTGCGTTCTCAATCGCATACACTTATCGAGTTATTCCCAGCAACAAAGTTTTGGTATTCTAAGAAATTCGTGGTAGATATTTTCGACAAAACTGAGCAAAAAGAAATTATATTTGCAGAACATAATCGGGCACACAGAGCTGTCCAAGAAAACGTAAAGCAAGTTTTACGTGACTATGGTACTTCTTTAAGAAAATGACCAAGGTGGTAAATGAGGTCGTCATCAATTGCAAAATATGCTCAAAGGCCAAGTACGACCGACACCCAAGGAAACAACTAATCGGCGAGACGCCAATCCCATCATATTTTCAACAGACAAAAAATATTTTCTAACTTGTATTGACAAGTTTTCCAAATTCGCGGTGGTTCAGCCGGGTATAAATTTTTTTAATCTTTAGGGTTTCAACCTTTTTTTTAGATCGCATTAAGAGAAGCAAAACATTTTTTTTTTCAGGATTTTGCTCACGCTGCTCCTAGTCATGACAACAGTAATTGCAAAGCTCACGGACTACACTCATTCGTACTACATTCCAATCTTGGACGGAGACGTCATCCTCTGGCAGGACCATGGCTATCTCAGACACACAACTAACTTGACTGCGTACAACGAAATTATGGACGAGACTATCAACATGACTAACCTTTTCCCGCAATCACATATGAGGAACATTTTGGAATTAGACACCAGACATTTGGCGACACTCTTAACGACTATAACCATACATCATAGGCACCCGAGAAGTTTAAACTTCCTGGGCACCCTTTTAAAGATAGTTGCCGGTACCCCCGACTTCGACGACTTTGAGCGGCTCAACTCACCGAATCAAACAACAGGCAGGTACTAATAAATACAAGAACACATGAACAAATTAATAAGTTAACAGACACCGTTAATAGTATTCTGGCAGTATCTAAAAAGGAGCATGTTGATACTGCTCACCTTTATGAAACCTTGTTAGCAAGAAATAGGGTCATGATCAGTGAAATTGAAAATTTAATGCTGTCAAAACACTTGCTAAAATTAATGTTATAAATCCGACGATTCTTGATGACAATGACTTAAAGTCAATAATTAATGAGCAATTCACAAATGTCAGCGTAACAGAACTAATGGAAGTAGCTAGTGTTAACATTTTACAAAATGATAATGTCCTATATTTTCTTATAAAATACCCTAGACCTAAGTTAATCTGTAAGAAAGTTATTATTTATATTAGTTATTTTTCCCGTTTCGCATGGCGGAACGATCCTCCACCTCACCGACAACAACATAGTAGCAGAATGCAACAGCCGGGTGCTGGCGGTTGGAGATTGCCGGCCAGCGACTACATCGATATTCTGTAAAGAGGTACCAAATAAGACATGTGCCCAACAACTGTACTCTGGGGACGTAGCACACTGCAACACTCAACCTAACCACATGGATCCTGTAGTGGTAGTCGATGATGGCACTATTATAATCAATGGCAGTCCAGCCAAGGTGAGGGAGGCTAATGATGTCGAGGAAACCATCACCGGCACGTACTTAATCACTTTCGACGATGAGGTCTATGTCAATGGATCCAAATATGTGAATCGCAATAACATCCGGAAGAGAAGGCCAGGTATCGTAGCATTAGCGCTGCTAAATATCACAGGTCACCAGGAGATACTGAGATTGCCATTTTTGCATAAAATGAATGTGGAAAACCTGCGCTACATTGACGAGATGAAGACGAAAATAACAACAGTACCGGTGCTGGCCTGCTGCGAGACTTTCGCATTTATTGCGGTCTGTTATGCCATCCTCAAACTGAAGCAACATCAGAAAGAAAAGCGGCCTTCACTTAAGCGAGGGAGGAGTTAACACAATGTGCTCATATCCGCTGCATACCGCTGACACAACAATATTATAGAGCCCACATGCCGCTGACCCAGCAGTAATCGTCATTACTGCCTTGTGGTCATCATCTTCAAGACGATCAACGGAAGTTGGGCGACAAAGTTGTGCGCCCGCAACATAATATCTTGCACGAGCTGCAAGATCAGCATTTCGATCGGGTGGTGCGACGGATCGTAGGGCTTTAGGTTTGAGAAGAAATTATATTAGTTTTTAGTTTATTCCTATGACTTGAACTGCTTTCAGCCAAAGCTGGTGCAGAGAATAAATTCAAAAGTATAATTGCATAAATATTTTATTTGCACACGGCGTCGTATCGAGTGGCTATTGAACGCGACAGGAAACCCGTCAGCAGAAGGAGTGTGGGAGCGCGTTGTGAGATGTTTGTATTTTTGTATTTTACCTTAAGGGAAAAGGTCCCTCAGCTTGAAACTTTGCAAAAATTCGCGTCCCCTTACTCACCTACCGCTGGAAAATAACGAGGCCGAACCGCTAACGCCCAATCATTTCTTACTTGGGTGTCCTAACTGCATACAAACTCCAACGGTGGATGAAAAACTTTGTCTTCCTAAGCAGTGGTACATATTACAACAGTTGAAGCAAACCTTTTGGAAAAAGTGGATTTTGGAATATCCTCCTATGTTGACCCGGCGTACAAAGTGGTATCAAAGGACTAAAACTATAAAGGTGGGCGATTGCGTAATCGTATGCGATGACAATGAAAGCAGGGGTGATTGGCAGCGTGGCAGGGTGGTAGAAGTATTTCCCGCGCCTGATGGTCAAGTCCGGTCTGCTGCAGTTAAAACTTTATTAGGCACTCTTAGGAGGCCAGCGTCAAAACTAGCCAAGCTGGATATTGTTGGTGAATCTATGTCTTAGATTCACGAGGAGGCGGGATGTTGCCGCTCAAATTAGTATATAAGATAAACATTAACTTAATTGAACTTAAAATCTTATGAAGTTGTAAATATTTGAATATTAAACCTTATAAAAAAAGAATTCGATGTAAACGCCAATTAAATGAGCGCATTGCGAAAGCGCTCTCTTAATCTCAGATTTTCCGAACACTTCATTAGCCGTGTTTTATTATCTGATCTGATCCAGATCAGATCACACGAGGAAAATAAAACGACCTGGATCTGGATCAACGAAGAAATTTTGTTGTATCTTGTGGTGTAGTTATAGTTTCCACATCGAACTTCTTTCAAAATAGTTAGTTAGTTATAAATATTTATTTTCTCTAAAGGTTAAATTACAATAATTCAGTGTACTAAGATAAATAATAAAAAAAAACAAAATTGAACTAGAGAAAATTTAAAGTTAAGTTTATATACATTTATAATTCAAGACAAGAATTCATTTAAACTGAGAAAAATAAAACACATTAAGTATTTGGAAGAAATGCGGTGAAGTGGGCGGGTTGTGATCCCTTGTTTTCGGATCATAGCCTCGCTGATAAAAGGAAGAAGAAGAAGAAGATTAAGTTTTTGGAAGATCGGAACAATAAAAAAATTCAAATTTATGATTAAAATACGTTGAAAGAACGAAACACCAAAATATCAGAAGCTAACTAACAATAGATTCTATACTTTTAATATCTTGACCTAAGAGCCAATGTCTTACGAGATTCATAAATCTGTTAATGGGACTAAGAGTCCTAAGCCAAAAGTTAAGTTTATTAAAGAGACGGCATGATGCAACAGTATAAAAATGTTTATAGGCCGTAGTCCGAGAGTTTGGAACAGCTACAAGATGCAAGTGATTGCTACTTATATTATGACCTTCCAGAACTCTAGTATTCATGTTACCAGATCTATAAAAAAATGACTTTCGGACTTTAAAGCAATACAACTGGCGGACAAGAAGAATTTTAAGTTGGAAGAATAATGAAAAACTCGGATGTAAGCGATTTTTCCCGCATAATTTTCTTACAATATATTTTTGTAAAGTTGTTGAATTCTGTTGAAATAGGCTCCTACCCAACAAGTTATGCCATATTGGAGTTTGGAGTGAAAAATTCCATAATAGATTATTTTAAGAAGCTTTGTTGAGCAGAGCCTTCTCAAATAAAAGAAACTCCTAAGCGTTGCACGAAAATATTGCCTCAAGTTGTCTATATGATTATAAAAACACATTCTGGAGTCAATAATAAGCCCCAGGTATTTAAACTCATTGACGCTCTCAATTTGAAAACACATTTCGCTGCAGTTAAGATTGCTACAAAATGTTTTTGAGGAAGAGCTGGAACTGCAGAAGCAGCTCAACATCTTAAACCTTTGGCACTCGGGGGCATGAAAAAAAACTTCAGCGTCAAAGAAGTTTTGCGCCGACAGACTGAAACACATTATTTTCATTTTGAAGCTGATAATCAGTTTGTGCACAGCGAACCATGTCCTAAGCAGTTCCAAATCTGAATTGATATCAGCAATTTAGTTGAGAGGGCTTACCAAACCATAGGAATACCTACATCATCCGCAAAAGCAGTTAGACGCCCTCGGAAAGCTAACTCAAATAATAAATTAACGTAGATCAGGAAGAGAATCGGTACCAATACGGAGCATTGAGGCACACCTAAATTTATAAGCTTAATTTCACTTCTTATTTTATCAATTTTTACTCTTTGTGATCTAATTTTAAGATATGATTTAAACCAATTAAGCATAAAACTTCGAAAGCCAGCATTTTGTATCTATAGCAGCAAAATAATGTGGTTAACCATACCAAAGGCTTTGGTAATATTGACGAATAGACCTGCTGTGAACATTTTGCTATCTAAGTTCTTGAAGATTTGCGAACAAAATTCAACTGTGCATCTTCTGTACTTTTACCTTTTTGAAATCCGAATTCGAATGAACTCCAAAAGCAAGTTTTATTCAGAAAGCTAACAACCCTATTTTTTACTACTTTTCCAAAAACTTTGCTTATTGAAGGAAGAGCGAAATAGGCCTGCAGTTGGTGACATCATTAGCAGCACCTTTTTTGTAAAGAGGCACTACATCTGCACATTTAAGAGATTCGGGAAATACACCAGATAAAACACTTTTATTAAAAATATGCGCCAAGACATCAACAACAAAGCATGCAATCCTCTTAAGCATCCGATTAGAGATGCCATCTATGCCACAGGAATTCGAATTTTGTTCCTATAGTTTTTAATAACTCTAAGCCTGTAATGGGCTCGAAAAAAAAGGTACCGTTCTGACTAGGTTCGTAAGGAGTACATAAGGAACTAAAATTGTGGCACGATATAACAGAATTGGGATGGATAATGTTTGCTAAGTAATTATTGAAGATATCAGCAACTTCAAGCTAATCATTGAAAATTATATCATTAAAGCGAATCGATATAGGCCTTTTAGATGAAGGACGCTTATTAAGAATGTTATTTACTAATTGCCATTCTCCTCTAAGATTCCCTCTAGACCAGTTAAATTGGTGTTTGTAATATGTATCACGACATTTTGAAACTGTATGCTTTACTTCCAGACATAGCTTTTTGTATTTCTTTTTCAGGCTTATATTACTGGGGTTTCTAGTGCATTTTAGTCGGAATTTATTTTTCTTATTGATTAAGTACACAAGATCCGAAGTAATCCACGGTTTGAGTCTTTTTGATAATCTTTTAATTCTTGTCGTACAACCACAATTTTGTATGTGATTGGTAAGACATTTTATAAATAGATCATATGACTTGTATGCATCTAGTTCTTTAACTTGCCATGACTCAACGCAAAGACAAGACTTCAAATTAGTAAAGTTAGTTTTAATGGCCTCATTTGGAGACCTTGACTCATGGTTTTTACCTTTTGCCGTACCTACCAGAAGACCTGTCATTGAATGATCAGTGATCGCATCATCCAGGACACATTTTTCACAAGAATCAAGAGAAATTTTAGAAAAACGACCGTAAATGTGATCTAAACATCTACCAGATGACAATCTTGTCGGTTCATTTATAAAAGATTCTAATCCATGTGATGCCAATAAAGCCAAATAAGATGCAACTGTGTTATTTTTATCGATAATGTTAAAATTAAAATCACCTAATACTATAAGATTATTTGATTTTTCATCATTTACCAAATTTGAAAATTCTTCCAAAAACACAGAAAAGTCATATCTGTGAAGCCGATAAACGCAAAGAACAACATAAATTATCTTGTTCACTGTAAAGGACAGTTTCAAGATGTCAGCACGCAAAAAGTTAAAAAAATACGTAGGTACACAATCATCATAGTCCTGTTTGACAAAACAGCCTACACCACCTGCTGCATAATACTCATTGGTTTTTGCGAAAAATTCATAACCCGGCAAACTATAATCTTTTTTCTCGAAATCATAGATCCAACTCTTCGATACAAATACAAAATCCGGCAAAGAGACAAAAGAGTCAAGCTGGGATACAAGATTTGAGGAATTTTCCTTAGACTTCTGATGTTTTGGTGTATGAAGAATAGTTTGTTTACAAAATACAGTTTGGATATAAAAGCTTGTTCACAATTAGTATAAATTATGTTAGAGCTAGTAATATCATCGAAACAATTAAAATCAGATGGCATAACAATAATTAAACAATTTTTTCTATTACAAGACTAAATTAAGATCTTCGAAAGACTTAATTGCGGTGATATTACTGTCTTCAACTTTTCTCATAAGAACTTTGTTTTTAATAAACCATACCAATTTGTATTTTTTTTCTTTTCTCACCTCTTTCGCTCGCATTAGTAACGCCTGGAGTTACATTATCTACTTTACTATGAGTAAAGTAGAAGTGCAACCACAGCCGCAAACGTTACTTACGGTATCAACATACAGTAAGATTTCAAGCAACACACCATAAATAAACATGTTTTCGTCTGTCAACTGTTTCAACTGTATAAAGCTGAAGAGAGTTGGTTGATCACACACATGTTGATGGGCTGTTATTTTCTATGTTATTTTTCTATGTTTCTCTTTTACGTTTGCTGTACGTAAAATGTACTGTAATGATAATGTTTTATGTTATAGTAAGAATTGGAATAGTGAGTCAGTTCATTTTTGGAGTCCTACAAATAAAGAACGTTGTATGAAAAAAATAACTTAAAAGTGTTTTATTTGGAAAAGGAAAGTTGAGAGTGGAAAAAATAAATTCACTGGCGCAGTCGGTTAAAACGAATAATAATAAAAATATAAAAATATATGAAGTTGAACTAAAATAATTAACGTATTTTATATACATACATAAATAAAAGTATGTGCAAAAAGTGAAAACGGATAACAGTTAAACAATATACATACATACATATTTGAAGCAAAAGCGATTGTTTTTTTGAAAATACAATATATATGCAGAAATAAATAAAAAAAAATTAATATTAAATGAATCCTAAACCCGACAACCATTAATTCATAGTTGTTATAAAGATATCAATAATTCTGAGTGCTTAAATACTTCTAAGCTAATTAATGATATATCTAAAAATCAAAGACAATTGAAGTTAAATATAAATAAAAATATTAAATCTATATGAGCATAAGTTTATTCAAAAGCAAATACTGATAGTGATAAAAACAAGTGGTACAGCAACAAATTAGAACTTAAAAAAATTAAATAAATAAAAAAATCTCTTGGACTTAAAAATACAAAATGTTAAATCAAGTCTCACTGTAGATATTCCTTCCTAATTTAACAGTGAACAAAATGAAAAAATCACATTTAAACTTTTTATCAATAAGCTACCAAGCGAACCCAGATTAATATTGCAGGCTAGAAATTCATCTGACTTTAGGGAAGCGAAAACTATTTTGATTGATACAGACAATTTCTATCGAACATTTCCATCCAATACAAGTATTTCCAACACACAAACAAGAGTATCTAATTTTCATCAAAGTAGACCCAATCATAACTTCAGAAATAGCAATTTTAGACCAGAACACCCCCAAAATCCTAATGTCAGCCATTTTCGGCAAAATAATCAACAACATTTTCAGAGACCGTCTCAGTTAAATTCAGGCAATTTCCGACAAAACAACTCAGAAAATAGAAGAGCAGATAATTCAGCATCTTATAGAAATTATAACCACCAAAACAACCAAAACTATTCCAGAAATTTTAGAACGAATACCTCGAATAACCTTTCGCAAAGACCTTCTCCCTCCGGGTTTTCAAGAACCAGTAATAGAAATTCAGATAGAGTTATGGAAGTAGATCACATACGAGCAGAAAATTGTCCAGAAGGCTCGCAAGATCTCAATGACCAACCTTTTCAAAATTTTCCGTTAACCACCACAGAACTCTTCCCAGTATAATAGTTAAAACCAAGTCTACCCCTATCAAATTATTAATCGATTCTGGAGCAGGTACGTCTCTAATCCAAAAATGACTATTTCACAGCTCCTTCAAAACGGATCTTGGAATTCCTTTGATAATCAAGTCAATTAATTCAGATGTCTGTGTTAACTCAAAAGTAATCATTCCACTTTTTAAGGAATTTAACAGACTATTGACAAATATAGAGATGTTAGAAACAGAATTGAATAGCAATTTCGATGGTATAATTGGGTGCAACATCCTAAGACAATTGCAAGCCAGAATTGACTTTAAAAAGTCACAGTTAATTAATTTTTTGTAATTCTCTGACTCAATTATCGCTAGATGGAGTTCAAAACTTAAGCAAAGGTGTAATTGAAATTTGTTTTGAAAAACCGAGCTTTAACATAATTACTAACAAATTAAAACTCGATAACCTCAATAAAGAGGAAATCAATTCCTTGCTTGGTGCTGTCCGGAAGTATAAAGAAATACTTTACCTCGAAGGTGACAATCTGTCGGCAGTTATTAAATATTGCCACAAGATCCCCACAAAACATGACATCCCTATATTTGCTAAAGCATATAGATATCCAGAATCGCATAAGGATGAGGTTAACAAGCAAATATCAGAAATTTTAAATTCTGGCATTATAGCTAATTCGACTAGTCCATACAATGCTCCAATTTGGATTATTCCAAAAAAGATTGACAGCTCAGGTCATCAAAATAGTCGATTATAGGAAACTGAATGACGTGCCTATAGAGGATAAGTTTCCTATTCCCAATATAGAAGATATATATATCCTGCCCGTGCAGGGACGGGTTAAGAATATCACTGCAGCGCCCCCCAACAACCAGCGCTTGTCGTAAAAGGCGACTAAGGGGACAAATCAGATCTAGGCAATATAACACCCAAGTGAGCCTAGCGACACATATACTACCTTAAAAACCTTCCCACAAGTGTGCATGCGATTCCATGGATTGACACGACTGGAGATCACCGGTGTCATAGAAGAAAGATCAAACAATACTAAAACAGGAGCATGCACGTGTCAAACAACAAACACCATCGCAATACGGTGCAACAAATTGTATTGCAAAACTGTATCATTATGGTAATACTTGCAAAAAGAAAAGGCACCCCGCCAGGCACTACCACTGCTGTGCATGGTACTGATCCTGGACCGAGCAGAAATGTTCGGGTCAGAGCTATACGGATTCCGGGGGCTAGCAAAATAATGAAACAGTTTGGATGCAATTTGAGGCTCGCGAGTTGGAACGTTGGAAGCATGACCGGTCGAAGTTAAGAGCTGGAAGAGATGATGAATAGAAGGCGGGTGGACATCTTGTGTGTCCAAGAGACGAAATGGAAAAACACCGGCAATCGGGCGCGTTTCTTGGACGTTAGGACAAAAGATTACAAGATGTTCTACTACGGAACGGAAAAAGCTAAGAACGGAATCGGTATCATCCTTGCGGCAGAGCTACTTGGTAATGTCTTGAGCAATTCGAAGTCCAGCGACCGTTTGATGTCTCTCAAACTAGTAATACAGGGAGAGGTGTGGAATATTGTCAGTGCATATGCTCCCCAAAATAGGTGCAATCAGAGAGATAAAGATGCATTTTGGCTAAATTTCCACAATATCCTTAAGAACATCCCAAAGGAAGAATTTCTGTTTGTTGGAGGAGATTTGAATGGACATGTCGGGAAATCAAACGAAGACTATGAAGACTACCATGGAAGACTAGGATATGGCACCAGGAACCTTCCTGGTGAAGACATCCTAAGCATGTGCAAATCACACGGTCTTATCGTGTTAAATACCATGTTCATCAAACAAAGCCGACACCTGATCACTTACAGCAGTGGTGGAGATAAAACTCAGATTGACTACCATTTGGTAGCCAGTTTCATGAAGCCTCGGGTAAAAGATTGCAAAGTGATCCTGGGAGAGGCAATCGTTCGACAACACCGTCTCCTGCTAACAGAAATTTTTATAAAAACACCGAAGAAAAGGAAACAAACAAGGGCCTCTGAGAGAATCAAGTGGTACAATCTGGACAAAGAAAGAGGCGAGGCTTTTGTTTTCGTAATGAAAAATTGCCTCTCTCACACCATCAACGGAGCTGAGTATGAAGAGTGCAGAGCACAAAATATGTGGGATTCCTTACAATAAACTTGCTTAAAGAAGATCAAATCACTGCTAGGAGCTTCAAAAGGCCACCATCAACACTCCAAAGAAACATGGTGGTGGAGTGATGGAGCTAAGAAATTGATAAATGAGAAGAAAGCGGCTTTCAAGGCTTGGTCAAAGTGCCCCTCTAATAATAATGACGAAAAAGTTCTCCTCGAAATGGAATACAGATGCTGAAAGAAAAAAGCGAAGAAGAAGTGCGCCCAGCTTCAAGTAGAGAGTATGGAGGGCCTGTCCATACCAGCCTGGAGGCTGGTGAAAATATCTTCCCCGGTTCCTGATGCCAACCAGGCTATCCAGGAGCTGCGAAAACACAATATGGACAACCATCGCGCAACCATCTTCAAAATAGCCACCCAAAGAAGGATGAATGCTCAGGAGATTCGTTCGCCAAAGTTCATTAACAATGCTCATGGCCAGCTTCTTGTAGATGACAACAAAATTCTGCAGAGGTGGCGGCAGTATTGTGAAGAGCTTTTAAATGAACAGTTTCCCCGGCTATACTTTCCAAGAGCCACCCCTAACTGTGAAGAAATACCCGACATTACAGTCGAAGAAGTTAGTCAGGCGGTCAAATACTCCAAATAACGAAAAGCGGTTGGGCCAGACGAGATGCCCTCTGAGTTCTGGAAAAAGATGGGAGACATCGGGTTCAGATGGCTCAGAATTCTCATCTCCAAATTCGTTAGAGGTGATCCAATGCCGAATCAATGGAGGGAAAGTTACCTTCTCCCTGTATACAAAGGGAAAGGTGATACGCGAAACTGTGATAACTACCGTTCGATCAAGCTGATGTCACACACCTTGAAGATCGTTGAGCGGGTATTAAGTGGCCGACTGCGAAAAATAATACGGCTATCTGATGATCACTGCGGGTTTGTCTCGGGTAAATCAACCACAGATGCAATCCAAAGTATAAGGATCATAATGGAAAACCATCGTGATTCCTTAAGGGATTTGCATATTGTATTGGTTGACTTTGAAAAGGCATTCGACAGACAACCACGAGATTTGATATGGGTGGCGCTAAGACATCGAGGGGTTCCAGAAACCTATGTACAGGTGATCATGGACATGTACGAAGGAGCAAAGACAAGAGTGAGATGACCCGCTGGAGTAACCGAAGAGTTCCCAATCAAAGTCGGGGTGCACCAGGGAAGCGTTTTAAGTCTTTTGCTCTTTATTACAGTCCTTGATTATCTGCTTGAAGGTAAAGTGATGGACCCCAAGGTACATCAGTTATTCTTTGCTGACGATAGAGCCATTATAATTGAGAATCCTACATCCCTGCAACGAGCAATTGATGTGTGGGTGGACGTTTTGGAGGGAAGTGGGTATCGCATTAGCTCAAAATAGACAGAGCACTTGTGCTGCCCGTTCTCTGATCCACTCAGACCTATTCCACACATTTATTTGAATGGAACAGTGCTTGACAAGCGCGGAAACTTCAAATATCTGGAATCTATGATCAATGGCAAAGCAACTTGTGATGACGACATCAATCATCGTGTAAGCGTAGGGTGGATGAAGTGGCGAGAAAATTCCTCTATCTTCTGTGACAGAAAAATGCCCCCTAAGTTGAAAGGAAGGATCTACACCTCAGTTGTACGTCCAGCGCTCGCATACGGTTCACAATGTTGGACTATGTACAAAACGTATGAGAGTAAATTAACGGCAGCTGAGATGAAGATGCTTCGCATGACAGCAGGAGTGACAAAGCTTGATCGAATAAGAAGTTCGAAGATCCGTGGAAGCTTTCACATCAAGGAAACCATCGTACAAAAATAGAGCGCGACCAGCTCAGCTGGTATTGCAACATTCAAAGAAGAAATAATTTGAACCCCGTTAAAAATGCAATATCAATGGACGTTCCAAAGACATCGCGATGTAGGAAAGGCATGCCTATAGACGCCTGGTTTAAACAAATGCGACGACATCGGCATTTCATTGGCCTCAGTAACCGAGTGATCCAAAATCGGCAGGCCTGCCGATATTTTCTGAGGTCAAATAGGCGAACCCCACAGGCGGATCAGTAGAAATGCGGTGAAGTGGGAGGGTTGTGATCACTTGTTTTCGGATCATAGCCTCGCTGATAAAAAGATGAAGAAGAAGAAGAATATAGAGGATATATTATGGAAATTAGAAAATGCCCAATATTTTGCCGTCCTTGATCTTGCGAAGGGGTTCCATCAAATACCTATTAATTGGGAGGATAGGCACATGACGGCATTTTTCACAGTGAGTGGACATTATGAGTTCACACGCATGCCCTTTGGATTAAAAAATGCCCCTGCATCCTTTCAAAGGATGATGAATGAGGTTTTGTGTGACTATATAAATAAAATATGTGTGGTGTACCTTGATGACAAACTTATTTTTTCAACTTCGCTTCAAGAGCATATTGACTCATTGGAAAAAAATATTTAAAAGACTCTTTGAGTATAATCTCAAAGTACAAATAGATAAATGCAATTTTCTGAAACACGAAACGGAATATTTGGGCCACATTATTTCCAAGGATGGCATAAAACCCAATCCCAATAAGATTGAAATAATTAAACAAATTCGGCTTCCTCAGTCAATTAAGCAAATAAAATCCTTTTTAGGAGTCACGGGTTCTATCGTAAATTCATTAAGGACTACTCTAAAGTAGCCCTACCAATGACTAGATGCCTAAAGAAAAACGCCAAAATACACACTAGCGACAGACAGTATATAGAGTCCTTTGAGAAACTTAAAGTTCTTATATGTACTTGTCCAGTTTTGGCTTATCCAGACTTCACTAAAGTGTTTACATTGACCACAGATGCTAGCAATGCAGCTTTGGGGGCAGTCCTATCACAAAATCAACATCCCATAGCGTTTGCCTCTAGGACCCTAGACCGTCACGAAATAAACTATAGTACAATAGAAAAGGAACTTCTTTGTATAGTATGGGCAACCAAATAATTTCGACCATACTTATTCGGACGAAAGTTTAGAGTGCAAACCGATCATCGACTGTTGGTGTGGCTAACTTCTCTCAGAGAACCAAACTCGAAGTTACAGCGATGGAAAATAAAGTTCAATGAATATGATTTTGACATAGATTACATTAAAGGTAAGAATAACAACGTAGCTGATTTTCTCAGTCGCATAGAAATCAATAACTTAGATAGTGCCGAGATTAGGTCCGATTTAGCAACAATACATAGTGGCGTTGAAAATTTAGATGATCACATTTACATCACTGAAACTCCCTTAAACATATACAAAAACCAGCTTGTTTTAGAAAAAAATATATCAACTTCCTATACTAACAAAATTTTATATAAAAAAAAAGAGGAGAGTAATTATTTCATTACTTACTTACTTACTTAGTTAGATGGCGCTACGGTCCGGGGTGGACCTGGGCCTCAACCAACAAACCTCTCCAGCTAGCACGATTACGAGCCAGCTGCCTACAGTTGCGCACGCCAAGTTGGTTGAGGTCCCCCTCCACTTGTTTGCGCCACCTACCGTGAGGTCGTCCTCTACTGCGTCGTCCATCCGGGGTGGATTCGAAAACTTTCTTAGCGGGAACGTTGGGCTCCTTCCGCTCTAAATGACCCAGCCATCTTAGTCGCTGTATGTGAACTCTTCTGGCTAAGTCGATGTCCTTGTACATGCCGTATAGCTCGGCATTGTACCTTCTCCTCCTGTTCGCGGTAATTCGACCACTATAAAATATATCCAATAAAACCGCACAATATTGACTGTAACGAAAAATGTACCAGTAAAAACTCCGTAAAATAAAACCACTTCTTTTCTTTCTGAACTTTATAAACTGTGTGTGTTGCTTTAATTCCTTTGTTCTTTTTTATATAATAATGATTGACAATTTATGTATATAGAAAATTAACATTTCATTATTCTTGATTTTTATATACATTGATTAATGGGAAATTTAGGGGAGTTGCCATACTGTCTCAAACATTCTCCCCCCCGGTGAACGAAGTTCTCAGCTTCATGAAGTCTTCTTGTTGCGACGAACTGCTTAACTGGTCAACGTAACGTAAAGCCAATGTTAAATTCCATGCGTGCCTCATGCCGACCCTGGTGATTGAATTCTTCTACTATTTTGTCTCACATGTAAATAGAGAGAACATTAGTAAACAACATGGAATATGGAACATATGGATTCTACGACAAAGTAAACAAATGGACGACACAAACAGTGACAATAATATCGCTGTCCCTGTCTGGCTCCTATAGTGAGTTACTGTCTGGACTACTCCAGCTCCAGTAATCCATTCATCGAAGTAAGTGTCAATCGTCGCTTTGCTCGGTTCGGTGGTGTTTTTTTTTTTGTCGTGAATTTTTATTTGTTTTTATTGTGATGTTCCTGCCTCCGAATAAGAAGTTCGAAGATCCGTGGAAGCTTTCACATCAAGGAAACCATCGTACAAAAATAGAGCGCGACCAGCTCAGCTGGTATTGCAACATTCAAAGAAGAAATAATTTGAACCCCGTTAAAAATGCAATATCAATGGACGTTCCAAAGACATCGCGATGTAGGAAAGGCATGCCTATAGACGCCTGGTTTAAACAAATGCGACGACATCGGCATTTCATTGGCCTCAGTAACCGAGTGATCCAAAATCGGCAGGCCTGCCGATATTTTCTGAGGTCAAATAGGCGAACCCCACAGGCGGATCAGTAGAAATGCGGTGAAGTGGGAGGGTTGTGATCACTTGTTTTCGGATCATAGCCTCGCTGATAAAAAGATGAAGAAGAAGAAGAATATAGAGGATATATTATGGAAATTAGAAAATGCCCAATATTTTGCCGTCCTTGATCTTGCGAAGGGGTTCCATCAAATACCTATTAATTGGGAGGATAGGCACATGACGGCATTTTTCACAGTGAGTGGACATTATGAGTTCACACGCATGCCCTTTGGATTAAAAAATGCCCCTGCATCCTTTCAAAGGATGATGAATGAGGTTTTGTGTGACTATATAAATAAAATATGTGTGGTGTACCTTGATGACAAACTTATTTTTTCAACTTCGCTTCAAGAGCATATTGACTCATTGGAAAAAAATATTTAAAAGACTCTTTGAGTATAATCTCAAAGTACAAATAGATAAATGCAATTTTCTGAAACACGAAACGGAATATTTGGGCCACATTATTTCCAAGGATGGCATAAAACCCAATCCCAATAAGATTGAAATAATTAAACAAATTCGGCTTCCTCAGTCAATTAAGCAAATAAAATCCTTTTTAGGAGTCACGGGTTCTATCGTAAATTCATTAAGGACTACTCTAAAGTAGCCCTACCAATGACTAGATGCCTAAAGAAAAACGCCAAAATACACACTAGCGACAGACAGTATATAGAGTCCTTTGAGAAACTTAAAGTTCTTATATGTACTTGTCCAGTTTTGGCTTATCCAGACTTCACTAAAGTGTTTACATTGACCACAGATGCTAGCAATGCAGCTTTGGGGGCAGTCCTATCACAAAATCAACATCCCATAGCGTTTGCCTCTAGGACCCTAGACCGTCACGAAATAAACTGTAGTACAATAGAAAAGGAACTTCTTTGTATAGTATGGGCAACCAAATAATTTCGACCATACTTATTCGGACGAAAGTTTAGAGTGCAAACCGATCATCGACTGTTGGTGTGGCTAACTTCTCTCAGAGAACCAAACTCGAAGTTACAGCGATGGAAAATAAAGTTCAATGAATATGATTTTGACATAGATTACATTAAAGGTAAGAATAACAACGTAGCTGATTTTCTCAGTCGCATAGAAATCAATAACTTAGATAGTGCCGAGATTAGGTCCGATTTAGCAACAATACATAGTGGCGTTGAAAATTTAGATGATCACATTTACATCACTGAAACTCCCTTAAACATATACAAAAACCAGCTTGTTTTAGAAAAAAATATATCAACTTCCTATACTAACAAAATTTTATATAAAAAAAAAGAGGAGAGTAATTATTTCATTACTTACTTACTTACTTAGTTAGATGGCGCTACGGTCCGGGGTGGACCTGGGCCTCAACCAACAAACCTCTCCAGCTAGCACGATTACGAGCCAGCTGCCTCCAGTTGCGCACGCCAAGTTGGTTGAGGTCCCCCTCCACTTGTTTGCGCCACCTACCGTGAGGTCGTCCTCTACTGCGTCGTCCATCCGGGGTGGATTCGAAAACTTTCTTAGCGGGAACGTTGGGCTCCTTCCGCTCTAAATGACCCAGCCATCTTAGTCGCTGTATGTGAACTCTTCTGGCTAAGTCGATGTCCTTGTACATGCCGTATAGCTCGGCATTGTACCTTCTCCTCCTGTTCGCGGTAATTCGACCACTATAAAATATATCCAATAAAACCGCACAATATTGACTGTAACGAAAAATGTACCAGTAAAAACTCCGTAAAATAAAACCACTTCTTTTCTTTCTGAACTTTATAAACTGTGTGTGTTGCTTTAATTCCTTTGTTCTTTTTTATATAATAATGATTGACAATTTATGTATATAGAAAATTAACATTTCATTATTCTTGATTTTTATATACATTGATTAATGGGAAATTTAGGGGAGTTGCCATACTGTCTCAAACATTCTCCCCCCCGGTGAACGAAGTTCTCAGCTTCATGAAGTCTTCTTGTTGCGACGAACTGCTTAACTGGTCAACGTAACGTAAAGCCAATGTTAAATTCCATGCGTGCCTCATGCCGACCCTGGTGATTGAATTCTTCTACTATTTTGTCTCACATGTAAATAGAGAGAACATTAGTAAACAACATGGAATATGGAACATATGGATTCTACGACAAAGTAAACAAATGGACGACACAAACAGTGACAATAATATCGCTGTCCCTGTCTGGCTCCTATAGTGAGTTACTGTCTGGACTACTCCAGCTCCAGTAATCCATTCATCGAAGTAAGTGTCAATCGTCGCTTTGCTCGGTTCGGTGGTGTTTTTTTTTTTGTCGTGAATTTTTATTTGTTTTTATTGTGATGTTCCTGCCTCCACAATTGGATTTCAGGTGAGTTATGTTTATGTTTTTTATTGTAATTATCCTATGGTATATGCATTTGTTGTGATTGATTGTATTTTATTGTTTTTCGCGGCGTGTGTGGTTTTCGCGGTCGGTGTGTGCGGTAAAGGGGTGGGTCGTACCCAAGTTCTTTCGATTCTAACAAGTGAGTTCCGCATTAAGGAACCGAATGAGGTTATTTTTGTGGTTTTGATTACAAATTTTTTGTGATTATGGTGTTGGTTAAAAGGAGTGAACTGTAGTAGTGCAAGAATTGTGTTGTGTTGACAAGTGAAAAGAAGAAATATGGTGTATTGTGTTGTGTGTGTGTTAAACGATGGTAGACTTACGGAATACCAGTTGCGTTCGGTGATAAGGTTTTTTACTATTGATTTTTGATTTTTGATGAAGTGGTTAACTGGTGAATTAGTGGACTATTGTGGTGTTGTTTAGTGAAGAGTTGAATGAACTGTTTGTGTTGTGTAGTGTTGAATTAAAATGAAATATGTTTAAAGTGTTGTGTTGTGTTGAATTATCTTTACAGTGTTGTGTTATGTTGTGAAATGAAATATCTTTACAGTGTTGTGTTGTTTTGTGTTGTGTTGTATAAAATTAATCTATGGTGTTGTGTTGTAAAGCAACACGTGGTTGTGTTGTGGTGATTTGTATATTATATTCTAATTGAAGCTTGTTGTGTAATAAAAATGTTGACTGTTGGTACTTTTAGTTGTTTTTTTTTTTTTGAAGTGTTGGTGTTGGTAGTTTTTGTGTTGATGTTTAGATCTGCGTTGACTCTATTGTGTTGTTGCAAGGTAGGGGACAAAGTTTCGATATTGGACGTTTTAGGGTTGTGCTGTTGGTTTTGATGGATACCACACGAACTAAATTGTCCGGTCCGGGGTGTAGAGTGGTAACCCGTGCTAGACTCCATTTTAGTGCCGGCAATCTTTCGTCCTTTATCAGATCTAAGTCCCCTATGCTGATTGTCGTGGGAGTGACCTTAGTCCACTTCGGGCGCTGTTGGAGTCTGGACAAATACTCGTTGCTCCACTGTTTCCAGAATGACTGGAGTAGCGTCTGGACCCGTTTCCACCGGTCCAGGTGGGTAATTTTCTCCAAGTCATATTCTGGCTGTGGTGGAACTACTAACGGCTCTCCTACTAGAAAGTGTCCAGGCGTGATTGGTTGCATGTCGTTGATGTCATCTGACTGAGGACACAGCGATGTGGAGTTCAAGCACGCTTCTATTTGGGTAAGAAGGGTGGTGAGCTCCTCGAATGTCAGGCACTGGTTTCCGGCCACGCGTTTCAGATGAAACTTTACTGACTTCACACCAGCTTTCCATAAGCCACCAAAGTGCGGGGAAGCCGGTGGAATGAACCTCCATCTCGTTCTTCGTTGGCTAGCGACTCTGCTATCATCTTCCAATCCGCCTTCGCCTCTCTTAACTGCCGCTGTAGTTCCAAATCGCCTCCGACGAAATTTCGCCCACAATCGCTAAACAGCTCCCGGCATAACCCCCTCCGAGCAACAAATCGCCGAAAAGCTGCCAAGAACGCCTGTGTTGTCATGTCACTGACAAGTTCGATGTGTACAGCCTTCGTTGCCATGCACACAAATATGGCGAAGTAACCTTTTAGGACCTTCGCGTTTCGTCCCTTCCAGGTCTTCACGTCGATTGGGCCAGCGTAATCCACTTCGGCGTGTGTGAAGGGCCGAGAAATCTGCGTCCTTGCGGTGGGAAGGTTTCCCCTTAACTGTGCCAATGGCCTTGACCTAAACTTGAAACAAATTGTGCATTCGTGAATGACCTCTTTAATAAATGTTTTCCACTTTGAAGGCGGTGCTCTAATCCAGCATAACGTGATGACTGAATCGGTCCATGCCCAAACATCAACTGTTCCTAACTTCAGTATTTGTGTTGTTTCGTGAAGCAACTTTGCCAATAGGACAGCTCCACAGAGTTCCAGACGCGGCAGAGTGATTGTTTCCAACGGAGCAACTTTGGTCTTGGCCATCAGCAAATGCATGTGCACCTGGTTGTTTTCGTCGAGGACGCGTAAATAGACCGCCGCTGCGTACGCCTTTTCCGAAGCATCGCTGAATCCATGGACTTCGATCTTCCTGCTGCTTTTATTGGTGTTTATCCAACGTGGAATTTGCAGCCTTTCGATCGATGGCAGATCTTCACGGAAAGTAAGCCACTCGTGCTTCAGCTCTGTTAGAACCGGCTTATCCCAATCCAATCCTCTGCTCCACAACTACTGCATCATAATTTTTGCCTTAATCGTGCAGGGTGCGATCCAGCCCATTGGATCGTAAAGCTTAGCTATGGACGATAAAATTGACCTCTTCGTCACGTCGCCATCGCTGAACCTTGCTACCCGAAATGAGAAGACATCGGAAATTGGTAGCCACTTAATCCCAAGTGTTTTGATGTAGCCTTTTTCTTCGAAGGGCACGGAAAAATCTACCTCGCGGTCATCAGGCGATGTGTGCTGCAATACCTCTTCCGAGTTGCTGACGAACTTCCGAAGATGAAACCCGGCTGTTGCCAGAAGTTCACTGACTGCCTTTAGTTTGTGCTGTGCTTCCTTAACGGTATCCGGTCCTGTGATCACATCGTCGACATAAGTCTCTTCCCTGATGATGGATGTAGCTACTGGAAAGTTCGATGCTTCGTCGTCCGCTAGCTTTAAAAGGACTCTGATTGGCAGAAAAGGTGCCGATGCTGTCCCAAACGTTACTGTCTCTAGACGAAAGATCTTCAGGTCCTTGCTGATCTTCTTCAGTCTGGCTGAACTCTCCACAGAATCAACTGGTAATTCGCGTCTGGGATGTCTATCCGGATCTGGCGGTACATCTTCTCCACATCACCAGTGAAGGTAAACCTATATTTCCGCCATCTTAAGACAATGTCGATCACATTTTTTTGCATCTTCGAGCCCACCATCAACATGTCATTCAAGGAAGAGCCAAAAAATGGTTTGAAAGTTGCGTCGAAGACGACTTTCAACTTTGTGGTGGTACTGGATTCCTTAACGATGGCGCGATGGGTTATAAAAAAATGATATGGAGTTTTGAGTATGTCATATGACTCCTCCACTGGGGTCATATGGCCGAGTTGGAGATACTCGTTTATACATTTGGCATACTCCATGTGTTGTTTCGGGTTATTTTGGAGTCGCTTCTCCAACTGAAGGAACCTTCTGACTGCACCTTCTCGTGTTGGGCCCATACTTGGGTATTTTCCACCTTTAAATGGCAGACAGACCTGGTACCGGCCATCAGGTAAGCGCGTCGTGTGGTTTTTAAAGTGTTCTTCACACTGTTTATCCTCCTCCGCTTCAAATTTTTCATACGGTTCTTCCTCTATTTCCCAGAATTTTCGAAGAGTTGTGTCGAGGTCCAGTTGGTTGACGTAGCTTTGGACCTTTCTTGGTATTTCCCAAGGAACCTTCCCTAGCAGGATCCATCCCAGTTGCGTTTTCTGTGCTATCGGCCCCAAGCACTCGCTGCTTTGCACCACGTCTCCCAAGATGATATCTGGGTATATGTCGCTGCCAAGGAGTAAGTCAACCTTTGCGTGGATGTTGAACGTTGGATCCGCCAGCTGTAATCCATCCAGGTGAGTCCAATTATTGAAATTAATTTTGTGGGTCGGAAGAAGCCCAGTCAGGGATCTGAATACGAGGGCTCGCATAGTACCTGCGAAATCGGAGGTCATTGATCGGATTTCTAGATCGACGATCTTTTGTAATGATCCGCTGCTGACCCTCCCCAGCCCATTAACCTCAATAAATGTACGTTTTGCCTTTAGGTTCAACCTTTGTACTGCTGTTTCGGTTATGAACGATGCCTCAGATCCAGGATCGATCAAGGCCCTCAGCGTTAAACCACCTCCGCTCGATGATCGAACTCTAACCAACGCCGTGGCCAGCAAAACCTGCGTATCGGCGTGGATGTGAAAGCTACTCACATGGGGGTTCGATGAAGATTGTGTGGGTTGCGGTGGTTGAAATTCTGGTGCGTTTGGGTTGACTGTCGAAACTTGGTATGTGTGAGTTTGAGTGTGTGGATAAGTGGTGGCTATTTGGGTCGAACTACGTTGAAATGTGTTGTGTTGTGTTGGTGTGGTGTGTGGCGCTGGTACTACGTTGTGTTGTTGGTATGGGTTGTGAGAACTGTCATGCAGTAGTGTGTGGTGACGTTGCTTGCAATAGTAGCAACACTTCGGGCTTGGGCACCTCTGTTTGAAGTGGCTGTATGCAAGACAATGCTCACATACCTTTACGTTGTAAATAGTGCGTCTCCGCTGGCCAACCTCCATTTGCAAGAACTTCTTGCACTCCCTCAATGCGTGTTGCCCTTTGTGACACACTCTACAACTCACGTTCCTCGTTTGGACATCCTGCGTATGGAAAACTTGGGCCACCGACTTACCCCTGCTTGAGCATGCGGGAGCTGCTTGCTGCTCAACCGCTTCCAAAGCCCTAAAACGTGATCGAAGAAAATCAAAAAATTCTTTCAAGGAAGGCAACTCTGACTTGTCCCCCAATTTTTCTTCCCACAGCTGTTGAGTGGCACTAGATAGCTTTTGGAGGATAATGAAACTCAAAATTGTATCCCACTGCCTTACTGGAAGCCCCAAATTTTCTAGCGAGTGGAAAATCTCCTGGGAAGTATCTAGGATGCACTTCAAGTTCGTTGCCGATTCGCTGCTGAAGGAGGGTTGACCGAAAAATAGCTTGAGCTGAGTGTTGACTAACACTCTCTTGTGGTCGTAGCGCTCTACTTAAATCTCCCACGCCTTCTGGTAGTTCTCCCTATCGATGGCTAAGTGCAGTAGTAGCCTTTCTGCTTCCCCGTTGACGCTGGACTTAAGATAGTGCATCTTCTGAACCTCAGAGAGTGACGTGTTCGTGTGGACCAAGCTGACAAACATATCGTGAAAGGACCTCCACGATTCATAACCCCCAGAAAACGTTGGCAATGTAATTTTCGGAAGCCTAAGCGCATCATACCTATGACCATCATGGACGCTTAATGTGGATTCCGCTGTTGACTTCTCGGTGTCAGCCTTCGTAGGCTTCAACTTGTCCATTGCATCCATTAGTGATGACTTGTAGTCAGCGTAGATCTCCAGCATGTCATCGTATGCTTGGGCTAATTTTTTGATGTCGCAGCCTTCCCCAAGTTTCCCGGCGCCCACAATTTCCTCATTATATTTTTCGGCCAGCTGCATGGATTTCTCCATCATTTCTAGACGCGTCTGCAGATAATTTACCCTCTGCAGCCTCTTAGCGTCAGCCTTCCCGAAATTTTCGAAGTCCTGCTTGAACCGGGCCAGTAAGTTCAGTTGCAGCGTACCGTAAGACATTTTTTGTATATGTATGTAATTTATCTCAACAGCTACCTTAATCTATGCACTTACTTGCAGTATTCCAGTGCTCCAGACCTCGAATGTAAAATTGCCAGTTCAAGTTGCTGCTGCCAGATGCTGAAGGGACTCTCTCCAGAAGAAAAAATTACACGGCGCGGGATTTTGTTAAGTTAAAAAAATTTTTTTTTATTATTTTTACGAAAAAACCGACACACACACTTGATTTTCTTTACCTAAGTAACTTTTGCTTCACTTTGTAATTGTTTCCAAAAGTCAAAAATGTATTTTAAAATTGTTCCAAAAAATGTCTCTCAGTGTACCGCCGCACTACACTTTATTTACTTTTTGTTCTTTAAATTGTTGGCTCGAATAGACCAAAATGTTCGCGGTAATTCGACCACTATAAAATATATGCAATAAAACCGCACAATATTGACTGTAACGAAAAATGTACCAGTAAAAACTCCGTAAAATAAAACCACTTCTTTCCTTTCTGAATGTTATAAACTGTGTGTGTTGCTTTAATTCCTTTGTTCTTTTTTATATAATAATGATTGACAATTTATGTGTATAGAAAATTGACATTTCATTATTCTTGATTTTTATATACATTGATTAATGGGAAATTTAGAAGAGTTGCCATACTGTCTCAAACATCTCCACTCACCGTCTATGCAGACGGGACCAAAGATCGCTCGAAGAACTTTTCTCTCGAAATAACCAAGGGCATCCTCATCCGGTTTTGTCAAAGCCCATGCCTCTGCGCCATACAGCAGGACTGGGATGATTAGTGTCTTATAAAGAGTTACCTTAGTAGTTCGAGATAGGGCTTTGCTACTCAATTGCCGTTTTAGCCCATAGAAACAACGATTGGCAAGAGTAATTCTTCGTGTGATCTCCCTACTGATGTCATTTGCGGAGTTCACCATAGAGCCTAGGTAGACAAAATCCTTTACTACCTCAAAATTATATCTGTCTATTGTGGCGTTCTGTCCAAGACGCCGATGTTGGGTGTCCTTTTTTGTAGACAGCATATATTTTGTTTTGCTTTCATTGACCGCTAGACCCATCTTTGCTGCCTCGATCTCAATACTCGTAAATGCCCCATTGACGTCCCGCTGAGTTCTTCCGATTATGTCAATGTCATCGGCATAAGCGATTAGTTGTACAGACTTGTAAAAGATTGTACCTCCAGTGTTGGCTTGTGAGTTTCGTACAATTCTCTCAAGTACTATATTAAAGAGATCGCATGATAGCGCGTCACCTTGTCTAAGACCTTTCCTGACATCGAACGGTTCGGTGATGTTCTTACCGACTTTGATGGAGCAGCGAGAGTTCTCCATCGTCATTCTGCACAAACGGACGAGCTTGGCAGGAATGCCAAGACTAGACATGGCTCTGTATAACTCGTCTCTATACACGCTATCATAGGCAACTTTGAAATCGATAAAGAGGTGGTGCGTATCGATTTTGTATTCATGGGTTTTTTCCCAGATCTACCGTAGTGGGAATATTTGGTCAATGGTGGACTTTCCCGGCCTGAAACCGCACTGATAAGGACCTATCAGGTTGTTGACGATCGGTTTTAGGCGTTCACATAATACCACAGACAGGATTTTATATGCGATGTTGAGGAGACTTATACCTCTGTAATTGGCGCAGTTCAGAGGGTCTCCTTTCTTCAGGATCGGGCAAACGATGCTGAGGTTCCATTCATCGGGCATACTTTCGTCCGACCAGATTTTACAGATGAGCTGGTACATGCTCCTTACCAACTCATCTCCTCCTGCCTTGAAAAGTTCAGCTGCAAGGCCGTCGGCTCCAGCAGCTTTGTTGAATTTGAGTTTAGATATCGCTATCCTCACTTCATTCTGATCGGGTTGACGGGAATCTTGACTGCCATCGTCACTGTTGAATGGCTCATTCTGCCTGACAGCGGAATATTGGTCATCATCGCCGTTTAGCAGTCTGCAGAAGTATTCCTTCCATATCCTCAGCACCGACTGCGATTCCACTACTATGTTGCCATTTTCGTCCCTGCAGGCTTCTGTTCTGGCTTTGAAACCCTGGCATGTTTGTTTTACCCTTTGGTAAAATTTTCGAACATTATTCCTGCAATAGAGTCTCTCAATCTCCTCGATCGAGCACTTCTCATGCTCCTTTTTCTTCTTTCTGAGAAGTCGATGTTCCTCTTTTCTCCTGCGCACGTAGAGCTCGTAAGCAGCTCTAGTCCTTCTATGCAGCGCCGCTTTGTACGCCTCTTGTTTTGCTGCATGTGCTTGCCGGCATTCCTCATCAAACCAGGGGTTTCGTTGTGGTGGGCGAGAGAAACCCAGTACATCAGAGGCGGCATCTCTGATGGCTTGTTGGCAACACTGCCACTGGTCTTCCGCATTTGCTGCTAGCGGCATAGGACTTAGATTGAGATTAATAGAAACACGATCGGCAAAGGTTCTGGCGGTCTCTTGCGATTGTAGCTTTTCGACGTCAAATTTCCTCACAGTATTTCGTTGATTTCGCACCGTTATGGATATGCGCATCCCTACCTTGGCTACAACTAGGTAGTGATCCGAGTCCACGTTGGCTCCTCGGAAAGTCCGGACACCCAGAATACTGGAAGAGTGCCTTGCGTCGATCGCAATGTGATCGATTTGGTTGACGATTTTTCGATCAAAGGAGAGCCATGTTCCTTTGTGAATATCGAGACGTGGGAACCGCGTACTAGCTACGACAAAGTTTCGCCCCGCTGCAAAGTCGATTAGCCTGAGTCCGTTGTCGGATGTGTTGTCGTGCAGGCTGTGCTTTCCGACCACGCTACTAAACACGTCCTCTCTTCCTAGCTTTGCGTTAAAATCACCTAGGATAATTTTAACGTCGTGGCTAGGGCATTGCTCATATGTCTTGTCAAAGAGTTGGTAGAAGTCGTCCTTCGTCGCGTCGTCCTTCTCCTCATGAGGGGCGTGATCGCATATTAGGCTAATGTTGGCAAATTTAGCCTTGATACGGATAAAAATAAGGCGCTCGTTCACATGCCTGAAACTCAAGACTTCTTGCCTAAGTCTGCCTCCAATAACAAATCCGCACCCGAATAGACGCTGTCCTTTTTGTCTGTAGCAATCGCCGTAGTAAATGCCGCAGTTTTTTATACTCCTTTTGCCCGGCCCATCCCATCGCACTTCTTGGAAGGCGGTAATGTTTGCTTTGAGACACTCTAGGGCCTCCGCAAGTTGTTCTGCTGCACGTGGTTTGTAGAGGGACCTAACATTCCACGTGCAGACACGAAGATCGTTGTCCTTTTTACGTTTGCTTGAGCCGTCAACAGTAAATTCATCCAGGCTGTTCGTTGCTTCGTAACCGAAGGTTTTTTACGTGGTAGGGAAGTTAACCCGACGGCACAACCCCCAACCTGGAGGACCAGATCGTTTTTTAGCAACCCCTAGGACGAGGGGCCGGATACACCGATGTCAGTAACCCACTTCGGAGATATGAGCGCTGCCGTTGGCCCATTAATAGTTCATCCGCCACCATCTCTTTTTCAATACCCTGACGTAGTATTGAAAATCCTTACAGACCTCAGCTTCAAATATGTCGAAGAAGCTCCGGTAAGGTTTCCGCTGGCCTGTAGACGTCACCGTTGATTCCATCGGGAGAATTCATCCGCCGCACGTCCTCCTTCTGAGGACCTCTTGTTAGACTTCTGAGACGCATATTTCAGCCGATCAGGTCAACAAGAGATGCCTCGTCCGGTTAAACATATGCGCGCTGAAGTTCACCCAGATGTGCTTACGCAGGTCCGAGTGTTCAGCTACCCATATATCGTCAGACCCAGCATACGCTCATCGTTAGTTTACTATCAGATAGCTATCCAGCGGGCACCACGGGGAGGTGATGATGCGATTTTGCCCACCATTATTTCATTAGCAGACTATAATGAGGACTATGGTCTGATAATTTTGAAAGAACTTTTACCAATTAAAGGAACCGATGGGATTTACCGCAAAAATGACGCTATATATATTTTTCAAAATTACCAGATATGAAAATGCTTCGATGTACAAAGATACTTAAAGATGTAACATGCAAAGAAACTTTGTTAGGATTAATTGAGAAAGCTCATCTCAAGAAAAATCATAGATGAATAGACGAAACGTACTTAGAGTTATAAGATATATACTATTTCCCAAACCTTAGATTAGAAATACATAAATACATTAACAACTGTATCTTTTGCAATATGTGCAACCGCCATCCAATTAAGCCAAATTTAATGGTTTCTGAGACCCCGAATAAACCAAACGAAATTATTCATATAGACATATGGTTTTTCAACAAAAATAATATGTTTCTGAGTTGTATTGATAAATTTACTAAGCACGTATCCATTCACCCCATTACAGACAGAAATTCTATTACAATAGTTGACATTTTAAAGCACAGATTTGCAACATTAGGAAAACCAACTAAAATAGTAGCCGATAATGAGTTCAAAACAGCATACATTAAAAGTTTCTTAAGCCAGAAAGATATAATATACCATTTTACATCCCCGAATACCCATACAAGCAACTCTGTAATAGAACGATTTCACCTAACTCTAAACGAACACATAAGATTATTTAAACTGAATAAAGAAAACAAAGATACTGATGAGAAAACATTGGTTTTCAAAGCAGTTGAAATATATAATGACACTGTTCATACTACCACAAAACATAAACCCAACGATCTTCTTTATTCAACGTTAAATGCGTCAGAATAGGAAAATCTTAAGAGACGCGTACAAGAAAATAAAGAAAAAAGAATCGATAAGATAAATGAGACGCGGGTTGAACCTCCTAATTATCAAGAATTAGAACTTACTAAAAACTTGGGTTTTTATAACATTAAATACCTTCCTCGTTATATAATAAAAGACATTAAAGAGAAAGGCAAAACATATTTTAAAGACAAGGACGGATACAAACGCGACAGACAAATTATAAAAAGGACATAAAAATATCAAAACCAAATTAAAAACGTAGAATTTAACCCAAAACTAACAGGTAGAGATTATTCTAACAGAAAAAAAGTAGGTAAAAGAATGAAAAACTCTACCAAATCAAAGCCATAGGCAAACTTATTATCATTCTTTATTTATTATGAAAACGATCTTTAATTTTTTGTTTGTTTTGTTTAACAGATGTATGTAACTATAAGAAATAAGTTACTAGAATATACACAAAATATGTACAATATACCTAAACATCTATAGGAACAAATGTTGCAGTCAAACTTATGAAAATTGTAAGCAACCAATAAGCTACAGCTAAGCTAACTTAAATTTGTAACGTAACATAAAACTTTATTAAAAAAAAAAAAAGAAATATTGTTCAAATAATTCAGTCTTATATTATTTTATTATTACCAAAAATAAAATATACACATACATGTATTTAAGATATTGAGATACCACCTTATTTTTCATATTTGTTTAATATTAATCATATACAAATGTACATATTATGTACATTAAAACATATGTAAATTATATTTATCTTTAAATTTGCTTCTTTATTACTATATTAGATAAGTGTACTATTAAAAAAAAATTTAAATCAACATATAAGTATAAAATAACACTCATACGACACAGTGTCTCTATCAAAATACTAATGGACTTTCACAAGGTATCAACATGTTCTGTCCATACTATAGCGGGAGGAGTTACATTATCTACTTTACTATGAGTAAAGTAGAAGTGCAACCACAGCCGCAAACGTTACTAACGTTATCAGCATACAGTAAGATTTCAAGCAACACACCATAAATAAACATGTTTTCGTCTGTCAACTGTTTCAACTGTATAAAGCTGAAGAGAGTTGGTTGATCACACACATGTTGTTGGGCTGTTATTTTCTATGTTATTTTTCTATGTTTCTCTTTTACGTTTACTGTATATAAAATGTACTGTAATGATAATGTTTTATGTTATAGTAAGAATTGGAATAGTGAGTCAGTTCATTTTTGGAGTCCTACAAATAAAGAACGTTGTATGAAAAAAATAACTTAAAAGTGTTTTATTTGGAAAAAGAAAGTTGAGAGTGGAAAAAATAAATTCACTCTGGGTGTATTTAGTGAGAGCATCGTTGACATATACAAAGTTGCGTTGACCTTTGCTGCCCCTGTTTTTGCTGCTTCTGCTACCATGATAAACCGAGTGCAGGTTTTGTTTCTTCTTCTTCATCTCTTGCATAATCCGCTGTTTGAGAGCGAAGTCGGAGAGTTGCACGCATATGATCGGCTTGCTTGAAACTCCGCTGTTCGCATTTTTGCCGTTCTTTTTTTGAACATTCTTCACGTAGCACATAGTGAATTGGTGGTCAGCTACATCGATATCCATAACATCTCGAAAGAAATTCTGTGCAACATTCATTGAGCTGTTGTCGTTAACGTCAGATAAACCAACGATATCAATGCAGTATGGGGGTGTATTCTGTTGTTGCCTATTCAGTCTGGATTCCAGTAAATGTATTTTGGATTTAAGAGTAGCGCGTTCTCTTCACGCAGTTCGGTTAACGTCTTTAGGAACTCTTTGTTGATTTCTTCCAAATTAGAAAGCTTCATGTAGATCATTTGAAGTGTAAAATCGCCAGGTGGTTCGATTAATTTAGGTTCTTCATTGTTCGTTTTCTTTGAGTTACTTGCCGCTTTATCCCTTTTTGGCGAATCAGTGTGATTATTTGCCAGAGACGATAGGGGTAAATTAAGAGATCTTCTACTAACTACAGTGCATTTATCGCATCGAAAAGGTATTCCACTATATTCATATATTTAAAGTCCTGCTCGAATATATTTACACAGGCGTCATGAAATAGCCCTTTGCAGTCATCACAAGACACTTTTAAAACGCAGTTTCTTTCAACTTTTTCGGAACAAACCGGACAACCCATTTTTAAATCGCGAATGTAAAAGTAGCTTTAAAATGAGATGCGCACCCCACGACACTCAGATCACGACTAAGAGGGTTTATTTCGTGCTGAAATTGTGCTCAACTCTTGCCATATGCTTACTTTCAGATACGCTTTTATGTGCATAATTCCAATGCAAACAAAACATAGAAATCATAGAATAATATTTAAAGTGCAGAAAGTATTTCATATTCTAATCTGGCAACATGGGTTTTGACAACTGTCGACAAAAGTGCAGCCTAGTAAGGTATAGGTGAACTAATTTTCAAATCATGAAAATAGATCCAAATGAAAAGCAAGATCTCGCATTGTTATTGAAATGCATACATACCAATGATCTATCATGGGTGATAATAAAACACGGCTATTGTTTCGTTCAATCTTTAAGGAGGAATTGAACACATCGGAATGCGCTCATTTGATGGAGCGTGCTTGTGTCAGAGGGACACGAAATTTGTGAGTATTATATTTTAAATTTTTAATTCTACATTTCTAATATTGTATTATGTACACAATTTACATAGAATATTAAACCAGCACAATAGATATACGATTTAATGTGTTTAATATCGTGCCGGTACTGCCATCATCAACAACAATTACACGCTTTCTCCGATAGCTCTGAGCGTGCATATGGAGTCTGCATTTATGTGCGTTCAATTCAACAGGATAGTAAGGTGGCTGTGCGAGGCGAACCCCACAGGCGGATCAGTAGAAATGCGGTGAAGTGGGAGGGTTGTGATCCCTTGTTTTCGGATCATAGCCTCGCTGATAAAAGGAAGAAGAAGTAAGGTGGCTGTGCGCTTGTTGGGTTCAAAGTCGGTTGCCTTGGTCAAAAATATAAGCTTACCACGACTTGAGCTTTGCGCTGCACATTTGATGGTTTATCTTGTAAAGCGTATCAGAGACATATTTCAAGATTGGTTTGAGAGTGTGCACTATTGGACGGACTCAAGCATTGTCATCGCATGGTTATCATCTGAGTCTCATCATTGGCAAACATTTGTGCCAAATCGAGTGGCGGCTATTCAAAGTCTTTCATCGGTTGAACAGTGGCAGGATGTAAGGACAAATGACAACCCTGCAGACATAGTGTCGAGAGGAGCTAGT
Source organism: Brachypalpus laphriformis (assembly GCA_945910035.1). NCBI lineage: Eukaryota > Metazoa > Arthropoda > Insecta > Diptera > Syrphidae > Brachypalpus > Brachypalpus laphriformis. The sequence continues at coordinate 50,274,123 of OX246755.1, read as the reverse complement.
CCAAGTGAGTTGAGTGCTGTGGTTCTCTAGTACTAACTTTCTGGCATTGCCTCGTGAGAATTTTCCCAACGGCAAGCCTATTTTCACTGTGGATGACGACTTGCTGGAAAGAAAACCGATCAAGCGCATATTTTCCGTCCAACAAGAAATCGATCTTACTAACACTATTAAACATAGATTTGATTATTTGAGTGTTGTAAGGACTACCGCTTACATCTTCAGATTTTGTTATAATGCATTTGCAAACGCAAAGAAGAAACCAAGACAAACGGGAGAACTTACAACATCGGAGATGGATGGAGCTCTTCGCTGCATTTTAAAGCTTGTGCAAGCTAGTCAACATTCAAATGAAATCGCATTGCTGGAGAGAGGGAAACCAATCGCTGCTAGATTACACATAATTTCATTTAGTCCGTTTGTTGATGAAGGAGGATTACTTCGCGTCGGTGGAAGACTTAATAATGCAGAGTTGCAATATATAGCCAAGCATCCAATTTTACTTCCAAATAAGCACATTTTTACTAAAGTTTTAATCAAATATTTGCATGAAAAATACCAACATATTGGAGTTCAAGGACTAATTGGAATAATTCGTGAACAATGTTGGCCTGTTCATGCAAAACCAGTTGTTCGGAAAATTATAAGTAGTTGCATGTTGTGTGCTAGAGCGAACCCTCGTTTTGAAAATGTTGAAATGGGTAATCTTCACTCAGTCACTCCTTCTCGCCCATTTAGTGTCGTGGGCACAGACTTTTGTGGACCATTCATGGTACATTCTCGTCATCGTAGAGCTGCAGCTGCAAGGGCTTATGTAGCTGCTTTCATTTGTTTAAGCACAAGGGCAATACATATGGAACTGGTAGGAGATCTGTCTGCACCCGCGTTTCTGGGTGGTCTAAGGTGCTTCATAAGTCGCAGAGGGCTTTGCCGTGCGATTTACAGCGATAATGCTACAAACTACGTTGAAGCACATAACGAACTGAGAGTACTCTACGATTTGTTTACCTATCAAACAACGCGTTCCAAGATAGTAAAGGCTTGCTTAGAAGAGGGCATCGAATGGCACAACATACCACTTAGATCTTCCCACTTCGGTGGGATATGGGAAGCCGCCATTAAGTCGGCAAAGCACCATATGAAAGGGATATTGCACTTAGCTTCTATTACTTACGAAGACCTCAGTACTGTCATTGTCCAAATAGAAGGTATCCTTTACGTCCTCTTTCTCCCCTTTCCAAAGATCCTAACGACCTGCAACCGCTCACACCTGGTCACTTCTTGACAGGTACTTTACGTGTAGCGCTTCCTAAACCAGATTTAACAAACAAAAATATATCATATTTAAGTCGTTGGCAGCGAGTCCAGTGGCTGATGCAGCAGTTTTGGTATCGTTGGCAAACCGAATATCTTCACACCTTGAAACAACGCACCAAATGGTGGAAAAGATGTTCTTCACTTAAGGTAGATAACGTTGTTATAATCTAAGATGGTAATCTTCTTCCCTTAAAGTGGAAACTTGGAAGAGTTTCCTAAGTTCATCCTGGAGCAGATAATGTTGTTCGAGTAGTAACGTTGAAGACAGCCAACGGTATCACCAAGCGAGCAGTTACAACAGTATGCCAATTACCAGCTCTTGAAGTGCCTTAAGCTCTTCAAGAGGGGGAGCATGTTTCGTCAATTTTACAACTAATTCTATTTCAAGCAATTTAATTTTCTTATTCGATTTAGAACTTATCTAAACAATTTACAATTGAAAATTCATTTTTCATTACATCTATATTAAACATTGAATTGAACATTTAAACTTAACAGAAATAATTATACCAATTATTCATTCAGTATAAATTCGTATCGATATACAATGGCCATTTTATTTCATTTTAAGGTTAACTTCCTTCTTCTTGTGCATCTCGTATAGTAAGGTCATACGCCCTAATAACGTTCCTGAAAAGTCAGACTTTTGATTAATCTAAAATTACAGGGCTATATGCTTTAAACAATTACATACTATTAAATGTAAATTACTAAATGAATTTGTTCAGCAGTAATACAAAAAAAAAAATATTTGATTCTACAATGGAGCATTTTTCTGCGTGAATTACTGCACCTTCTTCTACTTAATTTCATAACTCACATCCCTTTGGGATGTGCATTCTATACATGTCTAGATATTGATATTATAGAAGGAGATTCTATACAATTTATTTATAAGAACTAATAAATTATTCTGTTTGATTCAGAAATAGTGAATTTCATATTTAAATTTGTCAGTACTGAGACACCTTATTTAAGATACCAAAAAGTGCAAGAGTGCTAAAATTGTTCGACAGTCCTTACTTGACAGCGCTGTTAAGTGCACCAAAACAGAAATCTATTTCTTACTAGATAATGAAAGGAGCTGAGTTCTTACTGTAGAAGAAAGCAAAAATCAGATACATTCATAATCATTCATTCAAATGTGTACCTGTATGAAAGTAATGAGAGTAGGCAAAGTGTGGAAGCTCAAATCTATATATGGGTATACTTACGTATGAATCACCTATTATTTAAATAAAACATTAAACGGATTTTAATAGAGTTTTTAGTGTTGTACACCTTATGTTCCTAGAAGTAATCCTAGGTATATATAATGTACCACCTGGATACAAAATCTTTATACAGTACCAAAACACAATATAAGTAAGGTAGCTACTTATCAAAATAATATCAGAACGTGTTCACAGATTTCAATGAAACTAATTTTGTTCCTGGAAGCATTTCCTTAGATAACACTGGTCTGAAAAAAAAAATGTTCCTTCGAATTGATCATGCTGGATATTATAGATTTGATGATACTGAATCTAAGCATAGTATTAAAAAAAATTAACCCCGCATAATTTTTTGTAATAAATAAAAAAATTATTAAAACGCAAAACATACATAATACAAACATACAACGAAAGCTGCTGAGTCATCTTGCGCGCGCAAATATTGTGGAACCAAAGCAGAAGCTTAGAACTCAAAGGAGTAGAGGGCTTTTAACTGGAAGTCGCGAAGCTCCTTTTTATTAATCTTCTACATGAACCACTCACAGTCTTTCCTAATTCAATGGGCCTAAGAACACACTACATAAAGTGTTAACTAGGCTAGATGATTGCCAAAAGATCGCCCCCACCGGGGCAAATTAACACTTCGTCCTTTCTAGGCAACGCAAACATCGTAGTCTCTTCATTCACAACAACATGCACAACTTGGTCCTCTGCAATAACCAGTGTCGCGACAACTAATGTCACCTCTACAGTTTCTGTCACCAGCTCACTCTTAACACCGATTCTTGCGGCACAATCTTAAGGTCCATTCACAGCTCAGCGACCTGCGAATGCGAATGAGCGAATTTTCGCCAATTTTGACATTTCATTCACAGCTGCTTTTTATTTGGTTTCTGAGAATTTGAGTTCCCACTAGTTTTGTAATTAATTGCCTATACGCAGAAAATGCTTAAATACATAAGGCGACTGTTATTAAGAAGGTAATATTTTACCCTACTTCGATAAATTTAACCACGATCTTACCCACCAAGAACAAAACAAAAGAACTGTGAGGTTAAACTCTCACGAATGTTTTGATCTCGGGAATGTGGGTTGCGTCCTACTTGTGTAGAATTGTGAATAAAAAGTTGACAGTTCGCAAAAAGCGTTTGCTTATTCGCGGAAAAATCGGCGAATTGTTAATTTCTTTTGGAATAGTAAAACTGCCAATGGCGTGCTTATAAATGTGCTAAAAACGCTATGTTCGCAGTTCGGGCATTCGCAAGTCGCTGATCTGTGAATGGACCTTTACTCAAACAACTAAGCGATCAGCACTGGCTCTGGCACACAGACGACATCTAAAAAGCAACAGAGTAGTCCCTCAAACAAACAAGACCAAACAACTGCACAAAAAAGAATCAGAACACCTCCTAATAAAAATATTAAAAACACCAGCACAAATAAAAAAAATAGAAACGAAAAACTAAACAAAACTAGATTCGTACTGGCTAAGCTAGCCTGACGAAATGAAATTCAATAACAGACTCGAAATACTGTCTACAGATGAACATACAGTCAACAAAGAACAAACAGAGAATGGGAAAAATAACAACAATGAAATAGAATCCTGAAAAGATCTCTTTTGATTTAGTGAAATGTTAATGAAAACGTCTGAACGTTTTGTGCCAAGTGATTTTATTTTACAAAATGCATCGGCTTAAATACTATTACAGAATAAATAAATCGTGGGAATATAATTATAGGAATAAAATGTGGGAATATAATTTCGGGAACAAACATATGGAACTGCTCGGTGGACGAAAGTCGCCACCTGCTGCGTCTCAGATTCGGCTGTAGGGAATGCAGGGTGGATGATAGTCGCCACCTGCTGCATCTCATATTCGGCAGAGTTGTAAAAGAATTAAATCATTTGAGAATGTAATTCAATAGAATTCTGAAATTCTGATTTTGAATTCATGACTTCATTTTTGCACTTGGACTTCAAAAATTAAGTCACCATTCATTTTGAGAAGTCTTTGATTGCGGCAATCATTTGAACCAATCAGAGAGTTGAAGTCACTGGAATTAAATCTTTGTGACTGCACCGCATTCTCTGAAGTCACATTGAAGACACTTGCATTCACTTAAAGTCATCGGCATTCAATTGAAGTCTTTAAGACTTCACTATTTCTTTAAGACTTTACACCAATTTCATTAAAGTCTTTAAGACTTCACACCAATTTCATTGAAGTCTTTGAGACTTCACAGTAATTTCTTGAAGTCTTTGAGGCTTCACACTAATTTATTGAAGTCTTTGAGACTTCAGTATATTTTGTGAAGTAAAAACTGACTATGAAAAATGTAATATGTACACAATGTAAAACAAAATGAAAATTTTCTTTTATTATTTTTGAATCATAAGTAAAAAAAATAAAATTAAATATTTCAATATAAGACTTTTCGCTTTGGTTTTCACGGTTTTAAATATAGTATACATATGTACTCCAAGTACCTGAAAATGTTAAATCATATCATACAATAGCAATAAGTATACGAGTGCACTGGATCTCACATTTTTCCCAAAAATGATTAAACCAAATCATTTAATTTGTTAACCTTCAATAGCAACAATTTCTCGAAATTGAAGTCTGAAACCGCTCCACGTCGAGGGGTGTTAATTAACCCAGCAATTGAAAATAGCCTTTCTACTGCCGCTGACGAAGGTAGGGGTGTATTATATTTGAAAAAGGCTTTCTTCAACGTCGGGTACCGATTTAACACTTCAATCGATGTGGAGGGCTGTGCGAGATATGCATAGAATTCATTTTCTGCAGAAGCATTCAAATTATTAAATGTTTCTAATAATTGATCTGGAATATTATGTAAAATGAATTTTCTTCGTATACATAATTGTAGTTTGTGTAGTTCTCTAGTTCATACCTGTAGTAGAAAAATCAAAAAATGAGATTTCAGGCGATTCTTCTATGCAATTTGTGGCATTTGGCTCTGAGTTCAGGTTAAATTCTGCATCAATTTTTTTCTTAAAAATACAAATACAAATATTTGGCGCAACAGCTCTTGAAAGTGCCAGGGCCTAGCTTCTCGCAACCACTCATGTTGTGTGCGTTATATTTTTCACACGAATGGAAGGGACCTACAGATTAGTGCCGTATCCGAACGGCGATTTGAGAAGCTTTTTCGTGACAACAATACTCTCGAATGTTTGTCAGACGCTCGCGAGAGGTGGGACCGTGAAAGAACTTTTTGGTGTTTTCTGGGATTCGAACTTGGAACCTCATGCGTAGTGATCCGACACACTAACCACTTACGCCACGGCGCCCACAAAGATCCACTTCAGTTTTACTGACGGACAGAGGACAGAAGAAACAATTGCTTCTTCTACGTCTCGCGTCAAGTGGAAATACTGCTGAAATCTTTTCACTAACGAATCTTCTACTTTTACAATGGTTCCCAATGGAAGGATCGTTAAAGGGTTATTCATTTTCATCTTTCTATATTTTGTTCTGATGGTTGCCAAAGTAGGTAGTAAGTAGCCGTAAAGCATTCCTTTTTCTCTTTGGAGAAAATCTAGCGCTTCCGAAATTGGTCTCAACAATTGAATCGGTGAGTGGAAGAACAGTATAAGCGCCAAAAATTGAATTTTGGCGTTAAATAACCAAAATGCTCTACATATGTAAATCTACCAATCAGCAAAATAATACTACATTAAACAGCCAAATGTATACAAAAATGGAATACGCTTTTCGCTGATTGTATGGAAGCGCAGTACAAATGCGTTTAGTTTTTCCTGTTTTTCTCAAAAGCGATATTTTGTACATGTACTGTTCTTTCACTCACCGATTCAATTGTATAAAATCCTGCAGGTAATCAAAGTCGAGATCAAAAAATGTTTGGACCTCTTACTTTCTGCATAGTTCATTTATCTTCTCCTTGAGTGAAAATAAATCTTTGATGGAATCATATAATGAGTTCCATCTTGTTACAACTGGATATTTCAGTCGACAGCCCAACACCGATACTATTTGTTCCGAAGTCTTAGGCCTATTGACCTTAGTCCATAGGCTTGTGCATTTTTGCATTATTTAAAAAAAAAGGTATATAGATATAACCTTATGGTATAAAAAAAGTACTACTTACATTTACATGTTTGCTATAATTTGAAGGGTTTTCCCGCAAAATATGCATAAAATCGGTTGAAGCAAGTAAATTCAGCGTATGTGTTGCACATTTTATATGCTTCGGTAATGAGTTTTCAAATAGTTCATTCCTCAACTCTGCTGTTTCCATTTCACTTTTATCAGAGCTATCACCAGTTACAGTATTTTTCCCAAGATGATTGGTGATACCGAACTCTCTAAACGCTTTCAGGAAGTTAGAGCCATTATCAGTTACTGTTGCCACAATATTATTGCAGTTTAATCCAAACATTGCATGTATTTGAAGGATGATGTCATTAATACGATCAAATGTATGTGACCCTGAAAAACGCTTACATACAATAGCAGCTGACTTTCTGTTGAAGGAATCATCTATCCAATGGCATGTATATCCGAAAAAGCTACGGTGTTTTGTAGACCATAAATCGGCAGTTGTGCAAAAGTGCTTGTTCATTGAGATAATAGTTTTCAATTTATCAATCATAGACCAATAAGTGCCATCTACAACCTTCACAGCAGTTGGTCGACTCATTACTTTTAACTCGTTATTTGTAGCATTGGCAAATCGTAGGAGGGACAATTTTTGTTTTGGTCAATAAAGGGGGCTACATGATTGATGTTATATTAAAAGCTAGTCCAAATAAGTTGTAAAAAACAAAATTAAATAAAAATACCTCATATATGGAAATCGGTTTTTTTTAAAAGTTTTTCAATATTCACATACCGTCATAAAAGATGGCACACCCTGTATGTATGTATATATGCTTGCTCTCTCAGAGGACAAACAATCATTAGTATAAAAAATCATTTGGATACTAGATGCAACTACAGAACTCAATCACCAAAGAGCTGTTAGTCATAAAAATATGAAAAAAAAATAAAAATGTTGTATGAAAAAGAATTTGTCAAGTGCAAAGTACTGATGCCAATTTATTTGATACGATTGCAGTCGAAATTCGTCAAAATTAGAAAATAAGGCACAATATTTTTCAAATCTTTGCCAAGCGATTTTGTTTAACAAATATTCCCAAAAACTTCTTTTTTTTTTAAATATGTAGCCCTCTTGAAATTCTCTTTTATTTCATATAATAACAAATAATTTAATGCACAGCACCTGTTTTATAACTTTGAAGAAGTTTCCGGATAATATAGCGCTGCCCATGCGATCATCTTCTACCGGTTGAACCAATTTAGAGGTCGACGGTAGTGAAGCTTGTGTTTCATTCGAATTTTTTATTTCACCAGATAGAATTGAAGATCTTGACCCACGTCTTATCCGTTTGTTGTCCACCGCAAGAGCATCATCAACATCTGGATACGGTCTCTTGTAATTCCGAGTCTCTTCTTCAATTATAAAGTCAGGATCTGCTTCATAATCATCCGACGAAAAATCACGGTCCGTATCCATAACGCAATATTACAATTAAAAAACCAAACACTTGTTGATGATACTCGGGCGCGACTAAACTGAAGAGATTAATTTTAGATCAATAACAAAAATGTTGGGAGCATAGATATTCCAGCTATGTAACTGTTCCCACTGTTTGTGTTCAAATCAATAAGTAAACATGTTTGTGCAACTGAGGCTCTTATTTCAAGGATTGGACAGTATTGAAAATGCCATCGATAACAATTTTACACGAATTATGCGTAGATGGGAAGTATATAGTTACCGAGAGCAATACAAACAATTTATAATAAAATTGATCGAAATAAGAAATGCATTGCGCATTGTTATGAGCCAAAATATGCCTACATTCGATGTAAGTCGAATGCTAGTTTCAAAACTTGGGACTTGTGACAATGCTATAATACTTTGTGAAAAAGCGATATTTGTATTGAAAAAATATGAAGATTATGACACTGAAGAGGAAAACGATGTAATAGATGTGACAAGTGAATTTATATACTTATATATAGTACATATATGTAATTAACAAAATAAGATAGTATCAAAACAAACATTTAACATTTTTTTAAAACATTTTCAGTGATTTTGAAGATATCAATAACTATGAGAGTGACATCGAATACTAGATATACTATACATATTTCTGATGTTTTATCTACCTACTCATATTCATTCACATGAAATATTCGGCTTTATTTTCTTAACTAATTAATTTAACCAATAGTAATAATGAAATATGTTCGTTTTCCACACATATTGAATTTTTCACTGCCAGTTTTTACTTCACAAAATGTACTGAAGTCTCAAAGACTTCAATAAATTAGTGTGAAGTCTCAAAGACTTCAAGAAATTACTGTGAAGTCTCAAAGACTTTAATGAAATTGGTGTAAAGTCTTAAAGAAATAGTGAAGTCTTAAAGACTTCAATTGAATGCCGATGACTTTAAGTGAATGCAAGTGACTTCAATGTGACTTCAGAGAATGCGGTGCAGTCACAAAGATTTAATTCCAGTGACTTCAAATCTCTGATTGGTTCAAATGATTGCCGCAGTCAGAGACTTCTCAAAATGAATGGTGATTTATTTTTTTAAGTCCAAGTTCAAAAGTGAAGTCAATTGAATGAATTCTAAAACGTGACGTATTTGGTGTGCATTCACGGAATGCATTACTAAAAGATTGCATTCTTTTACAACTCTGATATTCGGCTGTAGGGAATGCAGGGTGGATGATAGTCGCCACCTGCTGCATCTCAGATTCGGCTGTAAGGAATGCAGGGTGGATGATAGTCGCCACCTGCTGCATCTCGTGTTCGGCTGTAGGGAATGCAGGGTGGATGATAGTCGCCACCTGCTGCATCTCATATTCGGCTGTAGGGAACGCAGGGTGGATGATAGTTCCCACCTGTGGCATCTTTTGTTCGGCTGGAGTGAGTGTATCGTGGGAGAGTTAACGTGTACATTGCTGGGATAGTAGTAGTAGTAGTAGTAGTAGTAGTAAACAGTATATTTATTCTTAACAAAAAATGTTTAAAATATTCACTATAAACAATTCAAATTTAACATTTGTGTTGGTAAATATAATATTACGACAATGACCATATTAGTCGTCTGTCGGAAAGTTGGTTAATTAGATTTATTTACAGCGATACAAGTGAATTTAGTATTATATAAAGAGCACAATATAACGAAAGAACAAGTGACATATTTACGGATAACAAATGATAATACTTTTAATTGAATTCTTGAATGAGTACTTTTCTGTAAGACAGACCTATTTTCATAAAATTTGATAGTCTATTCCAATCATTGGGGTTTTCTCCATTAAGAATTCCTATTATTTCTTCATCAGTGAGACAAGTTTTTCCGAGGTAACGCAATCTAAATTCATTTAACACAGGACACCTGCCTAGAAAATGCTGGATATTCTCTTCTTCGCGCATATTGCATAGTGGGCATAAGGTTGACTCCCAATTTCCGAATCTACTACCGATAAGCCATAGTATATCATATCTTGCTATAAAAATCCAGATGATTTTGTTTAGATCATTATTGTCCGAAAAGTAAATTTGTCCTCTTGAATAATCCAAAAATTTGTAAAATCTCGTGTTACTCTCTACTGCTCTTTGTAGGTTTTCATGGTGTTTCTCAGCCTCGAGTTGTATAAGCAAATTGGTACTTTTTCTATTCCATTCTCGTAGAGATATTTCAGCATCACCCCAGCCTATTCCAAAACGGAGTCCAAGAATATTTAATTCTCTTACCCAGAACAGATTCCTTCTTAATAATTTTTTGGTCAGCTGGTTAGGTAATCGTATTTCATCATATACAAAAAGAGTTCTCTTTATATACCTTAGGTGTAAATCAAGGGTGTAAAAGTTGCCATCTTCTGCTCCTGTTTCTAACAACAGCGCATAGTTTGGAGTAGTAGTTTGTAGTCTTAATATTCTTTTTAAAAAGTAGCGTTGTAGTTTGTCCACCTATTCAAACATACCAAACCCCCAGACTTGCGCACTATAAGTTTAAATAGCTCTACTTACTGCCTGGAATAATCTCCATTTTGCGCTAAGTGGCATATTTTTTTTTTGCTAAGAAGCATTGCCATGTTGCATTAATATAACTTTTTGCTGCTGCGTTCCTTTTTGCTACATGCTGAGCAAAGGAAAGTTTTGGGGTCAGTATTACTCCCAGATAATTGTAGCTAGATACAACTCGTACACATTCTGCGTTAAAAGTCCAGTGCTCTCGATTAGATAATTGCCCTCCATTTCTAAAAACCATAATTTCAGATTTGGATAGATTCACTTCCAAGCTCCACATCTTGCAGTATTCCTCCAAGCGCACTATCATTTGTTGCAGAACTTTGGGATCATCCGCCAAAATTACCATATCATCTGCATATAATAACAGCCTTATCCTTAGAGTGTCGATATTTAGCCATCCTCCTAAGGCGTCATGAAGATCATTTATATACCACGCAAAAAGGAGTGGAGATAATAAACACCCTTGTTTTACTCCATAGTGAATCTCAAAGTATTCAGACATATCTTCACCTGTCCATACTGCTATTTGAGTGTGGGAGTATATGCGTTCAATAAGATTGATTAATTTTGTCCACACTCCGATTGTGTGCAGCTTGTAAATTAAGGCTTTTCGGCAGATTTTATCGAAAGCCGCCTTAAAATCGTGGTGTTTCAGGTGGACAATGGAAGCTAAATTGTAAATGTTGTCTACCGTGGAGTAATTTCTTCTGAACCCAGCTTGATACTCCGTCAACACATTATTTCTTTCCACCCATGCACTTAGTCATTTGTTAAGAATTCCCATCAAGATTTTTGCGATGCTATTCATAAAAGAGATGCCTCTAGTTTGCAGGTTGATTCGCGTCCCCTTTTTTGAAGATCGGTAAAACGATTGACTTATTGAGAGTTTCATCTACTGTGCCCACATTAATCATTCTGCTGTAGACAGACGCCAGCTGCTCCAAGAATTCGTTTGTGGCATTTATGAAGAACTCATAACTAATTCTGACTTCACCTGGTGCCTTGTTCATCTTTACTTTTTTTAATATATGCGCTACCTCTTCTACTGATACCACCTTATCCAACTGTTGGTCTTCTATTAGATTTGGGGTATATAGAAATCGATTCTCCAATTGTACTGGATTTAAAAGCGCGCTAAAATATATTTTGAATTCGGGAACGGAAACCTGAGAACAGCTTTTATAGCTTTGATTTGGAATTACTTTCGCCAACCTCCACCATTCTTTGCTATCTCTTATCATTCCCAGTTTGAAGTCCAATTGGTTAAGGTATAGTGTTTTATTTCTTCTGCAGAGTGCTTTGTATTTGTGTTGAGATTTCAAATAATTTTCTTTCGCTATTTGACTTCCAGTTTTTCGGAATGTGTTAAGCCATTTAAAAACCTTTTTACTGGCTTTTTCACATTTAGTATCGTACCATTTATGTTTCGACATAAGAGGTTTGGTATTGTAGCGATATTCTGGAGCACATTTTTTAATTAAATCACTTAGATCTTTGAGTTCAATTGTATCTTTTGTTGTTTTAATATCCGTAAGTTTTTTTTCAGTGTACCACCTTGATCAAAAAGTTCCCGGAATAAAAACCGTGTGGCACTCCCATCATTCCGATTTGAGTTCTGTTTTCTTTGTTAAGTTGGTACATCTGTTGTTGATATTCCCTCTAAATCTTAGCGTCATAGCTTGACATTTGAAAAAGTTACGTAGCCAAGAGTACATCTATCTCTGTGTGTGTTGGCGATTTTTTAGAAATGGATTTAAATTTGCAACAACGAACTTGTATTAAATTTTGCGTAAAAAACGGATTTAATGGTGCGCGAACGTTGGAAATGTTGGAAAAGCGTTTCGGCAACGATTCTCTAAAGAAAACGGTCGTTTACCAGTGGCACGAGCGGTTCAAAAGTGGTCGTGAGTCAATCGAAGATGATGAACGCAGTGGCAGACTTTTTTAGTCAAAAAAGAAGGCAATGCTCACGGTTTTCATGGATTACAACGGTGTAGTGCATCATGAATGCCATGCCAGAAGGCCAGACAGTAAACAAAGAGTATTATTTGGGCGTTATGAGACGTTTGTGTGAAGCAATTCGCCGAAAGAGACCAGAATTGTGGGCAGAAAACTCGTGGATTTTGCAACATGATAACGCACCGTCGCACAGTGCCATCATTATGCGTAATTTTGACGAGAAATGCAACAAATACCATCCAACAGCCACCGAATTCACCTGATTTGGCTCCCTGTGACTTCTTTCTGTTCAATCGAGTTAAAAAACCATTACGGGGAACGCGTTTCAGCAGCCGAGAGGAAGTAATGGAAAAATCGCAGGAAGCACTGATGGACATACCGAAAACCGAATATAAAAAATGTTTCGAAGATTGGATCAAGCGCTGGCATAAGTGTGTTGCAGTCGATGGGGATAACTTTGAAGGGGACAATATAGATTTAGATGAATAAACTTGTATTTTTAATTTTCTGAATAAATTCCGGGAACTTTTTGATCAAGGTGGTATTTTGGTATACCGTCTTTTTTCTGTCGGACCATGGTAGCTTAGGGAGTAGGTTGTTCTTAATAAAATACATGTCAGGAGCAGACAGCTTTAATGTTAATATTATTTGCATGTGATCTGACCAAACTGCTTCCGTTACAACAAATCTTTCCACATCCGACAACATTTCTTGGGAGATAGCACATATGTCATTCACCGACTCTAATAAACTGGAGATAAAGGTTAAATTGCCTTCTTCATCTCCTTTTGTCTTATCATTCAGAATTATAAGACCATTGTCAGAGCAAAAATCTAAAAACACTTTACCATTTGTGCTGACGGTAGTGTCTTTGGAGTGTCGTACTTCCAATCCAGCTATGAAAGATGACAAATAGAAACCCTCTTTATCCTGTTGTAACTCACCAATTCTAATATTTAAGTCTCCGACGACAATAGGGTTGGGCACGCTGTTTTCAGTGACAAAATTTGTTGCAATACCAAATTCTTCCCTCCAGTTCGCACCCCTTAGATAATAATATTTACTCCATCACTGTGAGCGAATTCGTGTCTTATTCCCTTCTTAACCAGATCTTTTTTTACACCATAAACACAACCGCCTATCGCTCTGCCATATCTACTAATCTAGTCGCTGGTCTCCAGTACGTGTAAAAATCCTTAAAATATTTGTTTGCTTGTTCAATTCTGTCTTCTAGAAGTGAAAATATTTAAAAGCATGTTACAAAATTAAAAAAGTGTGAATATTGGTACTTATTTTCAAGTCCATGAATATTATATGACATAATTCTTATTTCAGGTTGTAATTCAATATTTTGGGTACATTCATTATTAATAATTTTTGAGCCTGCATTGTAACTACTTATTAGTTTACTTTGGGATATATTTCTTAGTTTTTTCGGTTGATTTTTTCGATAATATCATAAAAGTTGCAGTTTATTGAGCTTATTTCAACTTTATATAGGTTTTCAAAGGTTTCTTCACCTTTTAAGGAGCCGCATACTAGTTCATTTTGCCTGTTCCAGGCTAACCAATGTTCGCCGATTTTCATTTTGTTGTTAATTACCCTTACGGTATAAAGTCGACTTGAGGAAAAAATGGACCTCTTTAAGTACCTTGCTGGGATAGCTGGAACCTCTCTGCAAGGCACTGCTTTGTGTGTGGTTTTAAGTTTACACATCCTCCCCAACGTTCAGATCCTGGAGCTCAAACATTATGTTTATCGGATTTAGAGTCTTCTTCGTCTTCCTTCTGTGGTAAACAATAAGAATTATAATATCAGCAACAGAAAAGCCAATAGCGATAAGTAGTCAGCGGAGTATTGTCATTATCATATGAGTCATGATGAGTTATTAAATTCGGCAAGGTTTGTTAAGTTTTCTGGTTTGCGATTCCCTTCATTAGTAGTTCTAAGTCATCATCACCTTGAATGATGAATTTATCTTTATTGGTTTCCTGAGCCGTATCTTGCAGTGATTCGTGATGTGGTAGCCTTAACAGCTGGCTTAGGTTAAGGGTTGGTAAGAATGATAGAGCGGAGTTTGTTGTACAGAAATTATGCCATTTAATAGTGATTGTTTGTTGTTCGATGACACTGTTCTGAGTTAATTTCAATAGCCCTTACTTACTTACTTAGGTGGCGCTACAGTTCGGGGTGAACCTGGGCCTCAACCAACAAGCCTCTCCATTTAGCTCGGTCTTTAGCTAATTGCCTCCAGTTGCGCACTCTAAGTTGGTCGAGGTCCCCTTGAACTTGTGCGCGCCACCTACGGCGAGGAGGTCCACTACTGCGTCGTCCCTCGGGGCTAGATTCGAAGACTCTGCGGGCCGGAGCGTTGGTGTCCATTCGCTCTATATGGCCTGACCATCTCAGACGTCCAATACGCACTTTTTTGACTTGGTCGATGTCGCTGTACAGCTCGTATAGTTCGTGATTGAATCTTCTCCTCCAAAACCCGTCAACGCAAACGGGATCGAAAATCTTACGAAGAATTTTTCTCTCAAAGCGACCAATGATATCTTCATCCTCTTTTAACAAAGTCCATGTTTCAGCGCCGTAAAGCAGGACTGGGATGATCAAGGTCTTATATAGAGTCTCCTTAGTTGTTCGAGATAGGGCTCTACTGTTGAATTGCCTTTTAAGCCCAAAAAAACAGCGATTGGCAAGAGTTATACTTCGATTGATTTCTGCACTGATTTTGTTTGTAGAATTTATAGCAGAGCCAAGGTAGAAAAAGTCCCTTACTACCTCGAAGTTATAGCTGCCCACTGTGACGTTCTGTCCAATTCATCGGTGTTGGCTGTCCCTTCTCGTTGACAGCATATGCTTGATTTTACCCTGGTTTATCGCTAAACCCATTTTGGGCGCTTCCGCCTCAATGTTTGCAAACGCACCGGTGACAGCCCGCTGAGTTCTTCCGATAATGTCTATATCGTCAGCGTATGCAAGTAGTTGTTCAGACTTGTGATAGATTGTGCCTCCGGTATTGGCTTGTGAGTTCCGCACAATCCGTTCAAGTACAATATTGAAGAAGTCACATGACAGCGCGTCACCCTGTCTAAATCCTTTTTTGATATTAAAGGTCTCGGTGAGGTAATTACCGACATTGACGGAGCAGCGACCGTTCTCCATCGTCATCCTGCACAGACGGACAAGTTTGGCAGGGATGTTAAAACTAGACATGGCTTTATAAAGCTCTTCTCTATAGATGCTGTCATAGGCGGCCTTGAAATCGATAAAGAGGTGGTGAGTATCGATTTGAAATTTTTGGGTTTTCTCCAGGATCTGCCGAAGTGTGAAGATTTGATCGATGGTGGACTTTCCTGGCCTGAAACCGCACTGATAGAGTCCAATCAGGCTGCTGATAAAAGGTTTCAGGCGTTCACACAATATCGCAGAAAAGATCTTATATGCGATGTTGAGGAGACTAATGCCTTTATAATTGGCGCAATTGAGGGAGTCTCCTTTCTTGTGGATCGGGCAAACGATGCTGATATTCCATTCATTAGGCATACACTCGTCTGACCAAATATTAGAGATGAGTTGGTGTATGCACTCTACCAATTCATCCCCAGCTGCCTTGAAAAGTTCGGCCGGTAAGCCGTCAGGTCCAGCAGCCTTGTTGGATTTCAGCTTGGATATTGCTATCCTCACTTCATTTTGGTCAGGTGGACGGAAATTTGAATTACCATCGTCTATGTTGAATGGTTCATTCTGCCTGACAGCGAGATGTTGGTCTTCGTCGCCATTATACAGTCTGCAGAAGTAGTTTTTCCATATTCTCAGCACCGATTGTGATTCTACTACGAGGTTTCTGTATGGGTATTGCTTCTCTGGTTTGTTTTGCTGCATGCACTCGCCGGCATTCTTCGTCAAACCAGGGGTTTCGCGGTGGTGGGCGAGCTCAATAGCCCTACTTCAAGCAATTTGGTACTGAGTACCATATGTTGGATTGAATGGATTTCTTCTTGTTGAAAGGCGAATATCCAGTGATTTGTGTAGTTGTGTAGCTGAATCCACATTTTTTCTAGGTTGGCGGTTTTGAGATTGCAATAGGGTGGTTTTCTGTGGTTGAGTAGATGTATTTCGCACTGATTTTCCGTAGAATGAGTATTTAAAATAGGATGTCGTTATTTCCGCTCATCGTTTTGTAGACATCTTTGGTATACTACTTGTGATACTGGGAAATATTGGTTCCTATATGGACTTAAGGCAAGAAACGGTATGGATGGTTGTATGAATACGAAGGCGTTGCCGTGTTGAACTGGTAATGGTCTCAGTTTGAATAGTTGAAACACTTGATTTCCTAATAGTGGTAGTTTGAGGAGGAGCAGGATCGCGGATGATGTTACCCGAGTTTTTACTCTTATTAGCTCATATAACTTTGGTAGATTATACTCATTGTGTACAGGATGTGTTAAGCTAGGTGGTATATTTTTTCACATTTTGTTGAGCTTATTCCATAGTTGCCTTGTTGATAAGAATAGGGAACTTATTCTTCCTTGATCAGTGTCATTAATAGCCGCAAGGATTGATAGTTGGGTTCGCTGAAAACTGTCCATTAGCTTAGATACGTAAAAGGTAACGGAGTTAAATGCTTGTGCTTCAATTACAGTGTGGTTAATGTTGTCTATAGCGTGATAAGCTTGGGTCAATTGCTGGTTTACCACCATGAATTGCGCCTTAATTGACTACATAGGTTTAATAAGAACATTCGCTGTTGATTCAAAGGGATGAGATATTCCCGTCCTTTTTGATAGACATTTGGTATGCTGAGAGGTTTTTGTGGCGTGTTTTGTTGAATTTCAAAAGGTAGGGGACAGACATTGGCAATTGATCTTCTTATTTCTCCAGCTGATGTCTTTACATCGACTAGACGAGCCATTTTGTCATGTCCTGGGATTGTAATAATCACTCTGCCCAGAATCCATTTCAGTGGAGGTAGGTTATCTTCCTTTATAAGTACAAGTGTTCCTGCTTGACTATCGTTCTAACGATGCTTCCACTTATATCCTTGTTGGATCACTTGCAGGTATTTACTGCCCGATCTATGCCAGAACTGCCGATGTAATGATGTTATCCGATTTCATCGCTCTACGTGGCTGATGCTAAACGGCTTGCAGTCACGATCGATGATAGTAGTCAATTGTGCCCCAATTAAAAAATGTCCTCGGGTAAGAACTTCTAGATCATTTGGATCCGTTGACATCGGTGTTAATGGTCGTGAGTTGATGACTGCTTCTATTTGTGCTAGACTTTGTAACGGTCGGGGTACGGTTGGAACGGTACGGTTGGAACGCATGCGTTGCTCGGCTTAGCTCGCCGTATTGGGGTGGGACTTGTTACCACATGAAGCCCGTCAAAAATAAAAAAAATCGTGCCATAAAATAACAAACACTATCACACATATCTACACCTGAGCAACTCACTTATCAGATACCTGTTAGGTTTGGTATCTGTGGTAGGGTAGTTCTTCTCCTACCTGGTCTTGCCCACGACCATTGAAGCTGACTGCCTCACACCAATGTCAACGGTTGACCCATTACAATTTCTTGTTGACCCCTTCTGCTATTATTTATCACTCAATTCACTTTTATCATCCCCACTTCTTTCTTCATCATTCCTCTCTTTTTCCAAACTATCGAAGCACTAACCGCACATTTCACAATAAAATTTCGTACTAATTTAGGTTAATTACTGTTTAATTGCATAATTTCAATTCCAAATTGTCAACATATTTTTCGGATATGATTCAAGCTATGACAGCTAACGAAAGATAACACGAAAGTTTCGTCGCAGTATTTGATTTCAAGCTATTCCTTAAAAAAAACGTCACAAAAATTCCAAAAAGTTACTAAAGCCCATTAAAAAACCGTGGATTTCATTTTCTAAAGTGATTTTGTTCAATGTTCTCAGTAATTTTCCCGTAGTTTGGAAAATAGAGTTCTACAATTTTTGCTATACAATTGTTGTTGTAACAAGTAGGATTTTCTGCCAAACAACATGTCCGATGCACAAAGCGCCCGTGAAGCCAGGTTATTGTCCAGAAATAAACAAATTAATTCGCCATTACCAGCCAGCATGGACAGCAAACCTGGTAAAATATTTGATCCTCGTTCAAAAACCAGCAAGCCGCAATATTCACCTCTGCTAGATAAAAGTGATCAAACAAAAATCTTAGAGCTGCGCCTAACAAAACAAATTGAAGACAACAGAACTCAGCTTCTAAAACAACTGGAAGAAAATAACGCACACCTGAAATCTACCATTATGGAAACCTATGCGAAACTCGAAAATTTCAATCGACAGCTAAAATCGACCATCCTGGAGGCCCACAACAAACTACTTGATACACTGGACAACATTGTTAAAGACTTCAATAACAGATTCTAAGATATTAACAGATCTATGTCAGCATTATCGGTACGTCTTGAAGTGTTAGAACAAACATCTGAATCGGTTTTATGCTCTCAGTTGGAAAAAGAATTATTTACACTACAAGGGAAAATCGATGAAATTGAAAAGGAAAAACTAACCACTGATGCCATTCTACATGGTGTACGAATTCAAGAAAATGAAAATCTTCACATGCTCTACACTACACTATGCGATTTAATCGATTGCACACCAGCACCTTTGCCTAAGCAAATATTTCGCACTAAAGTCAAGCGGAACTCGCAATGCCCAGCAATTATCGTCAAATTCTCGTCAGTGGCAAAAAAAAAAAGTGCTAAAGTCTGTAAACTACGCGTATAAGAAAACAAAGAAGACGCTTTGTTTACATAATCTTGGAATGCAATCTGACAGTCGAGTGCACTTTACTGAAAGTCTTTCCGCTGCTAATAATCCAATCTATCGGAAAGCTTTCCAACTTAAACGTCACAAACATTTTACTTCTGTTTTCACTCGAGGTGGGCGTGTGTACGTGCGTGTGAACCCAAACGAAGAAGCTTTTTTGGTCGACCACATTCAACGCTTGGATGCCCTTACTGCTGCTGCCGTCGCTATCCATGATGAACTCTCACCGATTAACATGCAATTATAAGCTGCAAATTCAGTCAAATGAGCATGTGTTACCTAGTCTGTTTATTTTTATTTCTAAATTTAATTCTTTTATTCTTTTTACTTTCTTTTGTAATTTCTTCCTTTATTTGCCCTATTTAATTCCTGCTAGCCGTGTGAGAGTCTGTTATTCTATTCGATGTTTGAGCCTGGAAGTGGGAGGGAGATTTCTCGTTTATATCATTCACCATCCATGGGTGATATAGACGAAAATTTATCCGGAAGTCATGACTCGAATGATAACTTACGTGTTCTTATCGATATCTTTTGTAAGCAGCGAGAAGGCCTGTGAGGGTGTTTTCTCAAGGGCTGAGGTTTAGCTCGTCGGATCCAGGGTCAACCAAAGAACACCTGAAACATTATTTATAATGTTTATGCTTAAACTAGCCTTAACAAAGTCAGAAATACTTAACAATGATAAAATACTTGAGGTGGCCTCGGTTTACGGTTCTTAACAATATTCGGATACTTAACAATAGGGAGTTACCTACTAGGCCTTATTATCTTAACGCTAGGACTTAACTAGAGGATAGCGACGGCTTTTTAGGGCGTCTGCTATATAGCGACAGCTTGTTAGGGCGTCAGCTCTGGCAGCGACAGCGTGTTACGGCGTCAGCTCTGCAGCGACAGCTTTTAGGGCGTCAGCTCTGGCAGCGACAGCTTTTTAGGGCGTCAGCTATGGCAGCGACAGCGTGTTACGGCGTCAGCTCTGGCAGCGACAGCGTGTTACGGCGTCAGCTCTGGCAGCGACAGCTTTTTAGGGCGTCAGCTGTGGCAGCGACAGCGTGTTACGGCGTCAGCTCTGGCAGCGACAGCTTTTTAGGGCGTCAGCTCTGGCAGCGACAGCTTTTTAGGGCGTCAGCTCTGGCAGCGACAGCTTTTACGGCGTCAGCTCTGGCAGCGAAAGCTTTTTAGGGCGTCAGCTATGGCAGCGACAGCTTTTTAGGGCGTCAGCTATGGCAGCGACAGCGTGTTACGGCGTCAGCTCTGACAGCGACAGCGTTTTACGGCGTCAGCTCTGGCAGCGACAGCTTTTTAGGGCGTCAGCTATGGCAGTGGCTGCTGAAGGCAGCTACTTTGCAGTACCGGCTTAAGGCTGGCACTTTGACAACCAATGTCGTAAAAATATTACTCCCAGGAGTGCTGTACAAATTCTCAAATCTGAGAATTACGGTCAAGACCGGCAATGCTTTATCCTAGAGGAGGGTAGGCCCAAACTTTACGGTCGGAGCGGCTGTGGTCAGCAGCAGGTCCGACTTGATTTATGCTCAGATCTTGAAAAAGACGGAAGAGCAGCCAAAAGATTCGGTGGATGTTTCCACTCTAGAGAGTGCCTTAGAGTACACTGGATTGGTACTTAATAACAACGGCGTGAGGAACTCCGACTTCTTCTTCTGCGATGGGTTACCTTATTGCAATCGGTGTAGGCATTGAGTGCGAATTCAATGACCCAATGCAAAACCGTTCTATATTCGGCACACATCTTCGCACACCTCTCCATATATCCCCTCGTCCTTTCCCCCTTGGTTCCATGTCCCACGTATACGTCAGCTCTCCATATTACCACCACACTTCCCATCACAGTGTGTCTGACAATACTCCTGACTATCCCCTCGTTCGTCATATAAATCTTCCCATATTGTACTTCGTACACACACTGTAGTAGGCGGTGCTCTGCAACCATTCTGAGTTCTCTCTCTTCTCACTATACTTACACCAGCCTACCCCCTGCTCGCATGTACACACTGGTTCTCCTAACACATGTCGATGGCCATCGTCTCGTGGTCGTGGGTCGGCGATCGAAGCGAGATAAGAGCGACCGTGGCTGTGGGTATACTTTGTTCTGGTGCGTGTGTGTGTCGATCGAGTGGATTCGTGGTTTGGGATGTAACTGGAGTGGTGTGATGTTATTATTTATTTACAGTGGGTCCAAAAAGAAGTCAGCGGTTATGGAATTGTGAGTATGGTGTGGGATTTCGGTTACGGTGATTGGTGGGTGTGCGGGTCGGTCGGCTGAGTTTAGCCTGGGGTGTTGATGGTTATTCGGTGTACTCACAGTGGGGTCGGTAGGTAGAACGACGGTCAGTGAGTTTCGGGTGGCGAATTCGGGTAATTGTGCGGATGTGCCGTGTTCGCGAGTCCAATGCTCGAATGATGATCGCGGGGACGGTGCAGGTGAGGGGCGAAGTGTAACGCTTCGTTACAGGCCTAAGAGTGTGCCATATCAATGCACAAAGTCTGTTTAGAAAAATTGATGAGTTTAGATGTCTGTTTGTTGGTTCTAGTGTTGATGTTGTGTGCGTCTCCGAGACATGGTTTGACCCTGACATAAGGAATGAACTTTATTCCTTGAGTGGCTACAATATTTTTCGAGCTGACAGGAAAAATAGAATTGGTGGTGGCGTAGCAATTTACGTTCGTGAGAACCTCACTGTCGATTTATTAGTAGAGTCGCCTCCTGATAGTCCGCTCCAGTATTGCTTTATTGAAATTGAGAAGAAAAAATGTCTTTTTGGTGTTGCTTACAGACCGTATGATAATATTGACTTATCTTCACTGTATACTATACTAGAAAATTATTCATCTTCATATTTAAAAACTATTGTTTGTGGAGATTTCAATTGCAATATCTTGAACAACGAGAGATCACGATCATTTGTCGAATCAATACAAGCGCTCAATTTAGAAATTATTAATTCGAACATTCCAACGCATTTTACTAGTTCTTCCAGCACTCTTTTAGACTTATTTCTTACGAGTGATATTCAGGACGTTTTCTTCAGTTAGGCATCCGCACCTGTTTTTTCCAGGCATGTCCTTATCTTTGCTACATTTAACATCACAAATTGTAGAAACCCGTTGACGTATACCTATAGAGACTTTAGGAACATCAACGTGGAGCATCTTGAGCAGGATCTTCAAAGTGTAAACTGACAGGCTGTATATTGCGAAACGTCGGTCAACGCCCAAGTCGGATATCTTCAAGATACAATAGTTGAACTCTTTTATAGGCATGTTTTACTTAAAACCAAGGTAGTTAAATGTAACTATATTACGTGGTTTACCACAGAAATCCGTGAGCTAAGGAATAATCGTGATGTAGCCTACAAAAAGTGGAAACGGTTTAAGCTCCCTGAGTTCTACGAAGCATTTCGGATACTACGAAGTTCTGTTAACGCTAAAATTAAAGAAGCAAAACGAGCATACTATGGTAGGCACTACGATCATAGGCTTCCAACTAAAACACTCTGGAAGAATTTGCGAGAACTAGGTGTGATAAAACAAAGTAAGCACAAGATGGATGAAGTCGATCCCAACCAGCTAAATAAAGAATTCGCCGAGATACAAACAACATCAGTAGCACAGCACCAGCCCATTCAAGTGCCGCAAAGTGGCTCCTTTGAATTTTGCAGGATTGAGCAAACTGATGTTGTAAAAGCAGTACTAAAAATAAAATCTAAAGCTGTTGGTATTGATGGAATACATCCCCTTTTTTTAAAAATTATACTACCGTACCTTCTGCCAGTCATTACCTTTATATTTAATAATATCATAAGGAGATTTATCTTTCCATGTGCTTGGAAACTTGCAAAGATCATCCCAGTTCTAAAAAAGAAAGCAACAATTAACTCACCTGCCGAATATAGACCTATTGCTATTTTGCCCTATCTTTCAAAGGTCTTGGAAAAGTCTATCCACAACCAAATGTCAGTGGTCTTCCGGCGCAATCAGCTGCTAAACGCTCATCAATCTGGCTTCAGACCATGCCACAGCTGCACTTCGGCATTGCTTAAAGTAACGGATGACGTACGAGTTGCAATGGATAAAAACTTAGTTACTTTTCTGACACTTTTAGATTTTTCCAAGGCCTTTGATACGGTTAACCATAAGCTACTTGTCTCTAAGCTTTCAACTTTGTACAATTTCTCTTCATCAGCTGCTAACTTAATTTATTCATACCTATTTGGAAAAAGACAAGCAGTCTTAGCTAACAGCGTAATGTCTGAATTATTGCAACTTCGGCGGGTGTTCCTCAAGGATCCATTTTAGGTCCCTTACTCTTTGCAGTTTTTATAAATGATCTCCCTAAGGTAATTAAATATTCCAAGTTTCACATGTTTGCGGACGATGTTCAACTCTACTTAAGTTTTGCACATGGACAAATGGAAGATGCGGCGGTTCAATGTAATGAAGACATACAAAGGATTTTTGTGTGAGCTCAAGAAAACTGCTTACGGTTTAACCCGGTTAAAACGAAATGCCTAGTCATAAATAGAAATGGTCTCAACACAAGCAGCTTTCCCACAATATTCCTTGGTGATGCCTCTATTGAGTTTCTGGATAAAGCTAAAAACCTTGGAGTTTGGTTCAACACAAGTTCGCAGTGGTATGACCATGTGCGTACAGTCATCGGGTAAATTTATGGCTGCCTCAGGAATCTCGCTGTCCCAAAACTTCACGCCAGTTAACACAAGGATAATGCTAGTCAGGTCCTTACTCATTCCTTTAATAACATATGGCTGCGAAATTTGTTCTTGCCATAATGCACTCACTAGACGCAAACTCAATGTCGCATTTAATAACATTGCACGTTATGTCTATGGTTTAAAATGCGATGACCATGTGTCGTCGTACGCAAAAATGAGTCTCGGATGTTCACTCGACAAGTACCTTGACTACTGCACACTCAAGTATTTACACACAATTATAACCAGCAAACAACCTCAGTACTTATATGAAAAACTTAGGTTCTCACAATCAAACCGTTCTTTAAGTTTAATTTTGCCGCTTGTTACAAATCAAGTTTGTGAACGACAATTTTTCATTTACGCCATACGCCTCTGGAATTCACTCCCTCTCACCTTAAGACGGCTCTATAATACGAATCGTTTTGATGACACTCTCTTTCGGCACCTAGCAGGTAATAATTAGGAATAATATTTGTCCATGGTAAATAATTGCATTAATACATCATACTCGGTAACTTACATTTAACTCAATTTCCAGTTTTCATTATTTACAAATTAGAGATCGTTAAAATTTATTTAAATCATGTTATTGTAAAATTCACATTTATTATTTAAAGATTGTAATAGTCTATTATAAATGTTGTTTACTAATATTAATAAAATACTGAAATACTGAAATAAGCAAAATCAATTAAGCATTACTTAGGTTGAATTTACGTTATAGATAACTTAAGAGAATACTAAATTCTAATAGGTAAAATAAAAAGGTCACTTACTTGTGCTTGCTGATGTCCAGTTGTTGTGATCACAAAAACCTTCGACTGCTGCTGTTATCACAAATCATTTTTTTTTATATTGGGCTATATATATTTTTTTATGTATGCAAAAATTAATCTAATATTCTCTTTAACACTTATTCGATTATGAATTGATTAATTAATTAATTTAAAAAAACAAGTAATCCGTAATTTAAAAAAATTAAATAAAAAGGACGTTAAACAACGAGGTTTAGACACTGCTCTAAAGGGATGTATAGTTGTGGTTTGATGGTAATTGCGCGAGAGCGCGGGTCATATATCCCGCAGTTCACGACAGTTACATCTGAACAGTTTCATTTTGCATCATTCATATTTCCACTTATTTGTAAAACGAATAAATGGAAATATGATTTTTTTTCCCTTCTCCTCCAAATGCAAATTCGCTTTCTCATCCGTTCTGAAATATGAACTTATGAGAAGACGAATTTGCATTCGTTCCCAAAGACATTAAACACCTGAGTAATCATTTATACTGGTTCGATGGTGCTAGAGAAAAGTCATTTTTGTAGTTTTTGGAGTTAGTCTTAATAAAGCATTTACCGAAATTGAATGTCTCCTTTTTTTCTTCTTCATTATATTTTATATATTTGAATAGTGCAGTCGGTAGGATACCGACTAAGTGTTGTGCTTTAAAAGTGTTAAAATACTTATTCTCTTAGAGATTAAGTCGGTATCGATTAATAGTAGACAAAAGTGTAAATCGGTTTTATTGAAAAACTAAGACTCAAAGGCAAAAGTGTAAATCGGTTTTATTGAAACTAAGACTCAAATATAAAAGTATAAATCCGTTTTGTTGAAAGCCTAAGACTCAGAGGAAGACTCAAAGACAAAAGTGTAAATTGGTTTTATCGAAAAAAAAACTAAGGCTCAAAGGAAACAGTAAGTGCTAAGTGTAACAATTATGGGGACGGTAACATTACACGATTTAATATCCGAAGCTCGATCAGTTCCAATATATAGAGGTGATGGTTCGTATGAACTTTCTACCTTTCTTTCCGAAGTGGAAACCATCGTTGCCATTGCACCGGATGAAAATTCTAAACTTTACCTCTATCATATATTGACGGGAAAAATACAAGGAGCTGCTTCAGCATCCATCAGACGATTTCCTCAAAATCGGACTTGGGACCAGATTAAGGAGCAACTAATAAAATCATTCGGCGTTCAGGAATCGTACTTGAGATTAAAGGACAAAGCAGATGCCATTAAAATTGTTAATATAAGTCAGTATTACAAAGAATTAACTGAAATTTTAGATAAACTTAATCTTAAATATAAGGTAGACAGCACTAAACCCCTGGAATTTTCGCCAGCAAGTAATGCGAATAGCATTTTAAACAAATTCTTGAATAAAATAAATAGATCTGATAGTATGTATCTTAGAATTAAGGATGTGAAAACTCTAGAGGAAGCATATTATGAATTAGTTCAAACTGGTATTAACGACAATGCTAGTAATTATAGTTATAAAAATAAAAATAATTCAAATCAAACCCGTGAATACAGTGCAAACCGTACAAATAATAAATTTAATGTAAGTAGACGGGATACTGGTTCAAATCGATATTACGAAAACCCTAAAAATGTTTAACAAGATAGAAATGTTCAACACTTTAACCCTGATATGAATCGTAGCTACAGAAACAGGCATCAAAATTCTAATTTTACTAATCGTAGTTTTTATAACACTAATAGAAATTCCTCTAACTTTCGAAATAATCAAGATAGGCCAGAACCAATGGAAATGGGTCACAATAACGTAAAGAACATAGAAAAGCAAGAACATTTTCTTTTACCTCCTCCGGTAACTCATAACCGATAGTCTCAGTAACAGTAGAGGGTCAGAAAATTAATTGTTTAATTGATACAAGGTCTGCAACATCTATAATAAATTCCCATTTATTCCATGAAAAAGTTCGGATATATTTAGAAATTCAATTGTGTACTCTTACTGAAATTATTACTGAACTCCCAGAAGAATTTAATGAAGAAGCCACTATGAGCTGAAAAGTATTAAAAATAAGGAATAGAAATTTCGATGCTATAATAGGAGAAAATCGAATAAGCCCTCTTAAAGCCATTATCAATTTACAAAATACAATAAAAACAGAATTACAAAATTTTCCCTTTCATGTCACCATGATAACGTAGTTCAACCTGAAATTTTAAATATAAATCATTCAGAATTATTATCGCGATTAGAAACATCACATTTGAATAGTGAAGAAAGACAACAGCTTTGCAAACTAATTAAACAAAATACAGACCTTTTCTTTCAAGAAGATCAGTAGCTAACAAGTGTCCAATCGGTTAAGCATCAAATTATAGTAAAACATAACTTACCGATTTATTAAAAAATTTATAGATTTCCCAAAATACATGAACGTGAAGTAGAAAAACAAATAGCAGAAATGCTAGAACAAGGTATTATACAACCGTCAAGTTCAGCATACAATTCTCCTATTTGGATAGTACCGAAAAAAGACGACAATTCCGGCATCAAAAAATGGCGAATTGTCATTGATTATCGTAAACTTAACGAGATTACTCTCGATGACAAGTTTCCGATTCCAAATATTGATTCATTGTTCGAAAAGCTTGGGAGGGCCCAGTATTTTACAACATTGGACCTGGCAAAAGGATTCCATCAAATTCTGGTCGACGAAAAGGATAGAGAAAAAACGGCGTTCTCTACACTTCAGGGTCACTACGAATTCACACGAATGCCTTTCGGATTAAAAAACGCCCCGGCAACCTTCCAACGAATGATGAATCATATATTAAAGGAACATATTAATAAGATTTGTGCCATATATCTTGACGACTTTCTTATTTTTAGCACTTCTTTTCAAGAACATATGGATTCAATAAATAAAATTTTTAAGAAACTGAGGGAAGCCAATCTAAAAATACAGGTAGATAAATGTCGTACTCGAAACCGAGTACCTGGGACATATTTTAACTAGCGAAGGAATTAAGCCTAATAATAAAAAAAACCAAAGTAATTAAAAACCTTAGTATTCCAAGAACCAGAAAAGAAATCAAAAGTTTTATCGGTATGAGCGGTTATTACTGTAAATTTATTAAATATTATGCAAAGGTGGCGCAACCGTTAACAAATTGTTTAAAAAAAGATAAAAAAAATTGATATTAATGACAGTAAGTACAGAGAAGCATTTAATAAACTTGTAGACCTTTTAATAGAATACCCAATTTTAAGATACCCCAATTTTAACAAGAAGTTCACACTTACTACGGATGCTAGCCAGTATGCACTGGGAGCTGTTTTATCACAAGAGGGTCACCCTATAAGCTATGCTAGTCGTACATTAAACGAGCATGAAGTCCGTTACAGTACTATAGAAAAAGAACTTCTAGCCATAGTTTGGGCTTGTAAATATTACCGTCCCTATTTATATGGAGTAAAATTCATGATCCAAACGGATCACAGACCGTTAAAATGGTTAGACTCGCTTAAAGAACCAAACTCGAAGCTACAGCGGTGGCGTATAAAACTAAACGAATATGAATATGATATTGAATATGTAAAAGGTAGGGATAATAACGTAGCTGATTTCTTAAGTCGATTGGAAGTCCATAATAATGAAACCGATAGAGATTTAGCAACAATTCATAGCGGAGTAGAATATGTTGGTGACCATATACCTATTTCTGATAAAATCATTAACGTTTATCGAACACAAATACATTTAGTAGAAAACAAAAATCAAGAAATTATTACAAAATATAGACCACGTTAATTATTTAAATTATGTTTTCAGAAGATATATAAAATTCATTCTGAATTAGAAGATTCACATTATAACAAAGTTCAGCAAAAACTCGTAGAACTATTTAGTAAGGATCAAACAATCAAGTTTGTTAAATGTACTAGAAAAGCTATTGATTTACAAACAGAAGAACAAGCGGTAGAAGAAATTAAAAAAGTCCATATGAAAGGGAACCACAGAGGAATCATAGAAAACTACCAACAACTTCGATCCAAATAGTTTTATCCAAAACTTAAAGAATTGATCCATAAATTCGTCAATAATTGTGATATTTTCAATTTGGGTAAATATGACAGACATCCTCTGAAAGTTAAATTCGAAATCTCAGAAACTCCTCAAAAACCAAATGAGATTGTTCATGGTGATATATTTATTTCTCATAAAGAAATATATCTTACAACAATAGACAAATTTAGTAAACATTTGATGGCTATCAAATTAAATGACAGGAATTATATGACAATCATTACAGCATTCCGCCAGCGATTCTCAACATTAGGAAAAACAGAAAAAATAGTTTTAGACAATGAATTCGATTCTTTAAATATACGAGATTTTTTTTAGAAATGAGAACATTCCCATCCATTTTATATCCCCTAGAGCCCATACAGGAAATTCTGACATAGAGATGGTTCATGGAACTCTAAATGAACATATACGTTTAATGAAATTGCAGAATAAACATTTAAAACCTGAAGAAATAATTTTAAGATCAGTTGAAATTTATAATTCTACAATACATTCAACAACTCAAATAAAACCAATAGACTTTATTACAGGTAAAGTTAATCCTTTCGAATTTACAAAACTTTTTGCAAGGATTAAGGAAACCAAAGAAAATATTATAACCAAATTGAATATTAATCGTGACGAAGTTAATTTACCCGAAAGTAACGAAATTTTAGTTCACAACCCAGATATTGTTAGGCATAAAGAGCAACCAAAGTATAAGAGAATAAAGACAACGTTTGTTAACAACAAACTAATAGATTCTAGGAAAAGAAATATCCATAAAAACAGGATTAAACGAAACTATAAATTCTTTCCAGGTAATAATGTTCCTATTGGTGATCCTAACCCTACTTAGATTTGCAACAGGAGAAATAAGAATAGAAAAACTTGAGACGAATGCAGAATATTCAATTATCAAACAAGGAAAAGAACCCGTCATAGAATATTATGAAAAAATTATACATATTATCGATGTTGAAATGTTAAAAGATACAATTAAGAAGGTACAGATAAATATAAAACAAAATTTTGCAGATGCAAACGACGTAGTATACTATAAGCAATTACAAGTTCCACTCAATAGAATTAAGCATGAAATCGAAACAATAATACCAAAAAGGTCAAAAAGAGGCTTATTGAACATCGGCGGCAACATAAT
The DNA here is from genome assembly GCA_945910035.1 of Brachypalpus laphriformis. Taxonomy (NCBI): domain Eukaryota; kingdom Metazoa; phylum Arthropoda; class Insecta; order Diptera; family Syrphidae; genus Brachypalpus; species Brachypalpus laphriformis. Next base: position 50,243,964 of record OX246755.1, on the reverse strand, counting down.
GAATTGATTGTTTGGAAGTATGGATGACGATGATCGCGAGGAGATTGAGGAACATTTTAAAGTAGTAGTCGAAAATAATCATAATGCTATTACTAACCTAAATAACCAAATAAAAATTAATACAGATCTTCAGGAGAATTTACTGACTCTTACTAACAAAATTAATGAGAATCAAGAACTAACGACTAAACTTTATAACAGTGTTACGCTTATAGATAAAGTTGTCTTAAAGCAATTGCATTTTATTCAAATTTTAACAGACTTGAAGCTGTTAGAAGATGAAATTGAAAAAATTCAAAACAATATAATGGTTGCAAAATATGGAATAATGAGTAGGTCTATTTTTACAAATGAGGAAATAGATTCATATCAAATAGGGTTTTCGAAACTACAACACATAAGATGCCATGTAGAATATATTGATAACAAATTACTTTTTGTAATTTTAATCCCGGTCTTTAGTGAAGAACAGTTTACAAAATACACGTTAATACCAGTTCCTAACTCAAAATATGAAGAAATTATTTTAGAGCAAACCGAAATAATTATGTCAACAAATTCAGTGTTTATTAAAAATGATGAAAACTATATTAAAAAAATTAAATCGCCTAATGCTTGTATAACTAGTCTCTTAGGTAAAAGTTATCTAAATTGTAAAAGTAGGATTAATACAAACTTTGAGTCTTTAGAAATAGAACTAGGAGTTGTTGTTGAAAAACGCAAAAAATGTGACAATGTCAAATACGTGTGACAATATGGATTATAAATTATATGGGAACTCGTTAATAACATTCAATAATTGTACAGTTAATATTGATAATAATAAATATGTAAACCATGAAAAAACAATTATTCAGAATATTATCATTCCAAATTATTAAGAAATATATAATACAGGGTGTCCGCCGGGAAGGTATACTACTTTGTTTGTTTATAATTTTTGATTAAATGAAAGAGAATGGATCTTATATTGATAAATGTTTTATTTAATGTCGGCAATTATGTATGGAATACAATATCAGGTAAATGTCCGCCTCTGCTAGTCTCACAAATGCGAGCCCTTTTGAGCACACTTTTCATTACATTCTCACACATTTCACGCGGTATTTTATTAATTTCATCACGAATATTTTGTTTGAGTTGCTCAAGCGTTTCTGGTTTGTTTGCATAAACCTTGCTTTTCAGATATCCCCACAAAAAGAAGTCAGGAGCAGTCAAATCAGGCGACCGTGGAGGCCAATCAACATCACCATTTTTCGAAATAACTTGTTGTGAAAAGAAGTCTCGCAGTAATTCCATTGTAATCCTGGCTGTATGCGATGTGGCATCGTCTTGTTGATACCACATGTTAATCAAGCCCAAACTGAATCTTAAATGGAAACAAATGCAAATCCTTGTGCAAAATTGTGGCCAAAGTTGTTCTTTGAAGACCAAGCTCCTGAGCACGGCGTCGAATTGAGGTTGATGGATTGTTTTGAACACTTCCTTGAACAGCAGTAATGTTTTCAGCCGATCTTGCAGTACGTTGTGGCCCATGCTTGGGCCTATCACCTACAGACCCTCTTTCTTCGAAATCATTCACTACACGATAAATAGTGCGTTTTGTTGGCACGTTGTTTCTCCCAAAAATTTCACGTAACTTTCTCATCGTCACAGTAATCGATGATTGATTTTGATAAAATGTTTTAACGATTAAAATACGTTGGTTTATCGAATATTTTTCCATAATAGATTTGCCACGTGTCTACTTCACGACTGCCAAATATGAACTGTCAAGACTAATGTTTACCAAAATGGCGGCAAAACAAAGTAGTATACGTTCCCGGCGGACACCCTGTACAACAAAACAATTAGACTTAAGTCAAGATCATGTTAAACAAATTAAAAATTCCAAGGAAATTGAAGAGATAAAATTTACAAATAAACGTCATGAGATAACAATTTTCTCTTCATTAACCGTTATTATACTTCTAGTTTTAATATTAGTAATTGCAAAATATGTAAAGCGAAATCGAACCAGTATTAAAATAGTAAACAAAACTCTTAGACCAAATAACGTTCGGGAGAACGTCAATCCTAAGGAGGGAGTGGTCGTATATCCCGCAGTTCACGACAGTTACATGTGAACAGTTTCATTTTGCATCATTCATATTTCCACTTATTTGTAAAACGAATAAATGGAAATATGATTTTTTTCCTTCTCCTTCAAATGCAAATTCGCTTTCTCATCCGTTCTGAAATATGAACTTATGAGAAGACGAATTTGCATCCGTTCCCAAAGACATTAAACACCTGAGTAATCATTTATACTGGTTCGATGGTGCTAGAGAAAAGTCATTTTTGTAGTTTTTGGAGTTAGTCTTAATAAAGCATTTACCGAAATCGAATCTTTCCTTTTTTTCTTCCTCATTATATTTTATATATTTGAATCGCGCGGTGGGGTTTGAAGTTGGTGACGTCTTCAAGCGAAGACTGGAATTTAAGCGAATGCGACTCCAGTAACACTCTCTCGTTTGGATTAGGGAATTAGGTTGTTATTCCACGTTCGTGCAAAAAAGGGGTTGGCTGGACTTTTTCTTTCTATACGAGTATCACTCTTGATGCAAGGTGGCTGCCGATCTTGAACTTCGACTACACAGGCCAATCGGTATGATATTCTGCGAGAAAAAAGGGAGGCTTCGGAACACCGGCGATTACAGCTGGGTACAGTACTATTGCTGCCGCTATTTATAGTGCTTCATCTCCACGGATCAAAATGTTTCGGAGATGTATTGCCAATTTGGCTGCGGACAAAAACGCAGAAAACCCGTGCGGTTTTCCCCAGAAATTGCCCGCATGCAGTAAAAGCCTGGAACAAACGTAACTTTGTACTTTCTTAAAGGGAAAAATCAAAATTTTTACTTACGCTTTTTTGCGTAGAAGCAGTAGTAGGTGGGTAGTGTATGCAGGGAAGACAATTTTAATAAAAAAAAGTTTGTGATCACTGATCACACTTGATCACAAGCTAATAGGTTATTTGATGTTTTAGCTCCACAAAAACAGTACATTCTTCCTCGATGGTCAGCGTCAAAAAGATCGAGCATGGGAAAACGGAAGACTATGATCAGACATACCAATTTACTTTAGACGACTTGTTCTAAATTTGAGCAACAAGGTTTTAGTATAGGGGCAATATGTTAATGGTGAGTGCATACCAGAGATTGTAAAAAAAATCATGCTTACTCTTCGCAGCTTACACATCAAGCAAGTTTGATAGGAGAAATGGCATGGAACAAAGTAAGGCTGCGGCGTATTGTCCAAGTCTGTATCGACCCATGACCCTGAATCGCCAATCAAAAAAGTTTGTATGTCATACTTTTAAATCTTTCGCATGGAAAACGCCTATTAGTTTCCCTTTCAAGTTCTCTATTTCGTACATGCATTGTCCTATTCGTTTTACAACTAGACATTTTAAAAATTTCTGGCATAGCTTGGCATTAAGTCCTTTTGCCTCGTTACTTTGAACGAAATTTCGCCTATAAATTTCTTGTCCTGGTTCAAAAACTCTTGTTCTAGTCCTTAGGTTATATAATTTTACGTTTTTCTCGAATGCTTTTCTCATATGTTCCTTGATCTTATCTCGAATCAACTGAACCCTATCTGATCTAGCTAACTCTGTAAATTCGCCTTTATTAAGCAAGTTAAGATCCTTTAACAGTGGATACGTACTACCGTGCGTTACCATTTCAATACCGAATAATGCAAAGTATGGGCTAATGCCTGTGGACTGATGCACCGAACTGCAAATCGATTGCTGAATCTCAGGAATATAGCGATCCCATTCGCGCTGATCCCTTCGAAGATAAGATCCAATGGCACTTAATATTGTTTGATTCACCGTTTCTGAAGAGTTGGACTGTGAATAGAATGCAGTCTTTAAATGTTTCACTCCGTAGTTAGACAATGTATTTTCGAATTCCCTACTCACAAATTGTTTGCCATTATTCGAGTGAACAATTTCAGGTACTCCAAATGTGCTAAATACGTTTTGCTCAAGAAAATGGATAACTCCTCCCGAGTGGGCTTTTGGCATTGCTTTTAATAGGACATATTTCGAAGCATGGTCAAGTACAATGAACAAATATAAGTTACCCCTTATAGATCTTACATAAGGACCGAGAAAGTCGATGTAAATTTTCTGAAAGGGTCGGCTTATATTTGCCTACGATTTTAATGGTGGTCTTAGACAGGCATTTGATGACTTTGACTGCTTACATTGAGAACAGTCTCTTACAAAATCACGTACCTGGGTAGTCATATTTGGCCAAAAGAAAAGTTTTCGTAAGCGCTCTAAAGTTTTAGCCATCCCACCATGTGATGACAGGGGTGGGTTATGCGCATCTTCGATAAATTTTTGTGTAAGCTTTGAAGGTACCCACAGACGCCATTGGACATCTGACCTGTTAGGTTAGGTTAGGTATGTGGGCTGGCAGGGAGCGACGCTCTCTGCCACACTCAGGTCAGCTTTGACCCATTGTGGTACCCATGGGGGAAAAAGTAATCCCTTACCCAATGAAACTAAAAACTACTAACTCAGTCACTTACTTCATTTCTGCATACAAACCACCCTGATGATTTGCTGAAGTTCAACATCTTTTCCGTTGAAACGCCGGAGAGTTCCTCGAGATCCTGGAAGAAAAATTTACCAAAGAACTTTTTCCTGGAGTGTTGAAGACTCGGGCAGTGGCACAGGAAGTGGGTTGTGTCCTCAAAATCCTCCTCGTCATCTGACCTGTTAATACCCTCCAACGTAAGGACACGCTTGTAGACTCGATTACTTAGGAATTTAAGGTCTGGAATGGTTTCGGGGTTTGTAGAAATCTTGTCTACTAGCTTTTCGTAATCAGTAGATACAAATTCTGGATCATTAAGATAGATTTTGGAGGATTGGTTTTCGTTTAACAAAACTTTGTCAATGTGTGCTCGAGACAATGCAATGCGTTACAATATGCACTGTCCCCTTTTGATGGTGGATTTCGAAATCATATCCTTGGAGTTTTAAGGACCACCTTGCTAACCGGCCACTTAAAACCTTTTAATCAAATTAGCCATTTTAAGCTGGCGTGGTCAGTGATAATGGAAAATCGTGAACCTTCAACATAAGGTCTGAATTTTTTAACAGCTTGGACGGCAGCAAGGCACTCCTGCTCAGTGACGCTATAATTGCGTTGACAGTCATTTAATTTCCGTGAAAAAAAAGCTATAGGTTTTTCAATACCTTCGTTGTCATATTGTGAAAGAACTACCCCGATACCATAACTTGATGCATCGCATTTAATAATGAACTGTTTCGAAAAATCGGGATTTGTTAGCACGGGAGCACTGGTCAAAGCACATTTCAGACTTTGAAATGCTTCTCTTGCTTCTTCATCCATCTCAAACTTTTTGTTTTTCTTTAAGGTATCGCTGAGAGGGGCAGCAATTGCAGCAAAGTTTTTTATAAATAGTCGATACCATCCACACATGCCAAGGAAGCGTCGCATTTGTTTCACAGACTTAGGAATTGGAAAGCTTTCGATGGCGCAAACCTTTTCAGGGTCGGGTTTGATATGACCTTGACCGATAATATGTCCTAAATATCGTAGCTCGCGAAAACAAAACTTTGATTTTCCAACATTGATGGTAAGTTGAGCATTCTTAAGACACTGAGCTACTTCTTTCAGTAATTTTAAATGACTATCGAAGTCGTGAGAGATTATCAGAAGGTCGTCGAGGTAGACAAACACACGTTCCCTTAATGCCTGTGGAATCACTCGATCCATTAATCTGCACATCCTTTGGGCCGCGTTACACAACCCAAAAGGCATAACAATGTACTGGTAGAGTGGTCGCCCTGGCACAGTAAACCCTGTTTTTCCCCTTGACGATTATTTTAATGGAATCTGCCAAAAAGCATCTTTGAGATCCACACTTGAAATAAAGTGTGTATCTCGCAAACGGCTCAACATACCCTCTATATGGGGAAGCGGGTACGCATCCTTCTTTGTAAGTGAATTAACCTTACGCGAATCTAGACAAAGCCTCTTTTTCCCCGGTTTTCTAATAAGAACGACGGGAGAACTCCATGAACTTTGGCTCTCCTCTATCACTTTCAAAGAAAGTGTTTGATAATACAAAATGATTCTGAGTAAAATACTTAGAATTGTACGACAACGACGAAGAATTGAAGGACCAGCACTTGCAGAAATGGGAAGAGAAAAGCCGATGAAAAAGAAAGAGCGACGAAAAAATTTCCAAGAGTGTTTATTACAATTATTAGGTGAAGTACTTATCTCTCCTGTGGTCGAAATCCAAGTGAACGAGAAATCGATCTCATCCACCGTTGGCTAACTTAGACTCGAATTCTAAACAATTTTTTGTACATGTTATTAACAGTAACATTATAGAGTATGATTCTAATGTTTGGCAAAATCTAACAATTAGCTAACAATATTTAGCTTTAAAATTTGAAATATTTCCGAACATTCCGCCGCCCCTGGAACAAAGTTTCAGTTTATAGGGAGTGCTGCCAGCTTATGGATTGGTCGTACGAGGTTCCCATTAGCGGTACGTAGGGTAACGACTCTGATATGTCCATCTTTTCCAGGATGGATGTTGATGATTCGTCCCATAGCCCATTTTCCAGGAGGCTTGTTTGTTTCCTTGATGACCACCAAATCGTTAACTTGAAGGTTGCGTTGTGGTTGCGACCAACGAGGGCGTTGTTGTAGCGAGGTCAAGTACTCCATACTCCAGCGCTTCCCGTAGCCTTGTATTTTTGATTGTAGGGATTGCCAAGAAGACAGTCGATTTTGAATGATGTCAAGCGATGATTCGGGCACAGCTGAATACGATTCACCTATAATGAAATGGGCTGGAGTTAATGGATCTAAGTCATTATCAGAGGTTTGACATAGAGGACGACAATTCAACAGGCCTTCGATTTGAGAAAGAAGGGTGTAAAGTTGTTCAAAGGTAAGAACATCAGAGCCAACGACGCGTTTGAGATGCTGCTTAACAGACTTCACCCCCGCTTCCCACAAACCGCCGAAATGTGGTGCTGAAGGGGGAAAGTGCCAAGTGATAGCATCGCGAGCAAGGAAATCAGCTACTAATGAATTAAGATGTTCAGACATGGTAATTTTATGCATTTCGGACAACTGTTTGGCGGACCCGCGGAAGTTTGTACCGTTGTCTGAGTACATGTGCGATGGCTATCCACGGCGAGGGATGAACCGGCGAAGAGCTGCGAGAAACGCGTCCGTTGTGAGATCACTGACTAGCTCTAAGTGTATGGCTTTTGAGACAAGGCACACAAACAGCGATATATAGCCTTTCGTTTGATAGGTTTTCCTCCCGATTCTTGTTTTTAGAGCGATGGGCCCAACATAGTCACATCCACAGTGAGAAAATGGCCGGTTTGTTTGTATCCGTTGCGCTGGAAGATTTCCCATGATTTGAGTTGATGTAAGTTTCCTCTGACGGAAGCACTTGATGCAATCATGGGTTATCTTTCGAAGAAGATAACTGTGCGAATTGTTTTTCTCCTCTTGTTTGCAATCTGGGTGTTCCTGAAAGTACTTTTCGATAGGCCAATGATTTTCACCTTTTCCCAACCAATGAGGGCCGGTCCACCAAATTAGATGCTGAACTAGGGCCGATGGTGTTATACCCCGAGAAGCACAGTCCGCGGGGTTCTGTTCAGACCTGATGTGAAACCACCTGTTTCTGGGAATGGTATTCAGGATCTCGGAAGTTCGATTTCCGACGAAGATATCCCAACGACGAGGAGGAGACGAGAGCCAAGAGAGGACAACCTGGGAGTCACACCAAGCGAAGACGTTTGAAAAGGTAGTGTTCAAAGACCTTTGTACGGAAACGAGTAACCGTGCAAGCAAAAGCGCCCCACACAGTTCAAGGCGAGGAATGCTCAGCTGTTTAATTGGTGCAACTCGAGTCTTGGCTGCGATGATATTGGTTTCGATTGATCCGTTGGGTAAAATATGACGCGAATATATGACAGCGGCATAAGCAGAGGCCGAGGCATCTGAGAAACCGTGCAATTGGAATGATGCATCCGCTATACCTATGCACCGAGGTATGCTGATTTTCGTGAGTTCACGAAGTTCTTGGCGATGGTTACGATGAAGTCTGGGAGAGGATCGTCCCAGTCAAGCTTTCGATGCCACAATTCTTGAAAAATGATCTTTAATTGCACGACCGTAGGAGTAAGGAAACCGAGGGGATCGAAAATTCGAGCAACTTCACGAAGAATTTGACGTTTTGTGACAGATTCGTTGGGTGTTAAATTTAAGCGAAACGAGAAACAATCGATTTTAGAGTTCCAGTATAAACCGAGTACTTTAACCCAAGAATCTCTATCTAGTGAGACTATTTCATTTTGAATGAGTTCTTCTTCATACAGAAGTTCCTTGCAATTACTTTGCCACTTGCTGAGTTTAGGCCACCCTTGGAAAGAAGCTCAATTAAGCACTTTTTCTTTAACATTGCATCAACGAGAGAGTCTCCACCTGACACAACGTCGTCAACGTAAAAGTCATTTAAAAGTATCTCCGCGGCGACAGGATACTCTTCACGATAATCATATGCCAATTGTTCTAGGACCCGTACCGAAAGATAGGGAGCACACGAGGTTCCGTAAGTAACCGTACATAAGCAATAATGTTCAATAGGATCTGATTCCGATTTTCGCCAGACGATCCTTTGGTAATCAGTATCCTCGTCTGATACCCAAATCTGTCGAAACATTTTTATAATATCTGCGGTGAACACATATTTATGACGACGAAATCTCAAGCAGACTGAGAAAAGGTTTCGTTGGATGGGTGGACCGATCAATAACGAATCGTTTAAGGAATTTCCGCCCGTGTCCCTAAACGAACCGTCGAAAACCACACGAAGCTTCGTTGATATGCTATCTGGCTTAAGTACTGCGTGATGTGGTAGGTAGAATATGTTAGGCTTCAAAATTTCTGATGTTGGTATTTTACGCATGTGCCCTAGTGACAAGTATTCTTCCAGAATTTTGAATACGACTGAGCGAGGCTATCATTTCTGGAAAATTTTCTTTCCATTGCCGAAAGACGAGAAATCGCACCCCCGACGGTGTTAGCGAAAACGGGTTGATTTTTAAAGGGAAGGTTAACAATATATTTGCCATCTTCATCCCTTCGATGAGTTTTAACGAAGTGTTCTTCAATGGCTTTATCTTCCATTGAAACAATTGATTTTGGGTCGACTTCCTCAATTGTCCAAAACGCCTGCAAAGTAGAATCGATGTCGAGGATTGAGTGATGAGACCGAATGTTTTGCTGCACGCGCGAGTGTAGTTGTCCAGACAAAACCCATCCGAAGATAGTCTTTTGGGCAATTGGTTGACCGTTTGAGCCGTGAATAATTTCACCTTGAAGAATTTCCCATACTTTATCAGCACCGAGCAAGATATCTACAGCACTGGGTTGGTTGAATGAAGGATCAGCTAATTTCAGATTTGAGATATAATCCCAATCCTTTATGTCGAACGAAGCAGATGGCATCACTGAGGTTATGTTAGATAAAATAAAGGTATCTACCGAAATACTGACCGAATCGAATAGCGAAGCGATGACCATTGAAGCTAGACCTCTAGATGTCCCAGCACAAGTTGCACCAATCCCACTTATTGGGATACGACCATTGATTCGTCTGAGGCCAAGTCTTTGGATACAAGCTTCGGTGACAAACGAAACCTGTGACCCAGAGTCTAAGAGAAATCGAACTAGCTGATATTTTCCGTGATTATCGAGTACTTTACCAATCGCGGTAGGAAGTAAAGTTTGCGGTAAACACTGTGCAGTATTGATGGTGTGGTTTGTGACGAGATGAGTTGGATGCGATGATGATAACGATGAAGATGGTGGTGGATTAGACTGAGCTGGATTTGCCGAAATTGAATTATTATTTGGGTTGATTGTGGAGGGATGCACAAGAGTATGGTGTCGAGAATTGCAGCTTTTGCAGCGAAATTTCGATTGTCAACGAGCTGAGTTGTGCCCACCCCGTAGGCAATTAAAACAAAGTCTTTTGGACTTAACCAACTCCCTCTTTGCTCCTATATCCATTGCGAGGAATTCTGCACATTGCGAAAGAGAGTGCGGCGAGCTGCAAGTCGGGCATTGATTTGACGACAAGACGTGCATACTCTTGAAAGCTGGCGGCCTCTTGATAGATTCACGAATATTTCCTCTACAAGATTCTAAAGCCTCACAGCGTCGTTCGAGAAAGGTTAAGAACTGCGTTATAGTAAGGTATTCGAAGTCCACACTATGCGCTGACCAAGCCTGTCGAGTGTCTGGATCCACTTTACTAACTAACGCGTAGATCATCCATGGATCTCTTTCTAAGGAATTTAAAGAGTTAAGACCTCGTACAATCTCATCGGCACAGTCAGATATTTTGCGAAGAGTTCCTACGTTAGAACTTTGAATCGAAGGCAGTTTCATAAGGGTTTCCACAAGACTGTTGATAATGTACCTTGGCCGATTGTACCTCTTCTCGAGTCTTTCCCATGCCTGTTCATATGTGGCATCAGATAATGGAATAACCCATTAGGCATCACCCCGGAGACACGAGCGAAGAAAATAAAATTTTTGCGTTGGTGACAAATTTAAATTATTATGAACTGAGCTCTCAAACATGTCCCGAAATGATGGCCACTCACGATAATTTCCCGAAAAGGGTTCAATATGAAATTTGGGAAGGTGATCTATGAAGTGTGTATGTGAGCTAGCTGCTTTCGATTGCTCCTGCACAGGAGTGTGTGGGTTAGGTGAAGGGTTGAGTGCATTCGAACTAGCTATGTCCGACTGTAGTTGTACTGGAGTTTCTGGGTTAGGCGAAGGGTTGAGTGCATTCGAACTAGCTATGAGCGGCTGCTGCTGTATGGGAGTTTGCGGATTCTTTCTGTCCCGAATCGTAGAAAGTAAGACCGATTTTATAACGAGATACTTCGACTCGAACTCCTCGAATTCGGGTTCAGGGTCGGAGTAACTTTCATCATTCTCTAGGGCATACATTTGATTTTGCGAAACATCGAATTTTACCCACAGGTTCTCAAGCTTCTCTAACCTAACTTCGAGAGCCTCTAATGTGACAATTTCAGTAATCTTTTCCGTAAAGATTCCCAGCTTTGTTAACGAGCCTTTTAAATTACCGCGGATTGCGCGTAAAACCGGAAGTTTGAGATCTTTACCCATATTGAACGAAAATTTTGCAAAATTGTCTATTAATTACGAGGTAAGCGCGCGCGAAATTCTTGGGTAAACTCACGTACAAATTGTACTTTATTATAGATTGTCAAGCAAAGGAAAATTAATCACTTATTGATGCATGCAAATCAAATAGTTCATGCAGCTATTAGAAGATATTACACGTGAGCACCAACGAGATTGTCCACGAAACCGAAACGAAAATGGTACTCACTCTTAATCAACAAATGTTCATACATGCATACGAGATTCTTTTTACCACGTGCCAAAGTCAAAGCCAATTAAATTAATCACTTAGTAGAAATAATTTAGATAAATCCAACTGCGAGGAAGCTGATAATAATCGAAGAATGATTTTTCGATTAACGGCAGTTCCGTTAATCACAAACGATGAAAAATGTGGAATAATAAATTCATGCTCCAAAACGAAATCCAATGGTATCCAAATCCGGCTCGATTTGGACCACAAAGATGTTTGATAATACAAAATGATTCTGAGTAAAATACTTAGAATTGTACGACAACGACGAAGAATTGAAGGACCAGCACTTGCAGAAATGGGAAGAGAAAAGCCGATGAAAAAGAAAGAGCGACGAAAAAATTTCCAAGTACTTATCTCTCCTGTGGTCGAAATCCAAGTGAACGAGAAATCGATCTCATCCACCGTTGGCTAACTTAGACTCGAATTCTAAACAATTTTTTGTACATGTTATTAACAGTAACATTATAGGGTATGATTCTAATGTTTGGCAAAATCTAACAATTAGCTAACAATATTTAGCTTTAAAATTTGAAATATTTCCGAACAGAAAGCATGCGGTCAAGCTCCTCATATAGAAGTTTCTGTATGACTGGTGACACGGGATAATGCCTCTGTTTCACTGGCTCAGCTTCTCCAGTGTCAATAACATGCTTTTCCACTGTAGTGCGTCCTAATCCAAGGCGTTCAAATGAAGGAAAAGAGTCGATGACCAATTGCAGTCCTTCAGTTTGCTCTGGTGATAATTGGTGACTAAAAGAATCGCCAGGTTCGAGAAAGGAAATTTTACTAATTAGGTGTGGAGCTATCTGGAATTTTTGCCAAAAGTCAATGGCAAGGTAAAGTGTTTGTGCAAGTGATGGTACTAAGTGCAAATCCAAATTGTACATTAATCCTTTGTAGGAGATAGGTACGTTTATTCTTCCCATTATTTTCTGACCTTTACCATCAGCAGTGTGCACTTTAGAGAAATATTTTATGATAGGAACTTTAAGACGTTTAACCAAGTCAAAACATCCCTTGCCGAGAGACGAAACAGTTGCTCCACTGTAAAGGATACCAGTAACTTCCTCACTAAATAAATTAACTTTTAGATATGGACGTGGATCACTGTATTCTTCGAGACAAGTTGTGAATGAGTGGGTGAGGTGTGCACGGGATGCACATCCAATAAAAAAAGTAAACTTTGAAAAAAATTACACTTTTATTAAAATTACCAAAAAAAAACGTGGGGTCTGCCAGCCGCCACTCAGAGAGATACAAAACAGGAAGAGAGCAAAAGTTATGGCGGCGCCGGTTTTATACAAAAAAATACAATGCTGCCAACTTGGACTGGTGTGATTGCCCTCTAGTGACATTTTACAACTTGAGGGTCGCATCGCACTAGATCCAGTATTATTATTCTTTAATTTTACTTTGAACATTACCGGCCGCCTTGCCGCAATGCGGCTAAATGAAATACATTCATAGATAACTATTATAATTTATAAGGTCTTATAATTAGAAATAACCAAACAATAGTATAGCGCATTCAAAAAAGTTTATTGTATAGGAGTTTATAGATACTTCATCTAAAATATAAATAAAAAAAGAAATTGTGGATAATTTTGCTGTGTAATGATCGTGCTAGCAATTTGGCAATACGCAAACTTTAACAATGGGTCTGGTAATATTTCCAAGCTGGGTTTTTATCGTTACCACTCTCACTCTGCCATCTGAACCGGGATGAGTTTGGATAATACGTCCAAGACGCCACTCCGTTGGAGGTAAGTTTTCATTTTTAATCGCGACAAGATCGTTTACTTTCACGTCAGTTTGAGGATACTTCCATTTATGTCTTTTGTACAACTCCTTTAGGTATTCCTCCTTCCAGCGTCGACAAAACTCTTGTTGCAAACACTTGAGTTTTTCCCAACGGTTGATGATGGAAAGGGAAGGCTCCAGTATTTGTGGTTCAGGTAATGCGGGCAATGGACTGCCGCGCAAAAAATGACCAGGCGTAAGGCCTAGCGAATGAGTTGGATTCTCGGACATCGTCGAGATTGGCCTTGAATTGAGGCAAGCTTCTATTCGAGCTAATAACGTCGAGAACTCTTCAAAAGTGAACTTATTTGAACTGGCAACTTTTCTGAAGTGGGTTTTGAAACTTTTAACGCCGGCTTCCCACAAGCCGCCGATGTTTGGAGCGCCAGGTGGAATGAAATTCCAGATAAGCCTGAAGCCCATATTTTGCAGTGACGGCGTTACCAGCGGTTTCAAGCAACATCTTAAACTCCCTTTGAATTAGGGTATTGGCACCAACAAAATTGGTACCATGGTCAGTGAATACCTCTTTTGGTAAGCCACGCCGAGCTACAAAGCGAGCAAAAGCTGCCAAGAAAACTTGGGATGATAAGTCACTAGCAGCTTCAAGATGGATTGCTTTACTTGAGAAACATACAAATACGCATGTATATCCTTTGGTAATACGGCAGTTCCGCCCGCTAAAGCTTTTTATATCGAACGGACCTGCAAAGTCAATGCCGGTATAAGTAAAAGGGGGAGAATATGTGCAGCGCTCAGTAGGTAGAGCTGCCATTAGTTGCGTACTCATTTTTTGTTTATGAATAACACACGTTTTGCAACGATTTATACGAGACTTTATGAGCGTTTTCAACCGTGGAATCCAAAATTCCTGCCTGACCAGACGTAACACCAGCGCGTTACCGCCATGCAGCGATAATGTGTGAAGAAAGTCAATAAGAAGGGAGGAGTACGGCGAGGCGTACGGCAGTATGATTGGATAACGCTCATTATAAGTGAGATCGGCATTGATTAATCTGCCATTGACACGGAGTGTCTTATAAGAATCCAGAAACGGATTGAGGGTGATCAAGGGACTTTTAGGACTGATGGGTTCTCCCTTGGATAGTAGATGAAATTCGGCAGAAAAGTACCTGCGTTGTGCCACATGAATAAGTTTAAGTTTGGCCCTCTCTACGTCATTCTGAGTGAGCGATAGAGTACTAGGACGTGAGTTAGGACGAATATGGTTACGAGCATGATAATAAAAGCGAAAGATATAAGAAACTACTCGTAGTGCCCGACCAAATGAGGAAAATCTGGTCAAAATGTCTTCATTGCTTTGAATGGAATAGGTTTTTATATTTTGTGCCTCCAAATGTTCTTCTGCTGCCGGAGTTGGCAGACTATTTGGCCAATCACACTCTGGCCTTTGGAGCCATGAAGGGCCATTCCACCAAAGAGAATTGTCCTTTAGATCAAGAGAGAGGATGCCACGAGTAGCGAGATCTGCGGGGTTATCGAGAGATCTAACGTGACGCCACTGAGTATTTCCCACATTGTCCAAAATGATTGTTATGCGATTGGCAATGAAAGTCTTCCAGGTGTGGGGAGGTTTATTCAGCCATGCAAGAACGATCGATTTCGATCGAAGATAGGGTGCGCAGTTAACACCGAATGTGACCGTAAGTAATTCACAATACTCTATCTCCGCGTCGGAGGATTCTCGAAAAAGTATTCGTTGGAACGATGTCTCTTCTGGATGTACCCAAATTTGGCGATACATTTTTTCAATGTCTCCGTTGAAGGCAAACTAAAAAAATCTCCATCGCATAATAAGCGATGTGAGGTCCCATTGAAGAGCAGGTCCGGCATATAATAGGTCATTGAGACTGTTTCCATTACTGGATGGACTTGATGCGTTAAATACAACGCGAACCTTTGTCGAAGTACTCTCTGGTTTGAGCACTGCGTGGTGGGGGAGATAGAACGTTGAAACAACGTTATCGTTTAATTTCTTCTGCGAATTAACTTTACGCATATGGCCTAAAGTTAAATACTCTTGGATGACTTTGGAATAAGTGGAATGTAGATCTGGGTTTTTAGCGAGAGATTTCTCGGAACGTAAAAATTGGTTTAAGGCAATGTGTCGCGAAAGCCCAAGTTTATTATTATTATCAGCCTCAGTTTTAAATGGTAATATGACAATATATCTTCCATCCGGACTCCTTACGGTGGTACTCTGGTAAAGGCCTTCGCAGTATTGATCTGCGTCAGAGAGAGAGGGAGTAATATTTGGTACCTCCTCCGGTTCCCAAAATTTCTTTATTTGGCTATCCAGTGTTGAAGCCGTGTAGTCCACAGTGGTAGCGAATGAATTGAAACGTTTAGGAAGAGGACCTGATATAATCCAACCGAAAACAGTCTTCTGCGCCACTAAGGAGTCTGATACATTTAGAACTCCAGGGCGAATGATGGTTGGATAAAGATCTGCTCCCACCAGAAAATCCACCTGGGATGACTTGTGAAATGTAGGATCAGCTAGCTTGAGTCCCGATAATTGACTCGTACCATTTAGCTGAAAGGAAGAGGCAGGAAGATGGCCAGTTAAAGTTTTTAGAACGATGGCTTGAGCAAGGATAGGCTCGTTTGGGTTTTCATCATTAACGAGTGAAAGCGAACACATTTTTGTTGACGTAGCAGCGTACGTTGAGTTAATACCCGAGATCTGAGCATTAATAGGTTGAACAGGCAATCGAAGACGTTTCTGAACTGCTTCGGAAACAAACGAAGTTTCAGAGCCCGGATCAATCATAGCCCTTATAACGAAGGTGGATTGTTGATGAATTATTTTTATCAACGCGGTTGCGAGAAGAACAGCTCTACCGTTGACCGTGAAAAATGTTTGAAGTGCTGGAGCGTTACTCCATTGATTAGAAGTGGACTGTAAGTTTAAATGAGGTGAGTTAGCGTTGGTGGGCTGATTAGCACCTGTGTTATTAGAAGTGAATATTTGAGGGGGAGAAGTGGAATGGGAAGCGACATGCAATAGCGAATGGTGTCGACCTTTGCATGTGCTACAACTGTACGAACTTGCACAGTCTTTGCTTAAATGCGTTACTGTTAAACAGTTGGAACAAAGTTTATTACTTCGAGTGAAGTTAAGGCGAGATTGAACTGTCATTTCCAAAAACTTCGGACACTTGCGTATTGGATGACGTTCTTTACAAAGCTTACACGAGCCTGCATAGGATTTTGTACAATAAGTTTGCATGTTCGTTTTTTTTTGACAAATTAGATTGACGTGTGTTTGTGGTTCCATGTGAGCGCGACATCACGTCAGAAATAGATTCTAGGATTCTATATCGAGAGTCCAAAAACCTATTTAATTGTTCCCAAGTTGGAACTTCCGTGGGCATTTGAATGGATTGTTCCCAAAGAGCAAGAGTGGTTTTCGGGAACCGGGTCGCGCACGCATAAATCAAGATTAGATCCCAGTTCTTCGTATCAATTTGATGGGTTTGTAAGACTGCAATTGAATCGTTGATAGAACTTTGAAGCAATTTCAAGCCTTGAGCGGATTCAGATTGAATAACCGGAAGATTGAAAATAACCTTTACTTGGTTGTTCACGAGGATGCGTTTATTTTCAAAATTATTTTTTAACCCTTCCCAGGCCAAGTCAAAGCTGTCATTTGTAAGCGGGAACTTGCTTACAATATTAAACGCAGCGCCTTGGGTTTTTGCTCGTAAGTGAAAAAGTTTTTGAACTGGTCCAAGCTTGGGATGCTGCCTGTAAACAGCATCGAACATGTCCCGAAAGGACGGCCATGAGATATAATCGCCATGGAAAACCTCAGTGTCGCAAGGAGGAAGTTTAACGCACTGAAAGGAGGACGTACCGTAATCAGTTGCACAAGAGGATGTACCGTTACTAACTGTAGGGGAAGTCGCACCATTATTAACAGTAGAGCAAGACGCACCATTATTAACGGTAGAGGAAGACTTACCGTTGTTAATTGTAGCGGAAGACGAACCGTTACTGCAGAGAGGAGACGCCTTTACAATTGGATGTGGCTCTTTAAATTGCGACATTATTTCGAGCATGATACCGAGACAGGAAATATACGTTTCGCTTTAAGAATACCAATATCCAAATCTTCTTTCTCTAATTCAGCGGCATCGCGAGTGCATTCGGCATACGTTAATTTAACCGCGCTCCACAATTCTTTTAATTCAATTCGACGCGCTTCCAAAGTCGAAGCTGTATGTTTAGATCTCTCGATCTCTTTGAAATGCGCAAAAAAATCTTCTCGGTTGCGAGAAGAACAGCTCTACCGTTGACCGTGAAAAATGTTTGAAGTACTGGAGCGTTACTCCATTGATTAGAAGTGGACTGTAAGTTTAAATGAGGTGAGTTAGCGTTGATGGGCTGATTAGCACCTGTGTTATTAGAAGTATTTGAGGGGGAGAAGTGGAATGGGAAGCGACATGCAATAGCGAATGGTGTCGACCTTTGCATGTGCTACAACTGTACGAACTTGCACAGTCTTTGCTTAAATGCGTTACTGTTAAACAGTTGGAACAAAGTTTATTACTTCGAGTGAAGTTAAGGCGAGATTGAACTGTCATTTCCAAAAACTTCGGACACTTGCGTATTGGATGACGTTCTTTACAAAGCTTACACGAGCCTGCATAGGATTTTGTACAATAAGTTTGCATGTTCGTTTTTTTTGGACGAATTAGATTGACGTGTGTTTGTGGTTCCATGTGAGCGCGACATCACGTCAGAAATAGATTCTAGGATTCTATATCGAGAGTCCAAAAACCTATTTAATTGTTCCCAAGTTGGAACTTCCGTGGGCATTTGAATGGATTGTTCCCAAAGAGCAAGAGTGGTTTTCGGGAACCGGGTCGCGCACGCATAAATCAAGATTAGATCCCAGTTCTTCGTATCAATTTGATGGGTTTGTAAGACTGCAATTGAATCGTTGATAGAACTTTGAAGCAATTTCAAGCCTTGAGCGGATTCAGATTGAATAACCGGAAGATTGAAAATAACCTTTACTTGGTTGTTCACGAGGATGCGTTTATTTTCAAAATTATTTTTTAACCCTTCCCAGGCCAAGTCAAAGCTGTCATTTGTAAGCGGGAACTTGCTTACAATATTAAACGCAGCGCCTTGGGTTTTTGCTCGTAAGTGAAAAAGTTTTTGAACTGGTCCAAGCTTGGGATGCTGCCTGTAAACAGCATCGAACATGTCCCGAAAGGACGGCCATGAGATATAATCGCCATGGAAAACCTCAGTGTCGCAAGGAGGAAGTTTAACGCACTGAAAGGAGGACGTACCGTAATCAGTTGCACAAGAGGATGTACCGTTACTAACTGTAGCGGAAGTCGCACCATTATTAACAGTAGAGCAAGACGCACCATTATTAACGGTAGAGGAAGACTTACCGTTGTTAATTGTAGCGGAAGACGAACCGTTACTGCAGAGAGGAGACGCCTTTACAATTGGATGTGGCTCTTTAAATTGCGACATTATTTCGAGCATGATACCGAGACAGGAAATATACGTTTCGCTTTAAGAATACCAATATCCAAATCTTCTTTCTCTAATTCAGCGGCATCGCGAGTGCATTCGGCATACGTTAATTTAACCGCGCTCCACAATTCTTTTAATTCAATTCGACGCGCTTCCAAAGTCGAAGCTGTATGTTTAGATCTCTCGATCTCCTTGAAATGCGCAAAAAAATATTCTCGGTTGCGAGAAGAACAGCTCTACCGTTGACCGTGAAAAATGTTTGAAGTACTGGAGCGTTACTCCATTGATTAGAAGTGGACTGTAAGTTTAAATGAGGTGAGCTAGCGTTGATGGGCTGATTAGCACCTGTGTTATTAGAAGTATTTGAGGGGGAGAAGTGGAATGGGAAGCGACATGCAATAGCGAATGGTGTCGACCTTTGCATGTGCTACAACTGTACGAACTTGCACAGTCTTTGCTTAAATGCGTTACTGTTAAACAGTTGGAACAAAGTTTATTACTTCGAGTGAAGTTAAGGCGAGATTGAACTGTCATTTCCAAAAACTTCGGACACTTGCGTATTGGATGACGTTCTTTACAAAGCTTACACGAGCCTGCATAGGATTTTGTACAATAAGTTTGCATGTTCGTTTTTTTTGGACGAATTAGATTGACGTGTGTTTGTGGTTCCATGTGAGCGCGACATCACGTCAGAAATAGATTCTAGGATTCTATATCGAGAGTCCAAAAACCTATTTAATTGTTCCCAAGTTGGAACTTCCGTGGGCATTTGAATGGATTGTTCCCAAAGAGCAAGAGTGGTTTTCGGGAACCGGGTCGCGCACGCATAAATCAAGATTAGATCCCAGTTCTTCGTATCAATTTGATGGGTTTGTAAGACTGCAATTGAATCGTTGATAGAACTTTGAAGCAATTTCAAGCCTTGAGCGGATTCAGATTGAATAACCGGAAGATTGAAAATAACCTTTACTTGGTTGTTCACGAGGATGCGTTTATTTTCAAAATTATTTTTTAACCCTTCCCAGGCCAAGTCAAAGCTGTCATTTGTAAGCGGGAACTTGCTTACAATATTAAACGCAGCGCCTTGGGTTTTTGCTCGTAAGTGAAAAAGTTTTTGAGCTGGTCCAAGCTTGGGATGCTGCCTGTAAACAGCATCGAACATGTCCCGAAAAGACGGCCATGAGATATAATCGCCATGGAAAACCTCAGTGTCGCAAGGAGGAAGTTTAACGCACTGAAAGGAGGACGTACCGTAATCAGTTGCACAAGAGGATGTACCGTTACTAACTGTAGGGGAAGTCGCACCATTATTAACAGTAGAGCAAGACGCACCATTATTAACGGTAGAGGAAGACTTACCGTTGTTAATTGTAGCGGAAGACGAACCGTTACTGCAGAGAGGAGACGCCTTTACAATTGGATGTGGCTCTTTAAATTGCGACATTATTTCGAGCATGATACCGAGACAGGAAATATACGTTTCGCTTTAAGAATACCAATATCCAAATCTTCTTTCTCTAATTCAGCGGCATCGCGAGTGCATTCGGCATACGTTAATTTAACCGCGCTCCACAATTCTTTTAATTCAATTCGACGCGCTTCCAAAGTCGAAGCTGTATGTTTAGATCTCTCGATCTCTTTGAAATGCGCAAAAAAATCTTCTCGGTTGCGAGAAGAACAGCTCTACCGTTGACCGTGAAAAATGTTTGAAGTACTGGAGCGTTACTCCATTGATTAGAAGTGGACTGTAAGTTTAAATGAGGCGAGTTAGCGTTGATGGGCTGATTAGCACCTGTGTTATTAGAAGTATTTGAGGGGGAGAAGTGGAATGGGAAGCGACATGCAATAGCGAATGGTGTCGACCTTTGCATGTGCTACAACTGTACGAACTTGCACAGTCTTTGCTTAAATGCGTTACTGTTAAACAGTTGGAACAAAGTTTATTACTTCGAGTGAAGTTAAGGCGAGATTGAACTGTCATTTCCAAAAACTTCGGACACTTGCGTATTGGATGACGTTCTTTACAAAGCTTACACGAGCCTGCATAGGATTTTGTACAATAAGTTTGCATGTTCGTTTTTTTTTTGACGAATTAGATTGACGTGTGTTTGTGGTTCCATGTGAGCGCGACATCACGTCAGAAATAGATTCTAGGATTCTATATCGAGAGTCCAAAAACCTATTTAATTGTTCCCAAGTTGGAACTTCCGTGGGCATTTGAATGGATTGTTCCCAAAGAGCAAGAGTGGTTTTCGGGAACCGGGTCGCGCACGCATAAATCAAGATTAGATCCCAGTTCTTCGTATCAATTTGATGGGTTTGTAAGACTGCAATTGAATCGTTGATAGAACTTTGAAGCAATTTCAAGCCTTGAGCGGATTCAGATTGAATAACTGGAAGATTGAAAATAACCTTTACTTGGTTGTTCACGAGGATGCGTTTATTTTCAAAATTATTTTTTAACCCTTCCCAGGCCAAGTCAAAGCTGTCATTTGTAAGCGGGAACTTGCTTACAATATTAAACGCAGCGCCTTGGGTTTTTGCTCGTAAGTGAAAAAGTTTTTGAGCTGGTCCAAGCTCCACAATTCTTAAAATTCAATTCGACGCGCTTCCAAAGTCGAAGCTGTATGTTTAGATCTCTCGATCTCTTTGAAATGCGCAAAAAAATCGACCAATTGGTCAGCGGCAAAAATAAAATTCGAAATTCCCGTACTCATTTTGAATTAAAAGAACTGTCTGAGCACTGCACTAAACCGAACTTGGAAAAAAAACCGAAATTGAAAATGATACCAGTACGTACCCGAAAACGATAAAGAAAAACGTAAAAAGTACTATTTTGAAACGGTGGCAACACTGAATGTCACAAAAAAATACACAATCTCATGCAATTTGTATTTTTTTATTTTTTTTTTAATTTATTACGAAATAATAATTTAATTAAACTATAAAATGAATGCACTACACTAACCTGGATGTTGATGTTTCGGCTCGGGATGAAGAATCTGGTGATGTCTGCTGGGCGGAAACATCAACATCCAGGTTAGTGTAGTGCATTCATTTTATAGTTTAATTAAATTATTGTTTCGTAATAAATTAAAAAAAAAAAAAAAATACAAATTGCATGAGATTGTGGATTTTTTTTGTGACATTCAGTGTTGCTACGGTGCCAAAATAGTATTTTTTACGTTTTTCTTTATCGTTTTCGGGTACGTACTGGTATCATTTTCAATTTCGGTTTTTTTTCCAAGTTCGGTTTAGTGCAGTGCTCAGACAAATCTTTTAATTCAAAATGAGTACGGGAATTTCGAATTTTATTTTTGCCGCTGACCAATTGGTCGACACGGGTGGACTCTGCAGGTTGTTGGTGTGGCGTCTGTGTCGGCTCGGAGAGGCGACTGCAGCGTCTTGATGATGTTATGTCGGCTCGGGGTGGCGACACGGGTGTAGACTGCAGCGTGACTGCAGGTTGGAGTTACGTGGTGGCTGTGTCGACACGGGGTGGTGACACGTGCTGTACGTGATGGTTGTGTCCTGGTGGTTGTGTCTGCTCGGAGAGAAGACACGGGTTGCGACTGCGGCGTGGTGGATGTTGTTAATTTGTCTTCCAAAAGGATACCGATAAGTATATGTTAATTCGTATGTTAGCAGATCTATCAGAGTATCTTATATAAACTAGTAGTTTACCGATTTTATTAACAAGGTCCGCCAGAGAAGATGATTTTTTTTTAAATCACTCCGAGGCAGCGATCTGTTTGCATTCGTGAAGTTTTTGCTTCAACTTTTGCTGAATTTAGTAGGTTCTAAGCACTAATACTGATAAAAATATACCTGATTAACTCTCTTTTACATCAAGCCTCACTTTTTTTTCGAATCATTCCTCTTTAAACCAAACTGATAGTATATAATCTAATAATATCATTTTAAGTTGAACAAAACAGGAGCCATTATGAAGGACAAACAACAAACCAGATCGGCTTCGAAAAAGCAATTATTGTGTTAAAATAAATCTTTTGAACAAGACACACGAATTTCTTTAGAAAATAGACCAAAAATAGTTCATTCTCCTAAGAATATTTCTTTTGCAACGCAACCAAATTTACCAATTCCTAATTCCCACTTCGGTGAGCAATCAGGTGAAAGCCCAATTGAACTGATTGGAGATTTTAATATAGAACCTGTATCAATTGATCCCTTAAATCCTCTTCTTGAGTCGGTTGATGAAACAAACCAAGTTAATGGACAGTACCATTTAGCTGGGACAGCCAGTAGTTATACTGCCAATGATGTGTCGAATTTAGTATTACAGAATAAAGTACCGCTAGAAACTTATGTACAAAATGGCGTGAGAGAATCCTTAAATTCTTTTGAATCCTTAATGTTACATTCGCTCGAAAGTACGAGTATGTTAAAATCAAATATCGAAAGAACAGTTAAAAATTCAGTATTAACAATATTGAATTCAAATAATATTAAACAAAAAACTACGCGGGATAGACAGTCAGTACCTGTCTTTCCCAAAGATAAGCATGTACCACTCCCTAGCATTCGTCAAAAAGAAGATGCAATTCTTTCTGAAAATGGACGCATCAATACACAACATGTTTCACCTAAGAAAAATGCTTACTCAGATTTTGATGGTCCTGAAGAACCCGAGTCTTCTGTCCAGAGCGGAAACCTGCTTGTTCGGCATCGATTGTGTCTTCGAGATGTTGTTTGATTCGCTCAAGGATGATTTTAGCTATTATCTTAGCTACAGCAGGCAGCACGCAGATACCCCTCCAGTTTCCGCACTCCATTAAATTTCCTTTCTTAGGAAGCTTGACGATCATTCCCTTTTTCCACTCGTTAGGAAAGCTCTCAGCTTCCTAAGCTCTCTCTATAAGTGGAAGCAGAAGCTCAGCCGATGTTGTTGGCGTTGCTCGTAAGAGCTCTGCTGGAATACCGTCAAGTCCTACCGCCTTGTTGGTTTTGAGTGCCTTGATCGCGGTAATGATCTCATCTTTACTGGGAGTCGTGGTGCGCATTCGGGTACTTCTTACTTCGGGCATCTCAGTCTGATTTGGGAGCATATCGCTAGCGAATACACGGTTCAAAACCGTAGCAAAATGCTCTTTCCATCTCTTGAGCTGGTCCTCATACGAAATGAGCAAGGAGCCGTCTAGGCTTTTCACTGGGTGTTGGCTGGAGCTGCGACCACCTGTCAGCAGACGGTCCTGCTGTCGCACCTCCGTGCTGCTTCTTCTGCTTCTGTAGCCAGCGCGTTGATGTAGTTGCGCTTGTCACGTCGTACGCTACGCTGAACTTCTCTCATCTTCATGCGATGTAGGGACTCTAGCTCGCTTCTCCCTGCTGCTAGGGTAGCTGCAACGCGAGCTTTCAGCTGTTTTCGTTCGTCAATCCGTCTCCAGGTATCTTCGGGGAGCCACGCCCTATGTCTTCCCTGCGATCGACCGACAATTCTTTCAGCACCAGATGTAAAAATATTTTTCACAGCACACCAATGGTCTTGGATGGTTGCGGGCATTGAGCTGCTGATTGCTTCCGCACCTTGCGAAAAGTGCTCCCTTAATTGTTGGCGCACTGAGGGATCACTAAGTCTTTCGATGTTGAACCTGGGCATTCTTGTGTTGTCGTGGGATCTTCGAACTGCAGCAGTGCTTAGTTGGAGAGTAGCTATCATAAGATGGTGATCACGTACTATCCCCACATCTGCCCCTCGCCTGTTTCGGACGTCCAGGAGACTACTTCTAAAGCGGCGGCTGATAGCAAAATGGTCAATTTGGTTGGAGGTTGCTTGCCTGTCATTGGAAACCCAGCTGACTTTGTGGCAGGTCTTGTACTCAAACATGGTGCCACCTATCGCCACCGACCCGACCTTCCCATCTTATGCTCTCTATGCAACCTACAAGTCAGAGAAGACATCCTTCATTTCATTGCCGTATGTCCTATCCTGAAAGAAACGAGAAAAGCCTTTTCAACTCAAATGAGTTGCAACCGCACACGCTGATCGACATACTCAATGGGCGCTATGGCTGGAAAAACCTTTTCCTGTACTGCAAAAAAGCAACTGCTTATAGAAGTCAAATTATTGATGAATCCTTCTGATTTGTATCCTTGTTAATCTCTTTTTATTTGAATTTTCCTTAAATAACTCTTTCACTCTACGTAGTCTTCATTTCTCTATATATTATTATTATTTATATAACTTTTTTTTTTTCTTTTTTTTACGATTGAATTGAATAAATTTCTACAATTAAATGAATTATTAAATTTGCCACTCAGGCTAACGGCGCTGCCATGTCCTGAAACAGATTTTATCACCAGCCTTCATAATACTTTTACCTTGTAATCCTTGAATTATGTTTAATAAAATCTATTCTATCTATCTATCTATCTCTCTATCTGGTGCCACCTATCACAGGGCGGTTGGCATTGCAGAAATCCACAAACCTTTCGCCGTTGTCATTGCGGTTGCCTAGTCCATGTTTCCCGATTACATGTTTGAGCCCTTCGTTGTCGTTGCCTAGCTTGGCATTCAAGTCCCCCATCACTATGACAATGTCTCCATTTGGTGTTGTGTTGAAGACGGCGCTTAAGAGATTGCAGAAGCTCTCCTTTTCGTCCTCAGACGAACTATTCGTTGGGGCGTAACACTGTACGATGGTGACGCGTCGTACTCTAGTCCGGAATCTGGCCGTCAAAATCCTATCACCATGAGGCTGCCAGGAAATTAGGCCCTTGGGTGCTGTTGTTGTTAGCAGTAGTCCGACTCCATATTCCCGCGGACTTCCGGGTGGTCTTCCAGAATGGAGTAGTACAGTGTTACGCGTTGGAGACTGGTACTCGCCCGCTTCTAACCATCTTACTTCACTTACTCCCAAAATGTCCAGCTTATATCGCATGAATTCGTTTTCCAATTGGAGGAATCTGGCATTGTAAAGACCTTCTCTTCCCGAGTCGAGGAGCGTCTTTACATTCCAGAAACCTATCTTTGTCCGGGTACAATAGCCAAAAGTCGTCAACATGTGATCATTCCTTATCCGAGGCATAGTGTCGGTTTCCGTAGCGGGCAATATTCGGTAACGCAGGTTGCTGGCCCACGTTACCTAGCCTAGAATCAAGGCCCTAGACAACCCGCACTTACAATTTTGGCCTATACGTATAAGGGTTTAAAGTAAGCACTTCATCACGAACTTGATTGTTGAGCTACTGGCCCAAGCCAAGTTTTGGGCAGTCAGTAGTTTCCCGATCAATCGCAATGCAGTTCCCCAAACCTGGTCTTGCCCACTACCATTGAAGCTAACTGCCTCACACCAATGTCAACGGTTGACCCATTACAATTTCTTGTTAACCCCTTCTGCTATTATTTATCACTCAATTCACTTTTATCATCCCCACTTCTTTCTTCATCATTCCTCTCTTTTGCCAAACTACCGAAGCACTAACCGCACATTTCACAATAAAATTTCGTACTAATTTAGGTTATTTACTGTTTAATTGCATAATTTCAATTCCAAATTGTCAACATATTTTTCGGATATGATTCAAGCTATGACAGCTAACGAAAGATAACACGAAAGTTTCGTCGCAGTATTTGATTTCAAGCTATTCCTTAAAAAGAACGTCACAAAAATTCTAAAAAGTTACTAAAGCCCATTAAAAAACCGTGGATTTCATTTTCTAAAGTGATTTTATTCACTGTTCTCAGTAATTTTCCCGTAGTTTGGAAAATAGAGTTCTACAATTTTTGCTATACAATTGTTGTTGTAACAAGTAGGATTTTCTGCCAAACAACATGTCCGATGCACAAAGCGCCCGTGAAGCCAGGTTATTGTCCAGAAATAAACAAATTAATTCGCCATTACCAGCCAGCATGGACAGCAAACCTGGTAAAATATTTGATCCTCGTTCAAAAACCAGCAAGCCGCAATATTCACCTCTGCTAGATAAAAGTGATCAAACAAAAATCTTAGAGCTGCGCCTAACAAAACAAATTGAAGACAACAGAACTCAGCTTCTAAAACAACTGGAAGAAAATAACGCACACCTGAAATCTACCATTATGGAAACCTATGCGAAACTCGAAAATTTCAATCGACAGCTAAAATCGACCATCCTGGAGGCCCACAACAAACTACTTGATACACTGGACAACATTGTTAAAGACTTCAATAACAGATTCTAAGATATTAACAGATCTATGTCAGCATTATCGGTACGTCTTGAAGTGTTAGAACAAACATCTGAATCGGTTTTATGCTCTCAGTTGGAAAAAGAATTATTTACACTACAAGGGAAAATCGATGAAATTGAAAAGGAAAAACTAACCACTGATGCCATTCTACATGGTGTACCAATTCAAGAAAATGAAAATCTTCACATGCTCTACACTACACTATGCGATTTAATCGATTGCACACCAGCACCTTTGCCTAAGCAAATATTTCGCACTAAAGTCAAGCGGAACTCGCAATGCCCAGCAATTATCGTCAAATTCTCGTCAGTGGCAAAAAAAAAAAGTGCTAAAGTCTGTAAACTACGCGTATAAGAAAACAAAGAAGACGCTTTGTTTACATAATCTTGGAATGCAATCTGACAGTCGAGTGCACTTTACTGAAAGTCTTTCCGCTGCTAATAATCCAATCTATCGGAAAGCTTTCCAACTTAAACGTCACAAACATTTTACTTCTGTTTTCACTCGAGGTGGGCGTGTGTACGTGCGTGTGAAACCAAACGAAGAAGCTTTTTTGGTCGACCACATTCAACGCTTGGATGCCCTTACTGCTGCTGCCGTCGCTATCCATGATGAACTCTCACCGATTAACATGCAATTATAAGCTGCAAATTCAGTCAAATGAGCATGTGTTACCTAGTCTGTTTATTTTTATTTCTAAATTTAATTCTTTTATTCTTTTTACTTTCTTTTGTAATTTCTTCCTTTATTTGCCCTATTTAATTCCTGCTAGCCGTGTGAGAGTCTGTTATTCTATTCGATGTTTGAGCCTGGAAGTGGGAGGGAGATTTCTCGTTTATATCATTCACCATCCATGGGTGATATAGACGAAAATTTATCCGGAAGTCATGACTCGAATGATAACTTACGTGTTCTTATCGATATCTTTTGTAAGCAGCGAGAAGGCCTGTGAGGGTGTTTTCTCAAGGGCTGAGGTTTAGCTCGTCGGATCCAGGGTCAACCAAAGAACACCTGAAACATTATTTATAATGTTTATGCTTAAACTAGCCTTAACAAAGTCAGAAATACTTAACAATGATAAAATACTTGAGGTGGCCTCGGTTTACGGTTCTTAACAATATTCGGATACTTAACAATAGGGAGTTACCTACTAGGCCTTATTATCTTAACGCTAGGACTTAACTAGAGGATAGCGACGGCTTTTTAGGGCGTCTGCTATATAGCGACAGCTTGTTAGGGCGTCAGCTCTGGCAGCGACAGCGTGTTACGGCGTCAGCTCTGCAGCGACAGCTTTTAGGGCGTCAGCTCTGGCAGCGACAGCTTTTTAGGGCGTCAGCTATGGCAGCGACAGCGTGTTACGGCGTCAGCTCTGGCAGCGACAGCGTGTTACGGCGTCAGCTCTGGCAGCGACAGCTTTTTAGGGCGTCAGCTGTGGCAGCGACAGCGTGTTACGGCGTCAGCTCTGGCAGCGACAGATTTTTAGGGCGTCAGCTCTGGCAGCGACAGCTTTTTAGGGCGTCAGCTCTGGCAGCGACAGCTTTTACGGCGTCAGCTCTGGCAGCGAAAGCTTTTTAGGGCGTCAGCTATGGCAGCGACAGCTTTTTAGGGCGTCAGCTATGGCAGCGACAGCGTGTTACGGCGACAGCGACAGCGTTTTACGGCGTCAGCTCTGGCAGCGACAGCTTTTTAGGGCGTCAGCTATGGCAGTGGCTGCTGAAGGCAGCTACTTTGCAGTACCGGCTTAAGGCTGGCACTTTGACAACCAATGTCGTAAAAATATTACTCCCAGGAGTGCTGTACAAATTCTCAAATCTGAGAATTACGGTCAAGACCGGCAATGCTTTATCCTAGAGGAGGGTAGGCCCAAACTTTACGGTCGGAGCGGCTGTGGTCAGCAGCAGGTCCGACTTGATTTATGCTCAGATCTTGAAAAAGACGGAAGAGCAGCCAAAAGATTCGGTGGATGTTTCCACTCTAGAGAGTGCCTTAGAGTACACTGGATTGGTACTTAATAACAACGGCGTGAGGAACTCCGACTTCTTCTTCTGCGATGGGTTACCTTATTGCAATCGGTGTAGGCATTGAGTGCGAATTCAATGACCCAATGCAAAACCGTTCTATATTCGGCACACATCTTCGCACACCTCTCCATATATCCCCTCGTCCTTTCCCCCTTGGTTCCATGTCCCACGTATACGTCAGCTCTCGATATTACCACCACACTTCCCATCACAGTGTGTCTGACAATACTCCTGACTATCCCCTCGTTCGTCATATAAATCTTCCCATATTGTACTTCGTACACACACTGTAGCAGGCGGTGCTCTGCAACCATTCTGAGTTCTCTCTCTTCTCACTATACTTACACCAGCCTACCCCCTGCTCGCATGTACACACTGGTTCTCCTAACACATGTCGATGGCCATCGTCTCGTGGTCGTGGGTCGGCGATCGAAGCGAGATAAGAGCGACCGTGGCTGTGGGTATACTTTGTTCTGGTGCGTGTGTGTGTCGATCGAGTGGATTCGTGGTTTGGGATGTAACTGGAGTGGTGTGATGTTATTATTTATTTACAGTGGGGTCCAAAAAGAAGTCAGCGGTTATGGAATTGTGAGTATGGTGTGGGATTTCGGTTACGGTGATTGGTGGGTGTGCGGGTCGGTCGGCTGAGTTTAGCCTGGGGTGTTGATGGTTATTCAGTGTACTCACAGTGGGGTCGGTAGGTAGAACGACGGTCAGTGAGTTTCGGGTGTCGAATTCGGGTAATTGTGCGGATGTGCCGTGTTCGCGAGTCCAATGCTCGAATGATGATCGCGGGGACGGTGCAGGTGAGGGGCGAAGTGTAACGCTTCGTTACAGGCCTAAGAGTGTGCCATATCAATGCACAAAGTCTGTTTAGAAAAATTGATGAGTTTAGATGTCTGTTTGTTGGTTCTAGTGTTGATGTTGTGTGCGTCTCCGAGACATGGTTTGACCCTGACATAAGGAATGAACTTTATTCCTTGAGTGGCTACAATATTTTTCGAGCTGACAGGAAAAATAGAATTGGTGGTGGCGTAGCAATTTACGTTCGTGAGAACCTCACTGTCGATTTATTAGTAGAGTCGCCTCCTGATAGTCCGCTCCAGTATTGCTTTATTGAAATTGAGAAGAAAAAATGTCTTTTTGGTGTTGCTTACAGACCGTATGATAATATTGACTTATCTTCACTGTATACTATACTAGAAAATTATTCATCTTCATATTTAAAAACTATTGTTTGTGGAGATTTCAATTGCAATATCTTGAACAACGAGAGATCACGATCATTTGTCGAATCAATACAAGCGCTCAATTTAGAAATTATTAATTCGAACATTCCAACGCATTTTACTAGTTCTTCCAGCACTCTTTTAGACTTATTTCTTACGAGTGATATTCAGGACGTTTTCTTCAGTTAGGCATCTGCACCTGTTTTTTCCAGGCATGTCCTTATCTTTGCTACATTTAACATCACAAATTGTAGAAACCCGTTGACGTATACCTATAGAGACTTTAGGAACATCAACGTGGAGCATCTTGAGCAGGATCTTCAAAGTGTAAACTGACAGGCTGTATATTGCGAAACGTCGGTCAACGCCCAAGTCGGATATCTTCAAGATACAATAGTTGAACTCTTTTATAGGCATGTTTTACTTAAAACCAAGGTAGTTAAATGTAACTATATTACGTGGTTTACCACAGAAATCCGTGAGCTAAGGAATAATCGTGATGTAGCCTACAAAAAGTGGAAACGGTTTAAGCTCCCTGAGTTCTACGAAGCATTTCGGATACTACGAAGTTCTGTTAACGCTAAAATTAAAGAAGCAAAACGAGCATACTATGGTAGGCACTACGATCATAGGCTTCCAACTAAAACACTCTGGAAGAATTTGCGAGAACTAGGTGTGATAAAACAAAGTAAGCACAAGATGGATGAAGTCGATCCCAACCAGCTAAATAAAGAATTCGCCGAGATACAAACAACATCAGTAGCACAGCACCAGCCCATTCAAGTGCCGCAAAGTGGCTCCTTTGAATTTTGCAGGATTGAGCAAACTGATGTTGTAAAAGCAGTACTAAAAATAAAATCTAAAGCTGTTGGTATTGATGGAATACATCCCCTTTTTTTAAAAATTATACTACCGTACCTTCTGCCAGTCATTACCTTCATATTTAATAATATCATAACGAGATTTATCTTTCCATGTGCTTGGAAACTTGCAAAGATCATCCCAGTTCTAAAAAAGAAAGCAACAATTAACTCACCTGCCGAATATAGACCTATTGCTATTTTGCCCTATCTTTCAAAGGTCTTGGAAAAGTCTATCCACAACCAAATGTCAGTGGTCTTCCGGCGCAATCAGCTGCTAAACGCTCATCAATCTGGCTTCAGACCATGCCACAGCTGCACTTCGGCATTGCTTAAAGTAACGGATGACGTACGAGTTGCAATGGATAAAAACTTAGTTACTTTTCTGACACTTTTAGATTTTTCCAAGGCCTTTGATACGGTTAACCATAAGCTACTTGTCTCTAAGCTTTCAACTTTGTACAATTTCTCTTCATCAGCTGCTAACTTAATTTATTCATACCTATTTGGAAAAAGACAAGCAGTCTTAGCTAACAGCGTAATGTCTGAATTTATTGCAACTTCGGCGGGTGTTCCTCAAGGATCCATTTTAGGTCCCTTACTCTTTGCAGTTTTTATAAATGATCTCCCTAAGGTAATTAAATATTCCAAGTTTCACATGTTTGCGGACGATGTTCAACTCTACTTAAGTTTTGCACATGGACAAATGGAAGATGCGGCGGTTCAATGTAATGAAGACATACAAAGGATTTTTGTGTGAGCTCAAGAAAACTGCTTACGGTTTAACCCGGTTAAAACGAAATGCCTAGTCATAAATAGAAATGGTCTCAACACAAGCAGCTTTCCCACAATATTCCTTGGTGATGCCTCTATTGAGTTTCTGGATAAAGCTAAAAACCTTGGAGTTTGGTTCAACACAAGTTCGCAGTGGTATGACCATGTGCGTACAGTCATCGGGTAAATTTATGGCTGCCTCAGGAATCTCGCTGTCCCAAAACTTCACGCCAGTTAACACAAGGATAATGCTAGTCAGGTCCTTACTCATTCCTTTAATAACATATGGCTGCGAAATTTGTTCTTGCCATAATGCACTCACTAGACGCAAACTCAATGTCGCATTTAATAACATTGCACGTTATGTCTATGGTTTAAAATGCGATGACCATGTGTCGTTGTACGCAAAAATGAGTCTCGGATGTTCACTCGACAAGTACCTTGACTACTGCACACTCAAGTATTTACACACAATTATAACCAGCAAACAACCTCAGTACTTATATGAAAAACTTAGGTTCTCACAATCAAACCGTTCTTTAAGTTTAATTTTGCCGCTTGTTACAAATCAAGTTTGTGAACGACAATTTTTCATTTACGCCATACGCCTCTGGAATTCACTCCCTCTCACCTTAAGACGGCTCTATAATACGAATCGTTTTGATGACACTCTCTTTCGGCACCTAGCAGGTAATAATTAGGAATAATATTTGTCCATGGTAAATAATTGCATTAATACATCATACTCGGTAACTTACATTTAACTCAATTTCCAGTTTTCATTATTTACAAATTAGAGATCGTTAAAATTTATTTAAATCATGTTATTGTAAAATTCACATTTATTATTTAAAGATTGTAATAGTCTATTATAAATGTTGTTTACTAATATTAATAAAATACTGAAATACTGAAATAAGCAAAATCAATTAAGCATTACTTAGGTTGAATTTACGTTATAGATAACTTAAGAGAATACTAAATTCTAATAGGTAAAATAAAAAGGTCACTTACTTGTGCTTGCTGATGTCCAGTTGTTGTGATCACAAAAACCTTCGACTGCTGCTGTTATCACAAATCATTTTTTTTATATTGGGCTATATATATATTTTTTTATGTATGCAAAAATTAATCTAATATTCTCTTTAACACTTATTCGATTATGAATTGATTAATTAATTAATTTAAAAAAACAAGTAATCCGTAATTTAAAAAAATTAAATAAAAAGGACGTTAAACAACGAGGTTTAGACACTGCTCTAAAGGGATGTATAGTTGTGGTTTGATGGTAATTGCGCGAGAGCGCGGGTCATATATCCCGCAGTTCACGACAGTTACATCTGAACAGTTTCATTTTGCATCATTCATATTTCCACTTATTTGTAAAACGAATAAATGGAAATATGATTTTTTTTCCCTTCTCCTCCAAATGCAAATTCGCTTTCTCATCCGTTCTGAAATATGAACTTATGAGAAGACGAATTTGCATTCGTTCCCAAAGACATTAAACACCTGAGTAATCATTTATACTGGTTCGATGGTGCTAGAGAAAAGTCATTTTTGTAGTTTTTGGAGTTAGTCTTAATAAAGCATTTACCGAAATTGAATGTCTCCTTTTTTTCTTCTTCATTATATTTTATATATTTGAATAGTGCAGTCGGTAGGATACCGACTAAGTGTTGTGCTTTAAAAGTGTTAAAATACTTATTCTCTTAGAGATTAAGTCGGTATCGATTAATAGTAGACAAAAGTGTAAATCGGTTTTATTGAAAAACTAAGACTCAAAGGCAAAAGTGTAAATCGGTTTTATTGAAACTAAGACTCAAATATAAAAGTATAAATCCGTTTTGTTGAAAGCCTAAGACTCAGAGGAAGACTCAAAGACAAAAGTGTAAATTGGTTTTATCGAAAAAAAAAAACTAAGGCTCAAAGGAAACAGTAAGTGCTAAGTGTAACAATTATGGGGACGGTAACATTACACGATTTAATATCCGAAGCTCGATCAGTTCCAATATATAGAGGTGATGGTTCGTATGAACTTTCTACCTTTCTTTCCGAAGTGGAAACCATCGTTGCCATTGCACCGGATGAAAATTCTAAACTTTACCTCTATCATATATTGACGGGAAAAATACAAGGAGCTGCTTCAGCATCCATCAGACGATTTCCTCAAAATCGGACTTAGGACCAGATTAAGGAGCAACTAATAAAATCATTCGGCGTTCAGGAATCGTACTTGAGATTAAAGGACAAAGCAGATGCCATTAAAATTGTTAATATAAGTCAGTACTACAAAGAATTAACTGAAATTTTAGATAAACTTAATCTTAAATATAAGGTAGACAGCACTAAACCCCTGGAATTTTCGCCAGCAAGTAATGAGAATAGCATTTTAAACAAATTCTTGAATAAAATAAATAGATCTGATAGTATGTATCTTAGAATTAAGGATGTGAAAACTCTAGAGGAAGCATATTATGAATTAGTTCAAACTGGTATTAACGACAATGCTAGTAATTATAGTTATAAAAAAAATAATTCAAATCAATACAGTGAATACAGTGCAAACCGTACAAATAATAAATTTAATGTAAGTAGACGGGATACTGGTTCAAATCGATATTACGAAAACCCTAAAAATGTTTACCAAGATAGAAATGTTCAACACTTTAACCCTGATATGAATCGTAGCTACAGAAACAGGCATCAAAATTCTAATTTTACTAATCGTAGTTTTTATAACACTAATAGAAATTCCTCTAACTTTCGAAATAATCACGATAGGCCAGAACCAATGGAAATGGGTCACAATAACGTAAAGAACATAGAAAAGCAAGAACATTTTCTTTTACCTCCTCCGGTTACTCATAACCGATAGTCTCAGTAATAGTAGAGGGTCAGAAAATTAATTGTTTAATTGATACAAGGTCTGCAACATCTATAATAAATTCCCATTTATTCCATGAAAAAGTTCGGATATATTTAGAAATTCAATTGTGTACTCTTACTGAAATTATTACTGAACTCCCAGAAGAATTTAATGAAGAAGCCACTATGAGCTGAAAAGTATTAAAAATAAGGAATAGAAATTTCGATGCTATAATAGGACAAAATCGAATAAGCCCTCTTAAAGCCATTATCAATTTACAAAATAACTCCATTTCTATAAAAAACAGAATTACAAAATTTTCCCTTTCATGTCACCATGATAACGTAGTTCAACCTGAAATTTTAAATATAAATCATTCAGAATTATTATCGCGATTAGAAACATCACATTTGAATAGTGAAGAAAGACAACAGCTTTGCAAACTAATTAAACAAAATACAGACCTTTTCTTTCAAGAAGATCAGCAGCTAACAAGTGTCCAATCGGTTAAGCATCAAATTATAGTAAAACATAACTTACCGATTTATTAAAAAATTTATAGATTTCCCAAAATACATGAACGTGAAGTAGAAAAACAAATAGCAGAAATGCTAGAACAAGGTATTATACAACCGTCAAGTTCAGCATACAATTCTCCTATTTGGATAGTACCGAAAAAAGACGACAATTCCGGCATCAAAAAATGGCGAATTGTCATTGATTATCGTAAACTTAACGAGATTACTCTCGATGACAAGTTTCCGATTCCAAATATTGATTCATTGTTCGAAAAGCTTGGGAGGGCCCAGTATTTTACAACATTGGACCTGGCAAAAGGATTCCATCAAATTCTGGTCGACGAAAAGGATAGAGAAAAAACGGCGTTCTCTACACTTCAGGGTCACTACGAATTCACACGAATGCCTTTCGGATTAAAAAACGCCCCGGCAACCTTCCAACGAATGATGAATCATATATTAAAGGAACATATTAATAAGATTTGTGCCATATATCTTGACGACTTTCTTATTTTTAGCACTTCTTTTCAAGAACATATGGATTCAATAAATAAATTTTTTAAGAAACTGAGGGAAGCCAATCTAAAAATACAGGTAGATAAATGTCGTACTCGAAACCGAGTACCTGGGACATATTTTAACTAGCGAAGGAATTAAGCCTAATAATAAAAAAACCAAAGTAATTAAAAACCTTAGTATTCCAAGAACCAGAAAAGAAATCAAAAGTTTTATCGGTATGAGCGGTTATTACTGTAAATTTATTAAAGATTATGCAAAGGTGGCGCAACCGTTAACAAATTGTTTAAAAAAAGATAAAAAAAAATTGATATTAATGACAGTAAGTACAGAGAAGCATTTAATAAACTTGTAGACCTTTTAATAGAATACCCAATTTTAAGATACCCCAATTTTAACAAGAAGTTCACACTTACTACGGATGCTAGCCAGTATGCACTGGGAGATGTTTTATCACAAGAGGGTCACCCTATAAGCTATGCTAGTCGTACATTAAACGAGCATGAAGTCCGTTACAGTACTATAGAAAAAGAACTTCTAGCCATAGTTTGGGCTTGTAAATATTACCGTCCCTATTTATATGGAGTAAAATTCATGATCCAAACGGATCACAGACCGTTAAAATGGTTAGACTCGCTTAAAGAACCAAACTCGAAGCTACAGCGGTGGCGTATAAAACTAAACGAATATGAATATGATATTGAATATGTAAAAGGTAGGGATAATAACGTAGCTGATTTCTTAAGTCGATTGGAAGTCCATAATAATGAAACCGATAGAGATTTAGCAACAATTCATAGCGGAGTAGAATATGTTGGTGACCATATACCTATTTCTGATAAAATCATTAACGTTTATCGAACACAAATACATTTAGTAGAAAACAAAAATCAAGAAATTATTACAAAATATAGACCACGTTAATTATTTAAATTATGTTTTCAGAAGATATATAAAATTTATTCTGAATTAGAAGATTCACATTATAACAAAGTTCAGCAAAAACTCGTAGAACTATTTAGTAAGGATCAAACAATCAAGTTTGTTAAATGTACTAGAAAAGCTATTGATTTACAAACAGAAGAACAAGCGGTAGAAGAAATTAAAAAAGTCCATATGAAAGGGAACCACAGAGGAATCATAGAAAACTACCAACAACTTCGATCCAAATAGTTTTATCCAAAACTTAAAGAATTGATCCATAAATTCGTCAATAATTGTGATATTTTCAATTTGGGTAAATATGACAGACATCCTCTGAAAGTTAAATTCGAAATCTCAGAAACTCCTCAAAAACCAAATGAGATTGTTCATGGTGATATATTTATTCTCATAAAGAAATATATCTTACAACAATAGACAAATTTAGTAAACATTTGATGGCTATCAAATTAAATGACAGGAATTATATGACAATCATTACAGCATTCCGCCAGCGATTCTCAACATTAGGAAAACCAGAAAAAATAGTTTTAGACAATGAATTCGATTCTTTAAATATACGAGATTTTTTTAGAAATGAGAACATTCCCATCCATTTTATATCCCCTAGAGCCCATACAGGAAATTCTGACATAGATATGGTTCATGGAACTCTAAATGAACATATACGTTTAATGAAATTGCAGAATAAACATTTAAAACCTGAAGAAATAATTTTAAGATCAGTTGAAATTTATAATTCTACAATACATTCAACAACTCAAATAAAACCAATAGACTTTATTACAGGTAAAGTTAATCCTTTCGAATTTACAAAACTTTTTGCAAGGATTAAGGAAACCAAAGAAAATATTATAACCAAATTGAATATTAATCGTGACGAAGTTAATTTACCCGAAAGTAACGAAATTTTAGTTCACAACCCAGATATTGTTAGGCATAAAGAGCAACCAAAGTATAAGAGAATAAAGACAACGTTTGTTAACAACAAACTAATAGATTCTAGGAAAAGAAATATCCATAAAAACAGGATTAAACGAAACTATAAATTCTTTCCAGGTAATAATGTTCCTAATGGTGATCCTAACCCTACTTAGATTTGCAACAGGAGAAATAAGAATAGAAAAACTTGAGACGAATGCAGAATATTCAATTATCAAACGAGGAAAAGAACCCGTCATAGAATATTATGAAAAAATTATACATATTATCGATGTTGAAATGTTAAAAGATACAATTAAGAAGGTACAGATAAATATAAAACAAAATTTTGCAGATGCAAACGACGTAGTATACTATAAGCAATTAAAAGTTCCACTCAATAGAATTAAGCACGAAATCCAAACAATAATACCAAAAAGGTCAAAAAGAGGCTTATTGAACATCGGCGGCAACATAATGAATTGATTGTTTGGAAGTATGGATGACGATGATCGCGAGGAGATTGAGGAACATTTTAAAGTAGTAGTCGAAAATAATCATAATGCTATTACTAACCTAAATAACCAAATAAAAATCAATACAGATCTTCAGGAGAATTTACTGACTCTTACTAACAAAATTAATGAGAATCAAGAACTAACGACTAAACTTTATAACAGTGTTACGCTTATAGATAAAGTTGTCTTAAAGCAATTGCATTTTATTCAAATTTTAACAGACTTGAAGCTGTTAGAAGATGAAATTGAAAAAATTCAAAACAATATAATGGTTGCAAAATATGGAATAATGAGTAGGTCTATTTTTACAAATGAGGAAATAGATTCATATCAAATAGGGTTTTCGAAACTACAACACATAAGATGCCATGTAGGATATATTGATAACAAATTACTTTTTGTAATTTTAATCCCGGTCTTTAGTGAAGAACAGTTTACAAAATACACGTTAATACCAGTTCCTAACTCAAAATATGAAGAAATTATTTTAGAGCAAACCGAAATAATTATGTCAACAAATTCAGTGTTTATTAAAAATGATGAAAACTATATTAAAAAAATTAAATCGCCTAATGCTTGTATAACTAGTCTCTTAGGTAAAAGTTATCTAAATTGTAAAAGTAGGATTAATACAAACTTTGAGTCTTTAGAAATAGAACTAGGAGTTATATTGTTGAAAAACGCAAAAAATGTGACAATGTCAAATACGTGTGACAATATGGATTATAAATTATATGGGAACTCGTTAATAACATTCAATAATTGTACAGTTAATATTGATAATAATAAATATGTAAACCATGAAAAAACAATTATTCAGAATATTATCATTCCAAATTATTAAGAAATATATAATACAGGGTGTCCGCCGGGAAGGTATACTACTTTGTTTGTTTATAATTTTTGATTAAATGAAAGAGAATGGATCTTATATTGATAAATGTTTTATTTAATGTCGGCAATTATGTATGGAATACAATATCAGGTAAATGTCCACCTCTGCTAGTCTCACAAATGCGAGCCCTTTTGAGCACACTTTTCATTACATTCTCACACATTTCACGCGGTATTTTATTAATTTCATCACGAATATTTTGTTTGAGTTGCTCAAGCATTTCTGGTTTGTTTGCATAAACCTTGCTTTTCAGATATCCCCACAAAAAGAAGTCAGGAGCAGTCAAATCAGGCGACCGTGGAGGCCAATCAACATCACCATTTTTCGAAATAACTTGTTGTGGAAAGAAGTCTCGCAGTAATTCCATTGTAATCCTGGCTGTATGCGATGTGGCATCGTCTTGTTGATACCACATGTTAATCAAGCCCAAACTGAATCTTAAATGGAAACAAATGCAAATCCTTGTGCAAAATTGTGGCCAAAGTTGTTCTTTGAAGACCAAGCTCCTGAGCACGGCGTCGAATTGAGGTTGATGGATTGTTTTGAACACTTCCTTGAACAGCAGTAATGTTTTCAGCCGATCTTGCAGTACGTTGTGGCCCATGCTTGGGCCTATCACCTACAGACCCTCTTTCTTCGAAATCATTCACTACACGATAAATAGTGCGTTTTGTTGGCACGTTGTTTCTCCCAAAAATTTCACGTAACTTTCTCATCGTCACAGTAATCGATGATTGATTTTGATAAAATGTTTTAACGATTAAAACACGTTGGTTTATCGAATATTTTTCCACAATAAATTTGCCACGTGTCTACTTCACGACTGCCAAATATGAACTGTCAAGACTAATGTTTACCAAAATGGCGGCAAAACAAAGTAGTATACGTTCCCGGCGGACACCCTGTACAACAAAACAATTAGACTTAAGTCAAGATCATGTTAAACAAATTAAAAATTCCAAGGAAATTGAAGAGATAAAATTTACAAATAAACGTCATGAGATAACAATTTTCTCTTCATTAACCGTTATTACACTTCTAGTTTTAATATTAGTAATTGCAAAATATGTAAAGCGAAATCGAACCAGTTAAAATAGTAAACAAAACTCTTAGACCAAATAACGTTCGGGAGAACGTCAATCCTAAGGAGGGAGTGGTCATATATCCCGCAGTTCACGACAGTTACATGTGAACAGTTTCATTTTGCATCATTCATATTTCCACTTATTTGTAAAACGAATAAATGGAAATATGATTTTTTTCCTTCTCCTTCAAATGCAAATTCGCTTTCTCATCCGTTCTGAAATATGAACTTATGAGAAGACGAATTTGCATCCGTTCCCAAAGACATTAAACACCTGAGTAATCATTTATACTGGTTCGATGGTGCTAGAGAAAAGTCATTTTTGTAGTTTTTGGAGTTAGTCTTAATAAAGCATTTACCGAAATCGAATCTTTCCTTTTTTTTCT
Source organism: Brachypalpus laphriformis (assembly GCA_945910035.1). Taxonomy (NCBI): domain Eukaryota; kingdom Metazoa; phylum Arthropoda; class Insecta; order Diptera; family Syrphidae; genus Brachypalpus; species Brachypalpus laphriformis. Next base: position 50,203,367 of record OX246755.1, on the reverse strand, counting down.
TCCTCATTATATTTTATATATTTGAATCGCGCGGTGGGGTTTGAAGTTGGTGACGTCTTCAAGCGAAGACTGGAATTTAAGCGAATGCGACTCCAGTAACACTCTCTCGTTTGGATTAGGGAATTAGGTTGTTATTCCACGTTCGTGCAAAAAAGGGGTTGGCTGGACTTTTTCTTTCTATACGAGTATCACTCTTGATGCAAGGTGGCTGCCGATCTTGAACTTCGACTACACAGGCCAATCGGTATGATATTCTGCGAGTAAAAAGGGAGGCTTCGGAACACCGGCGATTACAGCTGGGTACAGTAGTATTGCTGCCGCTATTTATAGTGCTTCATCTCCACGGATCAAAATGTTTCGGAGATGTATTGCCAACTTGGCTGCGGACAAAAACGCAGAAAACCCGTGCGGTTTTCCCCAGAAATTGCCCGCATGCAGTAAAAGCCTGGAACAAACGTAACTTTGTACTTTCTTAAGGGGAAAAATCAAAATTTTTACTTACGCTTTTTTGCGTAGAAGCAGTAGTAGGTGGGTAGTGTATGCAGGGAAGACAATTTTAATAAAAAAAAGTTTGTGATCACTGATCACACTTGATCACAAGCTAATAGGTTATTTGATGTTTTAGCTCCACAAAAACAGTACATTCTTCCTCGATGGTCAGCGTCAAAAAGATCGAGCATGGGAAAACGGAAGACTATGATCAGACATACCAATTTACTTTAGACGACTTGTTCTAAATTTGAGCAACAAGGTTTTAGTATAGGGGCAATATGTTAATGGTGAGTGCATACCAGAGATTGTAAAAAAAATCATGCTTACTCTTCGCAGCTTACACATCAAGCAAGTTTGATAGGAGAAATGGCATGGAACAAAGTAAGGCTGCGGCGTATTGTCCAAGTCTGTATCGACCCATGACCCTGAATCGCCAATCAAAAAAGTTTGTATGTCATACTTTTAAATCTTTCGCATGGAAAACGCCTATTAGTTTCCCTTTCAAGTTCTCTATTTCGTACATGCATTGTCCTATTCGTTTTACAACTAGACATTTTAAAAATTTCTGGCATAGCTTGGCATTAAGTCCTTTTGCCTCGTTACTTTGAACGAAATTTCGCCTATAAATTTCTTGTCCTGGTTCAAAAACTCTTGTTCTAGTCCTTAGGTTATATAATTTTACGTTTTTCTCGAATGCTTTTCTCATATGTTCCTTGATCTTATCTCGAATCAACTGAACCCTATCTGATCTAGCTAACTCTGTAAATTCGCCTTTATTAAGCAAGTTAAGATCCTTTAACAGTGGATACGTACTACCGTGCGTTACCATTTCAATACCGAATAATGCAAAGTATGGGCTAATGCCTGTGGACTGATGCACCGAACTGCAAATCGATTGCTGAATCTCAGGAATATAGCGATCCCATTCGCGCTGATCCCTTCGAAGATAAGATCCAATGGCACTTAATATTGTTTGATTCACCGTTTCTGAAGAGTTGGACTGTGAATATAATGCAGTCTTAAAATGTTTCACTCCGTAGTTAGACAATGTATTTTCGAATTCCCTACTCACAAATAGTTTGCCATTATTCGAGTGAACAATTTCAGGTACTCCAAATGTGCTAAATACGTTTTGCTCAAGAAAATGGATAACTCCTCCCGAGTGGGCTTTTGGCATTGCTTTTAATAGGACATATTTCGAAGCATGGTCAAGTACAATGAACAAATATAAGTTACCCCTTATAGATCTTACATAAGGACCGAGAAAGTCGATGTAAATTTTCTGAAAGGGTCGGCTTATATTTGCCTACGATTTTAATGGTGGTCTTAGACAGGCATTTGATGACTTTGACTGCTTACATTGAGAACAGTCTCTTACAAAATCACGTACCTGGGTAGTCATATTTGGCCAAAAGAAAAGTTTTCGTAAGCGCTCTAAAGTTTTAGCCATCGCACCATGTGATGACAGGGGTGGGTTATGCGCATCTTCGATAAATTTTTGTGTAAGCTTTGAAGGTACCCACAGACGCCATTGGACATCTGACCTGTTAGGTTAGGTTAGGTATGTGGGCTGGCAGGGAGCGACGCTCTCTGCCACACTCAGGTCAGCGTTGACCCATTGTGGTACCCATGGGGGAAAAAGTAATCCCTTACCCAATGAAACTAAAAACTACTAACTCAGTCACTTACTTCATTTCTGCATACAAACCACCCTGATGATTTGCTGAAGTTCAACATCTTTTCCGTTGAAACGCCGGAGAGTTCCTCGAGATCCTGGAAGAAAAATTTACCAAGGAACTTTTTCCTGGAGTGTTGAAGACTCGGGCAGTGGCACAGGAAGTGGGTTGTGTCCTCAAAATCCTCCTCGTCACCACAGCCTCTGCAGAGTTCCTCCTCCGTCAGGTGTAGTTTCTTTAAGTGGTACCATCTGACCTGTTAATACCCTCCAACGTAAGGACACGCTTGTAGACTCGATTACTTAGGAATTTAAGGTCTGGAATGGTTTCGGGGTTTGTAGAAATCTTGTCTACTAGCTTTTCGTAATCAGTAGATACAAATTCTGGATCATTAAGATAGATTTTGGAGGATTGGTTTTCGTTTAACAAAACTTTGTCAATGTGTGCTCGAGACAATGCATCGGTTACAATATGCACTGTCCCCTTTTGATGGTGGATTTCGAAATCATATCCTTGGAGTTTTAAGGACCACCTTGCTAACCGGCCACTTAAAACCTTTTAATCAAATTAGCCATTTTAAGCTGGCGTGGTCAGTGATAATGGAAAATCGTGAACCTTCAACATAAGGTCTGAATTTTTTTAACAGCTTGGACGGCAGCAAGGCACTTCTGCTCAGTGACGCTATAATTGCGTTGGCAATCATTTAATTTCCGTGAAAAAAAAGCTATAGGTTTTTCAATACCTTCGTTGTCATATTGTGAAAGAACTACCCCGATACCATAACTTGATGCATCGCATTTAATAATGAACTGTTTCGAAAAATCTGGATTTGTTAGCACGGGAGCACTGGTCAAAGCACATTTCAGACTTTGAAATGCTTCTCTTGCTTCTTCATCCATCTCAAACTTTTTGTTTTTCTTTAAGGTATCGCTGAGAGGGGCAGCAAGTGCAGCAAAGTTTTTTATAAATCGTCGATACCATCCACACATGCCAAGGAAGCGTCGCATTTGTTTCACAGACTTAGGAATTGGAAAGCTTTCGATGGCGCAAACCTTTTCAGGGTCGGGTTTGATATGACCTTGACCGATAATATGTCCTAAATATCGTAGCTCGCGAAAACAAAACTTTGATTTTCCAACATTGATGGTAAGTTGAGCATTCTTAAGACACTGAGCTACTTCTTTCAGTAATTTTAAATGACTATCGAAGTCGTGAGAGATTATCAGAAGGTCGTCGAGGTAGACAAACACACGTTCCCTTAATGCCTGTGGAATCACTCGATCCATTAATCTGCACATCCTTTGGGCCGCGTTACACAACCCAAAAGGCATAACAATGTACTGGTAGAGTGGTCGCCCTGGCACAGTAAACCCTGTTTTTCCCCTTGACAATTATTTTAATAAAAAAAAAATAAAAAATAAAATAAAAAATCTTTGAGATCCACACTTGAAATAAAGTGTGTATCTCGCAAACGGCTCAACATACCCTCTATATGGGGAAGCGGGTACGCATCCTTCTTTGTAAGTGAATTAACCTTACGCGAATCTAGACAAAGCCTCTTTTTCCCCGGTTTTCTAATAAGAACGACGGGAGAACTCCATGAACTTTGGCTCTCCTCTATCACTTTCAAAGAAAGTGTTTGATAATACAAAATAATTCTGAGTAAAATACTTAGAATTGTACGACAACGACGAAGAATTGAAGGACCAGCACTTGCAGAAATGGGAAGAGAAAAGCCGATGAAAAAGAAAGAGCGACGAAAAAATTTCCAAGAGTGTTTATTACAATTATTAGGTGAAGTACTTATCTCTCCTGTGGTCGAAATCCAAGTGAACGAGAAATCGATCTCATCCACCGTTGGCTAACTTAGACTCGAATTCTAAACAATTTTTTGTACATGTTATTAACAGTAACATTATAGGGTATGATTCTAATGTTTGGCAAAATCTAACAATTAGCTAACAATAAGCTTTAAAATTTGAAATATTTCCGAACATTCCGCCGCTCCTGGAACAAAGTTTCAGTTTATAGGGAGTGCTGCCAGCTTATGGATTGGTCGTACGAGGTTCCCATTAGCGGTACGTAGGGTAACGACTCTGACATGTCCATCTTTTCCAGGATGGATGTTGATGATTCGTCCCATAGCCCATTTTCCAGGAGGCTTGTTTGTTTCCTTGATGACCACCAAATCGTTAACTTGAAGGTTGCGTTGTGGTTGCGACCAACGAGGGCGTTGTTGTAGCGAGGTCAAGTACTCCATACTCCAGCGCTTCCCGTAGCCTTGTATTTTTGATTGTAGGGATTGCCAAGAAGACAGTCGATTTTGAATGATGTCAAGCGATGATTCGGGCACAGCTGAATACGATTCACCTATAATGAAATGGGCTGGAGTTAATGGATCTAAGTCATTATCAGAGGTTTGACATAGAGGACGACAATTCAACAGGCCTTCGATTTGAGAAAGAAGGGTGTAAAGTTGTTCAAAGGTAAGAACATCAGAGCCAACGACGCGTTTGAGATGCTGCTTAACAGACTTCACCCCCGCTTCCCACAAACCGCCGAAATGTGGTGCTGAAGGGGGAAAGTGCCAAGTGATGGCATCGCGAGCAAGGAAATCAGCTACTAATGAATTAAGATGTTCAGACATGGTAATTTTATGCATTTCGGACAACTGTTTGGCGGACCCGCGGAAGTTTGTACCGTTGTCTGAGTACATGTGCGATGGCTATCCACGGCGAGGGATGAACCGGCGAAGAGCTGCGAGAAACGCGTCCGTTGTGAGATCACTCACTAGCTCTAAGTGTATGGCTTTTGAGACAAGGCACACAAACAGCGATATATAGCCTTTCGTTTGATAGGTTTTCCTCCCGATTCTTGTTTTTAGAGCGATGGGCCCAACATAGTCACATCCACAGTGAGAAAATGGCCGGTTTGTTTGTATCCGTTGCGCTGGAAGATTTCCCATGATTTGAGTTGATGTAAGTTTCCTCTGACGGAAGCACTTGATGCAATCATGGGTTATCTTTCGAAGAAGATAACTGTGCGAATTGTTTTTTCTCCTCTTGTTTGCAATCTGGGTGTTCCTGAAAGTACTTTTCGATAGGCCAATGATTTTCACCTTTTCCCAACCAATGAGGGCCGGTCCACCAAATTAGATGCTGAACTAGGGCCGATGGTGTTATACCCCGAGAAGCACAGTCCGCGGGGTTCTGTTCAGACCTGATGTGAAACCACCTGTTTCTGGGAATGGTATTCAGGATCTCGGAAGTTCGATTTCCGACGAAGATATCCCAACGACGAGGAGGAGACGAGAGCGAAGAGAGGACAACCTGGGAGTCACACCAAGCGAAGACGTTTGAAAAGTTAGTGTTCAAAGGCCTTTGTACGGAAACGAGTAACCGTGCAAGCAAAAGCGCCCCACACAGTTCAAGGCGAGGAATGCTCAGCTGTTTAATTGGTGCAACTCGAGTCTTGGCTGCGATGATATTGGTTTCGATTGATCCGTTGGGTAAAATATGACGCGAATATATGACAGCGGCATAAGCAGAGGCCGAGGCATCTGAGAAACCGTGCAATTGGAATGATGCATCCGCTATAACTATGCACCGAGGTATGCTGATTTTCGTGAGTTCACGAAGTTCTTGGCGATGGTTACACCATTGCGTAACGATGAAGTCTGGGAGAGGATCGTCCCAGTCAAGCTTTCGATGCCACACTTCTTGAAAAATGATCTTTAATTGCACGACCGTAGGAGTAAGGAAACCGAGGGGATCGAAAATTCGAGCAACTTCACGAAGAATTTGACGTTTTGTGACAGATTCGTTGGGTGTTAAATTTAAGCGAAACGAGAAACAATCGATTTTAGAGTTCCAGTATAAACCGAGTACTTTAACCCAAGAATCTCTATCTAGTGAGACTATTTCATTTTGAATGAGTTCTTCTTCATACAGAAGTTCCTTGCAATTACTTTGCAACTTGCTGAGTTTAGGCCACCCTTGGAAAGAAGCTCAATTAAGCACTTTTTCTTTAACATTGCATCAACGAGAGAGTCTCCACCTGACACAACGTCGTCAACGTAAAAGTCATTTAAAAGTATCTCCGCGGCGACAGGATACTCTTCACGATAATCATATGCCAATTGTTCTAGGACCCGTACCGAAAGATAGGGAGCACACGAGGTTCCGTAAGTAACCGTACATAAGCAATAATGTTCAATAGGATCTGATTCCGATTTTCGCCAGACGATCCTTTGGTAATCAGTATCCTCGTCTGACACCCAAATCTGTCGAAACATTTTTATAATATCTGCGGTGAACACATATTTATGACGACGAAATCTCAAGCAGACTGAGAAAAGGTTTCGTTGGATGGGTGGACCGATCAATAACGAATCGTTTAAGGAATTTCCGCCCGTGTCCCTAAACGAACCGTCGAAAACCACACGAAGCTTCGTTGATATGCTATCTGGCTTAAGTACTGCGTGATGTGGTAGGTAGAATATGTTAGGCTTCAAAATTTCTGATGTTGGTATTTTACGCATGTGCCCTAGTGACAAGTATTCTTCCAGAAATTTTGAATACGACTGAGCGAGGCTATCATTTCTGGAAAATTTTGTTTCCATTGCCGAAAGACGAGAAATCGCACCCCCGACGGTGTTAGCGAAAACGGGTTGATTTTTAAAGGGAAGGTTAACAATATATTTGCCATCTTCATCCCTTCGATGAGTTTTAACGAAGTGTTCTTCAATGGCTTTATCTTCCATTGAAACAATTGATTTTGGGTCGACTTCCTCAATTGTCCAAAACGCCTGCAAAGTAGAATCGATGTCGAGGATTGAGTGATGAGACCGAATGTTTTGCTGCACGCGCGAGTGTAGTTGTCCAGACAAAACCCATCCGAAGATAGTCTTTTGGGCAATTGGTTGACCGTTTGAGCCGTGAATAATTTCACCTTGAAGAATTTCCCATACTTTATCAGCACCGAGCAAGATATCTACAGCACTGGGTTGGTTGAATGAAGGATCAGCTAATTTCAGATTTGAGATATAATCCCAATCCTTTATGTCGAACGAAGCAGATGGCATCACTGAGGTTATGTTAGATAAAATAAAGGTATCTACCGAAATACTGACCGAATCGAATAGCGAAGCGATGACCATTGAAGCTAGACCTCTAGATGTCCCAGCACAAGTTGCACCAATCCCACTTATTGGGATGCGACCATTGATTCGTCTGAGGCCAAGTCTTTGGATACAAGCTTCGGTGACAAACGAAACCTGTGACCCAGAGTCTAAGAGAAATCGAACTAGCTGATATTTTCCGTGATTATCGAGTACTTTACCAATCGCGGTAGGAAGTAAAGTTTGCGGTAAACACTGTGCAGTATTGATGGTGTGGTTTGTGACAAGATGAGTTGGATGCGATGATGATAACGATGAAGATGGTGGTGGATTAGACTGAGCTGGATTTGCCGAAATTGAATTATTATTTGGGTTGATTGTGGAGGGATGCACAAGAGTATGGTGTCGAGAATTGCAGCTTTTGCAGCGAAATTTCGATTGACAACGAGCTGAGTTGTGCCCACCCCGTAGGCAATTAAAACAAAGTCTTTTGGACTTAACCAACTCCCTCTTTGCTCCTATATCCATTGCGAGGAATTCTGCACATTGCGAAAGAGAGTGCGGCGAGCTGCAAGTCGGGCATTGATTTGACGACAAGACGTGCATACTCTTGAAAGCTGGCGGCCTCTTGATAGATTCACGAATATTTCCTCTACAAGATTCTAAAGCCTCACAGCGTCGTTCGAGAAAGGTTAAGAACTGCGTTATAGTAGGGTATTCGAAGTCTACACTATGCGCTGACCAAGCCTGTCGAGTGTCTGGATCCACTTTACTAACTAACGCGTAGATCATCCATCGATCTCTTTCTAAGGAATTTAAAGAGTTAAGACCTCGTACAATCTCATCGGCACAGTCAGATATTTTGCGAAGAGTTCCTACGTTAGAACTTTGAATCGAAGGCAGTTTCATAAGGGTTTCCACAAGACTGTTGATAATGTACCTTGGCCGATTGTACCTCTTCTCGAGTCTTTCCCATGCCTGTTCATATGTGGCATCAGATAATGGAATATGGGTTAGCAAATTTAGGGCATCACCCCGGAGACACGAGCGAAGAAAATAAAATTTTTGCGTTGGTGACAAATTTAAATTATTATGAACTGAGCTCTCAAACATGTCCCGAAATGATGGCCACTCACGATAATTTCCCGAAAAGGGTTCAATATGAAATTTGGGAAGGTGATCTATGAAGTGTGTATGTGAGCTAGCTGCTTTCGATTGCTCCTGCACAGGAGTGTGTGGGTTAGGCGAAGGGTTGAGTGCATTCGAACTAGCTATGTCCGACTGTAGTTGTACTGGAGTTTCTGGGTTAGGCGAAGGGTTGAGTGCATTCGAACTAGCTATGAGCGGCTGCTGCTGTATGGGAGTTTGCGGATTCTTTCTGTCCCGAATCGTAGAAAGTAAGACCGATTTTATAACGAGATACTTCGACTCGAACTCCTCGAATTCGGGTTCAGGGTCGGAGTAACTTTCATCATTCTCTAGGGCATACATTTGATTTTGCGAAACATCGAATTTTACCCACAGGTTCTCAAGCTTCTCTAACCTAACTTCGAGAGCCTCTAATGTGACAATTTCAGTAATCTTTTCCGTAAAGATTCCCAGCTTTGTTAACGAGCCTTTTAAATTACCGCGGATTGCGCGTAAAACCGGAAGTTTGATATCTTTACCCATATTGAACGAAAATTTTGCAAAATTGTCTATTAATTACGAGGTAAGCGCGCGCGAAATTCTTGGGTAAACTCACGTGCAAATTGTACTTTATTATAGATTGTCAAGCAAAGGAAAATTAATCACTTATTGATGCATGCAAATCAAATAGTTCATGCAGCTATTAGAAGATATTACACGTGAGCACCAACGAGATTGTCCACGAAACCGAAACGAAAATGGTACTCACTCTTAATCAACAAATGTTCATACATGCATACGAGATTCTTTTTACCACGTGCCAAAGTCAAAGCCAATTAAATTAATCACTTAGTAGAATTAATTTAGATAAATCCAACTGCGAGGAAGCTGATAATAATCGAAGAATGATTTTTCGATTAACGGCAGTTCCGTTAATCACAAACGATGAAAAATGTGGAATAATAAATTCATGCTCCAAAACGAAATCCAATGGTATCCAAATCCGGCTCGATTTGGACCACAAAGATGTTTGATAATACAAAATGATTCTGAGTAAAATACTTAGAATTGTACGACAACGACGAAGAATTGAAGGACCAGCACTTGCAGAAATGGGAAGAGAAAAGCCGATGAAAAAGAAAGAGCGACGAAAAAATTTCCAAGAGTGTTTATTACAATTATTAGGTGAAGTACTTATCTCTCCTGTGGTCGAAATCCAAGTGAACGAGAAATCGATCTCATCCACCGTTGGCTAACTTAGACTCGAATTCTAAACAATTTTTTGTACATGTTATTAACAGTAACATTATAGGGTATGATTCTAATGTTTGGCAAAATCTAACAATTAGCTAACAATATTTAGCTTTAAAATTTGAAATATTTCCGAACAGAAAGCATGCGGTCAAGCTCCTCATATAGAAGTTTCTGTATGACTGGTGACACGGGATAATGCCTCTGTTTCACTGGCTCAGCTTCTCCAGTGTCAATAACATGCTTTTCCACTGTAGTGCGTCCTAATCCAAGGCGTTCAAATGAAGGAAAAGAGTCGATGACCAATTGCAGTCCTTCAGTTTGCTCTGGTGTTAATTGGTGACTAAAAGAATCGCCAGGTTCGAGAAAGGAAATTTTACTAATTAGGTGTGGAGCTATCTGGAATTTTTGCCAAAAGTCAATGGCAAGGTAAAGTGTTTGTGCAAGTGATGGTACTAAGTGCAAATCCAAATTGTACATTAATCCTTTGTAGGAGATAGGTACGTTTATTCTTCCCATTATTTTCTGACCTTTACCATCAGCAGTGTGCACTTTAGAGAAATATTTTATGATAGGAACATTAAGACGTTTAACCAAGTCAAAACATCCCTTGCCGAGAGACGAAACAGTTGCTCCACTGTAAAGGATACCAGTAACTTCCTCACTAAATAAATTAACTTTTAGATATGGACGTGGATCACTGTATTCTTCGAGACAAGTTGTGAATGAGTGGGTGAGGTGTGCACGGGATGCACATCCAATAAAAAAAGTAAACTTTGAAAAAAATTACACTTTTATTAAAATTACCAAAAAAAAAACGTGGGGTCTGCCAGCCGCCACTCAGAGAGATACAAAACAGGAAGAGAGCAAAAGTTATGGCGGCGCCGGTTTTATACAAAAAAATACAATGCTGCCAACTTGGACTGGTGTGATTGCCCTCTAGTGACATTTTACAACTTGAGGGTCGCATCACACTAGATCCAGTATTATTATTCTTTAATTTTACTTTGAATATTACCGGCCGCCTTGCCGCAATGCGGCTAAATGAAATACATACATAGATAACTATTATAATTTATAAGGTCTTATAATTAGAAATAACCAAACAATAGTATAGCGCATTCAAAAAAGTTTATTGTATAGGAGTTTATAGATACTTCATCTAAAATATAAATAAAAAAAGAAATTGTGGATAATTTTGCTGTGTAATGATCGTGCTAGCAATTTGGCAATACGCAAACTTTAACAATGGGTCTGGTAATATTTCCAAGCTGGGTTTTTATCGTTACCACTCTCACTCTGCCATCTGAACCGGGATGAGTTTGGATAATACGTCCAAGACGCCACTCCGTTGGAGGTAAGTTTTCATTTTTAATCGCGACAAGATCGTTTACTTTCACGTCAGTTTGAGGATACTTCCATTTATGTCTTTTGTACAACTCCTTTAGGTATTCCTCCTTCCAGCGTCGACAAAACTCTTGTTGCAAACACTTGAGTTTTTCCCAACGGTTGATGATGGAAAGGGAAGGCTCCAGTATTTGTGGTTCAGGTAATGCGGGCAATGGACTGCCGCGCAAAAAATGACCAGGCGTAAGGCCTAGCGAATGAGTTGGATTCTCGGACATCGTCGAGATTGGCCTTGAATTGAGGCAAGCTTCTATTCGAGCTAATAACGTCGAGAACTCTTCAAAAGTGAACTTATTTGAACTGGCAACTTTTCTGAAGTGGGTTTTGAAACTTTTAACGCCGGCTTCCCACAAGCCGCCGATGTTTGGAGCGCCAGGTGGAATGAAATTCCAGATAAGCCTGAAGCCCATATTTTGCAGTGACGGCGTTACCAGCGGTTTCAAGCAACATCTTAAACTCCCTTTGAATTAGGGTATTGGCACCAACAAAATTGGTACCATGGTCAGTGAATACCTCTTTTGGTAAGCCACGCCGAGCTACAAAGCGAGCAAAAGCTGCCAAGAAAACTTGGGATGATAAGTCACTAGCAGCTTCAAGATGGATTGCTTTACTTGAGAAACATACAAATACGCATGTATATCCTTTGGTAATACGGCAGTTCCGCCCGCTAAAGCTTTTTATATCGAACGGACCTGCAAAGTCAATGCCGGTATAAGTAAAAGGGGGAGAATATGTGCAGCGCTCAGTAGGTAGAGCTGCCATTAGTTGCGTACTCATTTTTTGTTTATGAATAACACACGTTTTGCAACGATTTATACGAGACTTTATGAGCGTTTTCAACCGTGGAATCCAAAATTCCTGCCTGACCAGACGTAACACCAGCGCGTTACCGCCATGCAGCGATAATGTGTGAAGAAAGTCAATAAGAAGGGAGGAGTACGGCGAGGCGTACGGCAGTATGATTGGATAACGCTCATTATAAGTGAGATCGGCATTGATTAATCTGCCATTGACACGGAGTGTCTTATAAGAATCCAGAAACGGATTGAGGGTGATCAAGGGACTTTTAGGACTGATGGGTTCTCCCTTGGATAGTAGATGAAATTCGGCAGAAAAGTACCTGCGTTGTGCCACATGAATAAGTTTAAGTTTGGCCCTCTCTACGTCATTCTGAGTGAGCGATAGAGTACTAGGACGTGAGTTAGGACGAATATGGTTACGAGCATGATAATAAAAGCGAAAGATATAAGAAACTACTCGTAGTGCCCGACCAAATGAGGAAAATCTGGTCAAAATGTCTTCATTGCTTTGAATGGAATAGGTTTTTATATTTTGTGCCTCCAAATGTTCTTCTGCTGCCGGAGTTGGCAGACTATTTGGCCAATCACACTCTGGCCTTTGGAGCCATGAAGGGCCATTCCACCAAAGAGAATTGTCCTTTAGATCAAGAGAGAGGATGCCACGAGTAGCGAGATCTGCGGGGTTATCGAGAGATCTAACGTGACGCCACTGAGTATTTCCCACATTGTCCAAAATGATTGTTATGCGATTGGCAATGAAAGTCTTCCAGGTGTGGGGAGGTTTATTCAGCCATGCAAGAACGATCGATTTCGATCGAAGATAGGGTGCGCAGTTAACACCGAATGTGACCGTAAGTAATTCACAATACTCTATCTCCGCGTCGGAGGATTCTCGAAAAAGTATTCGTTGGAACGATGTCTCTTCTGGATGTACCCAAATTTGGCGATACATTTTTTCAATGTCTCCGTTGAAGGCAAACTAAAAAAATCTCCATCGCATAATAAGCGATGTGAGGTCCCATTGAAGAGCAGGTCCGGCATATAATAGGTCATTGAGACTGTTTCCATTACTGGATGGACTTGATGCGTTAAATACAACGCGAACCTTTGTCGAAGTACTCTCTGGTTTGAGCACTGCGTGGTGGGGGAGATAGAACGTTGAAACAACGTTATCGTTTAATTTCTTCTGCGAATTAACTTTACGCATATGGCCTAAAGTTAAATACTCTTGGATGACTTTGGAATAAGTGGAATGTAGATCTGGGTTTTTAGCGAGAGATTTCTCGGAACGTAAAAATTGGTTTAAGGCAATGTGTCGCGAAAGCCCAAGTTTATTATTATTATCAGCCTCAGTTTTAAATGGTAATATGACAATATATCTTCCATCCGGACTCCTTACGGTGGTACTCTGGTAAAGGCCTTCGCAGTATTGATCTGCGTCAGAGAGAGAGGGAGTAATATTTGGTACCTCCTCCGGTTCCCAAAATTTCTTTATTTGGCTATCCAGTGTTGAAGCCGTGTAGTCCACAGTGGTAGCGAATGAATTGAAACGTTTAGGAAGAGGACCTGATATAATCCAACCGAAAACAGTCTTCTGCGCCACTAAGGAGTCTGATACATTTAGAACTCCAGGGCGAATGATGGTTGGATAAAGATCTGCTCCCACCAGAAAATCCACCTGGGATGACTTGTGAAATGTAGGATCAGCTAGCTTGAGTCCCGATAATTGACTCGTACCATTTAGCTGAAAGGAAGAGGCAGGAAGATGGCCAGTTAAAGTTTTTAGAACGATGGCTTGAGCAAGGATAGGCTCGTTTGGGTTTTCATCATTAACGAGTGAAATCGAACACATTTTTGTTGACGTAGCAGCGTACGTTGAGTTAATACCCGAGATCTGAGCATTAATAGGTTGAACAGGCAATCGAAGACGTTTCTGAACTGCTTCGGAAACAAACGAAGTTTCAGAGCCCGGATCAACCATAGCCCTTATAACGAAGGTGGATTGTTGATGAATTATTTTTATCAACGCGGTTGCGAGAAGAACAGCTCTACCGTTGACCGTGAAAAATGTTTGAAGTGCTGGAGCGTTACTCCATTGATTAGAAGTGGACTGTAAGTTTAAATGAGGTGAGTTAGCGTTGATGGGCTGATTAGCACCTGTGTTATTAGAAGTGAATATTTGAGGGGGAGAAGTGGAATGGGAAGCGACATGCAATAGCGAATGGTGTCGACCTTTGCATGTGCTACAACTGTACGAACTTGCACAGTCTTTGCTTAAATGCGTTACTGTTAAACAGTTGGAACAAAGTTTATTACTTCGAGTGAAGTTAAGGCGAGATTGAACTGTCATTTCCAAAAACTTCGGACACTTGCGTATTGGATGACGTTCTTTACAAAGCTTACACGAGCCTGCATAGGATTTTGTACAATAAGTTTGCATGTTCGTTTTTTTTGGACGAATTAGATTGACGTGTGTTTGTGGTTCCATGTGAGCGCGACATCACGTCAGAAATAGATTCTAGGATTCTATATCGAGAGTCCAAAAACCTATTTAATTGTTCCCAAGTTGGAACTTCCGTGGGCATTTGAATGGATTGTTCCCAAAGAGCAAGAGTGGTTTTCGGGAACCGGGTCGCGCACGCATAAATCAAGATTAGATCCCAGTTCTTCGTATCAATTTGATGGGTTTGTAAGACTGCAATTGAATCGTTGATAGAACTTTGAAGCAATTTCAAGCCTTGAGCGGATTCAGATTGAATAACCGGAAGATTGAAAATAACCTTTACTTGGTTGTTCACGAGGATGCGTTTATTTTCAAAATTATTTTTTAACCCTTCCCAGGCCAAGTCAAAGCTGTCATTTGTAAGCGGGAACTTGCTTACAATATTAAACGCAGCGCCTTGGGTTTTTGCTCGTAAGTGAAAAAGTTTTTGAACTGGTCCAAGCTTGGGATGCTGCCTGTAAACAGCATCGAACATGTCCCGAAAGGACGGCCATGAGATATAATCGCCATGGAAAACCTCAGTGTCGCAAGGAGGAAGTTTAACGCACTGAAAGGAGGACGTACCGAAATCAGTTGCAGAAGAGGATGTACCGTTACTAACTGTAGGGGAAGTCGCACCATTATTAACAGTAGAGCAAGACGCACCATTATTAACGGTAGAGGAAGACTTACCGTTGTTAATTGTAGCGGAAGACGAACCGTTACTGCAGAGAGGAGATCCCTTTACAATTGGATGTGGCTCTTTAAATTGCGACATTATTTCGAGCATGATACCGAGACAGGAAATATACGTTTCGTTTGAAAACGTGTATTTCGCTTTAAGAATACCAATATCCAAATCTTCTTTCTCTAATTCAGCGGCATCGCGAGTGCATTCGGCATACGTTAATTTAACCGCGCTCCACAATTCTTTTAATTCAATTCGACGCGCTTCCAAAGTCGAAGCTGTATGTTTAGATCTCTCGATCTCTTTGAAATGCGCAAAAAAATCTTCTCGGTTGCGAGAAGAACAGCTCTACCGTTGACCGTGAAAAATGTTTGAAGTGCTGGAGCGTTACTCCATTGATTAGAAGTGGACTGTAAGTTTAAATGAGGTGAGTTAGCGTTGGTGGGCTGATTAGCACCTGTGTTATTAGAAGTGAATATTTGAGGGGGAGAAGTGGAATGGGAAGCGACATGCAATAGCGAATGGTGTCGACCTTTGCATGTGCTACAACTGTACGAACTTGCACAGTCTTTGCTTAAATGCGTTACTGTTAAACAGTTGGAACAAAGTTTATTACTTCGAGTGAAGTTAAGGCGAGATTGAACTGTCATTTCCAAAAACTTCGGACACTTGCGTATTGGATGACGTTCTTTACAAAGCTTACACGAGCCTGCATAGGATTTTGTACAATAAGTTTGCATGTTCGTTTTTTTTGGACGAATTAGATTGACGTGTGTTTGTGGTTCCATGTGAGCGCGACATCACGTCAGAAATAGATTCTAGGATTCTATATCGAGAGTCCAAAAACCTATTTAATTGTTCCCAAGTTGGAACTTCCGTGGGCATTTGAATGGATTGTTCCCAAAGAGCAAGAGTGGTTTTCGGGAACCGGGTCGCGCACGCATAAATCAAGATTAGATCCCAGTTCTTCGTATCAATTTGATGGGTTTGTAAGACTGCAATTGAATCGTTGATAGAACTTTGAAGCAATTTCAAGCCTTGAGCGGATTCAGATTGAATAACCGGAAGATTGAAAATAACCTTTACTTGGTTGTTCACGAGGATGCGTTTATTTTCAAAATTATTTTTTAACCCTTCCCAGGCCAAGTCAAAGCTGTCATTTGTAAGCGGGAACTTGCTTACAATATTAAACGCAGCGCCTTGGGTTTTTGCTCGTAAGTGAAAAAGTTTTTGAACTGGTCCAAGCTTGGGATGCTGCCTGTAAACAGCATCGAACATGTCCCGAAAGGACGGCCATGAGATATAATCGCCATGGAAAACCTCAGTGTCGCAAGGAGGAAGTTTAACGCACTGAAAGGAGGACGTACCGAAATCAGTTGCAGAAGAGGATGTACCGTTACTAACTGTAGGGGAAGTCGCACCATTATTAACAGTAGAGCAAGACGCACCATTATTAACGGTAGAGGAAGACTTACCGTTGTTAATTGTAGCGGAAGACGAACCGTTACTGCAGAGAGGAGATCCCTTTACAATTGGATGTGGCTCTTTAAATTGCGACATTATTTCGAGCATGATACCGAGACAGGAAATATACGTTTCGTTTGAAAACGTGTATTTCGCTTTAAGAATACCAATATCCAAATCTTCTTTCTCTAATTCAGCGGCATCGCGAGTGCATTCGGCATACGTTAATTTAACCGCGCTCCACAATTCTTTTAATTCAATTCGACGCGCTTCCAAAGTCGAAGCTGTATGTTTAGATCTCTCGATCTCTTTGAAATGCGCAAAAAAATCTTCTCGGTTGCGAGAAGAACAGCTCTACCGTTGACCGTGAAAAATGTTTGAAGTACTGGAGCGTTACTCCATTGATTAGAAGTGGACTGTAAGTTTAAATGAGGTGAGTTAGCGTTGATGGGCTGATTAGCACCTGTGTTATTAGAAGTGAATATTTGAGGGGGAGAAGTGGAATGGGAAGCGACATGCAATAGCGAATGGTGTCGACCTTTGCATGTGCTACAACTGTACGAACTTGCACAGTCTTTGCTTAAATGCGTTACTGATAAACAGTTGGAACAAAGTTTATTACTTCGAGTGAAGTTAAGGCGAGATTGAACTGTCATTTCCAAAAACTTCGGACACTTGCGTATTGGATGACGTTCTTTACAAAGCTTACACGAGCCTGCATAGGATTTTGTACAATAAGTTTGCACGTTCGTGTTTTTTGACGAATTAGATCGACGTGTGTTTTTGGTTCCATGTGAGCGCGACATCACGTCAGAAATAGATTCTAGGATTCTATATCGATAGTCCAAAAACCTATTTAATTGTTCCCAAGTTGGAACTTCCGTGGGCATTTGAATGGATTGTTCCCAAAGAGCAAGAGTGGTTTTCGGCAACCGGGTCGCGCACGCATAAATCAAGATTAGATCCCAGTTCTTCGTATCAATTTGATGGGTTTGTAAAACTGCAATTGAATCGTTGATAGAACTTTGAAGCAATTTCAAGCCTTGAGCGGATTCAGATTGAATAACCGGAAGATTGAAAATAACCTTTACTTGGTTGTTCACGAGGATGCGTTTATTTTCAAAATTATTTTTTAACCCTTCCCAGGCCAAGTCAAAGCTGTCATTTGTAAGCGGGAACTTGCTTACAATATTAAACGCAGCGCCTTGGGTTTTTGCTTGTAAGTGAAAAAGTTTTTGAACTGGTCCAAGCTTGGGATGCTGCCTGTAAACAGCATCGAACATGTCCCGAAAGGACGGCCATGAGATATAATCGCCATGGAAAACCTCAGTGTCGCAAGGAGGAAGTTTAACGCACTGAAAGGAGGACGTACCGTAATCAGTTGCACAAGAGGATGTACCGTTACTAACTGTAGGGGAAGTCGCACCATTATAAACTGTAGAGCAAGACGCACCATTATTAACGGTAGAGGAAGACTCACCGTTGTTAACTGTAGCGGAAGACGACCCGTTGCTGCAGAGAGGAGATGCCTTTACCATTGGATGTGGCTCTTTAAATTGCGACATTATTTCGAGTATGATACCGAGACAGGAAATATACGTTTCGTTTGAAAACGTGTATTTCGCTTTAAGAATACCAATATCCAAATCTTCTTTCTCTAATTCAGCGGCATCGCGAGTGCATTCGGCATACGTTAATTTAACCGCGCTCCACAATTCTTAAAATTCAATTCGACGCGCTTCCAAAGTCGAAGCTGTATGTTTAGATCTCTCGATCTCTTTGAAATGCGCAAAAAAAATCGACCAATTGGTCAGCGGCAAAAATAAAATTCGAAATTCCCGTACTCATTTTGAATTAAAAGAACTGTCTGAGCACTGCACTAAACCGAACTTGGAAAAAAAACCGAAATTGAAAATGATACCAGTACGTACCCGAAAACGATAAAGAAAAACGTAAAAAGTACTATTTTGAAACGGTGGCAACACTGAATGTCACAAAAAAATCCACAATCTCATGCAATTTGTATTTTTTTATTTTTTTTTTAATTTATTACGAAATAATAATTTAATTAAACTATAAAATGAATGCACTACACTAACCTGGATGTTGATGTTTCGGCTCGGGATGATGAATCTGGTGATGTCTGCTGGGCGGAAACATCAACATCCAGGTTAGTGTAGTGCATTCATTTTATAGTTTAATTAAATTATTATTTCGTAATAAATTAAAAAAAAAAAAAAAATACAAATTGCATGAGATTGTGGATTTTTTTTGTGACATTCAGTGTTGCTACGGTGCCAAAATAGTATTTTTTACGTTTTTCTTTATCGTTTTCGGGTACGTACTGGTATCATTTTCAATTTCGGTTTTTTTTTCCAAGTTCGGTTTAGTGCAGTGCTCAGACAAATCTTTTAATTCAAAATGAGTACGGGAATTTCGAATTTTATTTTTGCCGCTGACCAATTGGTCGACACGGGTGGACTCTGCAGGTTGTTGGTGTGGCGTCTGTGTCGGCTCGGAGAGGCGACTGCAGCGTCTTGATGATGTTATGTCGGCTCGGGGTGGCGACACGGGTGTAGACTGCAGCGTGACTGCAGGTTGGAGTTACGTGGTGGCTGTGTCGACACGGGGTGGTGACACGTGCTGTACGTGATGGTTGTGTCCTGGTGGTTGTGTCTGCTCGGAGAGAAGACACGGGTTGCGACTGCGGCGTGGTGGATGTTGTTAATTTGTCTTCCAAAAGGATACCGATAAGTATATGTTAATTCGTATGTTAGCAGATCTATCAGAGTATCTTATATAAACTAGTAGTTTACCGATTTTATTAACAAGGTCCGCCAGAGAAGATGATTTTTTTTTAAATCACTCCGAGGCAGCGATCTGTTTGCATTCGTGAAGTTTTTGCTTCAACTTTTGCTGAATTTAGTAGGTTCTAAGCACTAATACTGATAAAAATATACCTGATTAACTCTCTTTTACATCAAGCCTCACTTTTTTTTCGAATCATTCCTCTTTAAACCAAACTGATAGTATATAATCTAATAATATCATTTTAAGTTGAACAAAACAGGAGCCATTATGAAGGACAAACAACAAACCAGATCGGCTTCGAAAAAGCAATTATTGTGTTAAAATAAATCTTTTGAACAAGACACACGAATTTCTTTAGAAAATAGACCAAAAATAGTTCATTCTCCTAAGAATATTTCTTTTGCAACGCAACCAAATTTACCAATTCCTAATTCCCACTTCGGTGAGCAATCAGGTGAAAGCCCGATTGAACTGATTAGAGATTTTAATATAGAACCTGAATCAATTGATCCCTTAAATCCTCTTCTTGAGTCGGTTGATGAAACAAACCAAGTTAATGGACAGTACCATTTAGCTGGGACAGCCAGTAGTTATACTGCCAATGATGTGTCGAATTTAGTATTACAGAATAAAGTACCGCTAGAAACTTATGTACAAAATGGCGTGAGAGAATCCTTAAATTCTTTTGAATCCTTAATGTTACATTCGCTCGAAAGTACGAGTATGTTAAAATCAAATATCGAAAGAACAGTTAAAAATTCAGTATTAACAATATTGAATTCAAATAATATTAAACAAAAAACTACGCGGGATAGACAGTCAGTACCTGTCTTTCCCAAAGATAAGCATGTACCACTCCCTAGCATTCGTCAAAAAGAAGATGCAATTCTTTCTGAAAATGGACGCATCAATACACAACATGTTTCACCTAAGAAAAATGCTTACTCAGATTTTGATGGTCCTGAAGAACCCGAGTCTTCTGTCCAGAGCGGAAACCTGCTTGTTCGGCATCGATTGTGTCTTCGAGATGTTGTTTGATTCGCTCAAGGATGATTTTAGCTATTATCTTAGCTACAGCAGGCAGCACGCAGATACCCCTCCAGTTTCCGCACTCCATTAAATTTCCTTTCTTAGGAAGCTTGACGATCATTCCCTTTTTCCACTCGTTAGGAAAGCTCTCAGCTTCCTAAGCTCTCTCTATAAGTGGAAGCAGAAGCTCAGCCGATGTTGTTGGCGTTGCTCGTAAGAGCTCTGCTGGAATACCGTCAAGTCCTACCGCCTTGTTGGTTTTGAGTGCCTTGATCGCGGTAATGATCTCATCTTTACTGGGAGTCGTGGTGCGCATTCGGGTACTTCTTACTTCGGGCATCTCAGTCTGATTTGGGAGCATATCGCTAGCGAATACACGGTTCAAAACCGTAGCAAAATGCTCTTTCCATCTCTTGAGCTGGTCCTCATACGAAATGAGCAAGGAGCCGTCTAGGCTTTTCACTGGGTGTTGGCTGGAGCTGCGACCACCTGTCAGCAGACGGTCCTGCTGTCGCACCTCCGTGCTGCTTCTTCTGCTTCTGTAGCCAGCGCGTTGATGTAGTTGCGCTTGTCACGTCGTACGCTACGCTGAACTTCTCTCATCTTCATGCGATGTAGGGACTCTAGCTCGCTTCTCCCTGCTGCTAGGGTAGCTGCAACGCGAGCTTTCAGCTGTTTTCGTTCGTCAATCCGTCTCCAGGTATCTTCGGGGAGCCACGCCCTATGTCTTCCCTGCGATCGACCGACAATTCTTTCAGCACCAGATGTAAAAATATTTTTCACAGCACACCAATGGTCTTGGATGGTTGCGGGCATTGAGCTGCTGATTGCTTCCGCACCTTGCGAAAAGTGCTCCCTTAATTGTTGGCGCACTGAGGGATCACTAAGTCTTTCGATGTTGAACCTGGGCATTCTTGTGTTGTCGTGGGATCTTCGAACTGCAGCAGTGCGTA
The DNA here is from genome assembly GCA_945910035.1 of Brachypalpus laphriformis. Taxonomy (NCBI): domain Eukaryota; kingdom Metazoa; phylum Arthropoda; class Insecta; order Diptera; family Syrphidae; genus Brachypalpus; species Brachypalpus laphriformis. The sequence continues at coordinate 50,182,067 of OX246755.1, read as the reverse complement.
GTTGGAGAGTAGCTATCATAAGATGGTGATCACGTACTATCCCCACATCTGCCCCTCGCCTGTTTCGGACGTCCAGGAGACTACTTCTAAAGCGGCGGCTGATAGCAAAATGTTCAATTTGGTTGGAGGTTGCTTGCCTGTCATTGGAAACCCAGCTGACTTTGTGGCAGGTCTTGTACTCAAACATGGTGCCACCTATCGCCACCGACCCGACCTTCCCATCTTATGCTCTCTATGCAACCTACAAGTCAGAGAAGACATCCTTCATTTCATTGCCGTATGTCCTATCCTGAAAGAAACGAGAAAAGCCTTTTTCAACTCAAATGAGCTGCAACCGCACACGCTGATCGACATACTCAATGGGCGCTATGGCTAGAAAACCTTTTCCTGTACTGCAAAAAAGCAACTGCTTATAGAAGTCAAATTATTGATGAATCCTTCTGATTTGTATCCTTGTTAATCTCTTTTTATTTGAATTTTCCTTAAATAACTCTTTCACTCTACGTAGTCTTCATTTCTCTATATATTATTATTATTTATATAACTTTTTTTTTTCTTTTTTTTACGATTGAATTGAATAAATTTCTACAATTAAATGAATTATTAAATTTGCCACTCAGGCTAACGGCGCTGCCATGTCCTGAAACAGATTTTATCACCAGCCTTCATAATACTTTTACCTTGTAATCCTTGAATTATGTTTAATAAAATCTATTCTATCTATCTATCTATCTCTCTATCTGGTGCCACCTATCACAGGGCGGTTGGCATTACAGAAATCCACAAACCTTTCGCCGTTGTCATTGCGGTTGCCTAGTCCATGTTTCCCGATTACATGTTTGAGCTCTTCGTTGTCGTTGCCTAGCTTGGCATTCAAGTCCCCCATCACTATGACAATGTCTCCATTTGGTGTTGTGTTGAAGACGGCGCTTAAGAGATTGCAGAAGCTCTCCTTTTCGTCCTCAGACGAACTATTCGTTGGGGCGTAACACTGTATGATGGTGACGCGTCGTACTCTAGTCCGGAATCTGGCCGTCAAAATCCTATCACCATGAGCCTGCCAGGAAATTAGGCCATTGCGAGCTGTTGTTGTTAGCAGTAGTCCGACTCCATATTCCCGCGGACTTCCGGGTGGTCTTCCAGAATAGAGTAGTACAGTGTTACGCGTTGGAGACTGGTACTCGCCCGCTTCTAACCATCTTACTTCACTTACTCCCAAAATGTCCAGCTTATATCGCATGAATTCGTTTTCCAGTTGGAGGAATCTGGTATTGTAAGGACCTTCTCTTCCCGAGTCGAGGAGCGTCTTTACATTCCAGAAACCTATCTTTGTCCGGGTACAATAGCCAAAAGTCGTCAACATGTGATCATTCCTTATCCGAGGCATAGTGTCGGTTTCCGTAGCGGGCAATATTCGGTAACGCAGGTTGCTGGCCCACGTTACCTAGCCTAGAATCAAGGCCCTAGACAACCCGCACTTACAATTTTGGCCTATACGTATAAGGGTTTATACGTATAGTTGCCCGGGGACTACCACTAGGAGGTAAAGTAAGCACTTCATCACGAACTTGATTGTTGCGCTACTAGCCCAAGCCAAGTTTTGGGCAGTCAGTAGTTTCCCGATCAATCGCAATGCAGGTCCCCAAACCTGGTCTTGCCCACTACCATTGAAGCTAACTGCCTCACACCAATGTCAACGGTTGACCCATTATAATTTCTTGTGAACCCCTTCTGCTATTATTTATCACTCCCCACTTCTTTCTTCATCATTCCTCTCTTTTGCCAAACTACCGAAGCACTAACCGCACATTTCACAATAAAATTTCGTACTAATTTAGGTTATTTACTGTTTAATTTCATAATTTCAATTTCAATTTGTCAACATATTTTTCGGATATGATTTAAGCAAAATCAATTAAGCATTACTTAGGTTGAAGTTACGTTATAGATGACTTAAGAGAATACTAAATTATAATAGGTAAAATAAAAAGGTCACTTACTTGTGCTTTCTGATGTCCAGTTGTTGTGATCACAAAAACCTTCGACTGCTGCTGTTATCACAAATCATTTTTTTTTATATTGGGCTATATATATTTTTTTATGTATGCAAAAATTAATCTAATATTCTCTTTAACACTTATTTGATTATTAATTGATTAATTAATTAATTAATTAAAAAAAATAAGTAATCCGTAATTTAAAAAAATTAAATAAAAAGGAGGTTAAACAACGAGGTTTAGACACTGCTCTAAAGGGAGGTATAGTTGTGGTTTGACGGTGATTGCGCGAGAGCGCGGGTCATATATCCCGCAGTTCACGACAGTTACATGTGAACAGTTTCATTTTGCATCATTCGTATTTCCACTTATTTGTAAAACGAATAAATGGAAATTGATTTTTTTTTTTCCTTCTCCTCCAAATGCAAATTCGCTTTCTCATCCGTTCTGAAATATGAACTTATGAGAAGACGAATTTGCATCCGTTCCCAAAGACATTAAACACCTGAGTAATCATTTATACTGGTTCGATGGTGCTAGAGAAAAGTCATTTTTGTAGTTTTTGGAGTTAGTCTTAATAAAGCATTTACCGAAATCGAATGTCTCCTTTTTTTCTTCTTCATTATATTTTATATATTTGAATCGCGCGGTGGGGTTTGAAGTTGGTGACGTTTTCAAGCGAAGACTGGAGTTTAAGCGACTGCGACTCCAGTAACACTCCCTCGTTTGGATTAGGGAATTAGGTTGTTATTCCACGTTCGTACAAAAAAGGGGTTGGCTGGACTTTTTCTTTCTATATCACTCTTGATGCAAGGTGGCTGCCGATCTTGAACTTCGACTACACAGGCCAATCGGTATGATATTCTGCGAGAAAAAAAGGGAGGCTTCGGAACACCGGCGATTACAGCTGGGTACAGTAGTATTGCTGCCGCTATTTATAGTGCTTCATCTCCACGGATCAAAATGTTTCGGAGATGTATTGCCAATTTGGCTGCGGACAAAAACGCAGAAAACCCGTGCGGTTTTCCCCAGAAATTGCCCACATGCAGTAAAAGCCTGGAACAAACGTAACTTTGTACTTCCTTAAAGGGAAAAAATTAACCCGTTCTGGTGGTAAGTCACCCATTCTTGGTTTTGCCTTGAAACAGCGTAAACAATTGCGTACGATAGTTTGGGCTAGTTGTTTTCTTCTTAAAATCCAATAATTTTGCTTTGATGTCGCGAGTGGTGCTTGTGGACTGGCATGTAGATTATCGTAATGCAATTGTGTCATTAATAGTTTCGTGAAACTATGTGAGCTTGGCGGAATCATTTGATGTTTGGCTTCATATGGGAGACTCGATGCTTGTAATCGACCGCCTACCCTGATAATATCTCTAACATCCATAAATGGTGACAAAGAGCTCAAACGAATTTTTTCTGACACCTGTCCTATTGTCTCGAGTGCCTTTAAGTCATCTAGAAATGCTGCTTCTTAAATATATTTAAAGATGAATATCTGTGCTGCTGTAAGTTTCTGCACTGAGAGGACGTTGTCCCGAAGCCTGTAGCTTCTTGCCATTTTCAAATTGTTAATAAAGCGTATAACATATACCGTTATTCTCTGAAGAGTTCGGAGCGAATTTTGATGGTTGATGTGCTCAAGAAAATGGTAGAATGAATTCTCTGCTACTAAAACGGTCTTCATGATCTTAGTTTCGGGTATCTCCTCTTCTTTTATTAGCTTTGGTTATGCTGGCCAGTCGGTTTTAGAGTTTTGCAAAAATGCTGGTCCTTGGAACCATGCCACGGGATAAAATATCAGCTGGATTTAGGTTGATGTTGACGAACTTCCATTAGTCTTTAGTTGTTTCATCTTGATGTAAATGCGATTAGCTACAAACGCTTGCAAGGGGGATTGCGTGTGTATCCATGCTAATGCGATTCGTCCGTCTGTCCTGAAAGTTGTTTCCTTAATGAGTTTTGACAGATCCTTCATTTTGATTGTAAAGACGGTTTTCTGTTTTACAATCGGCTTTTGGTATATCTGCAAGGAGTGCTGGTGCAGTAGCACACCATTTTTGCAGATGAAAATTTCCCTCTTCAAATAACCGTTTAAGCTCTATCTGCATCTGAAGAGCCTTATTTAAATCATTGCTGTCCATTAAGATATCGTCCAAGTGTATATCTTGTTGTATGATGGTCGCTGCCAATGGAAGCCTGTCCTTTCTTGTTTGAACCAAATCATAGAGACATTTTATTGCTAGATACGATGCAGATTTGGTTCCGTACGTCGCGGTGTTGAGTTGATCAGCGGATTCTCTCCAAGTATTTGGCGGTACATCTTGGATATATTTATTTATTTATTTATTTATTTATTTTTATTTTACTTGAGCAGCTTATACACATATCAGCGGTGAATACAAATGTATGGACCCTAAATCGCAGAAGAATTGATAGTAGGTCATTCTGTAAGGCTGGTCCAGTATGAAAAATCCCGTTGAGTGATATGTTTGTTGACGTCTTTGAGGATCCATCGAATACCACTCGCAATTTAGTAGAAGTGCTTTCCGCACGTAGCACACAATGATGATCTTTAATTGATGTTGATTTGCAGTTGATGTTTTCCAGGTGGCCTAATTCCATATATTCTTTCATGAATTCAGCGTACTGTTGGCGAATCGCCGGTATTTTGTTCAACCTCTTTTTTTAGATTCAAAAATCTCCGGATGGCTATTTCCCTGGATTTCCCAAGACTGGCTGGATTATTTTTGAATGGCAACTTCACAATATAACGGTCAGAATTTGTCCTTGTTGTAGATGTGGTGAAGATTTCCTCCCATTGCTGTTCCTCCTTAGTCAATCGTCTCTGGTTGGTTGTCGATACGGTTGGAGTTTCCCCTTGGCTCCGAAACCGTTGCACAAGATTGTCCAAAGTGGAAATGTCCACCCCGATGCCACTAAATAGTGCTGAGGTTACGTTAAATGAAGTTCTTATAATGACTACAGATCCTAACAGTGTATTCTGCAACGTGGGCCATCTGTTGTTGATTTTAATTTGTCCTACGGATAGTAGCTCGGAATAAAGGTCTTACTTACTTACTTACTAAGGTGGTGCTACAGTTCGGGATGAACCTGGGCCTCAACCAACAAGCCTCTCCATTTAGCTCGGTCTTTAGCTAATTGCCTCCAGTTGCGCACTCCAAGTTGGTCGAGGTCCCCTTGAACTTGTGCGCGCCACCTATGCCGATGATTCCATCTACTGCGTCGTCCCTCGGGGTTAGATTCGAAGACTCTGCGGGCCGGAGCGTTGGTGTCCATTCTCTGGCCTGGCCATCTCAGACGTCCAATACGCACTTTTTTAACTAGGTCGATGTCGCTGTACAGCTCGTATAGTTCGTGATTGAATCTTCTCCTCCAAAACCCGTCAACGCAAACGGGACCGAAAGTGACCAATGATATCTTCATCCTCTTTTAATAAAGTCCATGTTTCAGCGCCGTAAAGCAAGACTGAGATGATGAAGGTCTTATATAGAGTCTCCTTATTTGTTCGAGAGACTCTATTGTTGAATTGCTTTATAAGCCCAAAAAAACAGCGATTGGCAAGAGTTATTATTCGATTGATTTCTGCATTGATTTTGTTTGTAGAATTTATAGCAGAGCCAAGGTAGACAAAGTCCCTTACTACCTCTAAGTTATAGCTGCCCACGGTGACGTTTTGTTCCATTCGTCGGTGTTGGTTTTCCCTTCTTGTTGACAGCATATACTTGGTTTTACCCTCGTTTATCGCTAAACCCATTTTGGCCACTTCCGCCTCAATGCTTGCAAACGCACCGGTGACAGCCCGCTGAGTTCTTCGGATAATGTCTATATCGTCAGCGTATGCAAGCAGTTTTCAGACTTGTGATAGATTGTGCCTCCGGTATTGGCTTGTGAGTTCCACACAATCCATTCAAGTACAATATTAAAGAAGTCACATGACAGCGCGTCACCTTGTCTAAATCCTATTTTGATATAAAAGGTCTCGGTGAGGTAATTACCGACATTGATGGAGCAGCGACCGTTCTCTATCGTCATCCTGCACAGACGGACAAGTTTGGCAGGGATGTTAAAACTAGACATGACTTTATAAAGCTCTTCTCTATAGATGCTGTCATAGGCGGCCTTGAAATCGATAAAGTATCGATATCGATGAGTATCGATTTGAAATTTTTGGGTTTTCTCCAGGGTCTGCCGAAGTGTGAAGATTTGATCGATGGTGGACTTTCCTGGCCTGAAACCGCACTGATAGGGTCCAATCAGGCTGTTGATAAAGGGTTTCAGGCGTTCACACAATATCGCAGAAAAGATCTTATATGCGATGTTGAGGAGACAGATGCCTCTATAATTGGCGCAGTTTAGGGGGTCTCCTTTCTTGTGGATCGGGCAAACGATGCTGAGGTTCCATTCATCAGGCACACACTCGCCTGACCAAATCTTAGAGATGAGTTGGTGTATGCACTCTACCAATTCATTCCCAGCTGGTTTCAAAAGTTCGGCCGGTAAACCGTCAGGTCCAGCAGCCTTGTTCGATTTTAGCTTGGATATTGCTATCCTCACTTCGTTTTGGTCATATGGACGGGAATATTGACTATCATCGTCTATGTTGAATGGTTCATTCTGCTTAACAGCGGGATGTTGGTCTTCGTCGCCGTTATACAGTCTGCAGAAGTAGTTTTTCCATATCCTGCACCTCAGCACCGACTGTGATTCTACTACGAGGTTTCCATTTTCATCTCTACAGATTTCTGTACGGGTATTACTTCTCTGACATGTTCTTTTTACCTTTTGGACATTGTTCCTGGAGTATAAACTCTCGATATTCTCAAACGCTCGCTTCTCATGCTCCTTCTTCTTCTTTTGGAGAAGCCGATGTTCTTCCCGTCTCCTTTGCTCGTAGAGCTCACGAGCAGCTCTCGTCTTCCTTTGCAGCGCCGCTTTGTATGCCCTTTTGTTTTGCTGCATGCACTCGCTGGCATTCTTCGTCAAACCAGGGGTTTCGCGGTGGAGGGCGAACAAGACCCAGCACATCAGTCGTGGCGTTTCTGATGGCATGTTGGCAGCGTTGCCACTGGTTTTCGGCACTTGAAGCTGGCGGCATAGGGGTGATTGAGAGATTTCGGGATACGCGTTCAGCGAAGAGTCTGGCGGTCTCTTGCGATTGTAGCTTTTCGTGTAATTCTTCTTTGTTGCTCAGATTGGGATATCCGCATTCGTACCTTGGCTACAACAAGGTAATGATCCGTGTCTATGTTGGCCGCTCGGAAGGTCCGGACATCCAGAATACTGGAGGCATACCTTGCGTCGATCGCAATATGATCAATTTGGTTAATCGTTACATGATATTTGGATCGCCATGTCTGCTTATGAATATCGAGATGAGGAAACCCTGTGCTTGCTATGGTGACATTTCGCTCCACAGCGAAATCAATTAGCCTTAGTCCGTTATCAGACGTGGTGTTATGTAGGCTATGCTTACCGACTGCCCTATCAAAGACGTGCTCCTTTCCTATTTTGGCGTTCAAATCGCCCAATACGATTTTAACGTCGTGTTTAGGACATTGCTCATATATCTTGTCGGGGAGCTCGTAGAAACACTCTTTGGTGGCAGGGTCCTTTTCTTCCGTGGGGGCATGAACACATATAAGGCTTATGTTAGCGAATTTAGCCTTGATTCAGATAGTCATAATACGCTCGCTCACGTGTCGGAAGCTTAAGACTTCTTACCTAAGTCTGCTGCGTACGACAAATCCGCATCCGAATAAGCGTTGTCTGTTGCCTCTGTAGCAATCACCGTAGTAGATGTCACAATTTTTCATCCTCTTTTTGCCCGGCCCATCCCATCGCACTTCCTGGATGGCGGTAATATCTGCTTTATAGCAGTCTAGGACCCCTGCTAGTTGTTCGGCTGCACGTGATCTGTAAAGGGACAGAACATTCCACGTACAGATCCGAAGGTCGTTGTCCTTATTTCGTTTGCCGGGGTCGTCATTAGTTGAGTCATCCTTATCTGAGGCTTTTGGTTGTTTCGGAACCATAGATTTTTTACGCGGTAGGGAAGTTACCCCGACGGCACAACCCCCAACCTGGAGGGTCAGTTCCTAAATTATTCCCCTAGAACTAGGGGCCGGGTATACCGGTGCCAGTAGTCCACTACTGTAGTATGAGCGAATAATGGCGGGGGAAAATTGTGTATACATGAACCGATTTTCATTGTAGTGGTGTGATATACGCATTTTTTTTCCATCTCGAAATTGAGAACTTACATATGTGTGTATTGGTTTACCCCGATGTTAAACCACCTCATAGCTGGTTAAAGATTTTGCTCTGTTTGATTCCATTTCATTCCATTTCTTACTGTACACTTCACCTTTCTCTCCCATAAACGCGGTTTAACCCCGGGCTTATTCCTCCAGTGTGCGATGGCCACCAGTGTGTGTGAATCCTGAAGAATTCGAGTCGAGTCGAACCAAATCCATTCTGGCTCAATCAGCGTTTACATGAATTTCAAACCGGTTTGAAACACGTTTCAACCCTGCATATAAACGTAGAAAGTATCGTATTTGCATTGTTGCCAGAATATTGTTTGTAGGTGGTACTCGCGAGTACTAAATACTCGTTACTTTTATCCCAGTACTTATGGAAAAGTAACGAATGAGTACGAGTAGTCAAATGTATTCACATTTTACATCACTAGTACTGTCAAATATATGGATTCGTTTATAAGCCGAACAAGACATTTGTGGAACGGTATACCAGCCTCTGTATTTCCTAATCATTACAACCTAGAAACATTCAAAGCCAACGCAAACCGCCATTTCATCCGCTTTTCTCCCCCGTGTTCCCATCCGTCCGTGACCGAACATCAGTGGTATTAATAATCCCTTCGATGAGCGCAAATTATACAAAAAAGCAAACGATATGAGAAAAAATAAATTTCCGATCCTTTCGCTATTTCCTTGGTGGGGTGAGAGTGAAAGTTAAAGGAAAATGAAGTGAATAAACAAGCATGAAAAAAAGCTTATCTGATCGCACTTTAAGCAAAAGCTTTTTGTCGGTTGGTATAGAAAATTAGCTCACATTTTTGTATGGGCATGCGACATCCATATGCTTATTATCTGTGCTATTACCTTGCCAAATTCTCAAAAACAAAATCTTCGCCGGGCAAAAGGAATTCACCATTTTCTCGGCGAAATTCGTGCAAATTTGTAAACCATTACTTTCTCAAATACTCAAAAACAAAATGGTTTCGTGATTTGGATTCCATTACTCAGTCTTTAGAATGCATTGAACAAAACACATACACCTTGTTGTGTGTTTTGATTTTTGTATTATTTGAGATAATGTCATGATGTGTTGTAAACTATTTCTCAGGTGAATTAATTTTTTGTTCGCATTTCTTCAAAATAAAAAGATTTAAAGCTATTGTAGATTTATAACTATTACGGCTAGTCAAACGGTAGTGCATGCGATCATATGAAAACACAAGCGTTTTCACTCAGCTGAGGCCTACCAACTCCTACTCTCAACCTCCACGCGGTGACAGCCGGGTGCCTAGTACCTTAATCCAAGAAATGGGTAACCAACCCCGGATTCTTGGTGGCAGCAGATGAGAGAGGGGGGGAAGAGTGCTTTTCTCACTAGAGCACTTCTTCCTGTTCCAAGCGGCAGCGGACGAATTCCCTAGACGGAGTCAACGGTGGAGTCTATAGTTCCACTTAGGTTGAACTTAGTGAATACCTTGCGCGAGCTGCTTCGACGTATTCGGATCACAGGTCGGTAAGGAATTTCCAATGTTGGTCAGGACATTGGAATAGAGATGGTGGCGGAGGAGCCCTTAATGGGCCAACGGCAGCGCTCATACTCCCGTAAGGACTACTGGCACCGGTGTACCCGGCCCCTCGTCCTAGGGGAATAATTAAGGAACTGGCCCTCCAGGTTGGGGGTTGTGCCGTCGGGGTAACTTCCCTACCACGTAAAAAACGCATGGTTCCGAAACAACCAAAAGCCTCGGATAAGGATGACCCAACTAATGACGACCCCAGCAAACGAAATAAGGACAACGACCTTCGGATCTGTACGTGGAATGTTCTGTCCCTTTACAGACCACGTGCAGCCGAACAACTAGCAGAGGCCCTAGACTGCTATAAAGCAGATATTACCGCCATCCAGGAAGTGCGATGGGATGGGCCGGGCAAAAAGAGGATGAAAAACTGTGACATCTACTACGGTGATTGCTACAGAGGCAACAGGCAACGCTTATTCTGATGCGGATTTGTCATACGCGGCAGACTTAGGCAAGAAGTCTTAAGCTTCCGACACGTGAGCGAGCGTATTATGACTATCCGAATCAAGGCTAAATTCGCTAACATAAGCCTAATATGTGTTCATGCCCCCACAGAAGAAAAGGACCCTGCCACCAAAGAGTGTTTCTACGAGCTCCTCGACAAAACATACGAGCAATGTCCTAAATACGACGTTAAGATCGTATTGGGCGATTTTAACGCCAAAATAGGAAAGCAGGACGTCTTCGGTAGAGCAGTCGGTAAGCATAGCCTACACGACACTACGTCTGATAACGGACTAAGGCTAATTGATTTCGCTGTGGAGCGAAATGTCACCATAGCAAGCACATGGTTTCCTCATCTCGATATTCATAAGCAGACATGGCGGTCCAATGATCATGTCACGATCAACCAAATTGATCATATTGCGATCGACGCAAGGCATGCCTCCAGTATTCTGGATGTCCGGACCTTCCGAGCGGCCAACATAGACTCGGATCATTACCTTGTTGTAGCCAAGGTACGAATGCGGATATCCCAATCTGAGCAACAAAGAAGAATTACTGTGAGAAAATTTAACGTCGAAAAGCTACAATCGCAAGAGACCGCCAGACTCTTCGCTGAACGCGTATCCCGAAATCTCTCAATCACCCCTATACCGCCAGCATCAAGTGCCGAAGACCAGTGGCAACGCTGCCAACATGCCATCAGAAACGTCGCGACTGATGTGCTGGGTCTCGCTCGCCCACCACCGCGAAACCCCTGGTTTGACGAAGAATGCCGGCGAGTGCATGCAGCAAAACAAGAGGCATACAAAGCGGCGCTGCAAAGGAAGACGAGAGCTGCTCGTGAGCTCTATGAGCAAAAGATACGGGAAGCACATCGGCTTCTCCAAAAGAAGAAGAAAGAGCATGAGAAGCGCGCGTTTGAGAATATCGAGAGTCTATACTCCAGGAACAATGTACGGAAGTTTTACCAAAAGGTAAAAAGAACGTGTCAGAGAAGTAATACCCGTACAGAAACCTGTAGAGATGAGAATGGAAACCTCGTAGTAGAATCACAGTCGGTGCTGGGAATATGGAAAAACTACTTCTGCAGATTGTATAACGGCGACGAAGACCAACATCCCGCTGTCAGGCAGAATGAACCATTCAACATAGACGATGATAGTCAAAATTTCCGTCCACCTGACCAAAACGAAGTGAGGATAGCATTTTCCAAGCTAAAATCGAACAAGGCTGCTGGACCTGACGGTTTACCGGCCGAACTTTTCAAGGCAGGTGGGGATGAATTGGTAGAGTGCATACACCAACTCATTTCTAATATTTGGTCAGAGGAGTGTATGCCTGATGAATGGAATCTCAGCATCGTTTGCCCGATCCACAAGAAAGGAGACCCCCTCAACTGCGCCAATTATAGAGGCATCAGTCTCCTCAACATCGCGTACAAGATCTTTTCTGCGATATTGTGTGAACGCCTAAAACCCTTTATCAACAGCCTGATTGGACCCTATCAGTGCGGTTTCAGGCCAGGAAAGTCCACCATCGATCAAATCTTCACACTTCGGCAGATCCTGGAGAAAACCCAAGAATTCCAAATCGATACTCATCGATATCGATACTTTATCGATTTCAAGGCCGCCTATGACATCATCTATAGAGAAGAGCTTTATAGAGCCATGTCTAGTTTTGACATCCCTGCCAAACTTGTCCGCCTGTGCAGGCTGACGATGGAGAACGCTCGCTGCTCCATCAAGGTCGGTAATGACCTCACCGAGACCTTTGATGTCAAAAAAGGCTTTAGACAAGGTGACGCGCTGTCATGTGACTTCTTCAATATTGTACTTGAACGGATTGTGCGGAACTCACAAGCCAACACCGGAGGCACAATCTATTACAAGTCTGTACAACTGCTTGCATACGCTGACGATATAGACATTATCGGAAGATCTCAGCGGGCTGTCACCGGTGCTTTTGCAAGCATTGAGGCGGAAGCGGCCAAAATGGGTTTGGCGATAAACGAGGGCAAAACCAAGTATATGCTGTCAACTAGAAGGGAAAACCAACATCGACGAATTGGACAAAACGTCACCGTGGGCAGCTATAACTTCGAGGTAGTAAGGGACTTTGTCTACCTTGGCTCTGCTATAAATTCAGCAAACAAAATCAGCGCAGAAATCAATCGAAGAATAACTCTTGCCAATCGCTGTTTTTTTGGGCTTATAAGGCAATTCAACAGTAAAGCCCTCTCTCGAACAACTAAGGAGACTCTATATAAGACCTTGATCATCCCAGTCCTGCTTTACGGCGCTGAAACATGGACTTTATTAAAAGAGGATGAAGATATCCTTGGTCGCTTCGAGAGAAAAATTCTTCGTAAGATTTTCGGTCCCGTTTGCGTTGACGGGTTTTGGAGGAGAAGATTCAATCACGAACTATACGAGCTGTACAGCGACATCGACCTAGTCAAAAAACTGCGTATTGGACGTCTGAGATGGCTAGGACATGTAGAGCGAATGGACACCAACGCTCCGGCCCGCAGAGTCTTCGAATCTAACCCCGAGGGACGACGCAGTAGAGGGAATTATCGCCGTAGGTGGCGCGCACAAGTTCAAGGGGACCTCGACCAACTTGGAGTGCGCAACTGAAGGCAATTAGCTAAAGACCGAGCTAAATGGAGAGGCTTGTTGGTTGAGGCCCAGGTTCACCCCGAACTGTAGCGCCACCTAAGTAAAGTAAGGCTTAGAATATTGCAAACCAAAGTGGCCTTACGTCACTTTCAGAAAGCGACATAAGGCCAAATGTTAAATTTGGTCTTAAGTTGCTTCCGAAAGCATAAGGCCGTAAGTGGCTTGGCCGTATGTCACGGCACCGTCATACTCACTCTTCGTGGCCAGTTTTTTTACTACGTAATGTTTATCTCTTGCGCGACTGTCCAATTGGCATACAAAAAAAAAAACTGGTATATCCTCCTTCTAGTCCGATTAACATTACTACAACTTTAAGATCAGCACATATGTTCCAGTAGTACTGTGAATGTTTCATTTTATCCAGTAATAACTTCATATTTTCTTAAGTTCCTTTCATGTTTGTTGCATGTGCGATAGGAACTTATGGATATTGCCACTATGGAGCAAAATAGCGTATAAACTGATTTTGGACGAGTCTACAAAAAGTTGCTATTCTTCAGATCTTTCAGGGATAAAAAAAAAGAGAAGGAAATTCCGCAGCTTTTTATAAGTGCGCTAGTGACCTGGCCGCCCTCTGTAATCATAAGAAATGCATTTAAAAAAATCTATACATGACAACAAAAAACGGAACACAGGTAAACATTCAGCACGTTAAAATCTTTAGATTCATAGTATTTTTATTTGTAGGAGGATTTCGTTGCAGACCAGTGTAATTTGTCCCGAAGCTGAGAAATATAATAGATAAATAAATATAGCTAGCCATAATATGTTTTTGAAACGTGTAAAAAGCCATGAATGCAGTAAGTTTTAGGGTTGGGTGTCAAATCGCCCAAAACCAAATCGCCCAAATCGGAAAAATGTCACATCGCCCAAAAATTATGGGCGATATGACACAACGACACATCGCCCAAAAATTGAAAAATGACAAAACGCCCAAGGAAGCGGGCGTTTTGTCAGAATTCATTAATAGCCTTGCTTCCGATCGCCCAAAATGCGAAAAAATGCAGAAAAATGTCAAATCGCCCAAAAATCTTTTTGGGCGATTCAACATTTTTAAATTTGGGCTATTTAGCATAATGTCAAATCACCCAAAAATATAAGATTTTGGGCGGATTGACATTTTCGTTAAATTGGGTTTAAGACTGCATTCAAAACGAATTGTAACAATTACATTAGCGGTCATAGCGCTTTCACGTCGCGTCCGCGCGCGAAGGACGGCCGGACGCGGCGCGATGTGGCGCGGTTACCGTTTCGCGTCGCGTCGCGTTGCGCCACGCAACCACGCACGGACCCCCCTCCCCCCCACCGAACGATTTTGTTTCCCAGTAACTGTAAGTGTGAGCCTGACAAAGCAATCAGCGCGATTGACGTCGTAAGTAAGGCTCAATGCAGCTTACGTTTTTTTTGGCAATGCATCCGTTTCTTCAATCCTTCATTTCCGATTATTAATGAATATAATATGAGCGCAGGGACATACATATGTATGTCAATTTTTTTTTTTTTTCGAAGAGGCGTATACATAAGTCCACAATGCATAAACAGTGCAACGTGTAAGGGGGGCATGCTGCCCCCCTGCAACCCCCCTGCTTGGGGTCACTGTTGGATTTGAGGTGGGTGCGAGGATGCGTGTATGCAAAGTTTCTTTATATCCTTGTTTCGCACCCAACCTCGCAGCCGCCTCAAATCCAACAGTGGCCCCAAGCAGGGGGGTTGCAGGTGGGCAGCATGCCCCCCCTTACACATTTCACTGTTTATACATTGTGGACTTATGTATGCCCCATCTTATTTGGCCGTTGTTTTCCTTGAGAGGTTTGTAGGTGGGACATAAGGCCCAACAATTTATGTCCCAATGCGATGGGGCTTATGCCCCGGGGACTAATGTCCCTGCGCCCAAAATTGCGGAAAATAAATGTTTTCAACCTTTTTCAATTTGGTCGTCTTTTTTGACCTTCCTATGTGTTGGTATTTTTAAATTGCGATGAAATGCCCATTTCTGCTTTGGGTGATTTGACATGTCATTTCTTGGTCGATCTGTCATAGTGTTAAATCGCCCAAAAATGTTGGGCGATGTGACATTTTCCAGATTTGGGCGATTTGGTGTTGGGCGATATGACACAGATCCGTCTTAAGATAGCCGAAACACAAAATCGCCCAAAATCACTTTTTTGGGTGTTTCGACATCATGTCAAATCGCCCAAAAAATAAAAATGTTAAATCGCCCAACCTGTTTTTTGGGTGATTTGACATTTTTTTAGTTTTTTGCATTTTGGGCGATTTGGTTTTGGGCGATTTGACACCCAACCAAGTTTTAGATAAAAGATTACTGGCTGCACAATACAAAGTTCAGAAAACTACTAAAGTCAAGACCAATACCAAATGTACGAAACAAGTATTTGCACTTTGTACAAAATAAAACTGCTACGTTTGCTTTCAAACGACAGGGCTTTATAAAACACCACTGCGTTAGACTCAACCGTGGGCGCCGTGGCGTTAATAGTTAGTGTGTCCGATCACTGCGCGTGAGGTTCCAAGTTCGAATCCCAGAAAACGCCAAAAAGTTTTTTCACAGTCCCACCTCTCGCGAACGCCTGACAAACATTCGAGAGTATTGTTGTCTCGAAAAGGCTTCTCAAAACAAATTGCCCTTCGGATACGGCACTAAACTGTAGGGCCCTTCCATTCGTGTGAAAAATATAAAGCACATAATAAAAGTGGTTGCGAGAAGCTAACCCCTGGCACTTAAAGAGCTGTTGCGCCAAAATATTATTATTTATACTATGCTCATCCACCTCCCTAAATTTAATCATCGGAAACTAAATCACCCTATACAATAAAGTTATGTGTTTCATTCCATCATATTTTTTTCTTTATTTTTAGACTCTTTCCTACTATTTTTTTCTAATTCTTATGTATAAAATCCTCACATCTCCTAGGCTATATACAATTTACTGCCGCGCTTAATATTAATATGTTATAACGACGACTAAGTTATTTCTTGTGCGTTGGAATTATATCTGAACGGTGTGCGTATATGAATCCTCACAACTTAGATGGATCATAATTCTCCAAGTGCCATTTTTGCCAATCACGATTCGGATCACATTCCACCATAATTACTTGGCTCTTTTTTTCATTGATTGCTAGACATTTGTCTGATGATCCATGACGAAGTTGATTTGTGTGGGCATTGTAGGTCCAAAACTGAAAAAAAAACAGAAAGAGTTGTAAGAGTAAGACTAATAATTTATATGTGCATAAAAATAATTCAGTAGACAGTAGACACAGTAGACTTCGCGCCAGGCAATTGATTCCTTAAATCAATTATTTTATTTATTTATTTAGTCTTACACTGCAAAATACCTACACTCTCTCCTCCCAATTATATCAATGTCGTCCGCGTTGGCGAGTAATTGCACAGACTTTTGAAATATTGCGCTCCTTATGTTGTCTTGAAAGACCAGACCAATAATGCGACATAACACGGGGAAGGTCATGTCAAAACTCAAGACCAAGGGTGTTGAGGAGGAGGAGCCCGAATATGATAGAGGTGATGTAAATAATTTTGCATCACAGCAAGGCTACGACGGCATGCTTGATTAACTACATTATTAAGCATGACGTCACAGCCGTGCTGGCACAAGAGCCTTGGATCAGCAACAACAACCGGATCCAAGGGCTTAACAACAGGAATTACACGTTGTTCTTTAAGGCAGACGAAGGTAAAATTAGGGTTTGTATACGTAAGCACATGCACACCTCTATCAGACGCATATCCTTGAACCTCCAAACAGACATCACAGCAGAAACTCACGCACCTCAACTAGACAGTTGCTACACGCGCACCGCAACCAGACACCTTTAACCCACAGCCGCGTGAGAATTATCAACTTTAATGCAGCATAACAAGACACCAGAGCAGAAACTCCGAAGTACGGATACCAGAGCGAATAATTTTGCAAATTAGGCATAAAATATGTTTAAGTAGAATTTAAGTTCGGAAAATAAAGACTCTTGGTAAAAAGTCATCAGACTGTAAGGTCGTATTTCATTATCTGCCGCCCAACTAAAACGGAAATAATTACCCGAAAAAAAAGAAACTTCATAAAAGTACGTTAAAGACAGTTCGATTCAAGTGCGGAATTAAAAATTATTCATTCTCAATATAAAATGTGAGCTTTAACTGATTTATTAGTTGCACTCGTATATTTATAAAGGAAATGAATTTGTCTTACTTATAGTTGCTTAACACTAGAAAGACCAGAGTTTTTGTCCAACCTTAAAGACCAGAACCGTCACTTTGACGGTAATATTGAAAACGCATTATTATAAGTGCAAACGAGGTGTACAAAATTTTAGAAATATTACTTTTTATTGTTAAAAGATTTATTTTACATAGGTTGACATTTGACACATATTTTTCTTACACATTTCTTTTGACACATTTTCCACACATAACTTTATTACATTCTCCACAACTTTCTGATGATCGATTTTTCTTACAGTTTGCATTGATTTGACACTGCTTTCTTTTGTTATTTTGAATGACAGAGACAATAGGAGCGGCTTGTTATGGTCCAGCAGTTGTTAGTTCATGTTCTGCTGCAGATTCACTGATGTCGTAATTCAGCCCCATGTAAACCTTTCAAATAACATAAGATTGTATATAGCCGTCATCTTGACGGCATTGGTCTTTTTAGGTAGAACTTACTTTATCTCAATACCAGTTTAATCTCGCAACGTGATATTTTGCAAGAAGATATAAAATAATGATTTTATCACATGTCAAGCCGATACAAAGACATAGACGTGTGAAAATCAAAAACCCGTCAAACTGACGGGTCTGGTCTTCCTAGTGTTAAAATTGTTCATGTTGGAGAACTCATACTACTGTAAAAGAACATTTTGTACCATCTTTACTGTAAGATCTATTCACAATTATCTGTTTGAAATGTTAGCTTGTTTTTTTTTTTAATTTGGCGCCACCTAGCCCAGGTTCGCCATCTTTTTGTAGTTTAGCAACTTGCCAAATCAAAGTTATTGAAATAAAAGAGGAGAAATAAATGGAAAGCATTCAAGCTTGTAAAGTGGAAATGAAGAGTTGTTTCATTTTTCGTCGTTCTCGTTGTCGCTAGGATTTATCCCTTCCGGTTTATTCGTTGTTAGTAGTGACCTAGGAATTTCCCCGTCGCTAGAAAAACGAATTTTCGAATTCGGAAAAGCATCCAGTCGTACATTTTTTGGCGCCCCCGGGTGGACTTGAACCACCAAATTTTAGTATTTTGTACACATGCATACATATCGGTACAAAGCAACATAAAAATACAAAGTATTACATCAAACGTCGTGCATAAGACAGTGAACAAAATTCACATAAACAGAACGTGGTAAAGTGTAAAAAGACAAAACTTTTCGTCAGTGGCTCGTCGGTTTCGGTTTCTCTTAAGGTTTTCGGCTTACGCGGATGAAGGCAGTCCAGAAGTTCTAAACACCATCAATGAATCTTCCGAGGAAAGGAGCATCATCAGCAGCAGCCTAAGGAAAACAACGTCATTCGGTCAAACGAAGGACAGGAGATTCAGACGAAGCTTATGAAATAAGGGAAGATAAGTAGAAATCTCTCTACAAGGTATGTGATAGAAAATGGCCGAATTGAGCGAATATGCGTTTTGGAAGAAATATGTATACAGCATTTTACGAATATTAGAAAGTCTACAAAAAAAACTTAAAAGAAACACAATCGTTATCACGTTCGTTTCGTATCGTTCGTATCGTTATCTCTTAACTTAACTATATAAGGAACTTGTTTTCATACACTAAAATCTATTTTTACATATAACGCTATTAATTTGCATTTTTAGCAACTTATCATCATATCATATTCTAACGAATGTGTGCACGCCTTAAGGAAATTCCAATGAAAGCTTTCAACTGCAGTGACAGCTTAAAAAATTGTGAATATGTATCAAGCGCATTTGCTTTGACATTTAATCTGTGTTGTTGTTTCAATCTTGATCTTGTTCATCTGTGCAATCATCCACAGTTTTAAATCAAAAATGTTTAAAAAAATAAATATTGTACTTTGTTACTTAAAATTAAAATACAAGTTCCAGAAGAAATTAAGTTGGGAAAGTTAAGAAAGTTGCAAAAAAGTTTCAACTCTCAGAAAGCACTTTGTGCAAAATATTAAAACATTCCGACGAAATCGAAGCTAAGAAGTTTTGCTGCAAAAACTTAAATCAAAGAAGGGACAGAAAGTCAAAACACGAAATTTTAAACAAAACTATGAATAAATGGTTTGAACATATGTCCGAAAAAATGCAAAACTAACCGGACCGCTATTACTCGACAAGGCTCAACAATTTTCGAACGCATTGGAAATTATAGGTTACGAAGACAATCAAGGGTGGCTTCACCGCTGGAAGAGAAACGAAAATATTCGTTTCAAGAAACTTCATGGCGAATCATGTTCTGCTAATGTGGAAGCAGCAGACAACTTTAAACAGTTTGTTATTCCAGATTTACTGCAAAAAATATGCCCTTGAAGAAGTATTTAATGCAGACGAAACTGGTTTTTATTACAAGGCACTACCTGATGTGTTACAGGAAATCAAAAGGTGAGTGGCCAAAAAATACCAAAAGAAAGAATAACAATACTTCTGGTTTGCCACGCAACCGGATCAGAAAGGTATGTGTTTTCAATTGGTAAGTTCAAGCAGCCTCGTAGTTTCCGAGGAATTCAAATTCCAGTACCTTACAAGTGGAATAAAAAGTCTTGGATAACAAGCACACTCTGGGCCGACATCATAAAGGAGATGGATGATAATATGTCCAAGAAAAATAAGAAAATTGTGCTGCTGGTAGACAATGCTTCCTGTCATAAGCTTAATTTTACATCAAATAATATTAAAATCGTTTTTTTACCAGCCAACATCGAGTCATTTAAGGCACATTACAGAAAAAAATTGATAAGGAAACAAGATCTTGCTATTGAAGCCAACTGCATAGAAGCATTTTTGAAGGAAATGACAGTGCTAAAAGCGTTGTACATGGTAAAGAGATCGTGGTGGCTGGTTACACCACAAACCATTAAAAATTGCTTTAAAAAGACTGGGATTTTCGAAGAAAATACTCGCATTACTGAAGATCTTAACGAAATAGAGGAATGTGGCTTGAACGATTGCGATGCAAACTTATTATATCTTGAATGTCATGAAAATGAAGACTGTTTCGGGGAGATAGATGAAAAGCATCTTGTAAGTGAAATGCTGGAAGATGAAGAGAAAGAGCCAGAATCGGTGGAAATAGTGGACACGGTATCATTGCCTCGACCAACTAGGGCCGAAACAATTGAAGCTTTTTTCGTGCTGAAACGATATCTTGATGGTGACGAAGAGCAAGATTTGGTCAATATCAAAGAACTTCTCTTTAAAAACCGTGACAAAGTACTTGTGCAGAAAAAAATCAAAGACTATTTTGCAATAACTTCTAACTGATATATTTTTATTAAAATAGATGCATTATACATATGAATAGGTATAATACATAAATTCTTACATATGTGTTTGTTCTGGAGGTTCTTAGTATTTATTTATTATTTATCAATGAAAAAAGTTAATTTTTGGTTTGTGAAATTAGTTTAGTTTACGTTTCGAAACATTTACATACATATGTATGTAAATATTATTGAAATAATAAATTTTTTTTTTTTTTTGTTTCAATCAAATAACTTTATTTCTGTATGAGTTGTTCGTACATAAGAAACTTTTTTTCTTTTATCCGTTGTTTGTTTATAAGAAAAACACGGATATAATAAATAAATTTCCTAGATTTTCGAAGTTTCTCATATCCGTAGTGTACTGTACTAAAGTTCATTCGTTGCATACAAGTCCAAGGAGATTGTTGTAATTTCGACATCTGAAAACACAAGGAAATAACGCATCTTCGCTGCAACAACGGTCATTTTATACTATTAATTAATTTCAAGTATTTAATGCATGAAAGTCATATTAATTAAGCGAATAATTAATATGCAATAACATACATACATACACATAATATCGCTGATCGTTTCAACTTAACGCCATAAATAAAAATCCACAAGAAATGGATGTTGCAAAAACCATACCCTCGTTATCAACGGTGTATAGGCTGCCGTTTGTTCATTCGCTCTTTCGCTGTCGTACGGGATCAAAGCAGTATTGATTTATAACCATATTGATATCTCTTTGTAAACCGTTGTTAAAATAGGTTTCATACCCACTCACTGATTTTTGGTCGACTTCATCGCATTAACATTTCATTTTCGCAATGGATTTCGGTTTGAACCATAAGTCGTCATAAATTCGCTTAAACCGCTTAGTTTGGCTTTGAAGACTGTATTGAATGTTCATGTCCATAAGCTTTCGCCGCTGCATATTCGTCATCATTATCGCTGCAAAACATTGCTGCAATACTTTAGCTACCCAGAAAGTCGGTTGTTTGTTGCCAATTGCTGTCGAAGTTGCTAAGCTGTTGTAGTCTGGAATTATTAGTATTTCAGAAACACGTCGGTTGTATTCATTTGGTTATATGCATATTCGTTTCTGGGGCTAGTCAACAGAAGCTTGCCGTCGCTATCAGGAGTTTGCTTTGGACTCTTCGAAGGATAGGAATTTAACGTCGCACCTCTAATATAACTGTATTCGAACTTCTACATACCACCGAATTGCATTTCAACTTGCTGCAAAGTTGTGCATTGCATTTAAAAAACATTTGGGACGTGTTCGCCACTACATGCTTAAGAATATACCTAGTTGTTGCGTAGGATTGCAGTTCATAAAATTATCTTAGTATCGGGTCATTGTACAGCAAAAAAGCTAACCATGACAAATGAACAAACATTGGACTAATTAAAACAACAACGGTCATGCACGAAGGGAAACATCACGAGGATCAAAAATCTAATAGAGAAGTCAACTAATCTTAGTCCAACCGAGTTGTAATGTCATCTAGGGATACTGGAGTCGTAGTCGTACTTCAAACAGGCGCTACCATACCCAACTCAAATTGAGAATATCGCAACGGATACTGGTCGTAGTGATTTGGAAGAGCTCTACGTTACAACCAAGATAAAAATGATTTCGCTGATGGAGGAGAAAAGACATTCTAACATAAAAGAACCGTCTCCAGCTAATCGTTTGCCATACTTGCGTCTGCCTAAGTTTAATGGGAAGTATAAGTATAAGAATTTCATCCACTCATTTAATAATTTAGTTCATGATGACCCAATAGAAAAATTTAATAATATGTTGCCTTGTCTAAGATACAGTGCGAGCATTCACCGTTACGGAAGAAAACTACCCTAAGGCAATCAAAAGCTTAAAAGGACGCTACGACAATGACTGTTTGATATTTCTAGAGAACATTGCCTCTATTTTTAAACTTGCAAAAGTTCCCAAAGCTTCGCCGCCACACCTCTGCAAGTTGGTAGATAACATCTTCGCACTTTATAACTCTCTAACGTCATTAGGTACATATAAAGATATTTGCAACGCTTTAATAATTTACATTGTAATGTCGAAGGTTGACCCTAAAACGCAGTCGAAATGGGAAGAAGAATTAGATTTTAGCAAGCTTCCTACATGGGATGATTGCGCTAAAGTGCTAAGCAAGCGTTGTCAGTATTTGGAAGCCAGGGATAGCAAGCAGGCTTGTTTGGAGCATACTCAAAAATGGCAAAGCAAACCTCGCCAACAATTCGATAGTAATAAGACACGAACGTTGTTAACCATCACCCAAAGATCATGCGTATTTTGTAACGATAGCGGTCATGCTATCCTATATTGTCCAAGTTTCGCTAAACTCAGTAATGGAACGGTTTTCCAACACTAAGAGAATGGGGTTATGCATTAACTGCTTGGTCAAAGGCCATAACATGATAAAGTGTCCATCGGCATATATTGAAGTTGCAAAACCTGTAAGCAAGCACATCACAGTTTGCTACACAGGACACGACAGATGGATGAAGAAGGTACATTATTGGCAACTGTTCACGCTGCGGTAGAGGACCATGATCGTTCTAGGAACCAGGTTATATTAGCTACAGCATTGGTTTTGGTGAAGAATCCAACAGGAGAATTTCAGCTACGAGTAGGTCGTGTTCTTCTCGATTCAGGTTCGCAGGTGAATCTTGTCAATGAAAAGTTTGCAAGAACTCTTAAACTTCGCAAAAGCAGAAAACTCGTAGACATACATAGTTGGGATAGGAGTTTCGAAAACACAAATCAATTTTTAAACACAAACTACAATTCGCTTCACAAATTGAAATTGATTGGAAAAAACTTCAATAAACTTTCGCAAATTTATATGCTTCTTGGTGCAGAGGCGTTCTTTGATCTGTTGTCAATAGGGCAGATAAGGCTCGGTAGAGAACTACCCAGCCTCCAAAAGACGTTGTTGTGATGGATAGTCTCTGGAAAGTTCAAGGATCCCAAGGAATCCTCGGCTAACTTGGGTGGTCTCAATTCAGAAGAAGATACCTTACACCAATACGTTCAAAGATTCCGGAAAATAGAGGAGGTCACCGGTCGAAAGTCGAAGTGGACAGAAGAGCAATCACAGTGTGAGGCAATCTTCAAGGTAACTATTGAGGAATTGGGTAGTGGTCGGAAATGGTCAAATTACCATTCAAAAGCGATCCAAAAAGTTTAGGGTTTTCCTGTGACATTGCGTTCAGGAGGTTCCTATCGCTGGAGCGCAGGTTAAGCAAGGATTTGGAGCTCAAGGCACAATATTCGAGATTTTTGGAGGAATATAAAGATTTGGGACACATGTCAGAAGTCAAGAACTCGAACTTGGAAGAAAATCATTATTGTCTTCCGCATAAACGTGTCTTGAAGCCGAATAGTGTTTCTACTAAATTGAGAGTAGTATTTGACACGTCGTGCTGTACATCATCGCAAATTTTACTCAACGGTATATTGATGGTTGGTCCAACAATTCAGGATGATATATTTACTCTGTTGGTACGTTTTCGTTATTATAGATATGCCCTTACTGCCGACATTGTAAAAATGTATAGACAAGTTCTAATTCATCCGTCGCATAGACAGTTCCAATATATTTTATGAAGGGAAAATCATCAAATGCCAATTAAAACTTTTCGATTAAATACAATCACTTATGGAACTTCGCCATCACTTTTTCTGGCAATTCGGTGCCTGCGCTACTTAAGCGATAAATTCTCCAAATCGCATGAACTAGGATCAAGAGTCCTATGATCGGATTTTTATGTTGATGATATGTTGACTGGGGCGGATGTTTTCGAAACGCTTGAACAAATTCGAGAAGAGGTAGCTTTTATCTTGGCATCAGGTGGGTTTGAACTCTCTATATGGCACAGCAACGTGGATGCTTTATTGCAGTCTTTAGAGAAAGAGCTGAAGTTATCCGACTCTAGTTTAACAAGTGCGTTGGGTATAACTTGGGATTCACTGGAATTTTTGATTTAGGTGACGCTACAGTTCGGGGTGAACCTGGGCCTCAACCAACAAGCCTCTCCATTTAGCATGGTCTTTAGCTAGTTACCTCCAGTTGAGCACTCCAAGTTGGTCGAGGTCCCCTTGAACTCGTGCGCGCCACCTACGGCGATGATTCCCTCTACTGCGTCGTCCCTCAGGGTTAGATTCGAAGACTCTGCGGGCCGGAGCGTTGGTGTCCATTCCCTGGCCTGGCCATCTCAGACGTCCAATACGCACTTTTTTTAACTAGGTCGATGTCGCTGTACAGCTCGTATAGTTCGTGATTGAATCTTCTCCTCCAAAACTCGTCAACGCAAACGGGATCGAAAATCTTACGAAGAATTTTTCTCTCGAAGCGACCAAGGATATCTTCATCCTCTTTTAATAAAGTCCATGTTTCAGCGCCGTAAAGCAGGACTGGGATGATCTTATAAAGAGTCTACTTAGTTGTTCGAGATAGGGCTTTACTGTTGAATTGCCTTATAAGCCCAAAAAAATAGCGTTTGGCAACAGGATTGATTTCTGCACTGATTTTGTTTGTAGAATTTATAGCAGAGCCAAGGTAGACAAAGTCCCTTACTGCCTCGAAGTTTTAGCTGCCCACTGCGACGTTTTGTCCAATTCGTCGGTGTTGGTTTTCCCTTCTTGTTGACAGCATATACTTGATTTTGCCCTCGTTTATCGCTAAACCCATTTTGGCCGCTTCCGCCTCAATGCTTGCAAACGCACCTGTGACAGCCCGCTAAGTTCTTCCAATAATGTCTATATCGTCGGCGTATGCAAGCAGTTGTACAGACTTGTAATAGATTGTGCCTCCGGTGTTGTCTTGTGAGTTCCGCACAATCCATTCAAGTACAATATTGAAGAAGTCACATGACAGCGCGTCACCTTGTCTAAAGCCTTTTTTGACATCAAGTTACCGACATTGATGGAGCAGCGAGCGTTCTCCATCGTCAGCCTGCACAGACGGACAAGTTTGGCAGGGATGTCAAAACTAGACATGGCTCTATAAAGCTCTTCTCTATAGATGCTGTCATAGGCGGCCTTGAAGTCGATAAAGAGGTGGTGAGTATCGATTTGGAATTCTTGGGTTTTTTCCAGGATCTGCCGAAGTGTGAAGATTTGATTGATGGTGGACTTTCCTGGCCTGAAACCGCACTGAAAGGGTCCAATCAGGCTGTTGATAAAAGGTTTCAGGCGTTCACACAATATCGCAGAAAAGATCTTGTATGCGATGTTGAGGAGACTGATGCCTCTATAATTGGCGCAGTTGAGGGGGTCTCCTTTCTTGTGGATCGGGCAAACGATGCTGAGATTCCATTCATCAGGCATACACTCGTCTGACCAAATATTAGAAATGAGTTGGTGTATGCACTCTACCAATTCATCCCCAGCTGGTTTCAAAAGTTCGGCCGGTAAGCCGTCAGGTCCAGCAGCCTTGTTCGATTTTAGCTTGGATATTGCTATCCTCACTTCGTTTTGGTCAGGTGGACGGAAATTTTGACTATCATCGTCTATGTTGAATGGTTCATTCTGCCTGACAGCGGGATGTTGGTCTTCGTCGCCGTTATACAGTCTGCAGAAGTAGTTTTTCCATATTCTCAGCACCGACTGTGATTCTACTACGAGGTTTCCATTTTCATCTCTACAGATTTCTGTACGGGTATTACTTCTCTGACACGTTCTTTTTACCTTTTGGTAAAACTTCCGTACATTGATCCTGGAGTGTAAACTCTCGATATTCTCAAACGCGCGCTTCTCATGGTCTTTCTTCTTCTTTTGGAGAAGCCGATGTTCTTCCCGTCTATTTTGCTCGTAGAGCTCACGAGCAGCTCTCGTCTTCCTTTGCAGCGCCGCTTTGTATGCCTCTTGTTTTGCTGCATGCACTCGCCGGCATTCTTCGTCAAACCAGGGGTTTCGCGGTGGTGGGCGAGCGAGACCCAGCACATCAGTCGCGGCGTTTCTGATGGCATGTTGGCAGCGTTGCCACTGATCTTCGGTACTTGATGCTGGCGGCAAAGGGGTAATTGAGAGATTTCGGGATACGCGTTCAGCGAAGAGTCTGGCGGTCTCTTGCGATTGTAGCTTTTCGTGTAATTCTTCTTTGTTGCTCAGATTGGGATATCCGCATTCGTACCTTGGCTACAACATGGTAATGATCCGAGTCTATGTTAGCCGCTCGGAAGGTCCGGACATCCAGAATACTGGAGGCATGCCTTGCGTCGATCGCAATATGATCAATTTGGTTGATCGTTACATGATAATTGGACCGCCATGTCTGCTTATGAACATCGAGATGAGGAAACCATGTGCATGCTATGGTGACATTTCGCTCCACAGCGAAATCAATTAGCCTTAGTCCGTTATCAGACGTGGTGTCGTGTAGGCTATGCTTACCGACTGCCCTACCAAAGACGTCCTCCTTTCCTATTTTGGCGTTAAATTCGCCCAATACGATTTTAACGTCGTATTTAGGACATTGCTCATTCACTGGAAGACAAACTTAAAGTTTCATACAAACTAGCCAAACTATACACTAAGTTCACTAAGAAAACAATCCTTTCGTTAGCATCGTCGCTATTTGATCCAATAGGACTGTAGAGTCCAATCATAATCAAAACAAAAATTATACTTCAAAAACTTTGGATAGAGAAATTGGACTGGGACGTTTGTGTGTTGTCGGTGGAGGAACTATATGCTGCTCTTCTTCGTATCGTGTGGATAACCCAGCACTAATTCTTCGCAGAAGAAATCAGGGCGCTAAAAAATAAAGAAATAAAGATCCATCAAATGGCTCAACGCATTTATTGAAGAGATCAAAGAGTTACAGGTTCTGAAGGTTGGTGGTAGATTGCAGAACGTTGCTATTCCTGAAGGACAGAAACACCCTCTACTCTTTCCAAAAAACTGTCACTTTGTAACATGTTTGGTTAAACATTTGCGCATTACAAACTACCACGCAGGACCCAAGGCACTTGTGGCACTCATTCGAAAAAGATTTTGGATCATCAACTCACGGGAGTTAGCACGTCAAACAGTTAAGAATTGTATCCATTGTACCAGATATCGGCCGAAACTTCTGCAGCAGATAATGGGGAACTTACCGGCAGAAAGGCTACCACCATCGCGTCCTTTTCAGAACTGCGGGGTTAATTTTTGTGGTCCCGTCTTCACTTACCTCAAAATTCGTGGCAAAACGGCATACAAAACCTATGAGGCAGTATTCGTCTGTATTGCGTCGAAAGCAGTACGCCTAGAGGCAGTATCTGACCTGTCTTTAGAAGCATTCTTGGCTGCTTTAAAGAGATTCATTGGTCATCGTGGTCTTCCACAGAACATCTTCTGTGATAACGCTACGAATTTTCTAGGAGCGAATTCGAAGTTGAACGAACTGCGAAACTTTCTATTAAATAAACATACGCAAATAGATTTAACTACATTTTGCACTAATAAAAATGTTAATTTTAATTTTGTTCTCCCCAGGGTTCCTCATTTTGGTGGTAACTGGGAGGCGGCGGTCAAAGTGGCAAAGGGTCATCTGTACCGAAGCCTGGCAACAGCGAAACTCACATTCGAGGAGCTCACGACCGCGTTGATAGAGATCGAAGGGGTGATGAATTCGCGGCCCCTAACACCATTGTCCTCAGACCCCAGCGACTTAGAGGCACTTACCCCGGGTGGTCGGGAATATCTCCGACCTGCAGAGATGGCGTCGTATCAATGAAGTAAAGTCCAACTTCTGGCAGCGTTGGACGGCAGAATATGTAACGGAACTACAAGCCCGAACGAAGTGGTAAGATACTCAGCCAAATCTCAAAATCGGGACAATGGTTATCATACACGAGGACAATACACCACCCCAAAAATGGTTATTGGGACGAGTAGTCGGTGTTATACATAGCAAAGATGGGATCATTCGCGTTGCTGACATCAAGACACCTAGATGCACCATTCCACGACCTATACGAAGGTTGGCCTTGCTACCTGTTTGGAAGAAGACCTTTTAAAGGGGTCGAAATGTTGGAGCACTGCATACTACTATAAAAGAACATTTTGTACCATCTTTACTGTAAGATCTATTGACAGTTGGGTTTTTGACGTGACTAGTTGGCAAAAGAATAACTCCGTAATTAAGAAAAGAATTTGTCTGCTAAGTCACACCCTATTTGATTTTAATCGAATTCTACAACTACCTGAATCATTCTTAGCACATTGTGATCAAGGTGAGAAAGTTAACGGCTTGTTAAATTCAAAAAATAAATAAATAAATAGGCATGGTTGGTGGCGGAATGCAAAGAACTCCTGTAAAATCCACTAATAACTGCACTAGGATGATCGGCACCGGTTCACAACCTAAGCGACTTCGTTCAACGGAAATATCACCGAATGCTGTTGCTTTCAAGGACAAAAATAGCCCTCATCAATCCAACGCAAGCGTGAATATGCCAGTAAATGAGTTAAATGCATTAATTGCAAATACGATGGCATCTCTTCTGGATGAAAAAATTAAAAATTTGCCTACAGAGGCAGATATGGAGGCATTTTCTCAGCAGATCCAATCACTGCAAGCAGCAAATGAGGCATTGCAAAAACAACTGCAACAGGTAGAAACGAGATGTATGGCTCTTGAACGTCAGGTGGAGTTTTTGGAAACTAAATCAAATGAAAGAAACATCGTTATTCATATCCCAGCGAATAATCATCATAGTTTAAATGAAAACCCAACAGCAAGAGCAAAGAAACTGTGCTTGGATTTATTGCAGTCAGATAACCCGGAACTAATTTTAACAGCACGAACTCTGAACACAAAAAACAAAGCATTTTCAGATGTCATAGTGGAAATGCACAACAGAGAACACGTCGGTTTTGTTCTAAAAGCAGCAAATAAATTAAAAGGCAATGGTATATCATATCATAGGGATTATCCCGTGGCAGCACGACTACGAAGAAGACGATTACAAAAACTAAACAATGAAATTATGAAAAATAACAAACATATAAAAACACAAATCCACGGGCACAATCTGAAAGTCGGCGATCATTCATTTTATTATGACAGTTACAATAACTTAATGTGTGATGAAGGCCAAAACGGAACAGCACTACTGCAGCCGATCATTGGCGAAAATAATGAACTCAGTGACTCTCAAACTGATTCAGGACTACCACTTTATTTTTAATTGTAACGCCGTCTGCCATAGTAGTATAGTAGTTAACACTAAAAGAATAGAATTATTTAAAGTTAGAATTTTGTCCTATAATGTTCATGGATTAAGTAATAAGAATTTATTTACTGAATTTTATAACTATGTTAATCAATTTGAGGTAATTTTTTTATATGAAACTTTCGTGACTGAAGAAAAGCTAAGCAATTTTGGAAGAGTTTTTGTAAATTATATGTTTAAATGGATACCTGCATCTCAAATTCAAAACCGTGGAAGGGTCAGTGGGGGCTGTTATTTTGGGTTTAAAAAGGAGCTGGAAAGCAAAGGCATTAATTGTGTATGGCAGAGTGTTAATAATCTTATTCTTTTGGTTACAATTTGATAGCGAAAACTTCAAGATATATCCAGCATATTTTTACAGCCGAAGAAAACCGTGCACTTATGCCTCTTCCTATGCTAAAGTGGATGGATGCAAAGGGTGAAAACTATAGAGCAAAATTAAACATACAGTTGTCAAATCAAGACCAAATTAGTTTTCGCACATTGGAAACAGTCATCAAGAATTCCTGGCCAAGTCCGAATCCTGCACGAAAAATTCAAGTGGCACCATGGTTTGATAAGGTTTGCACTAAAGCAAGAAACCAGTCCTTTAAGTGGCTTAAACTTTTTCGAGAAAACAACACAATTTTCTTTAAAAAATCTTATTTAGAAGCTAATCGCCGATATAAAGATATCTGTAAAGAAAAGAAGGAGAAACATTTTGAAGAAGAAGCCTCGAGGATGGCAGCCTGCAGAAACTCAACCCAATTTTGGAAGCTAGCGAAAAAACTCAATGGAACGGTAACGGTCATCAACAGAAATCTTAGCCCGGAAGTTCTTCGCAGATATTTTGATGGCTTACTCAACCCCATTAAAGCAATCGTATCCTTCCAGTACGCGACACCGGGTCTGCTAAATGATACGCTTGACGCTGTTATTACGCAGAAGGAAATAACGGAGGTTCTCAATGAGCTTAAAGACGGGAAAGCGCCAGGATCTGACTTTATAGCTACAGAGTTCTACAAGTACGGAACTAATTTATTGGTGGATAAGCTCTTTCAATTATTCAATCGAATTCTAGAATCCGGGATCATACCGCAGTACTTTAAAGAAGCCTTAATTTTCCCGATCCACAAGAAAGGAAGTTTAGCCAACCCGAAAAATTATCGAGGCATCTCTTTTTTAAACGATTCCTATAAAATTTTTACGACAGTGCTTAAAAAACGATTAACGATGTGGATAAACCAAGAAAATCTGCTCAAGGAATACCAGGCTGGCTTTAGGCCAGGATACTCAACCGTGGATCAAGTGTTTGTTCTTAAAAGCATTGCAGAGTCATTTCAGACGCGAAATAAAAAGGTTTACACGTTTTTTGTAGATTTTAGGGCAGCATTTGATTCAATAGACAGAAATTCATTGTTTTACAAACTTTACGCTAAAGTTCGGAAGGGTTCTCCAAAACTTGTACATAGATACTCGAGCAGCAGTGTGGAATGGAGAAGAATTATCGGAGTGGTTCGCGACTAAGTCAGGAGTAAAACAGGGATGCGTTCTTAGCCCAGATCTTTTTGCCCTATTCCTAGATGATTTGCTGGACGAGTTACCTGGAGGTGTGGAGTACGCGGGCACTAGTATTAAAGGTCTTCTGTTTGTGGACGATGTTGTTTTGCTGTCCAATTATCCGGAATCCTTACAATTAATGATAAATCGCCTGCATGATTACTGTAAGCTCTGGAATCTTGTCGTGAATTTAGAGAAATCCAAAGTAATGGTTTTTAAGAAAGGTGGCGGGAGGCGTGACTATTACAGCACTTCCCCCCGACCTGTATTAACTGGATGTAGAGCATAGTAAGTATCATAGTTTTGAAATTTGATAAATGACTATTTGTAAAATGAGACTAAGCAGATATCAATTTTTTCTATATCCAAGATAAGTTGTAGCTCATCTTGGCATTGGAGTAATCCATCCGCGTTCCATAGCATAATTCTTAGGTGTTTAACCAAATTTAATATAATTCAGTGCAAGTTCTAGCCTATCAACGCGTTCTATCAGAAATTTGTTAAGAAATTCTTGCTGATCCAATCTAGTTAGTATTCTCGATGGGAGAAATAAAGAAAATAACCTCAACATTTTCATCAAAAGATGAAAATTCGCCTTCAGGCGAGTCTAACCTACAGTAAATTCAAGGTTTTGTTGATTATAGAAGTACCAAAGGTCCAATATAAGCGCTAAGTCTGTTTGCGTTTTTATGATTCGCAGTGTATGTGCGAATTTCAAGCAAGATTTGTATCATGTTATTTGTCCAACTAATATACAATACCTACGAAACAATTTGAGATTGAAATATGTATAATTGTCTTTATATATGCACAGAGTTGAAACTGAATGTAAGAGCTATTTTCTGTAGCCATAAACCTATAAATCGCAGTTTATTTGGTAAACTTAAATTCCACGAAAAATATTTAGCTTTATTTATAAAGAGAAATTCGTTTATGAAATAAGGACGACTCAACTGATGGCGACCCGATCAAATGAAATAAGGACAACGACCTTCGGATCTGTACGTGGAATGTTCTGCCGCTTTACAGACCACGTGCAGCCGAACATGAGCCAGCGTATTATGACTATCAGGATCAAGGCTAAATTTGCTAATATAAGTCACGGATGAAAATGACCCTGCCACCAAAGATTGTTTCTTCGACGATTGTTCCTCGACAAAACATACGAACAATGTCCTAAATACGATGTTAAAATCGTATTGGGCGATTTTAACGCCAAAATAGGAAAGGAGGACGTCTTTGGTAGGACAGTCGGTAAGCATAACCTGCACGACACCACGTCTGATAACGGATTAAGGCTAATTGATTTCGCTGTGGAGCGAAATGTCACCATAGCAAGCACATGGTTTCCTCATCTCAATATTCATAGCCAGATATGGCGGTACAATGATCATCAACCAAGTTGATCATGTTGCGATCGATGCTAAACATGCCTCCAGTATTCTGAATGTCGAAAAGTTACAATCGCAAGAGACCGCCAGACTCTTCGCTGAACGCGTATCCCGAAATCTCTCAATCACCTCTAAGCCGCCAGCATCAACTACCGAAGACTAGTGGCATCGCTGCCAACACGCCATCAGAAACGCCGCGACTGATGTGCTGAGTTCCGCTCGCGCACCACCGAGAAACCGCTGGTTTGACGAAAAATGCCGACGAGTGCATGCAGCAAAACAAGAGGCATATAAAGCGGCGCGGCGCTGCAAAGGAAGACGAGAGCTGCTCATGAGCTCTACGAGCAAAATAGACGGGGAGAACATCGGCTTCTCCAAAAGAAGAAAAAGGAGCATGAGAAGCGTGCGATCAAAAATATTGAGAGCTTATACTCCAGGAACATGTACGATCGTTTTACCAAAAGGTAAAAAGAACGTGTCAGAGAAGCAATACCCGTACAGAAACCTGTAGAAATGAAAATGAGAACCTCGTAGTAGAATCACAGTCGGTGCTGAGAATATGGAAAAATTACTTCTGCAGACTGTATAACGACGACGAAGACCAACATCCCGCTGTCAGGCAGAATGAACCATTCAACATAGACGATAATTGCCAAAATTTCCGTCCACCTAACCAAAACGAAGTGAGGATAGCAATACTACTTACTTACTTACTTAGATGGAAAATTTCCGTCCACCTAACCAAAACGAAGTGAGGATAGCAATACTACTTACTTACTTACTTAGATGGCGCTACAGTCCGGGGTGGACCTGGGCCTTAACCAACAAACCTCTCCAGCTAGCACGACTACGAGCCAGCTGCCTCCAGTTGCGCACGCCAAGTTGGTTGAGGTCCCCCTCCACTTGTTTGCGCCACCTACCGCGAAGTCGTCCTCTACTGCGTCGTCCATCCGGGGTGGATTCGAAAAATTTCTTAGCGGGAACATTGGGCTCCATCCGCTCTAAATGACCCAGCCAACTTAGTCGCTGTATGTGAACTCTTCTGGCTAAGTCGATGTCCTTGTACATGTCGTATAGCTCGGCATTGTACCTTCTCCTCCACTCACCGTCTATGCAGACGGGACCAAAGATCGCTCGAAGAACTTTTCTCTCGAAATAACCAAGGGCATCCTCATCCGGTTTTGTCAAAGCCCATGCCTCTGCGCCATACAGCAGGACTGGGATGATTAGTGTCTTATAAAGAGTTACCTTAGTAGTTCGAGATAGGGCTTTGCTACTCAATTGCCGTTTTAGCCCATAGAAACAACGATTGGCAAGAGTAATTCTTCGTGTGATCTCCCTACTGATGTCATTTGCGGAGTTCACCATAGAGCCTAGGTAGACAAAATCCTTTACTACCTCAAAATTATATCTGTCTATTGTGGCGTTCTGCCCAAGACGCCGATGTTGCGTATCATTTTTTGTAGACAGCATATATTTACTTTTGCTTTCATTGACCGCTAGACCCATCTTTGCTGCCTCGATCTCAATACTCGTAAATGCCCCATTGACGGCCCGCTGAGTTCTACCGATTATGTCAATGTCATCGGCATAAGCGAGTAGTTGTACAGACTTGTAAAAGATTGTACCTCCGGTAATGGCTTGTGAGTTTCGTACAATTCTCTCAAGTACTATATTAAAGAGATCGCATGATAGCGCGTCGCCTTGTCTAAGACCTTTCCTGACATCGAACGGTTCGGTGATGTTCTTACCGACTTTGATGGAGCAGCGAGAGTTCTCCATCGTCATTCTGCACAAACGGACGAGCTTGGCAGGGATGCCCAAACTAGACATGGCTCTGCATAACTCGTCTCTATACACGCCATCATAGGCAACCTTGAAATCGATAAAGAGGTGGTGCGTATCGATTTTGTATTCATGGGTTTTTTCCAAGATCTGCCGTAGTGTGAATATTTGGTCAATGGTGGACTTTCCCGGCCTGAATCCGCACTGATAAGGACCTATCAGGTTGTTGACGATCGGTTTTAGGCGTTTACATAATACGGCAGACAGGATTTTATATGCGATGTTGAGGATACCTCTGTAATTGGCGGAGGTCAGAGGGTCTCCTTTCTTCAGGATCGGGCAAACCATGCTGAGGTTCCATTCATCGGGCATACTTTCGTCCGACCAGATTTTACAGATGAGCTGGTGCATGCTCCTTACCAACTCATCTCCTCCTGCCTTGAAAAGTTCAGCTGCAAGGCCGTCGGCTCCAGCAGTTTTGTTGAATTTGAGTTTAGATATCGCTATCCTCACTTCATTCTGACCGGGTTGACGGGAATCTTGCCTGCCATCGTCACTGTTGAATGGCTCATTCTGCCTGACAGCGGAATATTGGTCATCATCGCCGTTTAGCAGTCTGCAGAAGTATTCCTTCCATATCCTCAGCACCGACTGCGATTCCACTACTATGTTGCCATTTTCGTCCCTGCAGGCTTCTGTTCTGGCTTTGAAACCCTGGCATGTTCTTTTTACCCTTTGGTAAAATTTTCGAACATTATTCCTGCAATAGAGTCTCTCAATCTCCTCGATCGAGCGCTTCTCATGCTCCTTTTTCTTCTTTCTGAGAACTCGATGTTCCTCTTTTCTCCTGCGCACGTAGAGCTCGTAAGCAGCTCTAGCCCTTCTATACAGCGCCGCTTTGTACGCCTCTTGTTTTGCTGCATGTGCTTGCCGGCATTCCTCATCAAACCAGGGGTTTCGTTGTGGTGGCCAAGAGAAACCCAGTACATCAGAGGCGGCATCTCTGATGGCTTGTTGGCAGCGCTGGCACTGGTCTTCCGCATTTGCTGCTGGCGGCATAGGACTTAGATTGACATTAGAAGAAACACGATCGGCAAAGGTTCTGGCGGTCTCTTGCGATTGTAGCTTTTCGACGTCAAATTTCCTCACAGTATTTCGTTGATTTCGCTTCGTTCTGGATATCCGCATCCGTACCTTGGCTACAACTAGGTAGTGATCCGAGTCCACGTTGGCTCCTCGGAAAGTCCAGACACCCAGAATACTGGAAGAGTGCCTTGCGTTGATCGCAATGTGATCGATTTGGTTGACGATTTTTCGATCAAAGGAGAGCCATGTTCCTTTGTGAATATCGAGACGTGGGAACCGCGTACTAGCTACGACAAAGTTTCGCCCCGCTGCAAAGTCGATTAGCCTGAGTCCGTTGTCGGATGTGTTGTCGTGCAGGCTGTGCCTTCCGACCACGCTACTAAACACGTCCTCTCTTCCTGGCTTTGCGTTGAAATCATCTAGGAAAATTTTAACGTCGTGGCTAGGGCATTGCTCATACGTCTTGTCCAAGAGCTGGTAGAAGTCATCCTTTGTCGCGTCGTCCTTCTGCTCATGAGGGGCGTGAACGCATATTAGGCTAATGTTGGCAAATTTAGCCTTGATACGGATAAAAATAAGGCGCTCGTTCACATGCCGGAAACTCAAGACTTCTTGCCTAAGTCTGCCTCCAATAACAAATCCGCACCCGAATAGACGATGTCCTTTTTGTCTGTAGCAATCGCCGTAGTAGATGTCGCAGTTTTTCATACTCCTTTTGCCCGGCCCATCCCATCGCACTTCTTGGAAGGCGGTAATGTCTGCTTTGATACACTCTAGGGCCTCCGCAAGTTGTTCTGCTGCACGTGGTTTGTAGAGGGATCTAACATTCCACGTGCAGACACGAAGATCGTTGTCCTTTTTACGTTTGCTTGAGCCGTCAACAGTAAATTCATCCGTATCCGAGGCTGTTGGTTGCTTCGTAACCGAAGGTTTTTTACGTGGTAGGGAAGTTAACCCGACGCGACGGCACAACCCCCAACCTGGAGGACCAGATCCTTTTTTAGCAACCCCTAGGACGAGGGGCCGGATACACCGATGTCAGTAACCCACTTCGGGGATATTAGCGCTGCCGTTGGCCCATTAAGGGTTCATCCGCCACCATCTCTTTTTCAATACCCTGACGTAGTATTGAAAATCCTTACAGACCTCAGCTTCAAATATGTCGAAGTAGCTCCGGTAAGGTTTCCGCTGGCCTGTAGACGTCACCATTGATTCCATCGGGAGAATTTATCCGCCGCACGTCCTCCTTCTGAGGACCTCTTGTTAGACTTCTGAGACGCATATTTCAGCCGATCAGGTCAACAAGAGATGCCTCGTCCGGTTAAACATATGCGCGCTGAAGTTCACCCAGATATGCTTACGCAGGTCCGAGTGTTCAGCTACCCATATATCGTCAGACTCAGCATACGCTCATCGTTAGTTCACTATCAGATAGCTATCCAGCGGGCACCACGGGGAGCTGATGATGCGATTTTGCCCACAGGATAGCAATATTCAAGCTATCAATCCTGCTGGACCTGATGACTTACCGGCCGAACTTTTGGAACCAGCTGGTGATGAATTGGTAGAGTGCATACACCAACTCATCTCTGAGATCTCTGATGAATGGAATCTTAGCATCGTTTGCTCAATCCACAAGAAAGAGACCCATCAACTGCGCCAATTATAGAGGCATTAGTCTCCTCAACATCGCATATAAGATCTTTTCTGCGATATTGTGTGAACACCTGAGACATATTACCAACAGCCTGATTGGCCCTTATCAGTGCGGTTTCAAGCCAGGACCACTATCGATCAAATCTTCACACTTCCGCCTACGACAGCATCTATAGAGAAGAGCTTTACAGAGCCATGTCTGGTTTTGACATCCATTCCAAACTTGTTCGTCTGTGCAGGATGACGATGGAGAACGCTCGCTGCTCCATCAAGGTCGGTAATGACTTCACCGAGACCCTTGATGTCAAAAAAGGTTTTAGACAAGGTGACGCGCTGTCATGTGACTTCTTTAATATTGTACTTGAACGGATTGTGCGGAACTCACAAGCCAACACCGGAGGCACAATCTATCACAAGTCTGTACAACTGCTAGCATACGCCGACGATATTGATATTATTATAAGAAGTCAGCGGGCTGTAACCGGTGCGTTTGCAAGCATTGAGGCGGAAGTGCCCCAATTGGATTTAGCAATAAACGAGGGCAAAACCAAGTATATGCTGCCAGCAAGAAAGGACAATCAACTCCGACGAATTGGACAGAACGTCACAGTGGGCAGCTATAACTTCGAGGTAGTAAGGGAATTTGTCTACCTTGGCTCTGCTATAAACTCAAAAAAACAACATCAGCGCAGAAATCAGGAGAAGAATAACTTTTGCCAATCACTGTTTTTTGGGCTTGTAAGGCAATTCAACAGTAGAGTTAGTGTGGCAAATATGGCCAATCCTTAAACTTTTTTGAAATAAAACCATAAAATGAAGTAGAATTCATTTATTTGTTTTTTAAACATTCTTAAGAATCATTTTACTTTAAGTCTTTAGTAATTAAAATGGTAAAAAAAATATAAAAAAAAGATATAATAAAAAATTAAAGGAACTTCATATTACAGTTGGTAAAAATTTGCGGGTAATATGGCCTACCTGGTGTTAAATATGGCCTAGGGTGGGTCATATTTAACACGATGTTTTTTTGAGAAACATTTTGCATAGAACACAATGTACCCAAGCTTCGCCTTGCTTATCGTCAGAGAACAGGCTAGTGAATTTTGCTACGTTATCTTTTGAACGAATTTTCTGATGGAACGGCAGCAATGGGAGACGTCTTAGAAATAAACGTATTCAGTCCCTTCCTGCCATTTCCTTTGCAATAGAAAATGGATTTGGAATTTGCTTTTTTATAGCAAGCTGGAATGCTAACGATCTTATGTCATTCCTGGTTAGACCAAATAGTTTGCCTAACATTTGCAGGCAATAGTCTTCAAGAGACTGCTCGAGTTCTGGATGAAAAGTGGTTTTCCTGCCTAGTTTGGCTCTTACCACTTCCTCTAAAGGCTTATCCTTTTTTGCCACTTAACGCCTCAGTGTGGTTCTCGGGACATTGAACGTTTTTGCTGCCTTTAAGAAGCCCATATCTTTTTGGTATACGGGAGTGATTGCTTTCT
This sequence comes from Brachypalpus laphriformis, assembly GCA_945910035.1. Classification (NCBI taxonomy): domain Eukaryota; kingdom Metazoa; phylum Arthropoda; class Insecta; order Diptera; family Syrphidae; genus Brachypalpus; species Brachypalpus laphriformis. The sequence continues at coordinate 50,143,399 of OX246755.1, read as the reverse complement.
TCATATCATCATTGGCCGACGTTTTTCGTTGTTTTGTGCACTTGTTAAATCTCAACGAGGGTCATGTGTAAATATGGTCTACTAGTCCATATTACAAACACGTGGGGTAGGCACATATATATTTTTTTCACAAATTTTCAATTTAAACACACTTCATAAACGTCTGTTAAAACTCTGAATCACTAAAAATAAGAAAATATGCAACACTATTCAACCGCAGAAAAACATTATCAAATTTACGACGATTCACTGTGAAAACACTTATGCCCGGTTTCACAGTGAGAGCTTAAGCCTCAATTGGAGCGTAAGCTTCGGTTTAACTCATCTTTGTGTTTCAGAGTGCCGGCTTAAGAACTAAACTCCACTTAAGTGTTGATATAACTTAAGCCGCCGATTTTGGTGGCTTAAGTATTGGCTTAACTACTGTCAGAGCAAAATTCATCATTCGATGTTACCAGCATTAGCACATTACCTTTGTTTAATGTAACTACTTTATTTATGGACATGAACCTAACCCTGCAAAATATTTTTTTTTTTTTCTATTTGTGGGAATATTGCTTTACTCAATAAATTATCTACTCTCTTACAATGGAGGCAAATTAGCAAGGCATACCTGAGTGGAATTCACTTATTCTTCTTCCTTTTATCAGCGAGGTTATGATCCGAAAACAAGGGATCACAACCCTCCCACTTCACCGCATTTCTACTGATCCGCCTGTAGGGTTCGCCTATTTGACCTCAGAAAATATCTGCAGGCCTGCCGATTTTGGATCACTCGGTTACTGAGGCCAATGAAATGCCGATGTCGTCGCATTTGTCTGATCCAGGCGTTTATAGGCCTGCCTTTCCTACATTCACTTATTAATCTCGTTAAAGACCTGCGCCCCTTGTGTTCTATGGTTATACGTATGTATTGTATATAGACACATAGAAATGTTCTCTGGCAATACCCATTGCTTGAGAGCAGCTAAATGCAGCGATATTTTATGTTTTTTATTCATTATTCGGATGACATTTTTTTCATTTTTGTTTCAGCTGAGCTGAAATTCGCACTTCTTTTTTTGTCGTCACGCATGTTCCACTCTTCTTTTTTAGAAAAGAAAAGCAAATTATTTACATCACTTAAAAGACATTTGTCTATTTGACATCTCCGGTCCATTCACAGTAGTTAATTACCCACAAACTGTTCACAATCACTTCTTACGCTTGGCTTAGCTGTGAGGCTTAGCTAAATGACTGTGAAACCCAAAAAACTTTAGCCAAAACTTAAGCTCTGCGTTTTACTTAACTAAGCTGCGACTTAAGCTCCCACTGTGAAACCGGGCATTAACAAAACTTATCAAAAAATTACTACAAAAACAAAAAAAAAACAATTACACTCAATATTTTGTACACTCCAGGCCAACCACGATAGACTAAGGCAAAACCGGTTTGAAGGTGTTTGTAATGAATGCGTTTTTAACTGCGTGCGCTTGTGCATTGAGGAAATATTATGGTGGGCCACATTGCCCACGTGGGCCATATTTGCCATACTTACTCCAAAGCCCTATCTCGAGTAACTAAGGAGATTCTGTATAAGACTCTGATCATCCCAGTCCTACTTTACTGCACTGAAACATGGACTTTATTAAAAGAGGATGAAGATATACTATTCCGAGGGACGACGCAGTAGAGGGAATCATCGCCGTCGCTGGTGCGCACAAGTTCAAGGGGACCTCGACCAACTTGGAGTGCGCAACTGGAGGCAATTAGCTTAAGACCGAGATAAATGGAGAGGCTTGTTGGTTGAGGCCCAGGTTCACCCCGAACTGTAGCGCTACCTAAGTAAGTAAGATATCCTTGGTCGCATGGAGAAAAAAATTCTTCGTAAGACATTCGGTCCCGTTTGCGTTGACGGGTGTTGGAGGAGAAGATTCAATAACGAACTATACGAGCTGTACAGTGACATCGACCTGGTCAACAAAAATGTGTACGGGACTTTTGAGATGGCTAGGACATATAAAGCGAATGGACACCAACGGTCCTGCCCGCAGTCTTCGAATCTAACCCGCAGGGACGACGCAGTAGAGGACCTACTCGCCGTAGGTGGCGCGCACAAGTTCAAGGGGACCTCGACCAACTTGAAGTACGCAACTGGAGGCAATTAGCTAAAGACCGAGCTTAATGGAGAGGCTTGTTGGTTGAGGCCCAGGTTCACCCCGAACTGTAGCGCCACCTAAGTTAGAAGTAAGTATTTATGAAATATACGATATTTCTCATCTTATCAAGACTATTCGGAACAACATACTAAAATATGGTATAATTTGACTACTTCTGATGGAATTGTAAGTTGGAAGATAATTGAATACCTTTTTAATACAGAGACATGTAATTCTACCAGAATATATCCGAAACTGAAACCGCCACACATTGGCCTTACAAGTTTCAAGAAATGAACGTGAATTTTGCAGCCCAAGTTCTAAGTAGATCTGTAGCTTGTGGAATTCAAGCCTTAATACAACTGAATAAATCTTCATGCCATATAGCCTAATTTTCGGAATTGACAGCCAAATAAAAACAAAATAAAAAAAAAATGGCTTTTTGGTCTTCTAAATAGATAACCACCACTCATACGGTATGATCAAAATGTGGGAGAGGTAGGACTAAGGAGAGGTAGAACTAATTTTATTTCGTGTCTCATTCGCCCTAGATACAAGTGAATGTTGGAGTTATTTTCAAGGTTTTTAGCGTTGCTTGCGTTTTTTGTAAGATTCATAGTTTGATATGAATTCTAAAAATAATTTAAGATCCGGAATAAAATGTTGCATTTCTAACTGCAATGTCTCTAAAAGGTTAAAACCAGAAGCAAAGATGTTCCAATTTCCACTTCTGGATACGCCTATGCGACAAATTTGGAGAGAAAAATGTGGTATTAATGTAAATAATTCCAGAAAAAAATTATTTATTTGTAATCTTCATTTTTTCCCTTAAGATATTGGAAAGAAGAAATTAAAAAATGGAGCTGTTCCATCGTTGAACTTAAACGCTCATGTCGATAATGATGATCCTGAGAATTTTTTTTGTTTAGAAAAATTACCTCGGAGAACAATTTATTTATTGTTTGGTCAAAATGAGAAAAAATTAATAAAACTACTGCCATGTCAGAAAAAAAATATTGCTTTAGAAAAGCAAAACAAAAATTAAAAAAAAAAACTTAAAGAAGCTTTAAAAAATATGAAATCGTACGAAGAAAGAACGACTAAACATGTTACTAAATTAAGAACCATTAAAACTTATATAAGCTCTTTAAATATAAGCGAAGAGTCGAAAATATTTTGCAAGTTGCTCATAAGAAAACGGCCCAAAGAATATAGCGATGAAGTTAAGTGGCTTGCAGAAAATATTTTCTATGTTTCGCAATCCAACTATACATTTTTACGAGATAAATTGAATCTTAACATACCTCACGTTTCAACTTTATATCGATGGGCCCCCATAAAATTCCTTCAACCTGGGTTTATCAATAATGCTATTGAGGAATTAAAATTAAATATTAAGTTAATGGACGGGAGGGACAAAGGCAATGTTGTGCTACTCTTTGATGAAATCGCAATAAAAAGAGAACTTAGGTACAACTCAAAATTGGATCTAATCGATGGGTTTGAAGATTTAGGATTTAGGCGAAATTCGAACAGTGGTAAGCAGGTTTGTGTTTTTATGGTCAGGAGACTATTTTCTAATTGGAAGCTTATTTTTAATTACCGAAAAAAGCTTATCAGGTGAAGATTTGAAAACAATTTTATTAAAAAATATACAAATTCTTTCCGAATTAGAAATTACAGTAAGGGCAGTTGCATGTGACCAAGGACTTTCTAATAGAAAAGCTTATAGCTTGTAAGGAGTTTCACATGTGAAACCATATATGTTCATTAATAGCATTAAAATCTTCGTTTTATATGACTTTCCACTTTTGATAAAATCGTTGCGTAACTGTCTATTTAAGTCGGATCTTAATACTCCTGATGGCTTGGTTAGTTTCGAAGTTGTCAAAGACCTTTGGCAGCTAGAACAAAATGGCAAAACAAGAATGTGCCCGAAACTAACAAGTCAACACATATTTCCTACTGATTTCTATAAAATGCGGGTCAAGTATGCAACTCAAATTTTTAGTAGAACTGTAAGTGCAGCGATTGGCACAGTTATAGAGACTTGTGGTTTTAGGAACTGTTCAAGGGAGCAGTTTCTAAAAAAACTCTTCTTAGTAAAATTGATCAATTTTTTGACTGCATGTATATCGGTTCTCTAAATTCCGACAATTTTTATAGATCAGCCATACAAAAAAATAATTGCGCTCATGAATTTTTAAAAACTTTTAAGAGTTACATTGCTCAAGTTTCAACAAACAAAAACTGTTTATTTTTAAAAGGGATTGAACAGTCTATAAATGGAGTACTACAACTTGCCGATGATTTATTTAGCGATTGTTCTGAAGACATTTTTTCCTACTAACAAAGCGTTTGAACTAAGATGCATTGGAAAATTTATTCGCAGTTATAAGACAGAAAGGAGGAAACAATCAAAACCCATCTCTATATGAGTTCAATATAATAATTGCAAAAGTGATGGCTACTAACATAATTCAATCTAGTTCTTTAAGCAATTGCGAAGAGGATAACGATTCCATGCTTAACATTATTAGATGCGATGAAAATGTTTCTTTATCCATCTCAGCAGCTCAAAATGATCAGCAATATGACAAGAAATTCCCTGATTTTGATATCCTCGGAAAATATCCTGATTTCTTCGTTGGCGATCATTTTGAAAATGAAGATATTGAAGTGAAAATTGATTTGGTATCAATGAGGTATTTTATAGTCTACGTCGCTTGTAAAGTTGGTTCGAAAATAAACTGTAAAACATGTTGCGCTAGAATTAAGAAAAATGATGAAGTAATAAGCGCTCCATCTAAACTTTTCTTATTTCAAAAAAATTACAGCCGCAACTCAGATTTTGGGAACCTTAATGCGCCATCTGATCAATTTTTCGAAATAAGTAAGAAACATATTTTGGTTTTCGATTCTATATTTTCCGGTAGTCCTGACATAAAACATATCAGAGAAAAGATCGAAAAATGCAAAAAGGCAAAAAATGAATGGTTTTCGAATGACTCATGCTTGGACCACAAAATTAAATTATTTGAATTTTTGGTTTTAATTCTCTTAAGAAAAAAATTTTCCTGGAAAATGGATGAAATAAAATCGAAAAGTAAAAATTCAATACATACATACATAATCCGTTCCTCTTTTACCCTAGGGTGTCGAGGTTTCTCCTGTCTTCCGTCTTCCTCTCGTTCACAAATTTCTTCCAGTTGGATCAGTCTCTTGCTATCGTCTTGCCCGAGTTCCACGTTTGTCCCGCTGCTTCTAAAATAGTTTCCAGCGTCCTGTTCCACGATGTTTTGGGTCTTCCTCTCCTGTTTTTCCCTGCTGCTCTCGCCTCCCAAATTCTTTTCACTTGTCTGTCTTCTTTCATTCTTACGAGGTGGCCAAACCATCTTAATTTTTTGTTCTCCACTATTCTTCTGGCTGATTCTATTTTTAACTCATTTCGGATATCTTCGTTTCTTCTTCTGTCTATTCTTCTCACACCTAAAACTCTTCTTAGATATTTCATTTCCATTGCTTGGATGCTTGAAGTTTGCCTTTCTGTAAGAACCCAGTTTTCTGCTCCGAGTAATAAGATGGGAAGATACATTGTTTTGTAGATCGAAATTTTTGTGCTTCTACTGATCTCCTTATGTTCTATAAATTTCTTCTGCAGGACTGCGAAAATTCGGTTTGCCATTTTGATTCTCGCCCTTAGTTCCATTTCTATATCACCGTTGCTATTGAAAATGCTACCCATATATTTGTAGTTTGAAACTTGTTCTAAATTTACTCCATCAACTGCCACCTCAACGATTTTTTCTTTTCTACCGATTACCATTACTTTCGTTTTCTCTGTATTGAGTTGTAAATTTTGTGCTGCTAAGATGTCTTTCCAAGTTTTTATATTTTCCTCTAAATTCTTCTCTGAGTTAGCAAAGAGTATGATATCATCGGCAAAAGCGCAGGCATATAATTGAATGGGTTGCAGTTGTTTGTATCCCACTAAAAAGCTTTTCATATTATTTTTACCTTGCCTAATTGCTTCATCCATTGCACATATGAAAAGCAAAGGGCTTAATACGCTCCCCTGTCTCACTCCTTCTTTAGTTTCGAACTCCTCTGATAAGCTGTTACATGTTCTAATTTTGTTGTATGTCTCTTTGTAAATGTTTTTGATCGCACCAATGAGATCATCTCCGACTCCTTTGCTACGAAGACTTTCCCATATCGTCCGCCTGTTTATCATGTCGAATGCTTTTTTCATGTCTATGAAGCAGCAGTATATTTCTTTATTTTTCGCCAGATTTTTTTCAATAATTTGCTGTACTGTAAAAGTGTGATCCTGGATGCTGTGGGCTGGTCTGAATCCACTTTGTAGATCAAGAAGTTTTTCCTCTACGATTAATTTTACTCTTTGTTCTAGTATCGTCTCGTATACCTTGAGCGCAATGGGTAGCAGGGTAATTCCTCTATAATTACTACAATCTTTAGTGTCTCCTTTTTTGTAGATAGGTAGAATAATTCCGTACTTCCATTCTTTTGGTATTTCTTTTTTCCTCCAAGCTAGATTTAATATTGATAAAAATTCTACTACGCCCTTTTCGCCAATGTTTTTAAGTAGTTCTGGGGCCATTTCATCTATGCCTGGGGCCTTCGCAAACTTAACTTTCTTCAAGGCGGCTATAAGCTCTTCCTTAGTAATCGGGTTTCCTTCTTCTTGTTCATTTTCTACATGGTGATTTATTGTTCCTTGTGCCACAATACATGCATTAGACTCTTCCCCGTTCAGCAGTTCTTCGAAGTAATCTTTCCACCTTTTTGCAATCTCTTTTTCTCCCGTTAATATTCTTCCATCTCTCGCTTTTATGTTTTGCAGTTTAAAGTCCTTTTTATTTTAGACTTTTTTTCCATTTTAAGTCCTTTTTCTGCAAAATTGCCCCCTCCTATACAATTTTTTCTTCTCTTAACTTCACCTCGACTTTAGTTGCATCATATGAGGAATTTATTGGAAAGCAATTTTTACCAAACTGAATTTTCCATAGAAATATCTTAGATATTGTTTAAACAATATAAATAGGTAAGTCACCGCTCCAAAATGTTTCTGATTTGAGAAAAAAAAAGCAGGCAAACCATCGCATTAAAGGAAACATCATTTTCTCAGGAAAATGTTTTTGTTCTTTTATTTTCCACTTCGTCACCTGTTTTCATGAAGCAATCCAATAAAAAAAGAACAAAAAAAAAAAATAAGCAACAACAAAACTAGAAACTATTGATATGCGCACTTCAAATTCAACGCAGAAGAATGGAACATTTTATGTGTGCTTAAAAAGCAAACGAAGTAGAACTATGCGATCATCAAAAAATAAGTCAGAATATGAATTGGATATTGTCATGGTATATGTGCAATGCGTCCAGAATCAAGATTGTGTGAGAAAGAGCTTTTCTCTCAAATATTTTTTGTGTCGTTTATTTTTTTATTATTTGGAAAAGAGCTTTCTGAAATCGTTTTCATTTTTTGAGGCAGATAATACTTCTTGGTAATTACATATATATTCTTTGCTATACTCTGTCCAACATAAATTGGCAGTACACGTCTTATGGGGAAGCTTTTCCAAAATCAGTAGCGTGCCATATTTTTGCACCATACTAAATTCAAAGAAACCCCCCATAAAAAGTGTTTACCCGCCAATGAATTTCCAATTGCATCTGACGTATATTAAAGACGTCTTATTTAGCACACATCTGAGTGTGCACTGATTGGCTGTGGCCTGTGGCTGCTGCTATTCAAACCCCATTAAATTGATGTGCATTCAGAGTTACCAGCGTCCGTTTGGTAACTCCTTCAGTTTTTTTTCCTTGGATTTCTGTTGAGGAGCTTTTGGTTTTAGAGCTTTGAAAAAAGTTCTTAATGATAAGTGTTATCGTGGATATCTTGTCTTGATCTTTTGTATTTCTTTTAATGTGTGCAAAATACGTTAAAATGCAGTTGAAAAATTGTAAGCTGTTTTCTTTAAGGGAAAAGTTTATTTGCGTAGGTTTTCGTAGCGCGCGATCAGTTTTTTGATGTTACGTGTATTTTTCTATTTGTGTTTTTCAGACGGGTTTTGAAGTGGTGTATTTTTTTTTTAGTTTTGTGCAATTTGTATTTTTTATAAATAAAACAAATTAAATGAAAATTTCAATCTAAAAAAAGGACGGTAACCCTACATAATATTCTTTCAGATTTTTGTTAATTTGAAATGCTTACTACGGAAGCCCTGTAAGAGCTTTTGTTAGAATAGCACCTTACGGAAAACAAAAGAGTGCGAATGAGAGACAAACATCCCTATATTCCCTGTACTGCCAATTTATGTTGGACAGAGTTTAGTACCTTGATCCAAGGAATGGGTAACCAACCCCGTTTGGACGATTGTTTTTTGTGGCAGCGAACGAGAGAGGGTGGAATAGTGCTCTCTCAGCTCTTCGTCTTATTCCAGACGGTAGCGGATGAATTCCCTAGATGGCGCCTACAGTTCCAGTTAGGTTGAACTTAGTGAACACCTTGATGACATGTTTGGATCACAGGTTGGTAAGAAATTTCCAATGTTATTCAGGACCTTGGAACAGAGATGGTGGCGGAGGAGCCTCTTAATGGGCCAATGGCAGCGCTCATACTCCCGTAGTGGACTACTGACACCGGTGTACCCGACCCCGTGTTCTAGGGGTATAACGAAAGGAACTGGCCCTCAAGGTTGGGGGTTGTGCCATCGGGGTAACTTCCCTACCACGTAAAAACAAATGGTTCCGAAATAACCTAAAGCCTCGGATAAGGAAGATTCAACTGATGACGACCCCAGCAAACAATATAACAACAACGATCTTCGAATCTATACGTGGAATGTTCGGACCCTTAACAGACCACGTGCAGTCGAACACTGAGAGTAGAGGCCCTAGACTGATATAAAGCAGATATAACCGCCATCCAAGAAAGAAGTGCGATGGGATGGGCCGGGAAAAAAGAGGATGAAAAACTGTCACATCTACTAGGGTGATTGTTACAGAGATAATAAGCAGCGCTTATTTGAATGCGAATTTGCTATACGCGGCAGACAGTTAACGTCTGTTAGATCGAGTCAATATGGTAGATATGCCGTGTAAGTGTTGAGCCAACAAACGCTTCTTGGTTCAGCATCAGCTTTAATGGATTTATCTAAATATCCTTACCGTGAAAATTTTTTTTTTTAGCAACAATGCCAGCATTTTTTACGTTATTGGAATTTTCAGCAGATTTTTGAATAACCTTCCTCCGTATCACATAAAAATAAATTAAGAGGGTTTTCCGATATACGAACGCTTCTCAGAATACAGGTGTACATTTTGTGAATTGTAATAGTTTAACCCTTTCTTATTACAGTTATTTAAACTGCACTGGTGAAATTGAAATAAGGCGGTCAACCAGCGCAGTGGTTATTTGTTCCTTTTGGGACAGTCTGATATTTCTTAGAGTTAACGAAGACACAGGTGTACAGCACTAGGTATAATCAACTGAAGCGAGGAACGCTGCGGCATCCGAAACAATCAAAGAGATGATGTGGCTAAACGTTTTTGAAAGATTTTCGAAGAACCTTTTCTACATCTGGCTAATCAAGGTGCCCTTAAACTTATCAGGAATCCGAAGTTCCACTACAGAACTAAGCATTTTGATGTTCGAGTGCATATTATTAGAGAAAAATATAATCACAATTTTTTTAATTTCCATTTATTCCAAATAATGACCAACAAGCAGACATGTTTACAAAGTCATAAACTAAAGTGAAATTTGATAGATTTAAAGTTATGATTAATGTTAATGTTTGAATTTTAATTGAATAATGAGTGGGGGTGTTGTTTTACCGTTAATAACTCTGTGAATACAGAATATCCGCCTAAGACGATTTTCAGATATTCGTATGGGATTTTGGAATGTTAAAATAAAGTAAAAAATTGATAGCATAAATTTCAATCAGTATAGCACCTTCTGGTATCTGTAATTCATATTTGTACTAACTCGACTTATCAGGCCATAGAAATAATGATTGAATTGTATTTCCCGCTTTAGTATATGTTTATTCTAATACACATTCTAGTGTTACTCTTGCTGTTACTGAACGCACTCTGCCTACTGAACTGTAATTTATGTTAGAATCTTTTAACTTACATAACTTTCTTTCTTCTATTTTGTGCACTCAAAACGAAAAGAAGTATTTTAACTTTACATTTACCAACCTGATTTCCTTTCGATCCATGGCAAGGATACAGCGTCACTTCCTGCCCAGCATAATCCAGACATGCTTCGTCTCGTCGAATCTCGCCAGCTTTACTAAGCATAAAGTACTGTTCATATGAGTGAAGAAAAAAGAAAGAGAAACGTGAATAATTTAAAAATTACAAACGAACTTAAATCAAATTAATAGCATCATTATCGTGTTTTTTTGCAACATAAACAATTTACTAAAACATACTCTTAAGAATGATATTTAACAATTCCGTTTAAATGTGTGTTTAATTTGAAAGTGTGTTTAATTAATTTTGTTAAATACTCTGTGCACCCTCTTTTATTGTTAACCAACGACCCGGCCCGAGTACTGTCAACTTTTGCAGTGATATACTAATAAATAAATTTGGAAAAGACAGCACACACTGCAATTCAAGATATTGTAATATACTTGCTGGGATTCGTAATAATAAAACCGTCTTCTACGTCCTTAAGCTGTTAATATGCATACTTCAAAATAATCGAATCACTTTATTTTTTATTAATCTCAACTTAAACTGTCTTGACAAATTCACTTTTAATCACAATACCGTTTATTCTCAACACCAATTTCCAAATAGTTGGGTTTCAACCGTTCTGTAAGTTACATAGTTTTTCATCATAACTGAAAAAATTCTATTGAATCTTTTCGCGAATATCTCTTTCAAAATCAACTTTACAGAAACTTTCACTATTACCTCCGCCTTCTCAAAAAAAAAATTTTTTTTTTCATAATTTGATATGAAGCGGAGGTGGACTACACTTTTTTACTTTCGTCTATAGTTGTCAGGCAAATATTGGTTTAGTAGTAGATTTTGACATTTGATCTGTCAAATTGTGAAATCCACTTGGTACAAGAGCTCCGGAGTTATACTACAATATCTAAATACAAAGTGAAATTTCGGATATAATATCATATTTTTATTCATATCTACACCACAAAGTTTCAATTCAATTCAAATTTGTAAGTTTTTTGATCACTTATTCACTTTTTGAAACATTCTCGTGGAGGTTTGAGGCCTAACCTATAAAAGTCATCGGGTAATGGTCAAAAGAGGTATTGCAGAAACTTCTCCCGAACAATTCGGAGCTGATAAATGCCGCCAGAATAGTTGCACAATGTCATCCGTTAGCAATATGAGTATTGTCGATTTGGAACGTCTCTTGGACTCCAAGTTAAGTTCCCTAGCCTCTAAATCGGACATGCAAGCTCTTTGTAGAGAAATCACGGACTTAAAGACTACCCAGGACCTCCTCGCAACCAAACTTTCAGTTTTGGAAGACCGCAACTCATACCTAGAAGCTGAAGTTGAGAGACTGTTAAAGAAAGACACCGAGAAAAATCTAATAGTTCACTTGCCGGTAGAGGGTACGCCCGATCTTCTGACAAGGGCAAAAAACATTTGTAATGGCCTCTTGGACGACACCCGAGAAGAGGCAGTGCAATCGGCGCTCCAAGTTAAGTGTACAAGGCCAGACATGGCCAATGTCGTGGTCCAAATGAACACACGCGCGTCGGCAGTAGAAATTCTCAAAAAAACTAAGAAGCTAAAGGGCACAGACATCTTCATCAACAACGATCTTCCATTTTTTGTACGCCAGAAGAGAAGAAAGTTAGCTGAGGTACAATCGGCGATACGCAAGAATAACCTGCATATAAAGACATCTATGAGGGACGACAGATTAATGGTGGATGGGACGATTTTTAGCTGGGATACCGCTCATGGCCTGCGCAGTGGAAATGTCGATGGATTTAAATTATTGGGTGATAAATTTGTAGAATTGCACGATTTACAACAACAAATTGAAACCAAAACAAGCACCCAAGATCAACAAAAATCTTCAAACGTCAAACTATTGAAGCCTGTCAAATCCTCCCACATCTTGCCGCCAGCGACATCTCTTGGTCACCAGCAGGAAAATTCTGGTACCGGAAACAGTTTCCATTGACACCCTTCCGTCGGTCAGCCGTTAAGTTCAAAAAAATTTAAGAAAAGTAATCATTTTTTAGATCTAAGAATATTAAGTTACAATATTGCAGGGCTTAATAATAAAAATATTTTCCCCGATTTCTTTAACTTCATAAGAGAATTTGATATATTTGTGCTCGTAGAAACTTTTTTAACAGAAAACCATTATGAAAGATACAACAACCTTTTCAAAGGTTATGAACTTGCTTGGACGGCAGCTTCCAGAACTTCCAACTTTGGAAGAGCAAGCGGAAGACTGTTGGTTGGATTTAGAAGCTCCCTTAGAAATATTCTAAAATTTCAAATGCATGGAGATACTAGTATTATTGCGTGTCAGATAGACGGTATAAAGGGATTCTTTGTCCCGGTATACTTAAACTGCAATCATTGGAATGAAGATTTTTGCCAGTTGGAAGATCTCCTCGCAGACCTGGATGGAAATAATGTCCTTTTGATGGGTGACTTCAACGCCAGAATCGGAGCTGAGCAGTGTTGGCCAGCTAACTCCTTGATAATTCCAAGCAGTTTGAACAGCTATCGTGCCTCAAAAGACAATCGAAGAGACAATAAGGGTATCCGGTTATTAGATCTGTGCGACTCTTACAACCTTTATATGCTGAATGGCAGAAGCTTAAGTGATCCTGCCGGCGAATTTACTTTTGTGCGTTCTTCTGCTCGCTCAATCATAGATTATTGTTTAGCAGCTGGAAACTGGTTGAATATCATATCTGACTTCAAGGTTGGCGCAAAAACGTTTTCAGATCACATGCCACTCATAGCAGTAATTCGATGTACTACTACTCCTGATACTATTGAGGCAATGGAACTTAAGCTTTTGCCGAAATTTAAATGGAACAATAGCTTTTTCAGTGAATACCAAGGGAATCTGAATAACAAGCTGATGACATTGAATAGTTCTTCGCGTATGGAGGACATGCTCGAAATTATAAAAGCTTCAATTCCTAGTCAGCCAAGTGGTCCAAATCGAAGAAAGTTTTTTAAGGAAAAGTGGTTCGACAACGAGTGCGAAGTTGCTAGGAAGAAATCATTTGCTCTCCTCTCATTGTTCCGAACCTATAATAACTCATACTCCAGGCTTAGTTACACTGCAGCTATCAAACAATATAAGAAGTTATGCGCGGGAAAGAAGAAAGCCCACAGCATGAGCATTATTGCCTCCTTGTCAAATGCAAGATTGCCAGGTGATTTTTGGAAAGCTATGAAAGCGGCAAACGGTTCGTCTTACTCAATAGGCTGCTCTCTCAAGGCAAATGAGCTAAAAGAATACTTTGCCTCTCTACTCAACATTGAGCGCAGAGCTATTCGGTTTCAGTATGCCGTCGGGATTCCTGTGTTCAATAATCTTTCCGATATTTAAAAAGGGAGACATTAACCTTCCAGAAAACTATAGAGGTATCTCTTTTTTGAATACGTCAATGAAGCTTTTTGGAGGGATGCTATATCGCAGATTAACAACCTGGGTTAACGAAAGGAGGCCACTCAGTGAGTTTCAGTCTGGTTTTCGAGCTAAGTATTCTACAATAGATCAAGTGTTCTTATTATCGAACCTTGCCCAGTCTTATCTGCAGCGCAGTAAAAAATTGTTCACCTTCTTTGTTGACTTCAAAGCAGCGTTCGATTCAATAGACAGGGAAAGCCTATTCTACAAATTGTCGAATTTAGGAATCTCTTCTAAGGTTATAGCAACTCTAAGAGCTCTGTATGCGGCCGATACGATAGCTGTGTGGGATGGTGAATCGGTCTCTGATCAATTTAGTTCATCGATGGGCCTTAAGCAAGGATGTGTGTTGAGCACCCTTCTCTTTGCTATATTTATTGATGACATCGTAGAATGCCTTGGAGGAGGCGTAGATGTAGCAGGTGTTATCGTACCGGTGTTATTATACGCTGATGACATAGTACTTTTAGCAGACTCCCCTAAGCAGCTGCAAGAAATGATCAACAGGTTGGAGAAGTACTGTGACACTTGGAACCTAACTATCAACACTAGTAAGTCCAAAATCATGATTTTCCAAAAAGGACTCGGAAGATATGCTGCAAATGAAAAATGGTACTTTAAAGGACAAGAGATGGACTTAGTAAAGGAGTTCAAGTACCTAGGTGTAACCCTTACAAGCAATATTAGCTTCAAAAAGCACCTCACGTCTAAACTTTCCGAAGCCAAAGCTGCCATATGTGCATCCTGGAAAAGTTGTATGTCAAACAGGCATATTGGACATCCGGAAAAATACAAGCTGTTTCAAGCAGTTTCCAAATCCATCATGTTGTATGCGGCACAGGTATGGGGTTATAAACAATACGAAGAAGTGGAAAAATTGCTTCGTTTCTTCCTAAAGCGGATCTTCAAACTACCATCCACAACGCCAAACTATATGCTACATATTGAGACTGGTTTGCCGAACATGTTTTTAGACACACTCAAGCTGCATTTTGATTACGTTCTCAAGCTCCTTCAAATGGATTCTTCAAGACTCATCCACAGGTTTGCTAAGTTCTTGGTCACAAACCATCTTAATTTCATAAATGATTGGACACTACTCTCTGAGTCCTACGGAGTTCCTCTGCGGCTGGTCGTGAATAATGCAACTGATCTACGTACACAGCTATATGAGCTGCTATCATCTATAGACGCAAAATCACGAGAAGAGTATATTAGTTTGGCAAGATCTTCGCAACAAAGGCAATATTACTCCAGACTAAATTTAAATTTTTATGCAGAAAATTACTTTAATGCGAATTATTCATTGGATATGATCTGAACTGTCTTCCGAGCTAGAGGTGAAATATTGCGCTTAAATTATGTTCCTCATAGGCCAGACCTGCCACTCTACTGCGAAATGTGCAATATGCGAGTTAGAGAAGACATTTTCCATTTCCTTGGCCAGTGTCCAATATTACGTGAAATTAGGAGAGCTGTGTTCGAAACGAACTTCTTAGGAGAAGAAGAAATATTAAGCATTTTAAATGGAGCCAAAGGTTGGAGCACACTTTTTAGATTTATTCAGCACTCATTCATTAATATATCGGAGGAAAATTTTAACAGAAAGTTTTTAATATTTTTATTTTTATTTTTCCTATTCTCTGCTTTAACGTAACAATCTTAATTATAATAATTGAAATTGAAGTTATCTACACTACTTTGTATCTTTCTCATTTTCTGAACTTGATAAATTGTACTATTTTTTTGCTTAAGTCAATCTGACCGACGGTTTCTATACCAGGTCACTAAAGACAATGTACCGTGTAATATGTATTCTGAATTTGCTAAATAAAGTCTTTTCTAATCTATTGGTTTAGTAAAAATTTTCGATTTCGAGCTTTTTATAAATGTTGGTCCTACTCGTACTATTATAAGGAAACGGCTGACGGCAAACTGGGAATGCTCATTACTGTGAACTTTGTTATTTATGAAAATAATGATAAAATAAAGTCACATTATTATTATAAAAGAAACAAAAAAAAGTGGAAATTTTGTCTGCCTAAGCGGCGTAACTTATTTCTTTTAAGCTTTATATCTTTATTATTTGTAAAATAACGGTACTTTGCTTCTTGAATAAAAATCTATTCTCCGAAAAGGTTAGGTTAGTTAGTTTGTCTGTCCACATGAGAGTGCAGACACACTTATACCAGTGAATGTCATTTGTGATACCATGAATCAACCATTAGGCCACTCAGGGCCAAAACCATCCGGAGCTTTTGATAAAACGATGAATGCACATGACGTCTAAGGACGCGAGATCGCCGAGGTCTTCAAGGAAGGGGGACTCTAGATGGAGCATTGGTTTATGCGACAGGGCTGGACAAGTGCATAGGAAGTGAATGATGTTTTCCTCCTCCTCCTCGTCCCTACATCTTGATCGCTTTAGCTTGACCAACTCGGCACTAGGTTTTTGATCCAGCCCAGACCAGATTTGTCTCGAAATGTGACACGTTGAGCCGTTTTCCTATCTGAGGTTTGTCTTGCCAATAGCGCTTAGATTTAGTAGATGCTTACATGTAGCGTGGGCCATACCCAGAGCTTGCCTGTCAGGCAGAATCCTTAGAGTGGTACCCTGTCTGGCGAGCTCGTCCGCCCTGTAGTTTCCTGGAATGTCCGTGTAAAGAATAATCGCCACTCAAATCAATTCTAGTAAATTAAGGAGTTTGATCTTTACCATAACTTAACTGGAAAGTGTCATCCTTTAAGAACAAGTGTGCACACCGAAGTTGTCTTTGCAAGGAAAAACCATCATACAATTTCTCATTACATTTTTTTTTGGTATGAAATACAGCGGAACATTTTATAGAGCGAAAGCAAAATTTACGCAATTCTTATCGACTTGAGAGTTTTTTTTTTCTGTTTTTGATACAATAGGCTACCAAACACCATTTTATAAAGCTAATCGTATCATATCAACCCGGAGCTTTTGCCGGCGTATTACGTTTCGGTTTATTGAGTTCTTTCACTGTAATTAGATCTTTAAAAACTACCAAATACGAAAGATCTCCAGATACCGAGAACAAACGTTTATCCTCCGGGAAAAGGTTTCGAAGTCAAATCGATATGAGTGCACGTAAGAAAGATTCCACGACTAATTACTGGAGTCCCTTGGAATGTCATTCGGATAATGACAGTGACACCGACGATATGGACGAAGAAATTGCGCCAAGTGAATCGGTTAAAAAAATCTTCGTACCCCCAATAAAGTTATTCCTAAAAATGAATGACTACGTTCATAATTTAATGACCGCCTTAAGTGTTTTAGATTATTCCATAAAAAAGTTATCCATAGGAATTAAAATTGCTTGTGATGAATTCATATAAAAATGTGGCGACACTAACATCGTCAGCAGGGCAAAAAGCACACATGTGTCATCAATTTTATACGAATCTGGCAACTCCCTTTTCGATCCTTGTCAGAGAAATCAGCTGTCATTTGGTTTGCCCAAATCGAGGCTCAATTAAGCATCACTGGTGTCCATGCCGACTCCACCAAGTTCAATACAGTCGTCGCAGCCATCGAATCCCGTGTGGGTGATCGCCGCCCTATACAATTGTTAAACGAACTTAGCGGATTGGCAAAGGACAAAGTGAACAACGAGTTCCTGAAATCGTTGTGGCTCCAGAGTTTAGCCTCACAAACACGTGACATTTGCAAGCCTCGAACGCTGAGCTACCAGAGCTAGCGATGTTAGCGGACAAGGTAATCGAGGTCAGCGGCTATGGGCACATAGCTATAGCAACGACTTCATCGCACGCTCATTGGGGACTTTGCCGAATTGTCTGGCCGCATCGCTCGCATCGAACAGTGTGTTGAACAACTGCTGCGTAATCGCTCTTCATCACGATCTTTGAGAAACAGACGGTCAACGACGCCCGCAGCAGAAAGGCTCTCGGTAGACGACGCCATACGTTGGTTTCATCAGAAACTCGGCGCCAATGCCCGCAAGTGCCGCCAGCCTTGCAAGTTCAACGACATTCCAAAAAAACTAGACAGCGAATCTGATTGGCACTTCGGTCAGTCAGATAAATTACACAATTTGATAGCACGACTCGCAGTTCTCGACAACAATACAAAACAAAAATTTTTAATCGACACGGGCGCAGATAGGTCAGTGTTACCACGTCGACTAGGTGCTGGACAAAGCTGGTAAGCTGTTTCCGCTAAAACTTTTCGCAGCGAACGGCACACCGATCAGGACGTATGGCGAACGACGACTCCAAGTATCTCTTGGGCTACAAAGAGTTTTCCCTATCATCGGCGTAGATTTTTTGCAAAAATTCGACTTGTTAGTGGATGTTAAGCGCAGAACTTTGGTTGACCGGAAAACACTACTGGAAGTAAAGGGCGACGTGATTCGAACAGGTATGTTAAATACCTTATCATATGATGTTTCAGACGAATTCGCAAAACTGCTCGAGGAGTAGAAAGATCTCACCGTGCTCAACACCAATATTCACCCGACGACAATGAATATAAAACATCACATTGACCTTCAAAGAGCGTACCACCAGATACCGGTCGAGCCGAGCGACATTCCGAAAACGGCCATAACGACGCCATTCGGCCTATACGAGTTAAGTTTTATGACGTTTGGGCTCCGTAACGCAGCGCAAACCTATCAACGCCACATGCATGACATACTTCGAGGAATCGATTACGCATTCATCTACATAGATGATATACTGATAGCTTCTGCGAACATGGACGAGCATGAACAGCACTTGCGCACGATCTTCGACCGCCTTCGATAAAATCATCTATCGATCAACGCCAGCAAATGTTAATTTGGTAAGAAGGAAGTACAATTCTTGGGTTATACCATCAATGCGTTGTGGCTTCAACGATTAGAAGAGAAGGTGAACGTAGTACGTGAATTTACGAGACCAGCAACTGCAAAAGATTTAAAGCGTTTTTTGGGAATGATTAATTTCAACTGCTATTTTCTTCCCAACGCAACCCAAAACGAATACAAGTTGTAAGCACTGATTAGAGGCAACATAAAAAACGATACTACCTTGATCGAATGGAACCGGGTGTGAATACCAGGACGTTACCGATGACTTCGTATCTAGTGGCGGAGCACTGTGGCGACACTAACATCGTCAGCAGGGCCAAAAGCACACATGTGTCATAAATTTTATACGAATCGGGCAACTCCATTTTCGATCCTTGTTCAAGGAATCAGCTGTCATTGGAGAGAATGTTCATTCCTTTGTTACTTTTCCACGGAGAATAAAGTGTTTAGATTTTACTCAAGAAAAAAGAAATCGCATTTCCTTCCAAAGAAGAAGAATATACCTCACAGGGACAAAGGTAAGCCTAAAGATATCTAGGTAAATTAAAAGAAGAAAACTGTCAATTTTTCACGCACGATTTGAGGAGCGAAAAAGCTTTTAAAGTAATTCTTCATTGTGTAAGTGAAATTGACGTAAATTCATTTTAAGATATTTTAACCCTCTACTGCACAAGAAGCCATATATGGCTTTTGATTTTTAAACGCCGACTACTGAGATGATGCAACTGCTACTATAAAAGTACCGTTTTGACCGTTTAGAATAGTCCTTTGTGTATGTGTTTTTGTGTGTTTGGTTTTCTTTTTTTTTCACAGTCGTGAAAAACCATAGTCAAATTTAACAGTGCGCGCGGCGAGAGTGTAGTGAAAAAATAAAGAAACAAAAGTTTATTTATTATTGGCTAGCGAATAATTTAAAGGCGGTTTTATTTTTTTTTAGTGAGATTCAATATTGGTAAGTAAAGTTTAAGTGTTAAATGTTCAATTATGTCTGTGGAATTGAAGACACGGCGCGTTTTTGGCAACGTCCATATATGGCTTCTTATCCATTCGCAACAATATTTAGGGATGCCATATATGGCTGCTTGTGCATTCATAGAAAATGTATATTCGAACTTCGTTTTTTTTTTGCAGTGAGCAAACAATGATCTCGTCAAATTTATTTATTTATTTATTTATTTACCACTATCCACTTTGAAATTGAAAGACAAGCAAACAAAAAAAAGCAAAAGGATACATGGAGGAACAAGTCTCGTGCTTCATACATGGACAGCGATTATCCCTTTTTAGGGATCAAAGAGCTTCCAGAGGAAATGTCCTCTTTAGAGACCCCCGATGACTTCTTTTCTTTTTTGTTCACTGGTGAACTGTTTGACATGGTTGTTGAAGAATTCAACCGCAAAGCATTGCAAGACAACATAAATAAGCCAGTTAACATTACTCGAAATGAAATGGAACAATTTTGGTATTTCTTTATTCACGTCCCTCATCAAATTGCCTTCTACTAGACGGTATTGGAACTCTCAACTAGGACATCCTTTTGTTTATGAGACCATGCCATGTAGGCGTTGGGAGGAAACAAAAAGATGGCTCCATTTCGAGGATAATGACAATTTTGTGAAATTTGGCCTACCTGGACACGACAAGCTTTTCAAAGTCAGGCCACGACTTCTTCTTGTACCAAAAGAAGAACACCTTGCAGTGGACGAACAAACACTTCCCACTAAGTGTCGACATCACCTTAAGCAGTATAACCCCAACAAACCACATAAATGGGGTTACAAAAGCCTCGTTTTAAGCGGAATATCGGGATTCAGTTATGACTTTGACATATTCGCAGGGGAGGTTGTTAAACCGTTGAACTGAATTCTATATTTATTTTTCTTTTTGGTAGTATGAAAAATGTGTAACTGCACAACCGGCCATATATGGCAAAACTTAAGTTTCTTGAAAAATGTGTAACTGCACAACCAGCCATATATGGCAAAAGTTAATAACTTTTAATAAAATTTGTTTAAACATTTTTTTGTTGTTTTGGTCTCTTAATTGTACAAAATGAAAAAGAAAAACTACATTTTTTTATTTTTTTTAAAATTGGATCATAGTGCCTGAAGTAGAGGGTTAAATAATCTTGGACTCAAGTTAAAAAAAAAAAAAAACTAAAAAATATGATCAATGTGTTGATTATTAATATTCAATTTATTTGGGAAGTGGTTCTATAAATTTAATGAGCTAAGTAAAAAATTGCATTCTTGCTTGGTGAGAGGAATTGTCACATAAAATCGTCCTGCGCTTTCTGTGCTGCTCCACACAAGTCTACCGAATGCATTAATACCTCCGCCAATAAGTGTGCAAACTGCAGCGGTAATCATAAAGCAACCGACGTTACCTGTGTTAGTAAAGCGAAATATTTAGAAATGAGATAAAGATCTTCAAATAAGTATCTCCGCGTTCCACCAAAAGGTGCTTACTCGAACATTCCCAGTCACTCAAACAGTAAACCGGTTTCTTTCGCCCCAATGACTGATTTCCCTTCGCTACCGCAAAAGTCCACCGTGAAGTCTAATACATGTAGCAGCACTTAACCAGCGAAGTTTGGAAGAACTTCTCTCCAACAAGTTCGAACGCAACCAACTGCAACGCATCCATCAAAAACAACAGTACACTATTTTCTATGGGAGAAATAAACTTCTTGGGTATGGAAATAGTAACAAGATTTAGTTCCAGTAAATTCAAAATTGAACAATTTAATACTATCCTACATTTAGCTAAACAATTTGTGTATTCTAATAATATTAAGTAATATGATAGATGGATATATAAAATAATTAGTTGGACTGCCAGAGGTATTCGAAGCAAATATGTATAATTCACAGATTTTTTAAATCGTAACGGCGTTGATGTTGCTGTTGCCAAACGCTTCCATTGGGACAACTCCACTGGCGTCTACCATCCAGGGCAGCCAACTTAAAGCATAAGCAAAAAAAAAAAATGGATACGAGCAATGGCTTTTCCGAGTGGCAGGTTGGACTTTCTGGCTTTTGTGTGGTTAAGTTCCTTGCCGTGAAATGTTCCAGTAAAGCAATTTTTAAGTTTGTTACTTATTGAAGTATGAAGTTTATAAGAATTAAATATCAATAAAGAAAGTTTGCTATAAAAAAGCGAAGTTTTTCATCTCTCAATCGGCTCGAACATCCTTAAAAATTGCTTTAACCACATTTGCAAGCACGTGCATCACCACCAGCGCAGCAAAGAATCTGCTCGTGCCTACATTTGCACGCACGCGCATCGTCAACAACGCAGCAAAGATAAACTGCCCAATAACTGAATCTGCTCGTGCACACATTTGCACGCACGCGCATCATCAGTAACGCAGCAGAGACAAGCTGTCCAGCAATCTGCTTGTGCCCAAGTTTGGACGCACAGGCAATATAAATCAACAGAAGTAATCGACAACCACTACAAGGAGACGGCCACTACCTCCCACCAGCCAGCGC
Source organism: Brachypalpus laphriformis (assembly GCA_945910035.1). Lineage (NCBI taxonomy): Eukaryota > Metazoa > Arthropoda > Insecta > Diptera > Syrphidae > Brachypalpus > Brachypalpus laphriformis. The sequence continues at coordinate 50,121,237 of OX246755.1, read as the reverse complement.
AGCGAAGTAAAACCACCTGACTAGCATAACTGCTATTACCTCGAGTCGAGGGAACGTAAGGTAAGTGTTTAGAAATGTCTAGTAGAAGTCCAAAAGGTTTAGGGCCACCATCAATACACTCCCTTCCGGCATTAAACAACACAATGTCTTCGGAGCACAATTGTAAGCTATGCAAAGAACCAGACAGCGCGGGTGACATGGTCCAATGTGACCTTTGCCTCCTTACTTACTTAGGTGGCGCTACAGTTCGGGGTGAACCTGGGCCTCAACCAACAAACCTCTCCATTTAGCTTGGTCTTCAGCTAATTGCCTCCAGTTGCGCACTCCAAGTTGGTCGAGGTCCCCTTGAACTTGTGCGCGCCACCTACGGCGATGATTCCCTCTACTGCGTCGTCCCTCGGGGTTAGATTCGAAGACTCTGCGGGCCGGAGCGTTGGTGTCCATTCGCTCTACATGTCCTAGCCATCTCAGACGCCCAATACGCAGTTTTTTGACTAGGTCGATGTCGCTGTACAGCTCGTATAGTTCGTGATTGAATCTTCTCCTCCAAAACTCGTCAACGCAAACGGGATCGAATATCTTACGAAGAATTTTTCTCTCGAAGCGACCAAGGATATCTTCATCCTCTTTTAATAAAGTCCATAATTCAGCGCCGTAAAGCAGGACTGGGATGATCAAGGTCTTATATAGAGTCTTCTTAGTTGTTCGAGATAGGGCTTTACTGTTGAATTGCCTTATAAGCCCAAAAAAACAGCGATTGGCAAGAGTTACTCTTCGATTGATTTCTGCGCTGATGTTGTTTGTAGAATTTATAGCAGAGCCAAGGTAGACAAAGTCCCTTACTACCTCGAAGTTATAGCTGCCCACGGTGACGTTTTGTCCAATTCGTCGGTGTTGGTTTTCCCTTCTAGTTGACAGCATAAACTTGATTTTGCCCTCGTTTATCGCCAAACCCATTTTGGCCGCTTCCGCCTCAATGCTTGCAAAAGCACCGGTGACAGCCCGCTGAGATCTTCCGATAATGTCTATATCGTCGGCGTATGCAAGCAGTTGTACAGACTTGTAATAGATTGTGCCTCCGGTGTTGGCTTGTGAGTTCCGCACAATCCGTTCAAGTACAATATTGAAGAAGTCACATGACAGCGCGTCACCTTGTCTAAAGCCTTTTTTGACATCAAAGGTCTCGGTGAGGTCATTACCGACCTTGATGGAGCAGCGAGCGTTCTCCATCGTCAGCCTGCACAGACGGACAAGTTTGGCAGGGATGTCAAAACTAGACATGGCTCTATAAAGCTCTTCTCTATAGATGCTGTCATAGGCGGCCTTGAAGTCGATAAAGAGGTGGTGCGTATCGATTTGGAATTCTTGGGTTTTCTCCAGGATCTGCCTAAGTGTGAAGATTTGATCGATGGTGGACTTTCCTGGCCTGAAACCGCACTGGTAGGGTCCAATCAGGCTGTTGATAAAAGGTTTCAGGCGTTCACACAATATCGCAGAAAAGATCTTGTATGCGATGTTGAGGAGACTGATGCCTCTATAATTGGCGCAGTTGAGCGGGTCTCCTTTCTTGTAGATCGACCTTTGCCTCCACTGGTTCCATAAAAAATGTGTAGGTGTAACCAGCGACATAAGGTTCAAAGACTTTGTATGCAGTACTTGCAAGAAAACATAAAATAAAACCTTCTCACAAAGCAGGGAAGTACTGTAAGGTCCTAAAAAATCAACCATCAAAAGGGCAAACGCAAGAAGATGCACCACCCCCGAAAACACCCGGTATCTGAATCACAAGGGAAGGCGAGGCGAAGGAACTTGTAACAACTGATAACTCACCATCATCGGCTCATTAAGTCATCGAAAAAACCAGGTCCGAAATTGCGTCATCGTCATCCTCTGCCAAAATATTATCACTGAAGCCAAAACGGCTGGAAGAAGAACAGAAGTTAGAAAAGCAATGCGATGAAAGTACCTAGATAAGAACTATCAAATATTGGAGGAACAAGTGTCAAGAGAAAGTCATTGTTCAAGTATGCACTTGGATGCTACGATTAAAGTTAAAAGTTGGCTTCAAGATGTTGACTCGCCTGATGGAAACATAAAAGAAAACGCAGGAAATGTCAAACTTAATGACACATTGGCTGGGACACTTCAAACTGAAACCCGAGGGGTAATAAAGAACATGTCCAAAGCAACAGAAGAACAACTAAATTATAGAAAAATGTCTACCAAAGTACTAGATGCAGGACAACTAGCAGCTCGGCAAGTCATGCCCAAAGAGTTGCCGCCTTTCAGTGGCAAGCCTGAGGAATGACCACTATTTATAAATGCGTTTGAAAACACTACAAGCACTTGTGAGTATACAGCAGATGAGAACCTACTAATGCTGCAAATGAGTCTTAAAGGTACAGCGTTAGAAGCCTTTCGTTTTCGTCTCATGTTTCCACAGCAAGTTCCAAGTGTTATCGAAACCTTAAGAGTGCTTTTTGGAAAGCCCGACAAAATCATCGCGTCACTATTAGCAAGGATCCGTAATGACCCGGCACCAAAAGCCGATAAATTAGACACGATAGTAACCTTCTCCTTATCAGTCCAAAACATCTGCGCAATAATGGAGACAAACCAGCTAGACAGTCATTTAAATAATCCGTACCTACTTCATGAGTTGGTGGACAAACTACCAGCGACTATTAAACTAAACTGGGGAATTTATAAGCAATGTCAGGAAGAAGTTAATCCCACCCATCTAAGTAAATGGCTGTGTCAGTTAACCTTAGCCGCCTCGGATATGTCGCCATGTTCTCAACTGGAAAAACGATATGAGACAAGACAGAAAGGTTTCGTTAATGTACACCATCAGAAGAGTGAACAGCTTAGCCGATCAGTTAAATGCAAAGCGTGTACTGGCGATTGCAGATCATTGCAGTATTGTAAGCTGTTCGTCGATATGGATTTAAATGAAATGTGGCGTAGAGTAAAAAATAACAACCTTTGTCGCACCGGTCTATATGACCATAGAAATAAACGTTGCTCTGTAGATAGGAAATGTGGTGAAAATGGATGCGAATATAGATACCATCGATTACTACATAAACACCAACAGCAGAATAGAAACGAAATTTATCCATCAGCAACACGCGATCATGAAAATCCAAACCGCCAGTGCCAGGACATCCAAACAATTCATGTTCACAGAGACATACAATATACATCGATACTCTACAGGATTATCCCAATAACTGTGTTCAGTAAAAACGCGCAATATGACACATACGCATTCTTAGACGAAGGATCATCAGTCACACTAATGGACGCTAAAGTAGCTGAGTTCCCTCAACTCAAAGGTTTTGAAGATCCGCTTTGCCTTCGGTGGACATCAAATACACATCGCTCCGAATTTGAATCCAAGCAGGTAAGCGCAAAGCATATGAGATAAACAATATCCGTACTGTAAAGTCGTTGGACTTACCATTGCAAATACTTAATGTCGAAGCGCTTTGTGAGCAGTATCCTCATCTAGAAGGAGTTCCAGCTACATCGTATATGAATGCTATGCCACGCTTAGTGCTGGGTCTAGAACACCTGAACTTGTCCGTTCCACGGCGTGTTAGAGAGGGATCTATGAAAGAACCTATAGCTACAAAACCCGTTTAGGTTGGACGATAAGTGGACCATATTTTAGCCGAGACATTCCATGTGGCGAGTTCCTGCTGCGATTTATGTGAATGTCAAAAGGATTTAGACGATAAGATGTATGGTTTAGTGAAGGAATATTTTACTCTGGAGAATATTAACAAGAAGGCAAAAATGCTTTCCAGAGAAGACGAGGAAGCGCTGAACATATTGGAAACGACTATACTCTGTCCAACATAAATTGGCAGTACACGTCTTATGGGGAAGCTTTTTCAGTCAGTAGCATGCCATATTTTTGCACCATACTAAATTGAAAGAAACCCCCCATAAAAAATGTTTACCCGCCAGTGAATTTCCAATTGCATCTGACGTATATTAAAAACGTCTTATTTAGCGCACATCTGAGTGTGCACTGATTGGCTGTGGCCTGTGGCCTGTGGCTGCTGCTATTCAACCCCCATTAAATTGATGTGCATTCAGAGTTACCAGTGTCCGTTTGGTAACTCGTTCAGTTTTTTTTCCTTGGGTTTCTGTTGAGGAGCTTTTGGTCTTAGAGCTTTGAAAAAGTTATTAATGATAAGTGTTATCGTGGAGATCTTGTTTTGATCTTTTGCATTTTTTTTAATGTGTGGAAAATACGTTAAAATGCAGTTACAAAATTGTAAGCTGTTTTCTTTAAGGTAAACGTTTTTTTGCGTAGGTTTTCGTAGCGCGCGGTCAGTTTTTTGATGTTACGTGTATTTTTCTAATGTGGTTAAGTGTTTTTGTGTAAATTGTATTTTTAAAAGGTGTATTTTTTTGTTTTTGAGTTTTGTGCAATTTGTGTTTTTAAGACGGGTAGTTTTTTAAGAATTGTTTGCAAATTGTTTTTTGAAGAGGTGTATTTTTTTTTAAAAAAAGAACGGTAACCCTACATAATATTCTTTCAAATTTTTGCTAATTTGAAATGCTTACTACGAAAGCGCTGTAAGAGCTTTTGTTAGAATAGCACCTTACGGAAAACAAAAGAGTGCGAATGAGAGACAAACATCCCTATCTTCCCTGTACTGCCAATTTATGTTGGACAGGGTATACCACTTGTCAAAATAACCGATACACTGTTTCACTATTATGGAGATATAAAGAAGGAAAGTTGCCAAACAACAGAATTGCGGCAGAGCGACGACTTGAACTATTGGAAAAGAAATTATCCAGAGAACCTAAATTAAAAAAGATATTTGACGAACAAATAAAAGATTATGAAACAAAAGGTTACTCAAGAAAACTACCTTCAGCAGAAGATTTAAGAGATGGGTTGAGTTGGTACCTTCCAATGTTTCCAGTTTTGAACCCCAACAAACCAGATAAGGTGAGAATGGTGTGGGATGCAGCAGCAAGAACAAACGGAATGTTCCTCAATTCAATGCTTATGCGCGAACCGGATACACTACCAGCACTAACGTGGGTGTTATAAAAATTTTCGAGAGCGAAAGGTAGCCTTGTGTGGAGACATCAAAGAGATGTTCCACCAAGTTCGCGTAAAAAGGAGGATCAAGCAGCTCAACGTTTCTTATGGAGAAATCCCGACACGAACAAGGTGGACGTTTTTGTTATGCAGGTCTTGATATGCGGCACTGCATGCTCTCCCAGTTGTGCGCAATATGTTAAAAATCACAATGCCAGGAGGTGTATAGCCAACAGTATTCAAGAGCAGTCGATGCTATTGTCAATAGACATTACGTCGACGATTGGCTTGACAGCGTTGACACAATAGGCGAAACAATTCGATTAGCAAAGGAAGTTAAATTCATACATAGCATCGCGGGGTTTTAAATTTGTAAATTCCTTAGTCCGCTATTACACGGTGACTCTTGAGTCATGACTCTTTTGAAATCACACAAGTGCAAAGGAGAAAAAAGATGAGATCGAAAAAAAGCAACCCGGAGAGTCGTGGGTAGAATTTCGGTGACTCTTTTTGACGTTTCTCCTTTTCCTTGTTCATTATTTTTCTATTTTACTTTATTTCTTTTCGTTGCCTGCAGAGCGTAGACATGGAAACTACACAATAAATCAAATTAAGTGTCTCCAAAATATCATTTTACATGTTTCACAACTCAAGAACAATTTCTCTATACATTATTCTGTCGGTATTCATACATTTCATAGCCAAATGTTAAAAACGTTTGTTTCGAGAGCTCTAAACAATTCACAACGAAAGAAAAAATAAAAGAAGCTGTCAAATTAGAGTCATGGAAAAGGGTCAACGTGTAATAGCGCGAGCCTCACAGAATGAAATTTCAAAACAGAATAGAGAAAAGAGTCATGACTCAAGAGTCACCGTGTGTAATAGCGGACTTAGAAGCTTATGAAAGCATTACAGGAAAAGCAAGGCCTGTGCAGTAAGGAATTTAGCAACCACGGAGGGTTGATGTTTGTAGAAAAAATTCTAGGGATGTTGTGATCACCAGCATGGGACTACTTTTCGTTTTCCTTGAATGGTAAAAGGTTTACTGATGCGATTCTCGTTAATCAGGAGTATCCTACAAATCGAGAACTGTTAAGAATTTTAATGCCAATATTTGACCCACTCGGTTTGATTGCAAATTTTTCAATACTCTTGAAAATGCTTCTGCAAGAAGTATGGCGTTTAGGCGTTGAGTGGGACCAGCAAATTAAGAAACGAACAAAAAAATGAATGTATGTTTTCTGAAAATGCGGTTGTACAACTACATGTCTTTGTGGATGCTGGTGAAGCTACATATGCTGCGGTAGCATATTTTCGTGTATCATCGAACAATTGCACAGAAGTTGCTTTAATAGGGGCAAAGAGCAAAGTAGCGCCTTTAAAGGGAATTTCCCTACCAAGAATGGAGTTAGAAGCCGCTACTTTAGGTGTAAGACTATCGCGATCAATAGTAGAAGGGCACTCCATAAAAATTGCAAATATCTCCTTTTGGACAGATTCGAAAACTGTTTTAGCGTGGATCAATTCCAAGGAGCGGAAGTATAAACAATATGTTGCATCTTGAGTAAGCGAAATTTTAGAAGAAACGAATGAACGAGATTGGAAATGGGTGCCTAGCAAGCAAAATGTAGCCGACGATGCTACGAAGTGGAAGGCTAAACCCGACTTGAAAAATTCTTCAAGGTGGCTTTGCGGCCACCTAGGATTGCACGAATCTAGCTGGCCGAGCCTGTCAATAGAAAGTCTTTCTACTCAAATGGAGGTCAAGGAACATCTAGTACATATATTACAATAGAAAAAGAAAAAACAAGGCACTGGTACTCAAATTTCTCAAGGTGGAATAAGCTCCTGCACGTAATAGCGTATGTAATTCGATTTTTGAAAAAAACCAAACGAGAACTTCGAAATGTATGTACCAGACTAATTTTAGAACCAAATGAAATTATCAAGCTAAAAAGTATTTGTACAGGTTGTGTCAAGCGGAATCATTTGCAGAAGAAAAGGCTATGTTTGACAAGGCGAGGACAGACAAAATTGAAGTGCTACTGGATAAAGGCAGTCCGTTATACAAGTTATCGCCATATATGGATGACGACGGTATTATAAGAATACGAGGGCGCATGGACGCAATAAAAAATATTCCATTTGATATGAAGAGACCGATAGGGTTACCTAAAAACCATCCAATTACAAATCTAATAATAAATGAGTTCCATGTTAGATATCTGCATCAGCATAATGAAACAGTAGTAAACGAGATAAGACAAAAATATTACATTCCACGCTTAAAAGTGCTGTTGAAAAAACTTAAGAATAATTGTCAAAAGTGAAAAAACATGAACGCTAAACCAATGGTTCCGATGATGGGAGAACTTCCAGCAGCTAGGCTGAAGGCATTTACAGCCCCGTTTTCCCGTGTAGGTATAGACTATTTTGGGCCACTTTATGCCACAATAGGACGTCATACAGAGAAAAGATGGGGTAACACTATGCCCCATGCATGCTTAACTATAAGAGCAATACATATTTAAGTTGCGCATAGCTTGTCAACTGATGCCTGTATTCTCGCTCTGAAAAAATTCATATCCAGACGAGGGATACCAGTTGAAATAACAACGGATAACGGTACCAATTTCAGAGGAGCATCGGAAGAGTTAAAAAGGATGATTTCTAATATTAAACAAGACGATATAGCGAAAGACTTCGTGGACTACCGGATTACATGGAAGTTTATTCCTTCATCGGCGCCGCATATGGATGGTGCGTGGAAGCGAATGGTGCACTCAGTAAAGCAGACCTTTGCAGCAATACAAATGGCAAAAAACCCCACGGATGAACTTCTTTTATCAATGATGGCAGAAGTGGAGAGTGTGGTAAATTCTAGACATTAAACCTACGTTCCCTTAGACAACAATAACGAAGAAGCTTTAACCCCGAACCATTTTCTGCTCGGTTCCTCTAACGGCGGAAAACCAGTTGGAGAATTTAGTGATCAAAGCGAGTTGCTAAAAAAACATTGGCAGAGATGTGAACAGTACGCCAACCGATTCTGGAGAAAGTGGGTTCTTGCTTATTTACCGACTTTAACGAAAAGGACGGAGTGGTTTAGGCCAACAAAGAATCTCGAAAAAGGAGACGTTGTGGTGGTCGTCGATGAATGTCATCCGAGAAATTTTTGGCGGAAAGCGAGACTCATCAAGCTCATGAAGGGAAGAGATGGACGTTGCAGAAGCGCTGTTATACAAACAGAGACAGGTGTTTTCACAAGACCGGTAGCGAAGCTAGCGCCTTTGGACTTACGGCGGTTCGGCGATGATGGTAACTAGAGCAATGGTCTTTGCCCTGATGACCAGGGGGAAGTGTTGCCAAACGCTTCCATTGGGACAACTCCACTGACGTCTACCATCCAGGGCAGCCAACTTAAAGCCTAAGCAAACAGGCAGGTTGGACTTACTGGCTTTTGTGTGGTTAAGTTCCTTGCCGTGAGATGTTCCAGTAAAGCAATTTTTGAGTTTATTTCTTATCGAAGTATAAAGTTTATAAGAATTACATATCAATATATAAAGTAATTTGCTATAAAAAAGCGAAATTTTTCATCTCTCATACGGCTCGAAAGTTGCTTTAGTTACGGAATCTTGGCTCAATCGCGATATTAAACTATCCACTTCCGTCTACAATTGTTATCAAGTTGATAGAAACGGTAGACGAGGTGGAGGCGTAGCAATTTTTGTAAAGAAATCAATTCAGCATTCGCTTTTACCTAGTGTGCAAACACGCTATGTGGAAAATGTAGGGATAGAGATGAAACTAAGGAATTAGAGGGTAATTAAAATCTATGCCCTTTAATTTAATGGTAAAGGTTCATCCATAGAAATAATCTTAGAAAGTTATTTACTATTAGAGAGGACTTTTTAATCAATAAATATCTCAATTGTAGGCATAGGGATTGGGGTTGAAATCGGGCAAATATGTTTCGAAATTTACTTGCAGACCTTTGTATTTGGTTACCAATATCTGTTTTGTTCCCTCCTAGTCCTAGATATGTTCCAGCTCGTTCTCGTGGAAGTCCTTCTGTTCTGGGTCTGTTTTTTACCAATACTTCTACTCAAATATGTCAGCCAATATCCTTGCATGAGCTCAACTTGATCACAATCCTGTGTTCTGCAGGCTTCTTTGCAGAGGAGAAAAAAGTGCAATATTTTCTAGATGTCAAAAATGCAAATTGGACGCGTTTCCGATCGGAAGTAAACAATTACGTTCAGAACATTCCCGTAAATCTGGAAAACATATCTATTGAAGAGGACATGAATTATTTATTCGAGCTTAATGCAAGCGAACTTAAAGCTAAACTTAAAACTGACAAAATGGGCACTTAACCAAATTTTTTTTTTTAATTATTCTAGACTTAAGCTAAAACTTATAAACTATCAGGAGGAATTATGGGAATAATGACTAGTGTGAAAGTCAAAAGCAGTTTGAATGCGATTAGCTTCACGGAGCATTCTGGACATTGGTTCATGATATTCATAATTGGTCTGATGAGGAGAAGGACGAAAGAGAGATGAGGATCTGAGGTTACGTGAGTTGGTGTTGAAAGAGATCAGATGAGCAGCGCGGGGGAATCAATGTTACCAGTTAATAACTGATGAATAAACAAAGTGTCAGCAACTTCCCGACCGTAAGCGAGAGACTGTTAATTGATTAGTTTCAAGCAGTCCGCGTAAGGGGGTAAATTGTAACTATCAGCCCAAGGAAGACCTCGTAAGGCAAAGCGGATGAACCTACGCTGGACGGCTTCGACTCGCAAGATATGGATTTCATAGTAAGGTAACCATATCTGGCAAGCATACTCAAGGAGGGGTCTGACGAATGTGATGTGTAATGATTTTGTAACATAAGGGTTTAAGAATTCCTTGGACCATCATTTACCGAAACCGAGCGCAGAGTTAGCTCTGTTGAGAATGTTATCAATATAGGAACGAAAGTTGAGTTCCCTATCACAGATAACACCCAAATCGCGCAGTGAAGAGACAGAGGGAACAGGCTCACCACAAATAGAGTAGACTCTAGCGGATGGTTAGATGCGCTTACGGGAATATGTAATAGCTTGACACTTGCTGACGTTGAGCTCTAAAAAATTACTACGGCGCCAGACTGAAAATCAGTTAAAATCATCTTGCAGAGAGAGAGAGTCGGCAGGGGATGATATTGGTCTAAAGATTTTCAGATCATCAGCGTATATAGAAAGGTGGGAATCGTTGATGATACAGTCGACATCATTTGTTGTCAAAATGAAGATCATTGGGTCAAGATGGCTGCCTTGAGGGACTCCCGATGTGGCTTTATAAGGATCAGTGATTGAAGACCTGAAGAGGACTTTATACTGGTGTTTTTCCAAGTAAGATTTGATCCATGAAATAAACCCCGATTAAAAACCAAGAGCTTTAAGTTTGAAGAGAATGATTCCATGCGAAATTTTGTCGACGGCTTTGCTGAAGTCGGTGGCAACAATATCAACTTCATTACCATCTTCCAAAACGCACAGAGTGCTAGATACAAACTCGGTAAGATTAGTGGTTGTTGATCTGCCTTAACCTTCATCCCACCCTTGTGCAGAAAACTACACATAAACTACGTCTTTTCTTATTTTTTCAAAAAAAAATCACTAACTGCTAACTTCCGGAATTTTCTGACTTTATTATAAACCTTATTTTACGAAAAAAAACGTATTTCCCTATAAAAGAAAGTTTATAACGGTTGTTATTGCTAAAATTACGTTGCCTACCTTCTTGTGTAGATTTCTACACATATGAATATTAGTGCATTTCATATAAAATTTCATATAAATAATAATAAAAAAAAAATATGTCGAGACCAAGATATCTTACAGTTGAAGAAATGGAAGCATTTTTGAATGAAAGTGATGGTAATGATAGTGATATTTCTGGAGACAGCGCTGACGAATTTGTGCCAGAAGAAAATGTTGGTGATGACGATGACTTGTATTCAGACGATAGTGATTCTGACGTTGAGAAGGAAGTTATTGTTTTCTATATCATTTCAAATTGAAATTGCAATTAATTTATTTGATGGTGGAAGAGGTCGTCCAGTGTTTAGAGCAATAATGCCAAAGAAAACGTTTGGATACATGAATCAAGTTATTCGTTTTGATGATGTCATAAGTAGAAGACTCTGCTGATCTTCAGATAAATTTGCACCAGTTCGAGAAACATTCCATAAATGGTCTAATTTATTGTCAGATTACTATAATCCACATGAACGTGTTACAATTGACGAGCAATTACTTGGTTTTCGTGGACGATGTAAATTTCGTCAATACATGACGTCGAAACCAGTAAAATATGGATGGAAATTCTGGTTGCTGGTAAGTTCTTCTACATGTTATATTTGAAAAATTCAACCATATTTGGGAAAAGCAATTGGTGCCAGTTCGTGTGAAAAAAGACAAGGCCGTGTTGAACGTGTTGTTGTGGATCTCGTTGATGGTTTCAAAAGTCACAACATAACAATGGATAATTTCTTTTCCTCATATGATCTTGGTCAAAAATGAATGACAAAAGGTCTTACAACCGTTAGCACTATGAGAAAAAATAAAAGAAGCATTCCACCAAAGCTTCTTGAATGTAAAAAAAACGTCGTTGTACCAATCTCCATTTGCATTTACCGACAACACAGCACTTGTTTCGTACATTGGAAGGAAAAATAAATGTACTGTATTGCTAAGTACAATGCATAGCTCTATTGAAATTGGATCTGGTGAAAAAAGTTACCATCAATTAGAGTATTACAATAAAACAAAAGGTTTGTTCTTATACACTACCTCTTCAAATTTCAAGTCCTCTAATGATTTTTGTTTTCATTCAAAATAGGCTCTGTAGATACCGTAGACAAAATGCTTTCATGTTACAGCTGTAAAGGAAAATTATATAGATGACCAATGGCTGAATTTGCAAATATGATTGATATTTCTACTTTGAATTCATTAATTATTTTCAAAGAAGTGAATCCGAATTGGCAAGCAACACAAAAAACAGCAATACGAAGGAATTTTCTACGTGAACTTGGATTTTCACTTGCAAAACCATACATGGCAGCTAGAAGTGGTAAACCAAGATCAGCATCATCAGCATCTTTGCTTACAATTGTTTCGGGAGAAAGTTCAGCAGGAGAATCTTTAGATGATATTTCTGCATCATCTTCATCAAATCCACCAAAAAGGTCAAGAAGCGTTCCACTACAAATGAAAAGCAGAGAGTAGAGGGTTTAGGAGAGTTCCGGCGCTGAGGAGCTATGAGGAGCTATGTGTTAAAGTGAGAGGTAAGATGTGGTGTTAGGCTTTTTTCCCCTTCGGGGTGTCATATTTCATGTTTGTTTATTTTAGTTTTTGGATTGAGATCTGAATTTGTGGCGCGAGGTGTCATATTTCACATTTGTTTATTTATTTGTTTTTGCATTGGGATCAGAATTTGGGAGCGAGGTGTCATATTTCATAGTTGTTAGTGTTTAGCTGGGGGAATCATCATCGGAGTGAGGTGTCATATTTCAAGTTTGTTTATTTTTTGTCTTTGGACTGAGATCTGAATTTGGGAACGAGGAAATGTGTGTGTGTGTGTGTGTGATTGGTTTGACTGGGGAAATTGTCAAATTCCATAGATGGGTTATGATTGTTTAGAAGTTATTTTTTTATTTCTATTTATCTGTGTGTATGTGATTGGTTTGGCTGATTCCACGAATTGATTTTAGAGGAATTGTGAACATGTTCAATCATGTCTATGCATTCGATTTGGAATTTCACAATGATTTCGTGGAAAAAAGTATGAGTCATCGATATAAACGACAACGGTTGTATATGTTTATGAAATTGGAGAAGGGAATCAGCAAATGGTCTGATTGGGGAGAATCGACCGATTTCTGGAATTGGTGGAATGTGTTAGAGTGAGATGGAAGATTTGGAGTGTGGCCTGTTGGGAGTGAGGTGTCAAATTTCACGTTTGTTTATGTTTTGCTTTTGGACTAAGATCTGAACTTGGAGCGAGGGGTCATATTTCATATTTGTTAGTGTTTAGCTGGGGGAATCCTCATCGGAGCGAGGTGTCATATTTCACGTTTGTTTATTTTTCGTCTTTGGACAGAGATCTGAATTTGGGAACCAGGTGTCATGTTTCATATTTGCTAGTTTCAACTGGGGGAGTCATAAGATCAGAGTCAGGGAGTGAGGCGTTTAGTATGTGTGAGTGTGTGTGGCGAGCGATTTTTATATTTGGTTTGATTGATGAATTGCATATTCCATAGATGGGTTATGATTGCTTAGAGGGGAGTTTTTTATTGCTGCTGATCTGTGTGTTTTGTGTGATTATATTTGATGTTGAGAGCGAGGTATTTGGATTTTATTCTCTGGGTGTGACGTCATTGGGGGCGGTGCTAAGATTGGGTTGATTTGGGAAATGGGTATCGGATTCCATACATGGGTTATGATTGCTAAGACGAGATTTTTTTATTTTTTATTTCTATTGATCAGTGTGTATCTTTTTCGTTTAGGATGGTTGAGAGGGAGAGGAGAGAGGAGGTTTGGCTGATTTCAGGAAATGATTTTTGAATTCTATAGAGGAATTATGAACACATATAAGAATTTGAGAAGAGTTTTGGGCTACGAGTCAGGCTGATTCATGGCTGTGTGTTTCTTTTTGAGGGCTGACCCGGAGTTAGTAAGTGTTTATCCCAAAGCAAATGTTGGGCACTACAAATGTTTATCTGTTGCTATTCCGTAAAAATGTATAATATGAGAACAAAAGAAAAATCTGAATTATGTGAGTCAAATTGATTTGTTTGCTATACGGTAAAGAAAAAGGGGGATTCTATATCTATTGATCTGCGTGTGTGTGACGTCATCGGGGTGGAACTTAGATTGGCTTGATTTGAGAAATTGGCAAATTCCATAGATGGGTTATGATTGCTTAGAGGTTATTTTTTAATTTCTATTGATCAGTGTGTATCTTTTTTCGCTTAGGAAGAATGAGAGGGGGAGGGGAGAGAGGCTGATTCCAGGAATTGGGTTTTGGATTCCATAGAGGAATTATGAACACGTATAAGAATTTGAGAAGAGTTCTGGGCTACGAGTCAGGTAGATTCATAGCTGTGTGTTTATTCTGGAATGCTGATCTTGAGTTAGTAAATGTTTATCCCATAGGAAATACTGTGCAGTATAAATGTTTATCTGTTGCTGTTCTGTAAAAAAAAAGTATAATATGAGTAAAGAGGATGACATAAGGAAAACAAAAATCTGGACTATGTGAGTCAAATTGATTTGTTTGCTATTCGGTAGAAAAAAAATTGGAATTTTATTTCTATTGATCTGTGTGTGCGTGACGTCATCGGGGGTTGGAGCTTAGATTGGTTGGATTGGCGAAATTGACTAATTCCAGGAAATTGGTATCGGATTCTACAGATGGGCTATGATTGCTTAGAGGAGATTTTTTTTTTTTTATTTCAATTGATCTCTGTGTATATGTACGATCATATTTCAGAGAATAATTTGATTTAATTGGCAGTAAATAGCTAGGCCATTGACCATTTGCTAGAGTGAGAAGGGCTACATGGATGGCACTACAAATGCTGTTGTTGTTGCTGTTCCATAAAGAATTAAAGTATGATATGAGTAAAGAGGATGACATTGGGAAAAAAAAATGAACTATGTGAGTCAAATTGATTTGTTTGCTGTTCGGTAGAGAAAAAATAAAAGAAATAAATGTATGATATGACTAAAGAGGATGATATAAGGAAGGAATATGTGAATCAAACTGATTGTTTATTCTTAAAAACCAGACTTGAGTTAGTAATTTTAATGTGAGATATAGAATATTGAGGTAGGTTAGCTCTTTAAAGGAGATAAAGAAATAAAGAGGTGACGTACAATACAATAGTTAATGTTTTATCAGAGCAGAGCTAAAAATATTGAAACAAACAGGTGAAGTGGAGAGTGATTTAAGGGTTTTTAAGGAGTAAAAGGTTATTAATACAAAGTCTCTATTTAAGCTCGTGGGATAGATTAAAATCTTACGGATAGAATTTTTCAATAAACCAAATAATGAGGAATGTTCTGAGAAAGATTATGCTCCTATGAGAATCTTTAATGGCAAGTTAAGCATCGTCTTTAATGATTTCCTTCAATAAGGAGGTTTATGCAATGCAGTCACAAATATTCAAAGTCAAATAATGAATTTATTTTCTTATTTGTTCGGAGATATACCTACGCAATATACTGTATATTTAGATATACAAATACTCTGTACGATTGGGCATTGCCTCAGTAAGTTCTTCATAAAGCATTTGGGTGGGCAAATCCGGAAATATTTACAACTGTCTAAATAAAAGTGCTAGATGATAACGGAGAAAATACATAGGCATGTGTTAGAAGTAAATTTAGATTATCCAGAATATCTTCATGACGCACTTACCTAAAAGCAGATAGTCAAGGAAGCAGTACTTAATGCTGAAATTACAATTGGCGAAATTGACTTATTCCAGTAAATTGGTATCGGATTCCACAGATGGGTTATGATTGTTTAGAGGAAATTTTTTTACTTTTTTTATTTCAATTGATCTCTATGTATATGTACGATCATATTTCAGAGATTAATTTGATTTAATTGGCAGTAAATAGCTAGGTCATTGATCATTTGCTAGAGTGAGAAGGGCTACATTGCTGTTACAGTGGCTGAGGGTGATAAGAATTTGAGAAAAGTTCTGGACTGTTTATTCTTGAATGCTGACCCTGAGTTAGTAAATGTTTATCCCATAGCAAATGCTGTGCACTACAAATGCTGTTGTTGTTGCTGTTCGATAAAGAAAAAAAGTACGTAAGTAAGTATATGAGTAAAGAGGATGACATAAGAAAAAAAAATAAAAATCTGGGCTGTGTGAGTCAAATTGATTTGTTTGCTGTTCGGTAGAGAAAAAATAAAAGAAATAAATGTATGATATGACTAAAGAGGACCCTGTGAATCAAACTGATTGTTTATTCTTAAACGCCAGACTTGAGTTAGTAATTTCAATGTGAGATATAGAATATTGAGGTAGGTTAGCTCTTTAAAGGAGATAAATAAATAAAAAGGTGACGTACAATAGTTAATGTTTTAGCAGAGCAGAGCTAAAAATATTGAAAAAAAACAGGTGAAGTGGAGGGTAACTTAGGGGTTGTTAAGGAGTAAAAGATGATTAATGCAAAGTCTCGTTTTTTGCAATTATCAAAGCATAGACTTAATCAAAAGAAGGGACGTCTTTCCTTATGATTATTTAAGCTCGTGGGATAAATTAAGTGAATTATCTCTTACGTATAGAATTTTTAAATAAACTAACTAATGAGGAATATTCTAAGAAAGATAATGCTACTAAGGGATTCTTTAATGGCAACTAAAGCATCGTCTTTAGTGATTTCCTTCAGTAAGAAGGTTAACGCAATGCAGTCACAAATATTCAAAGTCAAATAATGAATTAATTTCTTAATTTGATCGGTGATAAACCTACGCAATATACTGTATATTTAGATACTGTACGCTTGGGTAATGTCTCAATAACTTCCTTATAAAGCATTTGAGTGGACAAATCTGGAAAAATTAACAACTGTCTATATAAAAGTGCTAGATGATAATGGAGAAAATATGTATGTATTAGAAGTAGGTTTAGATTATCCAGAATCTCTTCATGATGCATTTACCTAAAAGCAGATATTCAAGGAAGCAGTACTTAATGCTGAAATTACAAATTTTATCGAATAATCACCATTGTGAAAATAAAACGTGCAGAAAAACTGACCGATTTTAAATCTGAAAACAAATGATTTGTTATAAAACACAAATTCATATTTTAAAAGGATCAGTCAACCCGGAGCTTTTGTCTGCGCATGACATATTCGTTTGACATTCTCTCTGTATTAAAAAAGTGTAAAAAAAACTCAAACCCAAAATACCTAAACGCGAAAGATCGCCCGATACCGAGGGCAATCATTTGTCCTTGGATAAAAAATTCCGTGGCATTATGAAAAATGCAAGTGCTCGTACGAAGGACTCCAGGACAAATTACTGGAGTCCTCTTCAATGTCTTCCGGACAGTGACAATGATGATATGGATGATGTTATCATCGAAAGTGATTTAAAAACAAAAGTATATGTGCCGCCAATAAAACTGCTTCAAAAATCGAGTGACTATGTTCACAATCTATTTAAATCCCTAAATATAGCAGATTATTGCATAAAAAAAAATTCTATCGGTATAAAAGTTATTTGTGAATCCATCGATAGTTATAACGCTGTAATCTCTAAATTAAAGCAAGAAAACTGTCAATTTTTCTCGCACGATCTCAAAAGTGTGAGAGCGTTTAAAGTAGTTTTGTACGGTATGGGAGATATGGACCCTAACACACTTAAAACTGAACTAATTAATATCGGTCTTAAATGCATCGAAATAAAAAAAATTATTAAAAAATATGACTATTACAGTGACGCTATATATCTAATATCTTTAGAAAATGGTACGATTAAACTGTCCGAACTTAAAAAGTCTTATCGATCTGTTTTCCACACACAAATTAATTGGAGTTACCAGAGAAAATTCAAAGGTAAGCTCACACAGTGTCACAATTGTCAGATGTTCGGTCATGGAGAGAGAAATTGTCATATAAAAACATATTGCGCCCACTGCGCTGGTTCTCATAAGACTGCCGAGTGTGACAATGCTAATGTTGTCAAATGTGCTAACTGTAGCGGCTCTCACAAGTCAACTGATCCCACATGCGTAAGCAGAACAAAATACTTGGAGTTGAAAGAGAAATCTGCAAAGCTGAGATCGATTTCTCAACTAAAAGCTACCCAAATAACACCTGTTCCTGCACATACTACACAGAGACAAGTTTCTTTCTCCTCTCTGTCGGATTTTCCTGCGCTACCACAGCGCCATAAGCAGACCGCAGTTGAAGCCGCCGCTCAGCCAATTAATATGTGGGAGAAATACTCCCACACAAATGTAAGCCCTAACAATGGTTCCAGCAACATCGCCTGCAACATCTCCAGCAACATTTCCAGCAACTCATCTAATACGCTGTTTACTGCCGAAGAAATTAATTCCTTATGTATGGAAATGATTACAAAATTATCTGTTTGTAAGACTAGAATACAGCAATTTAATGTTATCGCACATTTAGCTACTAAGTTCTTATACCCTAATGTTAAATAATATGATAGATAGAAACCTAAGAATAATAACTTGGAATGCTAGAGGTATACGCAGCAAAATAATTGAATTTATTTATTTTCTAAACAGTAATAAAATTGACATTGCTTTGCTAACTGAAAGTTTGCTACATAATGATTTCAAATTATCTACACCTAACTATAAATGCTATCGAAATGATAGAGTGCATAGACAGGGTGGTGGTGTTGCGATTTTGATTAAACGGTCAATTCAACATTCGCTTTTGCCCGTAGTAAGAACGCATTATGTAGAAAATATAGGCATTGAATTAAAGTTAAGAAATCAACAAAGAATCAAGGTATTTTGTATATATTTTCCCGGAGGCCGGGTTTCTAATGGAAAAAGAATTGTCGTCAAGAATGACTTTCACAGATTATTTACTTTGAATGGCGATGTTCTGATTGGTCAGCTCCAACTAACTGTAGGCATACCGATTGGGATTGTTGTAGAGCTAACTCTTGGGGTAATATACTGTCGAATCTATGCGTTACCTTGCCAGTTTTTGTTATGTTTCCTCCTAGTCCCACCTATTATCCGTGTGGTTCGCGTGGTCGTCCATCTGTCCTTGACTTGTTTGTTGCTAATGTTCCTTGTTTAATAACACAGCCAATTGTTGTAAACGACCTTAATTCTGATCATATCCCAGTTTTCTGTAGACTTCGTTGGTCAGGTGAAAAACAAGTGCAATTCATTCAAGACATGAAAAATGCAAACTGGTCGCGTTTTCGATCAGAAATCAACTTTATGCTGCGAGGTACATCAGTAAACTTAGAAAGAGTTTCTAGTAAGGAAAATGTCGACTCCATCATAAATCAATTTTCATCTAAGATATTAAATGCTGTTGAAAACAGTATCCCCAAAAAACCTAAAAATGAAGTCAACATTAAACTGCCGCCTTTTATTTTGGAGCTTATAAAAATAAGAAACGTTTTGAGAAAAAATTGGCAGAGATATCGGGACCCCTTTTACAGATGTGAGATATCGAATCTCAATAACCTTATTTCTCAACTTATATCACAATTACGCAACAGAAATTGGAATAAAAAACTTAGGGCCCTAGATAAGAACGCTAAACCCTTTTGGAACATTGTGAAGGTAATCAGAAATAAAACAAGACAGCTACCTTTCTTAAAAGATTCTGTTAACACATACTTTTCGGATGTTGACAAAGCAAACGCACTTGCTATAAACTTTGCGAAAAATCACAATGTTACAAATAACCTAGGTGACACAGAAACTGAAAATATTGTAAATACTACAGTCCAAACGTTTTTCTCGAATAGTGTTTACCAAACAGCCCCAATTAATTTTGTTTCAGACGAAGATGTCCAATATATAGTAAATGACTTAAAAATAAGAAAAACGGGTGGTATTGATTCTATTCGAAACATATACATCAAGCATTTGCCGAATTCTGGAATTAAATATTTAACATTTCTTATCAATGCCTGCCTGAAAATGGAGTATTTTCCTGATGCTTGGAAATTAGCCAAAGTTGTTCCTGTGCTTAAAGCCGGCAAGCCACCTGAAAGTCCTGAAAGTTATAGGCCGATAAGTTTGCTGAGTAGCCTCAGCAAAATATATGAAAAAGTTCTAAAGGGACAAATCCTCCAACATATCTGTGATAACAATATATATCCTAACGAGCAATTTGGCTTCAGGCAATATCATAATACTTCGCACCAAGTGCTTAGGATTTGTAACCACGTGAAAATTAATCGCTCCGTAGGTAAATCGACTGGAATGGTACTATTAGACATCGAAAAAGCATTCGATACTGTTTGGCACAACGGCCTTATTTTCAAAATGATAAACCTAAATTTTCCGTCCTATATTTGTAAAATAGTCCAAAGTTTTCCAGCTAGTCGTCGTTTAAAAGTTCATGTCAATAGTGGCGTCTCAGACTTAATATCTTTCTTTTCAGGTGTCCCCCAAGGGTCTGTCCTAGGTCCTATTTTATATAATATTTATATTTCCGATTTCCCCGATTTGCGAAATTGTGATGCAGCTATTTTTGCTGATGACACTGCAATATTTTCATCACATGAGTTCGCTTTCAATATTGAGAGCGATCTGAAAAATGCGATGAAAGTATTGCAAAAGTATTATTCAAAATGGAAAATTGAATTAAACAAAGATAAAATGCCAGCTATCTTTTTCACTAGAAAAAGAAAGCGTTGCTTTTTACCCTCCACCCAATTACAGGTAAATGGATTAAGCATCACTTGGGAGCCCTGCGTTAGATACCTAGGCGTTCATCTAGACTCTAAATTAGTATTTAATTACAATATTAATAGAACGGTTAAGAAAGTTGGAGTTGGTATAAAAATGTTGTACCCATTCATCAACAGAAAATCGTTGCTTTCAACTGAGAACAAAGTCATCATTTATAAAGTTATTTTTCAGGCAATTCTTTTATATGGATGCCAAGTTTGGGGCGATTGTGCAAAATGCCACATAAAGAAAATACAGATATGCAGACCTACATAATAAAGCGAATGTTGAACTGATTTATCAAAGAATTCAAAGGCTTAAATATAAATTTGTCGATCGGTGTAGTTTTGCTGAAAATCCACTTATAAACGAATTATGTACCAATTAAATTTAACCAAACAGTTAGAAATTAAGTGTTCACTATTTCCATGTATTTATTTATCTATATTTATATAATTTGTGTTATTTATTTATCTTTTGTTATATGTTACTTATTTACACATTTATATATTTATTTAAATGTTTATTTATTCATTCATTTCTTAATGTATTTGTTTATTTATTTATTTATTTATTTTTTTATTTATTAATAATTTTTGTATTTATTTATTTACACATATGTTTATATATTATTTACTTAAATTATTTATTATTTGTTTATGTTAATTATGTATTTATTTATTTGTTCATTTATTTATTTATTCATTTACTCTAAACCTTATATAGTTATATATTTACTAACAAATTATTTTATTTTACTAATATTTTTATTTTATTTAATTATTATTATTTATTTATTTATTTATTATTATTATTTTATTATTATTTTTTATTTTTTTTTGCTTTATGGAAGGTTTTTGTCGTATTTTCCTTCTAACTATTCTCCTTTGTTTATGTAATTTATAATTATGATTTTATAAATAATATTTCAGTGGAAAGATAAGATGATTAAATCCCTGTATTGTAAAATGTGCGGTAACAAACCATAATGTAAATTATTGTACGAAATAAATATCTATCTATCTATATTTTAAAAGGATTTTTTTATTTTATTTGTATCCACTTAAAAACTTTTCCAATAGATAAACATAAATTCTTAACGCTAATTTTGCTTTTGACAATGTGTTTGATAAGAACTGATGTTAATATATGATATCTGCTTCCCGTAGCTCTTCCACAATTGAGTTTACCTCATTTTGATTATTATTATTGCCAGCATTTTGCGATGCAATTAAAAGTCTTAGTCTATCAACGAGCTCATTGGGATCATTCCAATACACATATTCGACGGGATTATTAGAATAGCTCATATCTTTGAAATTATTGTTGTATGCTTTTCCAATTTTCTTTATAACTCTTTGCGTAAGGTGTTGTAATAAAGGCCGAATAACATGTTTATACTTATGACCTCTGTTAGCCTTAATTTGCGAGGTGCCATCATATTTTTTCATGTGCACATTTGCCTTTTGCAATATCTTAAGATATTCGTTTAAATCTTTAATAGTATATCGTCCTTTTCTGGGTTTTTTCCGAAAAATTAATTCATAAAGACCCTCTGTTCCGGGGAAGATTTCACCATCAATCGCGAAGTTCTTTTGTTCATTAATTACAAAACTCGATCTGCCCAGTTTTGTTGAATTCGATTGTACATCGAAATGTGGACCATAAATGTTATCCAAATTCGATTCTGCTGGCGATGACCATGTTGTTTTATATGGAGTACTTTGATCAAGATTAGCAACATCGAAATTTTCGGGAGTTCGAAATGAAACATCTTTATCAACCGTGGTCATCGCCGTCGTCCTCACTGGCTGAATGATTGATTCTGGAGAATCAATATGTTTTTCTTCTTCTTCTTCTGGAGGAGGACTTTGGAATTGCAACTTTCTTCGAGTCTTTACTTTTGCTATTAAATCATTCTCGGCTGTATTTCGACGTTTGACATTTTTGGCGATTTCTTTTAAGGGTTCAACTATGGGTTTAAATGTTTTTTCAATTCCCGTCTCCTCCATGATTTGTCCACTTTTGAGAAGCATATATTTTCTCTTTAAAATATTTTTAGTTTTTATAAGTTCTTTAAGTAAATCTTCATTGAATTCCATATTTGAGAATTATGTCGGCTCCAAACTGGGCAGTATCGAACTAGGCAGTAACAAACTGGACAGTATCAAACAGGGCAGTATCGAACTGGGCAGTATCAAACTGGGCAGTATCAAACTGGGCAGTATCGAACTGGGCAGTATCAAACTGGACAGTATCAAACAGGGCAGTATCGAACTGGGCAGTATCAAACTGGGCAGTATCAACCTGGGCAGTATCAAACAGGGCAGTATTAAACTGGGCAGTATCAAACTGGGCAGTATCAAACAGGGCAGTATTAAACTGGGCAGTATTAAACAGGGCAGTATCAAACAGGGCAGTATTAAACTGGGCAGTATTAAACTGGACAGTTGCGACCGCTCGATTCCAAAGTTGATTGATGACTGAGCTCTTTATATAGTTACAGTTTCCTTAAATGATTTATTATAGCGCCCTTTTTCTATATTGCAATCCTTGTTAATAACCAAGAATCCATATGCATCTTTCCAGCATTTTGCGCACAATTCTCTGAACTGATTGAATGTCATATCGGAATTTATATGATCATTGTATATATGCTTCAGATTAAGTTCATCCTGCTTGAAAATAATTATATAGTTTGCATTGTCTCGTATCAAATGTTTCGGTATATGCGTATACGACTGGCACAAGTAGAAGCTATCCACATCGTTATGTCGACCCATGCAAAAATATTCTCGAATGTTGTTTTGTTTAGCGCACGCCACATCATCAAATATGAATATAGAATTTCGTTTTGCTTTTGAAGGCTCAATAATTTCACAATTATTAGAAAATTCGTTGTATTCCATTCCCTTGATTGTCTTTATTAGCTTTCTCAAGTATGCATACTTTGGTTGATGCAAAGACTTTGAGTATATGTAAAGGTTTTGAAATTTCAAACCATTAGCATCGAGGAGAATGGTTAACATGACAATTGTTTTTCGACAATTTGATGGACCCACAATTATTCCTCGAATACTATCTGGAAATAATGCACCATGTTTCTTCTTCTTCTTCTCGACAATTTTTGTATCAAAGTTCTGCACTTTAATACAGTCTAGTTGTTTTATGAACCGCATACTAACGTCGAATGAATCCAATCACTATAAAAGAAGGTATTTTATAGTCAGGGAATTCAGAATTGCTCTGTCCATGCAATAAGAAGGTTATATAAATGATTGATCATAAAGTGAAACCCCCCAGTTTTAAACGATCAGCCAAAGGGCGTGGATTGGTAAATTCCTTAATCAACAAGTTGCCAATTGAATTACATCTTGCCTCATATAATTTCTGTGGGCCTCGAACTAAATTGAAAAAACGTCTGGCTAGAGGAGATCAAGAAATTAGAAATACCAGAGAAATTAAATAGTCTATTGGTTACAAATATGATGAAGGCTAAAACAAAACTCGGCATGGGTTGCCTATCTAAACCGGGGAAAAAAAATCGACGCATCAAGCGTAAAAAAAATAATTTATTTAAAAAAGCCATTATGGAGGCCAAAAATGCCATAAAGAAAACAATAAACGATGATCTAAAGTCTATTGCAATAACCGCTTTACGTGCAGTTAAAAAGATCATTAAAAACAAACGAAAGAACATTGGAATTCCTCGAGTAATACCAATACCCAAAATTGGCGGTTTCTTGCCACTGGCACCTATCATGGCAGCGCTATCAGCAATTGGTGCTCTAACTGGAGGAGCTGCGGGCGTTGTTAAAACTATAAATGCTTCAAAGGTAGCCAAGCAACAGTTGGAGGAGAGTAAACGTCACAATCAAGCCGTCGAGGGAATAAAAATCAAGCAAGGCAAGGGACTTTACTTGCAACCCCATAAGAAAGGATTCGGACTTTTTCTAAAACCACAGCCCACGTGCACAAAAAACTAATGGAATTGCTACCCAATCGTCCTCTCACCAATATTGATATTATGAAATTCGGAAAAATCCATATACCTAATTTTCGTGGTGTTTACATGAGAGATAAATTGCCCAGAAGGTCATTTGACAAAGAATGTGGTGTAATTAACTTGGACAATGAGAGTGGTCCCGGAACACACTGGGTAGCATATATAAAACATAAAAAAATCTTTGTAAAATATTTCGATAGTTTTGGTAATTTAAGACCACCTCTAGAAATTGTAAGATATCTGGGTGAAAATATTCATTATAATTATAATAATTGTCAAAATTATAATACATTTATATGTGGTCATCTATGCTTGAAGTTTCTAATCACTGAAAAAAAGAAATAAATAGAGCAAAATCAAAAAATGTGTTTCATTTGTGTTCCAACAGCGATGTCGATAACACTTACATTAAGCGGAAACCAATCTACTCTCAGTACAGAGAATTTTCCTCCAATTATCCTAAATTCTGGTTACGTATGCGGCTTGGTTGACTTCCAGACCTATAATTCTATACCAAATGTGGATGTTTTTAATAATTTATTTCATTTTGGTGATGCCGTAATAACATTTCCAATTGGTTCCTATGAGATTGAAGACATAAATAACTGTATTCAGGAGGCTCTCAAGCCCCATAATAAGGATAAATCCAATGAAATATCAATTAAGATCAAAGCAAATAATAACACACTAAAATGTGAAATTTATAGTAGCATAGAGATTGATTTCTCACAACCAAACTCGATTGGATCACTATTGGGGTTCAGCAAGAAAAAGCTAGCTGCAAACAAGTTACATGAATCGGATCTGTACGTCAACATAAATAGAGTGTGAATCGTTCGAATTGAATGTAATTTAATTGATGAAATATATGGTATATCAACAATCGATCTGCTCATATACTACATGCATTTTCTCTTAATGTTAGCCCAGGGTATAAAATAGTCGAAGTTCCTCGCAATGTCATCTATTGGCCAGTGAACTGCGAGAGGATAAGTTCTATAACATTGAATCTCTTGGATTAATACGGAAATCTTATAAACTTTCGACCACATCTTAAACCACAATTATGATAATATACTCGTATGATAGCTCATCTTACCCGACAACATATAAAAAAGTAGATCGTACTATTAACTCTATCAATATACTATCAACTTCCGATAGGAGTACATCAAAACTTGCTCTACAAAATAGACAGTTCCTATTATCGCTGGGGTACAGATTGAAAAATTATTTTGATTAACAGATGAGGTAAAATGGATCAAAATCAAACGAAAAAAGATATAAGTATGAAGGATACTCTTCAAAAGAAAATGGAACATGCTTTAAAAAGCATTTCAATTAAATCATTATCATCATCACCAGAACCTAAGCAGAGAGAGCAATCCTCCGATGTTAAGTATCAAAAGATGAAAGACGATAAATAATAAAGTGATTGTTGACGTACAGATCCGATGCATGTAACTTGTCTGCAGCTAACTTTTTCTTGTAGTTGAGCCCTTAAAAGAAATTGTGAAAAATGTCAAAAGTCGAGATGCTGCTGAGTACGATATAATGACTAAAACAAAGCCTCGACGAAAATTACAATTCCAAAGTCCACCAAAAGAAAAACTTGCTCTGGAGGAGAGTGTTGACTCTTCATATCCTGAGTCAAACATTCAACCAACGATGGATGATAAAGATTTTTCATTTAGAACACCCGAAAATTTCGATATAGATTATATTGATCAACAGACCATCGCCATCAGAAGCTGATAGTCTTGATCAAAGTACACCTGTCAATAGATCATCGCCATCAGAATCGAATCTGGATAAGATCTATGGTCCGCATTTAGATGTACAATTGAATTCAACAAAGTTAGGCAGATCAAGCTTTGTAATTATCGAGCAAAAGAATCTCGTTATTGATGATGAAATCTACCCTGGAACAGAGGACCTCTATGAATTAATTTTTCGGAAAAACCCTACAAAAGAACGATATACCAATAAAGACTTGGGTGAATATCTTAAGATTCTACAAAAAACAAAGGTACACTTAAAAAATTATGATGGCAACTCACAGGTTAAAGGCAATGGAGGTTATAAGTATAAACATGTTATTCGGCCTTTATTACAACACCTTACGCAAAGAGTTATAAAGAAAATTGGAAAAGCATACAACAATAATTTCAAAGATATGAGCTATTCTAATAATCCCGTCGAATATGTGTATTGGAATGATCCCAATGAGCTCGTTGATAGACAAGACTTTTAATTGCATCGCAAAATGCTGGCAATAATAATAATCAAAATGAGGTAAACTCAATTGTGGAAGAGCTACGGGAAGCAGATATCATATATTAACATCAGTTCTTATCAAACACATTGTCAAAAGCAAAATTAGCGTTAAGAATTTATGTTTATCTATTGGAAAAGTTTTTAAGTGGATACAAATAAAATAAAAAAATCCTTTTAAAATATGAATTTGTGCTTTATAACAAATCATTTGTTTTCAGATTTAAAATCGGTCAGTTTTTCTGCACGTTTTATTTTCGCAATGGTGATTATTCGATAAAATTTGTAATTTCAGCATTAAGTACTGCTTCCTTGACTATCTGCTTTTAGGTAAATGCATCATGAAGAGATTCTAGATAATCTAAACCTACTTCTAATACATACATATTTTCTCCATTATCATCTAGCACTTTTATATAGACAGTTGTTAATTTTTCCAGATTTGTCCACTCAAATGCTTTATAAGGAAGTTATTGAGACATTACCCAAGCGTACAGTATCTAAATATACAGTATATTGCGTAGGTTTATCACCGATCAAATTAAGAAATTAATTCATTATTTGACTTTGAATATTTGTGACTGCATTGCGTTAACCTTCTTACTGAAGGAAATCACTAAAGACGATGCTTTAGTTGCCATTAAAGAATCCCTTAGTAGCATTATCTTTCTTAGAATATTCCTCATTAGTTAGTTTATTTAAAAATTCTATACGTAAGAGATAATTCACTTAATTTATCCCACGAGCTTAAATAATCATAAGGAAAGACGTCCCTTCTTTTGATTAAGTCTATGCTTTGATAATTGCAAAAAACGAGACTTTGCATTAATCATCTTTTACTCCTTAACAACCCCTAAGTTACCCTCCACTTCACCTGTTTTTTTTCAATATTTTTAGCTCTGCTCTGCTAAAACATTAACTATTGTACGTCACCTTTTTATTTATTTATCTCCTTTAAAGAGCTAACCTACCTCAATATTCTATATCTCACATTGAAATTACTAACTCAAGTCTGGCGTTTAAGAATAAACAATCAGTTTGATTCACAGGGTCCTCTTTAGTCATATCATACATTTATTTCTTTTATTTTTTCTCTACCGAACAGCAAACAAATCAATTTGACTCACACAGCCCAGATTTTTATTTTTTTTTCTTATGTCATCCTCTTTACTCATATACTTACTTACGTACTTTTTTTCTTTATCGAACAGCAACAACAACAGCATTTGTAGTGCACAGCATTTGCTATGGGATAAACATTTACTAACTCAGGGTCAGCATTCAAGAATAAACAGTCCAGAACTTTTCTCAAATTCTTATCACCCTCAGCCACTGTAACAGCAATGTAGCCCTTCTCACTCTAGCAAATGATCAATGACCTAGCTATTTACTGCCAATTAAATCAAATTAATCTCTGAAATATGATCGTACATATACATAGAGATCAATTGAAATAAAAAAAGTAAAAAAATTTCCTCTAAACAATCATAACCCATCTGTGGAATCCGATACCAATTTCCTGGAATTAGTCAATTTCGCCAATTGTAATTTCAGCATTAAGTACTGCTTCCTTGACTATCTGCTTTTAGGTAAGTGCGTCATGAAGATATTCTGGATAATCTAAATCTACTTCTAACACATGCCTATGTATTTTCTCCGTTATCATCTAGCACTTTTATTTAGACAGTTGTAAATACTTCCGGATTTGCCCACCCAAATGCTTTATGAAGAACTTACTGAGGCAATGCCCAATCGTACAGAGTATTTGTATATCTAAGTATACAGTATATTGCTTAGGTATATCTTCGAACAAATAAAAAAATAAATTCATTATTTGACTTTGAATATTTGTGACTGCATTGCATAAACCTCCTTATTGAAGGAAATCATTAAAGACGATGCTTAACTTGCCATTAAAGATTCTCATAGGAGCATAATCTTTCTCAGAACATTCCTCATTATTTGGTTTATTGAAAAATTCTATCCGTAAGATTTTAATCTATCCCACGAGCTTAAATAGAGACTTTGTATTAATAACCTTTTACTCCTTAAAAACCCTTAAATCACTCTCCACTTCACCTGTTTGTTTCAATATTTTTAGCTCTGCTCTGATAAAACATTAACTATTGTATTGTACGTCACCTCTTTATTTCTTTATCTCCTTTAAAGAGCTAACCTACCTCAATATTCTATATCTCACATTAAAATTACTAACTCAAGTCTGGTTTTTAAGAATAAACAATCAGTTTGATTCACATATTCCTTCCTTATATCATCCTCTTTAGTCATATCATACATTTATTTCTTTTATTTTTTCTCTACCGAACAGCAAACAAATCAATTTGACTCACATAGTTCATTTTTTTTTCCCAATGTCATCCTCTTTACTCATATCATACTTTAATTCTTTATGGAACAGCAACAACAACAGCATTTGTAGTGCCATCCATGTAGCCCTTCTCACTCTAGCAAATGGTCAATGGCCTAGCTATTTACTGCCAATTAAATCAAATTATTCTCTGAAATATGATCGTACATATACACAGAGATCAATTGAAATAAAAAAAAAAAAATCTCCTCTAAGCAATCATAGCCCATCTGTAGAATCCGATACCAATTTCCTGGAATTAGTCAATTTCGCCAATCCAACCAATCTAAGCTCCAACCCCCGATGACGTCACGCACACACAGATCAATAGAAATAAAATTCCAATTTTTTTTCTACCGAATAGCAAACAAATCAATTTGACTCACATAGTCCAGATTTTTGTTTTCCTTATGTCATCCTCTTTACTCATATTATACTTTTTTTTTACAGAACAGCAACAGATAAACATTTATACTGCACAGTATTTCCTATGGGATAAACATTTACTAACTCAAGATCAGCATTCCAGAATAAACACACAGCTATGAATCTACCTGACTCGTAGCCCAGAACTCTTCTCAAATTCTTATACGTGTTCATAATTCCTCTATGGAATCCAAAACCCAATTCCTGGAATCAGCCTCTCTCCCCTCCCCCTCTCATTCTTCCTAAGCGAAAAAAGATACACACTGATCAATAGAAATTAAAAAATAACCTCTAAGCAATCATAACCCATCTATGGAATTTGCCAATTTCTCAAATCAAGCCAATCTAAGTTCCACCCCGATGACGTCACACACACGCAGATCAATAGATATAGAATCCCCCTTTTTCTTTACCGTATAGCAAACAAATCAATTTGACTCACATAATTCAGATTTTTCTTTTGTTCTCATATTATACATTTTTACGGAATAGCAACAGATAAACATTTGTAGTGCCCAACATTTGCTTTGGGATAAACACTTACTAACTCCGGGTCAGCCCTCAAAAAGAAACACACAGCCATGAATCAGCCTGACTCGTAGCCCAAAACTCTTCTCAAATTCTTATATGTGTTCATAATTCCTCTATAGAATTCAAAAATCATTTCCTGAAATCAGCCAAACCTCCTCTCTCCTCTCCCTCTCAACCATCCTAAACGAAAAAGATACACACTGATCAATAGAAATAAAAAATAAAAAAATCTCGTCTTAGCAATCATAACCCATGTATGGAATCCGATACCCATTTCCCAAATCAACCCAATCTTAGCACCGCCCCCAATGACGTCACACCCAGAGAATAAAATCCAAATACCTCGCTCTCAACATCAAATATAATCACACAAAACACACAGATCAGCAGCAATAAAAAACTCCCCTCTAAGCAATCATAACCCATCTATGGAATATGCAATTCATCAATCAAACCAAATATAAAAATCGCTCGCCACACACACTCACACATACTAAACGCCTCACTCCCTGACTCTGATCTTATGACTCCCCCAGTTGAAACTAGCAAATATGAAACATGACACCTGGTTCCCAAATTCAGATCTCTGTCCAAAGACGAAAAATAAACAAACGTGAAATATGACACCTCGCTCCGATGAGGATTCCCCCAGCTAAACACTAACAAATATGAAATATGACCCCTCGCTCCAAATTCAGATCTTAGTCCAAAAGCAAAACATAAACAAACGTGAAATTTGACACCTCACTCCCAACAGGCCACACTCCAAATCTTCCATCTCACTCTAACACATTCCACCAATTCCAGAAATCAATCGATTCTCCCCAATCAGACCATTTGCTGATTCCCTTCTCCAATTTCATAAACATATACAACCGTTGTCGTTTATATCGATGACTCATACTTTTTTCCACGAAATCATTGTGAAATTCCAAATCGAATTCATAGACATGATTGAACATGTTCACAATTCCTCTAAAATCAATTCGTGGAATCAGCCAAACCAATCACACTCCGATGATGATGATGATTCCCCCACAGTTAAACACTAACAACTATGAAATATGACACCTCGCTCCCAAATTCTGATCCCAATGCAAAAACAAATAAATAAACAAATGTGAAATATGACACCTCGCGCCACAAATTCAGATCTCAATCCAAAAACTAAAATAAACAAACATGAAATATGACACCCCGAAGGGGAAAAAAGCCTAACCCCACATCTTACCTCTCACTCTAACACATAGCTCCTCATAGCTCCTCAAGGGCTCTCACTCTAACACATAGCTCCTCATAGCTCCTCAGCGCCGGAACTCTCCTAAACCCTCTACTGCAGAGCAACAAGTCACATTCGCTATAAAGAAAAGTCCGCCACCAATAATATATATGAGACAATTTGTTGTTTTTGCACAACAGCTGCTTGTAAAAACCAACATAATTCAGATGTTTGTGTAAAATGCATTCAAGAAAAACTAATTTAAATTTATTTTCACTTGAATAAAAGTAATTTTTTTGTTTATCTTAAAACATTTTTGTTTATCTTAAACATTTATGGAAAACACACTAAAATCCCATATGTGTAGAAATCTACACACGAGGGTAGGATGAGATTATGATGAGATGAAGGTTAAGAAATCCATGCTGGTTCGGTGAAAGGATAGCCTTACAGTGAAAAAACATTGTTTCGCAAACAATGCTTTCAAAGAGCTTAGGTATGCAGGACAGTTTAGCGATGGGCCGGTAGTTGGATATTTCACTTCTACAACCTTTTTTGTGAGTGGGGATTATGTACGAATTTTTCCAGATTTCGGGGAAAACTCCCTGCGAAATAGATAGTTGGAAAAGTGTAGTAAGGGGTTGGACTAAATAATTCGCGCATTTTTTTAGAACTATAGCCGGCAGGCCATCAGGGCCAGGGGAGTATTTGTCCTTAAGTTTGCTTATCTTATCTAATAGCGATGCCGGGGTTATAACAATTGTGACTAAGGAGGTTTGGGGACGGTTGTCTAAGCAGCTATGATCAAGTTGAGTAACGTTATCCGTAAATGATTGGTTGAAAAAATGAGCAAATAGGTTTGCGATTATGATGGGGTCTGCCGAAGATTTATCAGCAAGTTTCAAAGTAGATGGATAGCTATCGGATTTCCGTTTAGCACTAATGAAGTGGTAGAAACGTTTGGGGTCACTGATTAGCGTGGTTTTCATTCTGTCAAGATATTCATATTCCATATAAAGATATTGTTATAACCGGATTTTAACAACACTCTAATAGTGTTGCTCGTCTTTTAAGACACACTGTACCTCAAAGGGAGGTACAGACATTGTAATAGAAATCCGACGCGCATAGATTCGTCGCTCGCCATCATTGTGAATGGTCAGCACATTCCGTCACGTAGAGCACTGTTGTTTGATTCTCGTCGAATATCTTAGCTGTCTTAGTTTTAAGATTATAATTTGACTTCTAAGTGATCCTTCGTTATAATAAAACCATTAAGAGCAAGTCCGCTATTATTTCTATATTCACAGAGTTCAGAGAATTGGGAGGGGACATGCTGGTAATGGGAAAAATCAGAGTCAGATCGAGATTTGAGGAATGCTTGCCAAATTTTGTTTCTTTTGTCACGAAGTCTTTATTATACCATGGCGGGGCTGAGGTAAAGTTCGTCTGGGGCACAAAAGGGACAGATTGAATGAGACAGGTGAAAATTTGGTCATAAAAATACGCTACACTTGTCGATGCTGTCAACTTGAATAGGACTAAAGTTAATGTTGCTGAGAAGATTATTAAGCTTAACGAAATCAGCTTTACGAAAATGAAAGATAGCTTTCGGTGGTAGGGTTTGTAGCAACAAAATGGGACTCATCTTCAGACTGGGCTGGAGATGGGGAAAGTTAAAGTCTCCCAGGACAATGACGTCATCGCAGGGGTCAAGAACGTCAAACAAAGAATCAATCGCATCTACGGCAAGCTGGTAGCCTTGTGTTGGTTGAGAAGGGCGAATGTAGCAACACAGAATGTAGAGGCTTCGCCTTGGAAAATTGATTTTGGCGTAAATATATTCAAAATCAGCTGTAGGCGAGGATTTAACGAAAATTGAGTTGAAGCTGTTATGTACCGCCAAAAGAACTCCACAACCAGAGGATCGTCATCTTTCCGTTGACCATCATCTCGAAAGATAATGAAATCAGAGGAAAATAGCTCACTACTCATGATAGAAAATAAATTCGTTTCAGTGAGAGTGAAAATATCGTAGGGAAGCTTTTGAGAGTTAAGAAATACGGCGGAGGTTTAAGTTTTGGTAATAAATAGACAAGCATTCGAGGGGCATAACGGAAACGTTAGAGATACTTTGAGTTGAAACTTTATCAAGAGGAGGAGAGTGAGACGATAACTGATTAGGGGCGAAAATAATTATGATCGGCGCGAGTTCTCTATAGGTGGGACCTACGTTTGGAACTGATGTAAGACGCAAAAGACGAGAGATCGTTAGTTACATGCAGAGGTGGTATATTGAAACTCCCATGAAACTGAAAAAATATATTCAACAGAGCGTTCTTTTCAGTAGGGAGACCCTCTTGAGAGATGGAAACCTTAATATTGGTATTGGTTTTTCCATCAATACAGACGGAATCATCTTTATCATGGAGGTAAGCAAGAAAATAGTGGGCGCCGTGGCGTAAGTGGTTCCAAGTTCAAATCCCAGAAAATACCAAAAAGTTTTTTCACGGTCCCACCTCTCGCGAGTGTCTGACAAACATCCGAGAGTATTGTTGTCACGAAAAAGCTTCTCAAATCGCCATTCGGATTTGGCATTAAACTGTAGGTCCCTTCCATTCGTGTGAAAAATATAACGCACACACCATGAGTGGTTGCGAGAAGCTAGGCCCTGGCACTTTAAAGAGCTGTTGCGCCCAATATTTGTATTTTTGTAGGCAAAATAAATGCGAATATTTTCATAGATTTTACGATCTCTCAAACGTGAGATTACGTAGTGGTTATCATCGGCGGCAACTGCTAATTGTTTCGTAAGTTTGACAGTGGGTGGGAGCAACAGATCTAAGAAGGCAGGCGGTGTGATGGTAGAGTTAGTGCCGCTGGCATTTGAAGATGGAAGGTTAGAAGAGTTGGGTAGTGCTGACGATGAGGAGGAAGTAGGGTTAAGACAGTGGGTGGGAACAGGTGGCGTGATGGTGGAGTAAGTGGCCCTGGAATTTGAAGATGGGAGGTTAGAAGAGTTAGGTGAGGCTGACGATGAGCTGGAAGCAGGGTTAAGAATTGTGGGAATGGATGAAATTAGAGTAGTCGGCTGGGGGAGTGTCCTTAGCGTTCAGTGAGGGAGAGGGGACAGGTGGGACGTCGAATAAAACTCGCTTAAAGTAGCAGAATTTGTAGCAGAATTAAAATAAGGAAACAAACCCATTTTGAATGACCAAGTAGAGTTGTTGGAAGAATTAGAGGGCAGGAGATTGGAAATAGAATGGTGGGACTGGTGCTGATGTAGGGTTAGGAGTATGATTATTATTAAGTCTAGAGCTAGGTTTAGAGATATAAATATTAGATTTACAGCACTATTATAGAACTATTAGATTTAGTATTAGTAGACTAAGCCAGCCTTTTGTTAGATTTGTTTATCGATTTAGACATAGTTAGTTTGCCCATTTTGACGACATCATCGGTGGGATTCGAGAAAAGCCACCCGTATTTGAAAGGAATGTTGAATTTAAAACTGCTATACTTATTGGATGTTGACTTCATCCTTGAGCAATTTACAAATATTATATTAAACTCTGCTGTATGTATACAGAAAGTTGAAAAAAAGAATATTGGTACAAGAATTTCCTTGCAAATCTTATAGCTTATTAGAATTCGGAGCGCACAAAGACGTGATTAGCAAAGGTATCGACAGCTTTTTTTCGAAATCAAGTTTATACATCGCAGTAAAGAGTGGAACAAAAAACTCAGTTCTCTAGATAAAAGTGCAAAACCTTTTTGGAATATTGTTAGAGTAGTAAAAAATAAAACCAGACAAATGCCTTGTCTAAAATCTTTGTATACCGAAAGTTGAAAAAAAGAATATTGGTACAAGAATTTCCTTGCAAGTCTTATAGCTTATTAGAATTCGGAGCGCACAAAGACGTGATTAGCAAAGGTATCGACAGCTTTTTTTCGGAATCAAGTTTATAGTTAATTTGAAAAAGTTGATTTCCAAACTCATTGACCAGCATCGCAGTAAAGAGTGGAACAAAAAAACTCAGTTCTCTAGATAAAAGTGCAAAACCTTTTTGGAATATTGTTAGAGTAGTAAAAAATAAAACCAGACAAATGCCTTGTCTAAAATCTTACAATAATACAATTTTGTTGACGACATCAACAAATTATTATTATTATTTTTTTTATTAATTTGTATTTTTCAATTAATTATCAACCAACAAATCAGCCGTACCAATCATATTCACTGACGGAATATAAGTATAACAGTGAACCCAATGGAAAAGATTGCATTGAAGCAAGTCAGAATCACGGAAGAGGCTCATCGATTATTATTGACTAATTTCAAGAAGGATGGAGAATCACATTACTCTGCGTAATACCTAACAAAGATATTGGAGCAGTTAGAGCATCAATGGGTCGACTTCCGAATAAACAACGGAAATTTGGAAGAGCTGAGGAAAACACATCGACATTTGGGAACTGTTTGATCGACTATTTCACCAGAATGAATTTTTACGCGGTGTCGAACGAATTCAATAGCAAATATTGTTAGCCACTTATCGTCAACATCAAGCAACTATGCAACGACTAAAAAACTGCGAATGAAACGATTTCAAAATTCAGCGGCATTGGTCAACAACTACATCCAAAAGTTGCGTAATTTTAATTTTAGAACGAAAGTGCGTTCGACTTGAAATCCATCAAGTATAAATCGAAAAAAAATTTGGTATGGTACCAACAATTTAAGAGTTGACGTGATCTCATGGGATCCATTGGTAATCCAGCTAATATATCCAAAACTTGACGCAGAAACAAGAAAATCATACCAGCAATCAAGAGAGATTTCAACACAAATTCCAAAGTTAAGTGAGTTTTTTAACTTCACTGAGGGTAGATCCCGAGGATTAGAAAGCAGTAGTGAATTCTACAGTGACCACAAGTCACAAGTATAAGTACCTATATAAAACAGCACCCATAAAAAATCATTTGACAACAGTCACACAGTGGAAGTATGTTGTTTGCAGCTGAAAAAAGTTTTTGAGTATGAAGCCGAAAACCGAATGGATGTGGTCCAATAATCAAAGCTATGTTTCAACTGTTTACGAGATGGACATGCCGGAAGAGAATGTGGGTCAAAGAAGGGATCGAAAATATGCACAAAGTAGCATAACTTCCTACTTCATTTCCTTCGAGGTGAGGGTACAACACTTACGGTAACTGGATGAACGGCTAGTGAAGAAGCAACAACAACAGCATGAATCGCAACCGCATATAAAAGCAACAAGTACAAGATGATACTACTCGCCACAGCCACGGTGAACGTATGTGTTAGGGGGAGAAGTAAAACACGTACGACCTCTGACTGATCAATGGTTTCAATCGTGTGTCGTGACGGAGAAGTTAGCACGTCAAACAAAGGTACTATTGGTCAAGTATGAGTCAAAGGTCAATGAAATCAACGGTCGTGCTATACAGATTATAGCAGTACGCAAGCTTTTCATCCAATCAATTCACGATGAAAGCGTCAGCACTAGTTATTACATCAAAAATGTCAGGATGGATAGATAGATAGATAGATTTTTATTTATGTACTTCACTATTAATACAAAGTTTTAACAAAAATCAATAAACATGGCTTTGCCGTCTGCCTGATTGACAACATTAAATAAATTCAAAATTAAAAATTGACTAAAATATGTATGTATATTTGTATATTTCTTTTAGAAATCTTCATTAATGATCCTTTCACGATAATTTAAAGCAATTTTGCAGTACTGGGATAGCTTAAATACGTTTGGTTCGTTCAGAAGCATAGAGACTTGATCCACCGACAGAACAATACTTCCAAAGATATGTCTCCTAATTTCGCTTAAAACTGGACACTTCCCAACAAAATGTATGACATCTTCTCTTTCTGCCAAGTTGCACAGGCTGCATAGCACTGGTAGGTCTGCTCTGTGTGGAATATAATTAAGCTTTAGGAGCTCTCCCCGTAATTTAAACACAGTCGCTATTTCCGATATACTGTATTCATCGCGGAAGTAGTTATTTTCCTGCAGGTTATGACTTAAGCGGTTGTAGATCATTCTATGCAGTGATCCCGAGGCTTGCTCTAAATGCCTGAACCAAGCCTTTTCGTCCATACTTGCGATGAGTTGGTAGAGTTGGGGTTTCCAGTCTCCGCTATTACCCAGATCCAAATGTATCCCACAGTCCTCAGCAAGTTCCAACCACTCCCTGTACCATCCTGACCTGGATTGTATTGCTTGCAGAACAGCTTTTTTCGGCAGTCTGGTATCCGGCATATTCAAAACCTTTAGAATGTAGTCCACATGCAATTTAAAAGTTTTGATGTACAATGGCGGCAATCCTGTTTCCAGCATTAGCATATAATTGGGAGTGTTGGGTGGAAGGTGAAATGCTCTCTTAACGTAGTACCGCAGTAGTTTCTCAACAGCCTCATACTTCCTTACTCCCCATACTTGCGCAGCATAGAACATGATGGACTACAAAAACCTTATATTTACTGCTGTGGGCAATGAATTTATTACTGAGACATTTCTTCCATACAACATTGATGGCCATTTTAGACTTTGCTAGTTTTTCATTTAGATGTCTCTCCATATCTAAATTTTTTGTAAAGTAGACCCCAAGATACTTATATTCCTTAACGACTTCAATACTTTCGCCGTTGTAGTACCATTTCTCGTTTCTGCAGGCATTTCCGCCCCCTCTCTTAAATTTCATAACCTTTGACTTGCTAAGATTTACGATTAAGTTCCAAAGCTTACAGTAGTCATACAGCCTGTTGATCATTAGTTGTAAGGATTCAGGTCATTGCGCCATTAGTACTATATCGTCAGCGAACAGAAGTGCTTCGATCAATAGTCCTGCGTACTCAACACCTCCAGGCAGAATATCTACGATGTCCTCGATGTATAGCGCAAATAAGCTTGGACTCAGCGAACAACCTTGTCTTACTCCGGACAATGACTGGAACCATCCTGACAACTCCTCACCACTCCACACTGCTGATTTGGTATCTGCATACAAATTTTGGATGACGCGTCCGAACTTCCTCGACATGCCCATGCAGTAAAGCTTATAAAATATAGCATTTCGGTCTACCGTGTCAAATGCCGACTTAAAGTCTACAAAAAACGCATACACTTTTTTACCCCTTCCAATGTAAGACTCCACAATGCTCCTCAAAACAAACACGTGGTCGATAGTAGAGTATCCTGGCCTGAAACCCGCTTGATGTTCTTTATTTCCTTTATCCACGTAGATAGTCGGTCCTGCAAGATTGCTGTGAATATCTTATATGAAGCGTTTAAAAAAGAAATGCCTATAATTCGCTGGATCTGAAGTACTGCCTTTTTTATGTATGGGGAAAATTAAGGCTTCTCTAAAATGGTTTGGAACTACTCCACTATTCAGGATATTATCAAACATCGTAGTAAGCTTGTTGTGCAACTCGTTAGTACCATATTTATAGAACTCGAAAGGTATCCCATCCGATCCTGCGACTTTACCATCTTTTAATGCACTTAGAGCTCCGATAACTTCCTCATAGTTAATCGATCTGTCTAAGGTATGATTTTGAAATCCCGGAACAGCATAGTTGAAGACTAATTCACTAGGGGGTGGGTTCAGTAGTGCATTAAAATGTACTAGGAGGACACTGGGGCCTAAATTCGTATTTATGACTGAATTGGCAACGCGGTTTCTCCGAAGTATACACGCCTTTGAAATAGCTCCCAAATTTTAAGTGTTTCCCAGTGGTATTGTCGAGGTTTAATTGGCAAAAACCTGCGTAAATAACTGTTAACATACAAAAATGTCAGGACATCAGGTACATCAGGTACGGACAAGCAAATGGGATTGAATTACTAATCGGGTCAGACAGCTTGCAGTAATTTCTGACGCATGGTTTAGTCAAAGGTCCAGTTAGCAGACTGCATTCTGCACGCGCACCGAATAAATGCAATGTCAGCACACGCACCGCAAAATGCAGACATTGATTGGGTGCATCGGCTGGGATAATATTTCGTCCGAAATACTTTCCCATGCACACTTAGTGCTGACAGAAATATTTTCCCATGCATATTAAAAGCTGAGGTTGCAGGTTGAATTTATAAATAGTACTGTAAGGCAAAATTGTATTAAGTTTTTTAAGTGGTGTTTAATAAAGAGGTTCTGACCTCCGAAAAAATATTTTTTTCGTTTTATTTGCGATATAATCGTTAACTGGCGCCCGAGCAGGGACACGCGGTAATTTAGCAAAAATAATATTAATCCGCAAAACAAAAGGACATAAAAGTGCAAACGTGATAGTGAAAGTGTACCGCAGTAGGCCGCTACAAAAGAGTCAGAAACTCTACGAAGAGGTTAAAAAGGATCCATACACCCCTTCCATTGTGCATTGGCGTTGAAGGTGCGAACGAGAGTAAGCCGCTACAACAGAGGATATCTACGAAGCAGCTGAAGAAAAATATAATCACCAAATCAACCAGTCCAGCGTCCGAAGAACCCTTAGAACCCGAAGACATGTTCAGAATTATAATCCTCATGTAAGTGCACCACTTTAAACTCGAATAGTTAAGCGAAAAAATTGTTAAAATTGTCAACTTGTATTAAAATAACTTTAATGTAATACTGAAACCATTTAAAAGAGAAGAATAGTGTACGTTGTTAAATTTGCCAAAATTTTACTGTAATATTTTTAATGCGAATTTGCAAACTCCTAAATGTCAAAAACAACAAATTCTAACCGTGTATAATAAAATGAAATATTGAATAAAATATAATAGATTTAAGAATACATAACTGTCACACACCACAATCTTTTAATATATTAAAGTAAAGAATTGATTAACGTATAGCGGTCCTATAAAAATAAGAGTATAACTCAATAAATTGGCAATATGGATAGGATAGAAAACGCAATCACACAGCTTACTGGGGCTGTAAATGCCCAGATAGAGAAATCAAAAGAATTGGAGCGAAGGCTAGCGTCCCTTGAAGTCGCAGCATTTACAAACAACCCAACTGCGACAACTACGAGTCTGCAACCCCCTATTAGTGAATCGGACTTGAAAGACATTAGTAGATTGCCAGACTGCGTTAAAGACCTGCAGACATTCGACGGCAATCCTGTACAATACGTATCCTGGATTCACAACGTCGAAAGCATTTTGAGGGATTATGAAATAGTAAAAGAGAAGCACATCTATAGGGCAATATTGCAGAGCATTCGTCAAAGAATAAGAGGTGGAGCTGATGCTGCTCTTATTTCGTACAACATTTTCGATGATGACTGGTCGACCATCAAAACTTGCTTGTCTTTACATTACGCTGACAAAAGGGATGTGAGAACGCTCGAAAATCAGCTCAGCACTTTTTCGCAGGGAAGTTAAAGCATCGACGAATACTATGCTAGCGTGAACCATCAGTTCTCGCTTATCATAAATAAGCTCAAAACGGAAGACTATAGTGCCGAAACCGTAAGAGCATTAATAGACAATTACAGACACCGAGCTCTCGACGTCTTCATAAGAGGGCTGAACGAGGAGCTGTCCAAGATTTTAATGATTCAAAAGCCAAAGACGCTACCTGAAGCATACGCATCTTGTCTAGAGATGCAAAATTTAAACTTCAGAAACGTGGCAATACACCCGAAGAGCAATTACCACATAACTACTCCATTAAACCAGATACCAATGCCACCCAGACAGGAGCGACAACGGCCGCTCCCACCTCAACCTCCACATAGACCTCTGCCACCGCAACAAAGGAACTTAGCATATAATGCGCAGCACCAGCAGCAACAAAAAATCGCTACCAGCCCCAATGGCCTCAGAAAAGCTATCCACCACCGCGACCAGCCGGACCTAAGCCTCCAGTGCCCATGTCCGTTGACCAGTCTGTTCAATCAAGACAGGTTGATTACATAAATAGACCAGTCCCCAATCGTCCCAGAAAATCTGGCACCTACCAGCCTTATAATCAAAACAGCGCATTCAGGAATCATTCGGACAACCGCCCTCAAAAACAGCAGAGGTTGTATAATACAAAAACTCAGGAAGAAGAACAGTACCAAGATGAATACGAACAAGAATTCGATGAGGGGTCCACGACTCTCAGCCACGACGCAGAAGATCCAGAGGAAGAAGCAACTGAAACCGAGGTAAATTTTATGACAAATGCCTCTCTAGCATACCCTACATAAGGTATGTTACCAGGGATGGCTCCATTCTCAGATTCTTTGTCGACACTGGGGCCAATAAAAATGTTATAAGACCTGAACTAGGTGTCAATGCAAAACCGGCACAAAAACC
Organism: Brachypalpus laphriformis; assembly: GCA_945910035.1. Classification (NCBI taxonomy): domain Eukaryota; kingdom Metazoa; phylum Arthropoda; class Insecta; order Diptera; family Syrphidae; genus Brachypalpus; species Brachypalpus laphriformis. Next base: position 50,079,525 of record OX246755.1, on the reverse strand, counting down.
CTTTAAGATCCAGTCAGCTGGAGGTGAAATTCGAATAGACAAGAAGGTGTCTGGGAAATTCTCTGAGAAGGCGGGGAATAACACTATTCTGGATTTCTTTGTACTGCCCGGCTTGAAAACATTCGACGGTATTATCGGCGATGATACACTCAGGCAATTGGAAGCTATCATTGACAGAAAAAACAACATCTTGACTATCAACCCAGGCATAAAAATTCGCCTGGAAGAGAAGAAGTCAGTCCAAGTCAATAATATAGAAGTTAGGGATGAGCATTTACCCGACAAGACCAAAAAAATCCTGAAGTGCATTATCGACAGGCATAAAAAGGTTTTTGGTCCAATCAGCGATACCGAATTCATCGATACAAATATAAGAGCTGAAATCAGGACCTCAACAGAAGAAGCCATTTACACGAAATCTTACCCGTATCCAGTCAATCTAAGATCCGAAGTGGAATCCCAAATACAAAAATTGCTGCAAGATGGTATCATAAGGCGGTCGAAAAGCCCGTACAATTCTCCCTTGTGGATAGTCCCGAAAAAACCTGACGCCTTAGGAGAAAGGAAGTATAGAGTCGTGATAGGCTACAAAAGGCTCAATGCAGTCACAATATCCGACACCTACCCGATTCCAGACATCAACAGCACCATCGCCAGTCTGGGAAATTCGGAGTTCTTTACTACCCTAGACCTAATCTCAGGGTTTCACCAAATTCGGATGAGAGAGGCAGACATTCCCAAAACTGCCTTTTCTACCATGAATGGGAAGTACGAATTTACTAGACTCCCATTCGGACTTGAGAACGCACCAGCGATTTTTCAAAGGACCATAGATGATGTCCTGAAAGCCCACATAGGTAAGATATGTTATGTCTACATTGATGACATTATCATATTCGGTGGGAATGAGGAAGAACACCTTAGGAATGTTGAAACTGTGCTATCTACATTAGAACAGGCAAATCTCAAGGTATATTTAGATAAGACACAATTTTTAAAACGAGAAACCGAATTTTTAGGATACCTTATAACAAATAAGGGTATACGACCCGATAGGAAAATAGTTGACGCAATTCATAAGCTAAAACCACCGGAAAACATCAAAGATTTAAAGGGATTTTTGGGACTCACCTCTTACTACAGGTGATTTATTAAAGACTTTGCCGAAATCGCAAAGCCTTTAACAAATCTCACAAGAGGGGAGAGGGGCCAAGTAGAGGCCAGTGTATCAAGAAATGTCAAGATCCAATTGGACGCCGGAGAACTCAGAGCTTTTTGAAAATCTCAAAGAGCTTTTAACATCAACCGAGATTCTAATATTTCCCGACTTCGAGAAGCCCTTCATCTTAACAACAGATGCCTCGAATACTGTGATAGGCGCTGTAGTTTCTCAGGCAAAGACAGGCCAATTACCTACATCTCTAGATCGCTCAGCAGGGCAGAGGAAAATTACGCCACCAATGAGAAGGAGATGCTGGCGGTCGTCTGGGCTCTTGACAATCTGAGAAACTACCTTTACGGAGCAAAGAAGATACGGATTTTGACCGACCATCAACCGCTGACTTTTGCACTGAGCAACCGCAGTACGAATGCGAAACTGAAAAGGCGGAAAGCGCGAATCGAAGAATATAACTATGAGCTAACATACAAGCCGGAAAAATCCAATCTTGTGGCCGACGCGTTGTCTAGATTGAAAACAGAAGCCAACAGCTTTACATCAGATTCACAAACTATGCACAGCGCCGAAGAAGACAACTCGGACTTGATCCCTCACTGTGAAGTTCCACTGAATGTGTTCAGGAATCAGTTAATCATCTCAGAGGAACGTGAAATGTCTGTGTATGAAGAACCACATCCGACTTTCCATAGACATTATATTCGACTAGAAAAAGTCACGAGAGAAAACCTGACACAGACCTTGAAGAAAAAGTTAAACCCAAACATTATCAATGGGATTAAGATACCGGAAACACACATTCCACTCCTCCAGGACATCTATAAGGAAAACTTTAGTAAGTTTAAGATTCGTATTACACAAAGAATAGTGGAAGATCTGCGCAACGAAGAAAACAAGATGAGAATCATTCAAGAGGAGCATAATAGAGCTCATCGCAACGACCGGGAGAACAAGGAGCAAATCCTGGAAAATATGTAAAACGAATAAGTACGACAGGCACCCTTCAAAACTGGAACTCCAAGAAACACCTATTCCTACCTATCCGACAGAAATCGTTCATATGGACATTTTCGAAATGGACAGAGAGAAATTTATATAGTGTGTCGACAAGCTGTCAAAATTCGCAAAGTTCTTCCATATCAAAGAAAAATCGGCGCTCTATCTACGAAAAAAGATAATTAAGATCCTACGCTATTTCACGTTACCCTGATCCATAGTAACTGACAACGAAAGGAGTTTCGTAAGTCCGATCATTTCAAACTACATTAAATCTCTTGGTATTAAAATCTACTTGACTCCACCCCAAAAGAGTGAAGTAAATGGAACGGTGGAGAGGGTCCACTCAACCATCATAGAAATCACCAGATGTCTTGGGAGGAGTAACCTGATTTGACCCTAAAGGAGATTATAGATATTGCTGTCGATCGCTATAATAACACCATACATTCTGTTACAAAAAGGAAACCGAGCGACATATTCCTCGGAAGAAGCCAACGAATCAACTACCGTAATCTCGTCGACTTCCAATCCAAAGTAAACGAAGATCTCTCCGAACTAATCAAAATAAATCAGAAGAGGAAAAATATCAGAGAAAACCGTAAGAGGAATGCACCAAAGGCTTACCAACCCGGAGAGGTAATCTACGCAGCGGTCAAACGTCGAGACGGTAAACAGAAACCTCTATACACAAAAGAAAAGGTTCTACGTGACAATAAGGTTACAATTATTACGGAAACCGGAAAAAAGATCCATAAATCCCAGATTGAAAACATTACTGAGTAGAACAACTTTCCTGCTCGTTCCAGGCTAATCCAAGGAGTGGCATTTGGGGCGGTCAATGTATTTGAATATAATACACTTATAGAGACAGTAAAACTAGGAAATGGCAGAATCATCAGCGGAACATTTAAAATAGTACACATTATCAAGTTGAAGGAATATGAGGATATAATACACACTCGCACCCACAATAAAAAACTTAATAAACAAAGCCAGTATTCTACGACCGCAGCTAATCCACCAGCTCGAACGCATCGAAGAATCATTAGTAAAGTTACACGGCAGACGATTAAGAGAAACAAGATCGATCAATTGGATTGGTTCCGCCTGAAAATGGATAGCTGGCACACCCGACACGACAAGTCAAAATACAATAATAGAGAATAATAATGACCAATATAAAAGAAACGAACGCCTGTTGATGGTTACTCGAGGGTTAGCAGACGATTGCAACAAAATAGTCGGAAGAATAAAGAATAGCAGCATCGACAAATACGAGCAAATGCTCTACAACAAGCTTACAATAATCAAAGAGGAACTTAATGAAGTGGCATCAGCGGTGCAATTAGCAAAGAGAGGAATCGTCAACACCAATCTCTTGGACAAGCAAGAAATCCAAGACGTGCTTTCTCAAATAGAAACTCTCCCGTATGAAACTGAAGTAGAGACCGTCGAGTATGCGGAACCGGTTATACAAAGGGAATCACTTTTGCTTTATGTCATATCTCTACCAAAAACCAGAGCAAAAGAATTCAATCACGTGATGATCAAATCGGCTGTCAACAATAATAGGAGAATCCACCTTGACACCAGCTAACTTCTTTTGGCTCATGATGAAATGTACGGTATTAAGGAAGCATGTGCAAAAATGCGAGGCACAATAATCTGCAATGATTACAACTCCAGATGCTGTCCCCTGAACATTGCATTAATCAACTAATAAGAGGGAAAAATGCGATGTGTGATTATCAGTTCCAGAAAAAACATGTCATTGAACTCCTTACTCAAAACACAGTTTTCCTAACGAATTTTAACGGAACTCTTAAACATTCTAATTAAACCAAGGTGCTTAACGGGACATTCCTAGTACAATTTGATAATGATACCATAACCATCAATGAAAACAACTATACCAACAAGGAAATAACGACCTTCCATATTTTGCCACCTATAATCCAACAAAACATAACCTTAAAAGACATAGAATTGGACCTAGAATTTTTGCATGATTTACATTTAAATAATATTAAAAAGCTAAAAGAATTTTCCATTGTAACCAAATCATCCATAATTTCAGTTATATTCATATACTTGTTAATCACAACTATTTTCCTCATAGTATATAAGCATACATGTAAAAAAATAAAACAACCTGTACAAGTTCAACTACCTCCAGTAATACCACAAGCAAATGATTTTTACCCCCCGCCAATCCTCAGTATCTGACCTGCGCGTCGCAGTTTTAAGGAGGGAGGAGTTAGCACACTGCATTCTGCACGCGCACCGAATAAATGCAATGTCAACCACGCGCTGCGAAATGCAGACATTGATCGGGTGCATCGGAAATACTTTCCATGCACACTTAGTGCTGACAGAAATATTTTCCCATGCATATTAAAAGCTGAGGTTGCAGGTTGAATTTATAAATAGTACTGTAAGGCAAAATTGTATTTAGTTTTTTAAGTGGTGTTTAATAAAGAGGTTCTGACCTCCGAAAAAATATTTTTTTCGTTTTATTTGCGATAGAATCGTTAACTGTCCCATTAATACGCCCATAGCACAAAACACAAGATTTGGCTGGATACTATCGGGAACAGTCATTACCACCCCAACTCCAAGGAAACAGACGCAGGTTAATGTAATCGCATCGCGTATTAGTGTGTCGAGTAAACACGAAGCATTGAAGAAATTTTGGGAACTAGAAGAAGTTCCAAGTGCAAACGTAAAGTCAGCAATCGATGAATTGTGCGAAAGTCACTACCAAGAAACGTACAAGCGAGATGCAACTGGACGGTACATCGTCAAATTGCCACTGCTGAAGTATCGCATGATTTTGGGCGAATCACACAAAACGGCACTGAAGCGGTTTTTTATGTCGCAGCAAAGGTTCGCAAAAACCGACAATTTTCGACAGGAATATTCTAAATTCATTCATGAATATATTGCTTCTGGACACATGGAGACGGTAACGGAGGGTTATACTGGAAAAACGTATTATCTTCCACATCATGTAGTAATAAAAGACGATAGCACTGCCACAAAACTGAGAGTGCTCTTTGATGCCTCTGCGAAGACGACATCTAGGGAGTCGCTGAATAGCATCATGATGACAGGTCCAACAGTTCGAAAGGATCTATTTCTTCTTCTTTTTTAATGGAGCTCATTTCCATTTGCATTCAAAGCTAACGTCGAGAAAATGTATCGGCAAATTTTAGTCGACAAGGGCGATAGAAACCTTCAGGGTATTTTGTGTAGGGACAATTCTAGAGGTCCAATAAGAGAATATGCCCCCAAAACTGTCAGATACGGTATAAGCTGCCGCACTCTATGCCAATTAGCTGAGGATAAAAGAGAAAGGTATCCACGTGTAAGCAAAAGAGTGCTTGAAGAATTCTATGTAGACGATTGTCTTGGAGGAGCAAATTCACTAAGGGAGTGTCAGGACCTTCAACAAGAATTGATACAATTACTTCACAAGGGTGAATTCAACTTTCGCAAAAGAACGTCAAATAGTTCAGTGTTCATTAAAGCATTGAAAAGAGATCATTGAAATGGAACCAGAACATGACTTTCGTTGTTATACCACATTCAAGGTTTTGGGAATCAAATGGTGTCCGGTGACAAACGACTTCCAGTTTGAAGTCAACTTGTCTTCATTCAGCGCAAAGGGTAACAAACGTGCAATATTGAGTGACGTTGACTAAATCTTTAATCCCTTGGCTGATTATCGCCAATCACAACCAAGACAAAGATCGTTATTCATAGTCTTTCGCTCCTGGGCATCGGATGGAACGAATACGTGCCAACAAAAATTCGAAATGACTGGGACGAGTGTAAGAATTCCACGATGGACGTGTTTTGGTCATACACACTTTCTAGAAATTTTAATGTTTCCAAAAATAAAAGAAACAATCGCACTCTCAATAAAATAGTTGTTTCAACTTCTCGTTATAATTTGATTACAATTATATTTAGTGAATGCAAAATTATATAACAATTTGACATTTAATATTAGCTTTTGGAGCAAAGTTATCTTATGCATGAGCTCTGCAAGTAAATGATATTAAATCTTACATTACTTTAATATCAGATTAATATTTTTACGAATTTAACTGAAAAGAAAAATATATTCAAAAAGATTCAACATTCTCCCCGGCCTTGAACGCAGTTCTCAAGATCGTCTTTTGCCTCATTGCCTTACAAGGCTTTCGGGTCCATGTTTTACCTCACTGTTTTCTCGTCTCTGCCATTCTATTCTTCTTCTTTATTTGGCTATAACGGATACCCGAGGTAGGCATGTCTGCGGTAAGAGGCGACTACAGTCCAATCTCCGTATACTGAGTGTATTATGTATACAAAACATGCAATGAACAAAACGACAAGATTTATTAACCCAGGTGGCAGTCCAGCTTTACTGGAAAATCCACCCTCTTCGGAGATCAGCTCTACGGATTCTGGGGAGAGCCGCTTAATGCAATCCAATGAACCTTTTCTTAAAAGTTCAAGAGCATCTCGATCTCATCCACCGAGATCGAATAACTCCGGGAAAAGAAGTCCACCAGGAGCGCCAGCGCGCGAAATTTAGGACTCAGCGAAACACAAAAGCCTTGAGGAAGAAGATAAAATACTCCGAATCAAGCTTAATGAAATTGATGTCCTCCATCGAGATCTTAAGAAAGAGATAGACTTTTTAAAAGAAAAAAATAAGGTCCTAAAGCACACACATAGCCAGAAAGAAGGTGAATGTATTCCAGCTGGTCAAACGGTAGTGCATGCGATCATATGAAAACACAAGTGTTTTCACTCAGCTGAGGCCTACCAACTCCTACTCTCAACCTCCACGCGGTGACAGCCGGGTGCCTAGCACCTTAATCCAAGAAGTGGGTAACCAACTCCGTTTGGCGGATTCTTGGTGGCAGCAGATGAGAGAGAGGGGAAGAGTGCTTTCCCACTAGAGCACTTATTCCTGTTCCAGGCGGCAGCGGACGAATTCCCTAGACGGAGTCAACGGTGGCGTTTATAGTTCCACTTAAGTTGAATTTAGTGAATACCTTGCGCGAGCTGCTTCAACGTATTCGGATCGCAGGTCGGTAAAGAACTTGCAATGTTGACCAGGACATTGAAATAGAGATGGTGGCGGAGGAGCCCTTAATGGGCCAACGGCAGCGCTCATACTCCCGTAGTGGACTACTGGCACCGGTGTACCCGGCCCCTCGTCCTAGGGGAATAATTAAGGAACTGGCCCTCCAGGTTGGGGGTTGTGCCGTCGGGGTAACTTCCCTACCACGTCAAAAATCTATGGTTCCGAAACAACCAAAGCCTCGGATTAGGATGACTCAACTAATGACGACCCCAGCAAACGAAATAAGGACAACGACCTTCGGATCTGTACGTGGAATGTTCTGTCCCTTTACAGACCACGTGCAGCCGAACAACTAGCAGGGGCCCTGGACCGATATTACCACCATCCAGGAAGTGCGATGGGATGGGCCGGGCAAAAAGAGGATGAAAAACCGTGACATCTACTACGGTGATTGCTACAGAGGCAACAGGCAACGCTTATTCGGATGCGGATTTGTCATACGCGGCAGACTTAGGCAAGAAGTCTTAAGCTTTCGACACGTAAGCGAGCGTATTATGACTATCCGGATCAAGGCTAAATTCGCCAACATAGGCTTAATATGTGTTCATGCCCCCACGGACGAAAAGGACCCTGCCACCAAAGTTCTATGAGCTCCTCGACAAAACATACGAGCAATGCCCTAAATACGACTTTAAAAGCGTATTGGGGGATTTTAACGCCAAACTAGGAAAGGAGGACGTCTTTAGCAGGGCAGTCGGTAAGCATAGTCTACACGACACCACGTCTGATAACGGACTAAGGCTAATTGATTTCGCTGTGGACCGAAATGTCACCATAGCAAGCACATGGTTTCCTCATCTCGATATTCATAAGCAGACATGGCGGTCCAATGATCATGTAACGATCAACCAAATTGATCATATTGCGATCGACGCAAGGCATGCCTCCAGTGTTCTGGATGTCCGGACCTTCCGAGCGGCCAACATAGACTCGGATCATTACCTTGTTGTAGCCAAGCTACGAATGCGGACATCCCAATCTGAGCAACAAAGAAGAAACGCTGTGAGAAAATTTAACGTCGAAAAGCTACAATCGCAAGAGACCGCCAGACTCTCAATCACCCTTATGCCGCCAGCATCAAGTGCCAAAGACCAGTGGCAACGCTGCCAACATCCCACAAAACTCCGCGACTTATGTGCTGGGTCTCGCTCGCCCACCACCGAGAAAACCCTGTTTTGACGAAGAATGCCGGCGAGTGCATGTAGCAAAACAAGAGGCATATAAAGCGGCGCTGCAAAGGAAGACGAGAGCTGCTCGTGAGCTCCACGAGCGAAAGCTGACTGTATAACGACGACGAAGATCAACATCCCGCTGTCAGGCAGAATGAACCATTCAACATAGACGATGATTGTCCAAATTTCCGTCCACCTGACCAAAACGAAGTGATGATAGCAATATCCAACGCCTGAAACCTTTTATCAACAGCCTGATTGGACCCTATCAGTGCGTTTTCAGGCCAGGAAAGTCCACCATCGATCAAATCTTCACACTTCCGCAGATCCTGGAGAAAACCCAAGAATTTCAAGTCGATACTCACCACCTCTTTATCGATTTCAAGGCCGCCTATGACAGCATCTATATAGAAGAGCTTTATCGAGCCATGTCTAGTTTTGACATCCCTGCCAAACTTGTCCGTCTGTGCAGGCTGGCGATCGGTAATGACTTCACCGAGACCTTTGATGTCAAGACAGGTTTTAGACAAGGTGTCGCGCTGTCATGTGACTTCTTGAATATTGTATTTGAACGGATTGTGCGGAACTCACAAGCCAAAACTGGAGCCACAATCTATTACAAGTCTGTACAACTGCTTGCATACGCCGACGATATAGACATTATCGGAAGAACTCAGCGGGCTGTCACCGGTAGTTGAGGCCCAGGTTCACCCCGAACTGTAGCGCCACCTAAGCAAGTAAGTAAGTACTCCAGCACGTTTAGCTAGTCGGCAATATCACACCGACGAAGAAGAGCTACCACGTGGAACGTATCGGGTCCCACAGGAAAGACCTAGTAAGAACCCGCGAGCCAGTTCTTCGCCCGAAGTCGAGCCCCTATAGAAGAAAACCACAAAACCGCAAGAAAAGCAACTTCGAGCGCGATTTCGTCCACCACCACCAATAAACATCGTCGGGATAACGGAATATAATAAAAAGCCTCTTTAACGTTACCATCGAAGTATAAGGTTATATCATGGTTGCCAATGGTGTTGTGGTAACGTCGTCAATTGCCACGCTAATGGTTCATGGTTCAAATCCTGATGTCAGCAAGCATTTATTTATTTCTCATAAAATATGTAAAGTCAGTTCGATCATTTGCGAAAGCTTGTGTGAACACTACTGCGAAGGCATAACACTGGCAGTAGCTGGGTCATGTGGCTAGATAAATTGTTCGCTTTGTTGATGGTGTTTTGCTTTTGACATCGGTTATCGAGAAAAAAGTACTGTGAATCAAAAGCAAAGACAAAAAATAACAAAAATCTCCCCAGTTATCTGGACGCCACCCCCGGATAATATCTGAAGCATAAACAACTGAGCTTCAAGTACCACTACATCAAATCTTTTTATCTCTCTCCATCCTTTCCAACGCGCTGTGTGTAAACATGTTAAAGATATTCATAACACTTTTTGAGCGCGCAAATTATAATAATAAAAAAAAAAGAAAATGTGTGGAATACGACGACTACCGGGCGGTATACCAAAAGCTAAATACCGAAAAGATTTAGTGGTATTCTTTCGAAATCAAGTCAGAAAGGCAACATCGTGTTGTTGCAAGGGGACTACCCCCCTCATGCACAAAAAAAAAGAGGTTATGACCGATCTTGAACCCAAAGGCTTTAAAATTCTTGATGCGTTAATATCATCAAGAAGGAGAAGCAACAAACGGAAATAGATAAAGACGTGGACTTCGACTTTTTATGCTTACATTCGATAATTCTGATAATATCGACGATAACTACGGAATTAGAGCTATATTAATTATCGTGGTCAAAATCGATCTCAAGCGTAGAAATTTAAGAATGATTCCGCAGTGCAAACATTGATAAGGATTTAATCATACGCAAATGTCCTGCAAAAAAAACCGCGAAGTGTTAAATGCACCGGAAATCACTTCTCCCAAGTTTGTGGAGTAAACAAATAAACCTCCGAAGCCTGTGGTAATTGTAACGGAAAGCACCCGGCAAACTATTGAGGTTATGAAGTAGCTAGTGTAGGAAAATTATTCAAACGCGTCCAAATAATTCGGACTCTACTGTGAGTACCTTCATAATTAATTAAATAAGAAGTTAATGGTCATTTGAATTATATACTATATGTATGTAACTACAGTAAAATCTGATCGTGTGATCTGCCCGAAACTCTACACTTTCAATAAAGTTGCTTGTTCGCTAACCTAATAAGTTAATTAGAATTGTGACGGTGTTTTTGGTCGAAGGCTGAAGTAAGCTCGCCGGGTCCGGGGTTTACCCAAAGAAACACCTTAAAACTTCGGGAAAGAGTTGTCTTTATTGACCGAGACTGATTTTATACAATAATTACAATATACATATAAAATATAATTTACTGGGGGGTTGATCGGCTTGCTGAGTGTTGCTTCTTATGACTCCTGGATCGTTAGGTCCGCTGAAGGTCGGCTTCCGTTTGGTGGACTCGTTCTGGAGTTGATTCGTCGGTTGTCCTGGCCCACTTTAAGGGCGGGCGTGAAGGTCTCGTCCCACTTTAAGGGCGGGCAATAGTGTCTCGTCCCACTTTAAGGGCGGGTGAGAGGGCCTCGTCCCACTTTATGGGCGGGCGAGAGTGTCGCGTCCCGCTTTAAGGGCGGGCGTGAATGTCGCGTCCCACTTTAAGGGCGGGTGCGTAGTCTCGACCCACTTTAAGGGCGGGCAATAGTGTCTCGTCCCTCTTTAATAGCGAGTGAGAGGGCCCCGTCCCACTTTAAGGCCGGGCGTGAATGTCGCGTCCCACTTTAATGGCGGGCGTGAATGTCTCGTCCTACCTTAAGGCCGGGCGAGAATGGCAAGCCTAGCTTGAGAAGGGTTGTACCAACTGCAGAGGGTACGGACGGTCGCGGTGCACCCCTTTTCCCGGAGGGTCGTGCTTACTTCACCAAATAAATCTAAAGTTGACCACAAGTGTTTTCCCAGACGGGGAGAAACCTAATCGGGACGTCAGGTCAGCTATGGTCAGTAGCGGGCCTGAAATTAGTTGCCCAATCACCGAGGTGAAGGCTTTCAAAATTTGGAACCGAAGCTCCTATGAGAGCATGCTCGCAGTACACAAGTTTGGTACCCAACCACGGCTGAACAGACTCTGCTGACCACGTTTCTCAATCTCCCTCTTATATAAATTCCTGCAATAAGCAGGTGTGAATTCTAACAATGAATTCAATTTATTGTCACACACAACTTGGTTGGAGAGATTGAGAGAGATGGTCATGCTCTGATGGCGTAATCATCGCCAGATGTTGTTTTTTTATTGCAGGTACAGTAGTGGTCGGAGGTTTTCATCGACGAAGTAAACTTTTCGTCGGTCGGAGGTATGCATCGAAACCACTCGTTGGTCGGAGGTATACATCGACATCGACGAAGTAAACACTTTGTCGGTCGGAGGAATACGAAGTAAACACTTTGCTTAGATGTAGGCGTCGACGAAGTAAACCATTCGTCGGTTGGGGGTATGCATTGGCATCATGCTCTGGCGGCGTGATCATCGCCAGATGTGCTATTGGAGGTACAGTGGTGGTAGAGAAATATGTAACACTTCGTTACAGAATATAGCTCTAAGATCAGTTAATAAAAAGTCATCCTAGTGAAAGAACGTTTTGCTTCTTTTTATTTTCCCTGATAACACACCTCGCATACGATTCCATCACACCTCCCATACTAGAGAGTTGCAGAAATGGAGAGATGCGCTCCTTAAGCTCATAAATGGAAAATCAAAACTGCGCAGTGTGCCAAAGCGTAGGAACGCACAGAGGAAAGTAGGCAAACTAAAACTACCGGGTTCAGAGCGCAAAGAAGTGAGGAGAAGAGTGACAACAGCAAAGTCCGAGACCTCCTCAAAATAAATAAACTTATTTTCGATAGGCTGGTTAAGCTCGAGAGTAATTCATGGAAAACGCGTACTTCAACTAGAATATGAATGAAAAACGAGTGTTAAAAATATGTACTGGGAATGCAAATGAACTTTTGCAAAAACTTGACAATTGGAAATATTCATGCGTGAAAAAGGAATTGATGTTCGTTTGATTTCTGAAACCCACGTAAAAAATGAATCGCATTTAAAAATAAAAGGCTATAATGATTACCATGGTTGACACCCTTCGCGAAAAGCGAGAGGCGGATCATCCTTGTTTATTCAAGACTGCATCGAACAATCGGAAGACCTAAAGATAGACCATGAAACTTTGCAACTGTGCACGATTCGAGTTGAAAACAGTCAGCCTACTTTTAAAATCTCACCGTGTTCCCCGCTTGAAAAAAGTGATTTTACTCATTTGTTTACACCGCTGAAACGTAATTTCATTATCGGCGGCGATTTTAAAGCGAAACACAGGTTCTCGGGCTCAAGATACAACTCAAAAGGTAGAATGCCCTATGGGACAGGTATGGAGTATAGTTGTGATTCCCATTCGACGGATAAACCGACCTACTGGCCAGATACGAGTACTTCGAAAATACCTGACCTGATCGATTGCTTCGTTGTGAAAACAATATCTTCCAACCACATAAAAGTTAAAAAGATCTTTTGTTTATCGTCTAATCATTCCGGAGTTAATTTGACATTGAGCGAAAAACTAGTCTATAGCCTAGTACAGAGCCAGCGAGATTAACTGGTAGAACAACTAACTGGGAAGGCTTTGGGAACGAAATTGAAAATAATGTTGAATTGAGCGTTCCATTTACGACACCCTATGAACTTGAGGTTGAAGTTGTTCGCTTCGTTGAGATCAAAAGTCCAACGGAAACTGATTATGATTTGATCATCGGAGAAATTCTCAAAGTTTTACCTAGAAATTGATAAAGCTTCTCCACATTGTAAATGCTGCGTTCGGATTAAACACCAGCCAATGGAGAGTTCCGGAAGTCATAACGGTTTTAAAACCAGGAAACTGCCAAATGAGGTAAAGTCGTATAGACCAATTTCTCTTCTTCAAATCAAATCTAGAATTTTCGAGAGGATATTACTAAGGCGTCTAAAACCGATTATACATAGAAGAAAACAATATTATCCCTGACCAGCAGTTTGGGTTCAGAAGTAAGAATTCGATTGACCAGGTGCATAGAATTGCTGATGTAATCGAGAAAGCACTTGAAGAAAAAAGAAGATGTACTCAAGTAATTATTGACGTCTCGCAAGCCTTTGATAAGGTGTGGCATCACGGCTTGAAACCCAAATTACGACAAGTTCTCCCTGTATGCCTACACGAATCATTTATCCGGAATAGACTCTTCCTTGTTAGACGTGGAAAGGAATACTCGGAGCTCAAAGAAATTTCGGTCGGCAGTTCTTGAGCCGCTTCTCTATCTGTTACATGTATACTCATGATATACCGAAAGAAGATCACACTAGCCTTGCTACGTCTGCCAATGATACTGCTATCCTAGCAGTAGTGGAAAACTGCAAAACGCACTGAATAAAGTAAATGAATGGACGAGGGACTGGCGGAACTCGAATTTAAATCTGTTCACGTGAATTTCACTTATAAGAAAGTAATGACTTGCCAATTTTTCTAAACTTGGGCCGAATACCTTTTGCAAACGAGTCTAAATATCTGGGAACGACACTCGACGCAAGGCTGAAATGGAATTTGCACATAAAAATTAAACGAAAAGAACAGGAAATCAAATACAGAGAAATAAACTGGTTACTCGGAAAACATTCCCAGCTCAGTACTGAGAACAAATTGATTTTATACAAGCAAGTGCTAAAGCCGGTGTGGACCTACGGTATACCAAGAGAACAAATGCCAATATTTTAAAAACTTTTCAAAATAAAGTGCTAGGAGAAATTGCCCAAGCACGGTGGTATACTATAAACGACGATATCCAATCGAAGCTGAAACTAGAAGCTTCGCGAGAAAGCATAGAAACCGACTAATCGGACAGAGCAATTGCACCAACTACAAAGGACGAAACCTTTCGACTAGGCGAGATAATGATTAACCGCATCTAGATTGTGGAACTTGAAGGATCTTTCAGTGGAAATTAACCTGCCAAACGTTTTTATTTCGCGATAGAAAATATTCTTCATAAGTTATTAGTTAGTTGCAATATCTAACAAATTTATATCGAAGGGTGGTGTTTTTTTGGTCAGTAAGAATCTGAAACTACTATGAGCACCCGCTTGCTATTCTCATAGTGTCTGTGGAAGATTTTCACCTAGCCTCGGGAAAAAAAAAATCTTCCCGCCCGAGAACGAAGTTCTCAAGCTCGTCTTTTGCCTCACTGTCTTACAAAGCTTTCGGGATCATCTTTTACCTCACTGTCTTCTCGTGTCTGCCGTTGTACGAATACTCCTCTTCTTTATTTGGCTATAAGGAAGAATTAATTTAATTAGTGGACAGAAAAAGACAACACGATTGAGAACAGAGTGATTAGTAGTGGCTACTATATTGCTTTCGGAAAATGATTGTGGTCTCCTTCTTTCCTTATTGCGATAGGGGTAGACCATTTTAGTGCAATTCGAATGTAGTTTGTGTAGTGCTGTTTTTGTAATTTGAATGGGTGAATATATAAAAATTATGATTGAAGTACGTGTTGTGTATTGTGAGATTAGTTTTAAGAACATTTTATTTGTGGGTAGTTTAGTATTTTTATGCCTATTGTGGCAACATTGAAAATAAACAAATATACTCAAAGAGCTTCATAATATGTAAAAAAAAAAGAAGAGAACTGGCTGCCGGGTAGGTTAGGTTAGGTTAGGTATGTGGGCTGGCAGGGAGCGACGCTCTCTGCCACACTCAGGTCAGCGTTGACCCATTGTGGTACCCATGGGGGAAAAAGTATTCCCTTACCCAATGAAACTAAAAAAAAAAAAAAAAAACTGCTCAGTCACTTACTTCATTTCTGCATACAAACCACCCTGATGATTTGATGAAGTTCAACATCTTTTCCGTCGAAACGCCGGAGAGTTCCTCGAGATCCTGGAAGAAAAATTTTCCAACGAACTTTTTCCTGGAGTGTTGAAGACTCGGGCAGTGGCACAGGAAGTGGGATGTGTCCTCAAAAACTTCCTCGTCACCACAGCCTCTGCAGAGTTCCTCCTCCGTCAGGCGTAGTTTCTTCAAGTGGTACCGCAGAGTGTTGTGCCCCGTGATGATGCCCACGAGGGTGGAAAGGGATTTTCTATCTTTACGGATGATTCTCTCGGTCTTTGCTTTGTCGAAAGATGGCCATAGCTTCCTAGTGATGGCGCAAGTTTCCATGGAGTTCCATCTTGTGTTCGCCTCCTCAGTGGCTTTACACACAGGGGGGTCAACTTGTTCTGTTGGGGCTGCTGAGCCGGTTCTCGCCAGTTCGTCGGCTTTCTCATTGCCTGGGATACCCTCGTGACCAGGGACCCAACAGAGCGATACCTTGTGCTGTGTTCCAAGAACCCTGAGCTCTTCTCGACAACACTTTACAAGCTTCGATTTAATTTCTATGGCAGTAATCGCTTTTATAGCTGCCTGGCTGTCGATAAAGATGGTGATACCTTCTGGCGGTATTGCCCTCATCGCAGACTCACGGGCGGCTGTTGCCACTGCTAAGACCTCTGCTTGGAAAACACTGCAGTGGTCTGGAAGTCGTATGGATTTTGATACACCTAGAGGGTCGGAGAAGATACCTGATCCTACACCAGTGCTCATTTTTGGACCATCCGTGCAGATGGCTATAGATTCGGCCTTAGGTATATGACCGTTTTTCCAATCTTCCCTGCTAGGGTAGGCGGTAGAGAAGGGCCTTGTAAAGTCTAAATATGGCGTCATGTAATCCGTTACGGGCATGAGGTCAAAGTAATCGAGTAGGATCATCGAGTGACCGGTTCTGCTTGGTTTCCAGTTCGCTGACTGACTTATTCTCATAGCATTAATGGCTGCTGATGTTCGTATAAAGATGTCTAGCGGTAGCAGGTTGAGGATAGCCTCGAGTCCTGCGGTTGGGGTTGTCCTCATTGCACTGGTAGTGCCAATGCACGCTAGTCTTTGAACTTTGGTGATTGCATTTAAGTTGGTGGATTTGTTGACAGCTGGCCACCATACCAGATTGCCGTAAGTCAGTATGGGTCTAACTATAGCCGTATACATCCATAGTATGATTTTAGGGGACCCCAGGTTCTACCAAAAATTCTACTACATGAGTAAAAGGCTATTGTTGCTTTCTTAATTCTTTCCCCTATATTTAATCTCCAGTTGAGCTTTTTGTCAAGTACAAGGCCCAGGTATTTTGCGCTATCGGACAATCTGAGTGGGATACCATCAACAGAAGGTGTACTAAACTCCGGTATTTTCCTCTTATTCGTAAAAAGTACGAGTTCGGTTTTTTGGGGATTAACCTTTAGACCGCAGCTCCTGGCCCATATGCTGAAAATATTTAGGGGCCCGTCAAGTTGTTGTTTGCAAGCAGCACGACGTCATCCGCGTATACTGTAGCTCTGACCCCACTGTGCCTTAGTTGTTGTAGTACCTCATTAAGAACAATGACCCAGAGCAGTGGGGAAATTACCCCGCCTTGAGGGGTACCCCTCGAGGCGTATGCTTCTAGCTTTGAACCCTTAAGTTCGGCGGTTATATGTCGTTCCTCGAGCATGCTAACAATCCAGTTAATTAGACTGATGTCGATGTCTAGGTTTCTTAGGGTTCTTTTAACCGCTTCGGTACTTACATTATTGAAGGCTCCTTCAATGTCCAAAAAAGCAGCTAGTGTGAACTCTTTATCCTTAAGTGATTTTTCTATAGAGCCGACAACATGATGTAGGGCAGTTTCCACACATTTACCCTTCGTGTATGCGTGTTGGACTGGGGATAAGTCCCCCGGGCGTATTCTACTACGTATGTAGGTGTCGAGCAATCTTTCAAAAGTTTTCAGGATGAAAGAGGTAAGGCTTATTGGTCTGAAGTCCTTCGCGGTGGTGTGACTAGCTGATTATGATTTGATCATCGGAGAAATTCTCAAAGTTTTACCTAGAAATTGATAAAGCTTCTCCACATTGTAAATGCTGCGTTCGGATTAAACACCAGCCAATGGAGAGTTCCGGAAGTCATAACGGTTTTAAAACCAGGAAACTGCCAAATGAGGTAAAGTCGTATAGACCAATTTCTCTTCTTCAAATCAAATCTAGAATATTCGAGAGGATATTACTAAGGCGTCTAAAACCGATTATACATAGAAGAAAACAATATTATCCCTGACCAGCAGTTTGGGTTCAGAAGTAAGAATTCGATTGACCAGGTGCATAGAATTGCTGATGTAATCGAGAAAGCACTTGAAGAAAAAAGAAGATGTACTCAAGTAATTATTGACGTCTCGCAAGCCTTTGATAAGGTGTGGCATCACGGCTTGAAACCCAAATTACGACAAGTTCTCCCTGTATGCCTACACGAATCATTTATCCGGAATAGACTCTTCCTTGTTAGACGTGGAAAGGAATACTCGGAGCTCAAAGAAATTTCGGTCGGCAGTTCTTGAGCCGCTTCTCTATCTGTTACATGTATACTCATGATATACCGAAAGAAGATCACACTAGCCTTGCTACGTCTGCCAATGATACTGCTATCCTAGCAGTAGTGGAAAACTGCAAAACGCACTGAATAAAGTAAATGAATGGACGAGGGACTGGCGGAACTCGAATTTAAATCTGTTCACGTGAATTTCACTTATGAGAAAGTAATGACTTGCCAATTTTTCTAAACTTGGGCCGAATACCTTTTGCAAACGAGTCTAAATATCTGGGAACGACACTCGACGCAAGGCTGAAATGGAATTTGCACATAAAAATTAAACGAAAAGAACAGGAAATCAAATACAGAGAAATAAACTGGTTACTCGGAAAACATTCCCAGCTCAGTACTGAGAACAAATTGATTTTATACAAGCAAGTGCTAAAGCCGGTGTGGACCTACGGTATACCAAGAGAACAAATGCCAATATTTTAAAAACTTTTCAAAATAAAGTGCTAGGAGAAATTGCCCAAGCACGGTGGTATACTATAAACGACGATATCCAATCGAAGCTGAAACTAGAAGCTTCGCGAGAAAGCATAGAAACCGACTAATCGGACAGAGCAATTGCACCAACTACAAAGAACGAAACCTTTCGACTAGGCGAGATAATGATTAACCGCATCTAGATTGTGGAACTTGAAGGATCTTTCAGTGGAAATTAACCTGCCAAACGTTTTTATTTCGCGATAGAAAATATTCTTCATAAGTTATTAGTTAGTTGCAATATCTAACAAATTTATATCGAAGGGTGGTGTTTTTTTGGTCAGTAAGAATCTGAAACTACTATGAGCACCCGCTTGCTATTCTCATAGTGTCTGTGGAAGATTTTCACCTAGCCTCGGGAAAAAAAAAATCTTCCCGCCCGAGAACGAAGTTCTCAAGCTCGTCTTTTGCCTCACTGTCTTACAAAGCTTTCGGGATCATCTTTTACCTCACTGTCTTCTCGTGTCTGCCGTTGTACGAATACTCCTCTTCTTTATTTGGCTATAAGGAAGAATTAATTTAATTAGTGGACAGAAAAAGACAACACGATTGAGAACAGAGTGATTAGTAGTGGCTACTATATTGCTTTCGGAAAATGATTGTGGTCTCCTTCTTTCCTTATTGCGATAGGGGTAGACCATTTTAGTGCAATTCGAATGTAGTTTGTGTAGTGCTGTTTTTGTAATTTGAATGGGTGAATATATAAAAATTATGATTGAAGTACGTGTTGTGTATTGTGAGATTAGTTTTAAGAACATTTTATTTGTGGGTAGTTTAGTATTTTTATGCCTATTGTGGCAACACTGAAAATAAACAAATATACTCAAAGAGCTTCATAATATGTAAAAAAAAAAAGAAGAGGACTGGCTGCCGGGTAGGTTAGGTTAGGTTAGGTATGTGGGCTGGCAGGGAGCGACGCTCTCTGCCACACTCAGGTCAGCGTTGACTCATTGTGGTACCCATGGGGGAAAAAGTATTCCCTTACCCAATGAAACTAAAAAAAAAAAAAAAAAACTGCTCAGTCACTTACTTCATTTCTGCATACAAACCACCCTGATGATTTGATGAAGTTCAACATCTTTTCCGTCGAAACGCCGGAGAGTTCCTCGAGATCCTGGAAGAAAAATTTTCCAACGAACTTTTTCCTGGAGTGTTGAAGACTCGGGCAGTGGCACAGGAAGTGGGATGTGTCCTCAAAAACTTCCTCGTCACCACAGCCTCTGCAGAGTTCCTCCTCCGTCAGGCGTAGTTTCTTCAAGTGGTACCGCAGAGTGTTGTGCCCCGTGATGATGCCCACGAGGGTGGAAAGGGATTTTCTATCTTTACGGATGATTCTCTCGGTCTTTGCTTTGTCGAAAGATGGCCATAGCTTCCTAGTGATGGCGCAAGTTTCCATGGAGTTCCATCTTGTGTTCGCCTCCTCAGTGGCTTTACACACAGGGGGGTCAACTTGTTCTGTTGGGGCTGCTGAGCCGGTTCTCGCCAGTTCGTCGGCTTTCTCATTGCCTGGGATACCCTCGTGACCAGGGACCCAACAGAGCGATACCTTGTGCTGTGTTCCAAGAACCCTGAGCTCTTCTCGACAACACTTTACAAGCTTCGATTTAATTTCTATGGCAGTAATCGCTTTTATAGCTGCCTGGCTGTCGATAAAGATGGTGATACCTTCTGGCGGTATTGCCCTCATCGCAGACTCACGGGCGGCTGTTGCCACTGCTAAGACCTCTGCTTGGAAAACACTGCAGTGGTCTGGAAGTCGTATGGATTTTGATACACCTAGAGGGTCGGAGAAGATACCTGATCCTACACCAGTGCTCATTTTTGAACCATCCGTGCAGATGGCTATAGATTCGGCCTTAGGTATATGACCGTTTTTCCAATCTTCCCTGCTAGGGTAGGCGGTAGAGAAGGGCCTTGTAAAGTCTAAATATGGCGTCATGTAATCCGTTACGGGCATGAGGTCAAAGTAATCGAGTAGGATCATCGAGTGACCGGTTCTGCTTGGTTTCCAGTTCGCTGACTGACTTATTCTCATAGCATTAATGGCTGCTGATGTTCGTATAAAGATGTCTAGCGGTAGCAGGTTGAGGATAGCCTCGAGTCCTGCGGTTGGGGTTGTCCTCATTGCACTGGTAGTGCCAATGCACGCTAGTCTTTGAACTTTGGTGATTGCATTTAAGTTGGTGGATTTGTTGACAGCTGGCCACCATACCAGATTGCCGTAAGTCAGTATGGGTCTAACTATAGCCGTATACATCCATAGTATGATTTTAGGGGACCCCAGGTTCTACCAAAAATTCTACTACATGAGTAAAAGGCTATTGTTGCTTTCTTAATTCTTTCCCCTATATTTAATCTCCAGTTGAGCTTTTTGTCAAGTACAAGGCCCAGGTATTTTGCGCTATCGGACAATCTGAGTGGGATACCATCAACAGAAGGTGTACTAAACTCCGGTATTTTCCTCTTATTCGTAAAAAGTACGAGTTCGGTTTTTTGGGGATTAACCTTTAGACCGCAGCTCCTGGCCCATATGCTGAAAATATTTAGGGGCCCGTCAAGTTGTTGTTTGCAAGCAGCACGACGTCATCCGCGTATACTGTAGCTCTGACCCCACTGTGCCTTAGTTGTTGTAGTACCTCATTAAGAACAATGACCCAGAGCAGTGGGGAAATTACCCCGCCTTGAGGGGTACCCCTCGAGGCGTATGCTTCTAGCTTTGAACCCTTAAGTTCGGCGGTTATATGTCGTTCCTCGAGCATGCTAACAATCCAGTTAATTAGACTGATGTCGATGTCTAGGTTTCTTAGGGTTCTTTTAACCGCTTCGGTACTTACATTATTGAAGGCTCCTTCAATGTCCAAAAAAGCAGCTAGTGTGAACTCTTTATCCTTAAGTGATTTTTCTATAGAGCCGACAACATGATGTAGGGCAGTTTCCACACATTTACCCTTCGTGTATGCGTGTTGGACTGGGGATAAGTCCCCCGGGCGTATTCTACTACGTATGTAGGTGTCGAGCAATCTTTCAAAAGTTTTCAGGATGAAAGAGGTAAGGCTTATTGGTCTGAAGTCCTTCGCGGTGGTGTGACTAGCCTTGCCCGCCTTGGGTATAAAAACCACCTTTACCTTCCTCCATGTTCTTGGTATGTGACGCTGTTTAAGACTACTGGCAAATAGCTTTTTGAGAATTGGGGTAATGATTGGTGCAGTTTTTCGCAGCATGATCGGTATAATCCCATCAAGTCCTGGGGATTTTAAGGGGGAGAACGATCTTATTGCCCACTCTATTCTGTCCTCTGTTACCAAATCCGCAGGGGGTTCCGATTCGCTGTGATTGGGTTTCTATGGGATTTGGGAAAGTCGCATCTATCAATGAGATTAAATTCAATAAATCTGTGATCGGAATAGGATTCTATCTCCAAAGTATTCCAATTGTCTATAGAGAGGGTATTTGAGTTACTCGCTAGCGTAATGGAGGAGTCTATTTTAAAATAATAAAGAAAATAAGTGGAGCATTAAACTCCTTGGGTTTTTGTTTTGCCCTGACTCGTGAGTTTCAGCTAAGACATCGGCGCTTACAAAATCAGAAGCGGGATATGCCCAGAAACCATCACTTGATTATCTACCTTGTCGCAGTGTGATGGCTTATACTAGAGCTCAAGACGCTTGGAATCGACATCGGGAACGTACCACGTCCCAAGCGGTATCGCCGCAACGATGAGCGATTCACTTGAAGAGGCTCGAAGTAAAACTAAAAGATAATCATCCTACCTAGTCTCCCCTATTCTTCTTCCCCCCCTCCCCCCCTCCCCCAACTCTTCCCCCTGGGCTGGATCAAGGTGTCAACCGTACCGTGCCGAGGATCAGCCTGGCTGAGGGCCCAGGACAACCAAAAATAGGTCAGTCGCAAACGGTGTATCCAGAGACAAGGGGCACGCTCTGGTATCAACTGCCTTATCTGCATAATGCGGGGCTCTGTGCAGACTAACCACCCTTTCAGTAGCTACTCGTGGGACCAAAATTTCATACAAAAATAAGAAACGAGACCTTGAGGCCGGACTTCAACTAAAAAAACCCGGAAACAGCCGACATCGCCGGCAGCCCTAAAAGCACTACACGTGTGGAAGAGCATCTGCAGAATCTCTGCATCGACGATTCCGTCAGCGAGTGCTCCGTGCTGTCGGACGAACTGAACAGCGCTACACCCACGTGCAGTTCAGCTCCTCCATCCCTTCCCAAGCTCACTGACCAAGAGAGGAAGTCGCTAAGTTGTGAGACTAAAGCGGCTTTCCGCATCCTTGACCGACTAGGCAAAAAGGCGGAAAAGGAGTGGAGTCAGCAAGAGCGGGAATCTCACGTCTGGGCAACTGACATCGCCAGACAGTTCAGCGAGCTAATGAAGCAAAGGCCTCTGCGGCACTTCGCTACCCGTGGGCAACGCCACCCAACCACCCGTGACACACGCCACCCTTCCACCCGTAACTCACGCCAGTCCTCGACCCGGAACATTCGCCAACCCACGAATCGAAGAGTAAATCCCTCTCTTCGAAAGAATCGCTCCCACGCTAACGACACACCGAGTCGATCTGGTTTACAAAACCACGCTTGGGGCCAGTCCTCAGTCGCGATAGACTCTGCGCCCAAGAGACGCAGGTCCATAGACGAGGAGGCCAACGCCTCGAAGAAGACAAAGAGCTCAGTGAGCTCCAAACCCTTCTCCGAGACGGACAAGGACAGCCTCGTCGTCGCGATAGTGGACCTGTCTGACGAAGAAGGGAGGATCTCCTGATAAGTGGAGGCTCATTGAAGGCAGAGTGAGGAACTTCCTTTACGAGCGTATTCTAACCCATCCTAACTCTCCATCCACCGTTCAAGACGCTGGCTGGCATCAAGGCTTTGTTAAGCTGATCGCATGCGACGATCAGGACTCGGTCGACTTCATCGCCGATGCCATTAGCAGCATATTTGAAATCTGGCCAGGAGCCAAGCTCAAGGCGGTGGAACGGAGCCAAATCCCCCACAGGCCGAAAGCGACGATCTGGGTTCCACTCGAACCGCCCGAGCCAGCAAAAGTCTTAAGCCTGATTGCCTATCAAAATCCGGACCTACCAGTCAAAGACTGGAAGGCATTTGAGGAGCCACCGAGCTCTAAAAAGACGGATAATGACACCAAGAGATCTGGCCGCTCGCTTGTCATCTCTCTAACTGCCAAATCGCTACCTCTACTCCGCGCGAAGGAGTTTAAGATCCGTTGTGGTCTGAAGGTAATTGAGCTAAGGCTTTTCACGGCGGACCGAAATAGCATCACAGGTCCCTCTAACTTGGCGACTCCCGCCCTCCCCCGCCCTGATGATGAACCATCAACCCCCAATGTCCCAAACGCTACCATCGTGGAGAGGTCCGTATCAGCTCATAATGATGCTAAAACTGATAGAGATTAATCTTCACCATTCTTCCTTAGCATCCGCTAACCTACTACTTCGCCTCAGTGAACGAGGCTTTGACATTGCCCTGATCCAAGAACCTTGGATAAGAGATGACACCGTCATAGGATTGAGGGCCCCAGGATATACGCTATACCACGCGAAGAATGTAGGTAGAACCCGAGCTTGCATTCTTGTTAAAACCTCCTTAAACTTAACTTTTCTTCCGCACTATAGCACAAGAGACCTAGCAGTAACACTGCTTAAATCAAAAAACACCACCATCTGGCTGGCGTCAGGATACCTACCCTATTAAGACCCCGAGTCTGCTCCATCTAAGGAAGTGGAAGAAGTGGTAGATAAGGCAAGGAGGAGAAGAGAAGCCATCTTATTGGAGTGCGACACCAACGCGCACCATGATCTATGGGGAAGTACCGACACTAAGCCTCGAGGTAGGTCTATTTTCGAGTATTTAGAAGGCACCGACCTAGTAGTTTGTAATAGAGGAAATAGTCCTACTTTTATTACCAAGACCCGGCAAGAGGTGCTCGACGTCACCTTTGCTTCCCAAAGTATCTATCCTGCAATTTCCAACTAGACTGTATCTGACAGACATTCGTTTTCCGATCACCGCTATCTGGAGTACAAACTGGAAATCTGTCACAGTACCGCACCCTTGGTCTTCCGCAATCGACGGAAAACCAACTGGTGCTTACACAATAAATCCATCTCTGCTAAACTATCCAATCAAGTGTACACTACGCCAACTACACAGTTGGAATTAGACAAGCTAAACACCGTCCCAACTTCTGCACTTAATACAGCTTTCATCGAATCCTGTCCGATCACAAGAAGAAAGGTGGGCAATCGCCCCCATGGTGGAATGCAGAACTTAACAGCCTTCGCTGCACAAGTAGGAAACAATTCAATAAAGCCAAACGAACAAGGCTACCACTGGACTGGGAGATCTACAAAGAAAGTCTGAAGAACTTCAAAATAGAGGTTCGGAAAGCTAGGCGCAGATCTTGGCGCGGTTTTTGTCAGAGTATTGACAACACGTCTCAATCCTCTAGACTGCAAAAAGTCCTCTTCAAAACACCAACTATACATAGTGTCCTCATGTATCCCAATGGACCCTGGGCTGAATCGGACGAAGGATCGCCCAACCTGCTCATGGACACTCACTTCCCCGGCTGCATGCCTACCCCCAACGATGATCGCGCCCTGGTAAATGTTGCACGCCCACAGGCACTTCCTCATCTTATCAGCGAAGATAAGCTGAAATGGGCAGTTAAAACTTCGAGCCATTCAAATCCCCGGGACAGGATGGTATTTTTCCGGCCCAGATTCAGACGGCCTTCAATATAGTATGGCAGTATCTTTCCTGCATTCTGAAGGCTTGTCTTGAGCTCGGAACAACACCAACTGCCTGAACCGAGGTAAGAGTGGTCTTTATACCCAAAGCAGGCAAGACATCGCACACCCTCCCAAAGAACCTAAGACCTATTAGTCTAACGTCCTTCCTTCTCAAGATTCTGGACAGAATCCTGGACCTACACATCAAGGCCACTATTGATAGCACCCTACTATCTATGTCACAGCACGCCTACCAAAAAGGTAAAACTGTGGAAGCGGATTTGCACTCCATCATCCACCCTATCGAAAAATCACTCTCAACCAAAAAGTTCACCCTAGTGTCATTTCTAGACATAGAGGGAGCCTTCAACAACGTTGAAACAAATTCGATTACCAGTACCTTACGTAGGCTCAACATCTGCGAACCCATCTGCTGTTTCATAGAACACATTCTAAAGAACAGGGTAATAACAGCATCCTTCGGAAGTAGTACTGTCACGCGACATGCACATCGAGGCACCCCTCAAGGGGGTGTACTGTCTCCACTATTGTGGAACTTGGTGCTCAACGAGGCCCTTCTAAAGATCGAAAAACTGGATGCAATGTTATTGCCTATGCCATTCTTACAACAGGCAAATACCCGCAGACGCTGGCCGATGTCATGCAGTCTGCTCTTAATGAACTGCTCAGATGGACTGATAAATGCGGCCTCTCCGTTAACCCGACGAAGACCGAGCCAGTTTAATTCACAAGAAAACACAAGCTCCCTGATTTCACTCCACACAAGATAAGGGGATCCACCCTCAAGCTTTCAAATAGTGCTAACTATTTAGGCCTAAAGCTTGACCGCAAGCTAATTTGGAAGGAGAATGTCGTCGAACGGGCCAGGAAATCGCTAGCCGCTCTATAAATTTGCAAGAAAGCAGTAGGTTCCACCTGTGGCCTTAAACCAAGCATCATGCACTGGCTATACACGTCGGTCATTAAACCGATTCTCATGTATGGAGTATTGGTATGGTGGCCCACCTTGGAGAAGAAATCCAAACTATCCATAATAGAAAAAAAATCAGCGAGTTGCATGTCTCAGTATTACCGGTGCACTGAAAACTTCTCCCATAGCGGCGCTCCAAACCATGCTCCATCTGCTTCCGATTGACATCGTCAGTAAGCAATTGGCTGTCAGCTCGGCAATAAGACTGAGAGGCTCCAAGCAGTGGAAGGAGCAACACACGAGACATGCCAATATACTTTCGATGCACCGTCATCTTCCCAATTCCACTGACCATCTGCCCACTGAATATGATTTTAACAAGGGCTACACACACTCGATACCGGACAGAAGTGAGTGGACGCAACGCAATGTCCTTTACAACGAATCGCTGTCAATCTTCACGGACGGGTCCAAAACCAAGGACGGAGTCGGTGCCGGAATTTTCTTAGAAGATCTGGACATACACCTCTTCTTTAACCTTCCAGACTACTGCAGCGTTTTTCAAGCCGAAATCACCGCATTTCGCAAAGCCGCTGACTGGCTGGCGGCTAGCACACTATCAACACCTGATATTCTTATTTACGTCGACAGTCAGGCAGCCATCAAATCCCTCGCATCCAGCACTACGAGATCTAAGGCAGTGAAAGACTGTCGCATATCTCTTAACGAGATAGCTGGTCAGTACAACCTAACCCTTTGCTGGGTACCAGGTCACTGTGACATACCGGGGAATTGTGCAGCCGACGAACTAGCACGACAAGGCTCCTCTGGTACAGATAGCATAATCATCACCGACATCGAAGCGCCAGCGTCTTATGTTAAGTACCTTATTCAAATTGATGCCGAGAAGGTAGCCAATCATCGATGGCAACATCTAGACCAATGACATACCGCCAGACAGCTCTGGCCGATATTCAATAAATCCAGGTCCATCGGACTCTTGAAGCACAAGAGAGGAACCCTCTCAAAAATAACAAATGTCCTCACTGGGCACTTCGTCATAGGAAGACATGCCCAAAGATTAGGTATTCCTCATAATAACTTCTGCAGAAGCTGCAGAGATGAAGAGGAAGAAGAGGCCATCAGTCATCTCCTGTGCGCCTGTCCTGCGTTCGCCAACATCAAGAAGGCCACTCTGGGTGAATACTTCTACAATTATCTTAATGATCTCGGCAACGCCTGCACGGCTAAAATTCTCGACTTCATTCAACGAAGCAAATGGTTCCAAGAGTAAGAGGGTGATCCACCCGCCTTACACATCGGCAGTACAATGGACCTACTTTCTGGTCTAAGTACATCCTCATCGAGGGCCGATCCTAACCTAACCTAACCTAACCTATACCCAGAAAGGAATATTATATTATTAAAAAATAGACAATAAAGAAAGGGCGAAAAAAGAGTGTTTACGAAAAAAGAAAGAAAGAAGAGCAAGAGTGTTTAAGGAAAAGAAAGAAAGAAAAAAGTGTAAGAAAACTGTAAGAGTGTACACACACATTAACAAAAAATAAACAAAAACAAAAGACTGTCCAATGGCAGACGTCGAAAAATTAAAAAAAATGCACCGCGACGCAGTTAAAGTTGTGGCTGGGTAGGTTAGGTTAGGTTAGATTGGCTGTCTGCACCGCGATGCAGACACACTTAGACCAGTAAAGGTCCATTGTGATGCCAAGGATCTATCATTACACCACTCAGGGACTAATAAACAAACCGGAGCTTTTGATGAAGCGATGGATGTTCGTGACGTCTAAGGACGGCAAATCGCTGAGGTCGTCAAGGAAGGGAGCTCCTAGATGGAGCATTTTTTTGCGTGATAGAGCAGGACATGTGCATAGGAAGTGAAAAATGGTTTCCTCCTCCTCCTCGTCACTACAGCTCCTGCAGAAGTCATTGGAAAAGAGGCCAAGTCTTTTGGCATGTTGGCCGATTAGACAGTGTGCGGTGATGACACCGATAACGCAGCTGATCTGTAATCGCTTTAGTTTAACCAACTCGGAACTACGTTTCTGGTCCAGCTTAGGCCAGATTTGCCTCGAAATGTGACACGTAGAGCCACTATCCCACCTAAGGTTGGTCTCGCTAATAGCGTTCAGCTTCAGTAGATGCTTACATGTAGCGAGGGGCATACCCAGGGCTTGCCTATCTGGCAGAATCCTTAGGGTAGTACCCTGTCTAGCGAGTTCATCCCCCCTACAGTTTCCTGGAATGTCTCTGTGATCTGGCACCCAGCATAGGTGTATGTTGAACTGCTCTGTCATCTCTGTAAGAGACAAACGGCAGTCTAAGACGGTCTTCGAAGTAAAGGAGCACGATTCCAGGGACTTGATAGCCGCTTGACTGTCAGTGAAAATGCTAATGTCGCTGACAGATAATACATTACATTTCAGCCAAGACAGTGCTTCCTTAATCGCCATGATTTCCGCCTGAAAAACGCTACAATGATCAGGGAGGCGGAACGAGATGCTCAGGTTGAGCTTATCGGAGAAAACACCACAGCCCACCCCACCTTCGGTCTTAGAGCCATCTGTGTAGAAGTGCACCGAATTTCCATCATCAGGGGGAGAGCCATCCCACGCATCCCGTTCAGGGATACTCGTACGGAAGTGTCAGTCAAATCTCAGTTTCAGTGGGGTGTAGTCCGTGTTTTCATGTGTGAAGTTGAGAAAATCAAGGATCGAGGAGTGGCCAATGTGATAACTAGACCACTGAGAGGAGGCTTTAAGATGAATAGCCGCACTGGCAGCAGTCTGTCTGCCAAGGATATCCAGGGGTAACAGGTTGAACATAATGTTCAGTGCCGCAGAGGGGGTAGTTCTTAGTGTACCACTGATGCACATGCAAGCGGATCTTTGCACTTTAGCTACCTGAGAGAAGTGAACAGCCCTGTCAAGGGCAGGCCACCAAACGATCACGCCATAGAGTAGTATGGGCCTGACAACAGACACGTAAAGCCAGCGAGTGATTTCAGGTTTCATACCCCAGCTCCTACCTATAGCCTTTTTACAGGAATAGAGAGCTACAATGGCTTTGCTTACGCGTTCTAGTAGATTGGCTTTCCAGTTCAGTTTTCTATCCAGAATAAGACCCAGGTATTTTGCATTAGCAGTGAAGGTGAGACTGGTGCCATTAATCATAGGAGGGTCTACGTGGGGAACTTAATATTTCCTTGTGAAGAGAACAAGTTCTGTTTTATGAGGGTTAACCCCCAATCCACAATTGGAGGCCCACCTAGTGAGCCGAGAGAGAGCATATTGGAGGATTTCCTTGAGATTGTCTGGGTGCTTGCCAGACGCAGCAATCGCAGTGTCATCAGCATAGGCAATCACTCTACAGCCTGACATGTCCAGGTCCACTAGTAGCTCATTCACTACAAGATTCCACAGGAGGGGGGACAAAACACCACCTTGGGGGGTTCCGCAGCAGGCAAGTCTTCTGGCCGATGCTCCACCCAGCTGTGTGTTGATAATCCTGCGTGTTAGCAATTGATTGATCAACACTCCGAGCGAAGTATTCACTTTCAGATTTGCAAGTGCGTCTGTGATTGCCTTTGGTTTGACATTGTTAAAAGCTCCCTCAATGTCAAGGAAAGCCACCATGGTATATTCTCTAATGCTCAGAGATTTTTCAATGATGCGCACAAGCGAGTGTAAGGCTGTTTTAACGGATTTGCCTTTGCAGTACGCATGTTGGGACGGCGAGAGCAAAAACGGGCTAATGCTCTGACGGAGGTGAATATCAATCAGCCTTTCCAGCGTTTTCAGTAGAAAGGACGATAGACTGATAGGTCGGAGATCCTTTGGTTCCACATGCGAGCTCTTACCTGCCTTAGGAATGAAGACAACTTCAACCTCGGTCCACGCCTTGGGGATGTAGACCAGATTAAGACAGCTCGATAAGATGACCTTGAGCCATGGAAGCACAATATCCTCACATTTTTGAAATTCAGCAGGAATAATGCCGTCAGGCCCTTGGGACTTGAAGGGCTTGAAGATGCGCATGGCCCAGCGGATCTTTTCTGTAGTTACTATAACCAGGGAGTTGCTGCACGGTAGAGAGCAAGTACGGGTAATACCCGATAATGAAACAGCAACAGGGGATCTACCAGGGAAGTGAGTATCCAGTAGGATGTCAATGGATTCCTTAGCAGAGGTGGTCCAGTGACCATCTGGATGTAAGAGGTAGCTAGGTGTTGAAGGGCTTTTTGAGAGGATTTTCCGCAACCTAGAGGCTTCCGAGGATTCTTCAATACTGTCGCAGAAAAGTCTCCAGGAGCGTCGTTGTTCTTTCCTCAGTGAGATTTTATATTTCCTGAGAGACAGTTTGTAGGTGTCCCAATCGGCCGTCTCGAGAGATCTTTTAGCAATATTAAAGAGGAGTCTGCTGTCCTTCCTAAAAGTACTAAGATTTGCATTCCACCAAGGTGGTTTCTTCTTACCCCGAGGAGTGCGGTTAGGGCACGCCACAGTCAAAGCCGATGTAAAGGTGTTGACCATCCTGTCAAGATCATCCGTACTAGTAGGTTCAGTAGGCAAAAGGGAGGGAATAAGCGTCAATAAGCGCTTCCTGTATAGAGACCACTTAGTTTTTTTATAATTTCTAAAAACTTTCTGATGAGGTAGATGGTCATCAAGACTGAATTGGAGGTAGCGATGGTCTGAGAAAGAGTGCTCTTCAGAGACTCTTCAGTCCTTTACCAGGTTATACATATGATCAGAGACAAGGGTAATGTCCAGGACTTCTTGTCGGTTACGAGTAATAAAGGTCAGTTTAGACCCTTGGTTAAAAATTAGGAGATTAGTACTAACGATAAAATCAAAAAGTTGCTCACCTCCTTCATTAATGTCGGAACTGCCCCAGATTGAGTGATGAGCGTTCGCATCACAGCTAATGATGAGACCAATCTTAAGGCTCTCTGCTTTCGCAATCAAGCTCCCCAAGATGTCCGGAGGGAGTGGGCCCACTTGATCTTGACCCAAATAGGCCGAAACCAGCCAGTCATTTTTTAAATGCAATTCCAGGTTGGTAGCGACTATGTCTTGATTGCTGAAATTAGAGAGTAAAGAGATGTTAAGGTGGGTCTTCGCAAGAATACAAGATCTCGGTTTACCTTCCATCCTTGCGTAGATTAGTTTATAGTTTGGAGTCTTGAGGCCACAAATCCGGTTTTCAACAACCCATGGTTCCTGGATCAAGACTAAGTTTTCCCCGTTTTTAGCAAGCCGGAGAAGAAGGGAAGCCGAAGCCGAGATGGAGTGATGCAGGTTAATCTGAAGGATCCGCAGCATTGGAGCTACTTCTCTGTTCAGATACCATTATCACGGTATTGTTGCCGTGATGTCAGGAGGTCATCCCCAAGAGAAGGGCCATTAGGATCGCTATCCATCTCCGTGTCCGTCAAACCGAAGTCGGACTCACGGATAGATGGTGAGGGAGAAGGGGGACCGGAAAAGTCCAGTTTGAGAAGAGCGCCAACCATTTCCGTGTCCGTCGATAAGGAGTCAACCCTCAAGAGGGGTGGAGCAGCGGAGGGAAGCGAGGGAATGGCCTCCGAAGGGAGCGAGGGAATGGGCTCGGAAGGAGAGAAATTCGCGACTGGTTCGGAAGAAGCGTCCAGTTTGGGAGGGGCTCTCTCGGGCTCTTTCTCATCGCATTTATATACTTTAAGAGTGATAGAGATGAAGCCGTAGTTAATTACTCCTTTTGAAGATGCCAAGGGGGCCAGCAACTCTTCATTGATGACAATGATGACGCTTCTTATGTTACCTCTCGGCTCGTCCACTTTGGCAATCTTCCAGTTGTGGGTAGGGAGAGAGCTGTTGCTGATCCCGAGAATATACAGGATCACCCTAGGATCTGAGGGTTCGACCGGAATGGTAGCACGAGTCCTAGGACGGTTAGGAATTTGGTCTTTTTCCACGACCTCTAACTGTGCACCTGGCCAAACCTGCCCCAATCTGAAGACAGCAATTTTGTATAGATCCTTAGATCTTTGGTCAGCACAGGCAATGATTTTTACGTGCCCTTGATACCAGCCAGCATCTCTGCAAGAAACATCAGGGCCGGGATGGTCACGTAAGACTTGAAGACAATTGGTGGCGAGCTTTATCTCCACCTTCCTCCATTTGTCAGCTGTGATGCTGCCATCCGGATCGCTGTGGTCAACGACCGCGATCTCCAAGTGTGCCTTAAGTACTTGGTTGAAGGGCTTGGAGGTAGTGTTGGCAAGTACTACCTTGGTCTTTTTTGCTAAAGTGGGAGACTCATCCTGAGATCTTTGGCATTTGGACGATAAGTCATTGTTGGATGAGTCGGAGGGGAGCTGGACACGTTTAGTAGCCCAGCTTAAGGAGGTTTTGTGTTTTTGTGTTCTCTCTCGTTCAGGGATAGCCTGAATGTGGCGAATTAGCTTGTAGGCTAGCCGTCGATCTTGGTAAGAGATCTTGGAGGGAGCGACGTTCCGCCGAGCTGAGCCGTCCGTCGCCCCTGAGAGAGATTTAAGAAGGGGATGTGGATCCTTCGAGGAGGAGGGAGCAGCGTGCTGTAAGCTCGAGGCCGAACAGTTAGCTGTCCCTGAAGGTATAGAGATATTGTGGGGGTTGACCCCACGCATTACATAGTCTGGCTTTACGATGGGACCAGGTGTTGAGACCACTGTCCTATCGGCCAGCGTACCAGGCGCGCGTTCAGCAATCCTGGGAGCGACGACTTGCTTGCAGCTGCTCGCATAGCTAGCGCTAGGCTTCAAAGCCAATGCGCCAGCAGGAGTTGCATTAGCAGAAGTTGCAGGTGTGCTTTCCAGGAGGCTGAAAGACGGTTTTTCAAGAGGACCGTCCTCTTTTCGAATATTTTTTTTGTTTTTTTTTTCTTGTTTTGGTTGTTTTGTTATTTGTTTTTTGTTCATTATAGGACCCACGAGTGGCGGAGAATAGGAAAGTCGACCTGCACAGAGATCTGCATTGTGCAGGCAAGGCAGGCTAATCCGGAGGTCGCCAGGTATCCGGATACTCCGTTAGCGACTGGGCTATTATTTAGAGTGGGCCCCCAGCCAGGCTGATCCTCGGCACGGGTTGAAGGGGAAGGCACTTAAATGCTTTCATTCTAAGTCGAACATTTTGGACATCCCAACTAAGCAGCTGTTGGTTGATATGAAGGAGATGTTTGGTGGGCACACCAGTCGCTTAACCCTTAAGAAGGCAGTAGAGGAGAGGAAATGGTTGGTCGGCGAAACGTTTTAAAATTATTTCCACGAGAAAACGATATTGGCCAACAAGTTGTCGATGGAGGAGGATGAGCTACTCGAGTGCCTCATTGACGGTATATCTGACCCGTACTTGTGTTCTCAGGCAAGGATGCATTGTTTCCGCTCTAAACACCAGCTCTTGGAGGCCTTCAGTAAGATCGAGTTAGCTAAGCAGAAGACAGTAGTTCCACGGACATCACAGGCAGCAGTCACCGGGGACCCACCAAAAGTCATCAGATGCTATAACTGCAATTCCTTATGACACATGGCCGGAGAGTGTCACAAGGAGAGACGGGAACCAGGAGCATGCTATTTGTGTGCTAAGATGGGGCACCTAGCAGCTGTATGCCTTAAGAGGAAGATCACACGCCAGATCCATCATGTCGGGGAGGATGAATATGTAAGAGACTTATATTGTAGCTTTTTTAATAATAATAGTAAATGTTATGTTGTATCAGGAACATTAATAGATACCGGCAGCCCAGTCAGCTTGGTCAAACAGAGGTTTGTACCACCCGTTCTTTTATTGTAGTGTGAAAATAATAATTTAAGTTTCTTTGGAATTAATAAAAGTCATCTTTCCATAATTGGGAATGTTAATTGTACTGTTTTATTTGAGAGGAATGAAGTAGAGTTAAATTTTCTGGGAGTGTCGGTTCATACAATGGAATGTTCAATGATCCTGGGGCGAGATTTCTTAAAGAAAGTTAGTCTAGGTATTAAGAAAATGGAAACGAATGATGAGAGTATTGAAGAATGTGCAGAACTAATGAAAATCGAGATAGATAATTGTAAAAATGATAGTGTAGATGAAGAGTGTAATCATATAGGAGATTCCAAATCAGATAAAGAGGTAGACTTGATCGATACGATAGTATCACATTTATAACGAACAAATTCTTTTCTCGGATGTTTAAAAAAGACTACTTGCGCTGTATACGTCCCGATTTGCCTGAAGTTAAGTGTCATATGAAGCTAGTTTTGAACGATGAAAAGCCCTTCCACTGTCCCCCGCGGAGAATGTCGTATTTTGGAAAACAACAGGTACAGGTTATCTGGGACGATCTACTTGAGCAAGGGGTTATTTAATATGTATCGCCGGTTGTATTAGTGAAGAAAAGATTAGATTTTAGATTAGATAGATTGTGCGTAGACTACCGGACCCTAAATAAGGTAACACAGAAATACCCAATCCTTCTAATGGATGACCTTTTAGATGGGCTGGCAAATAAAAAGATATTTACGTTATTGGACCTGCAGAGTGCGTTTCATTATGTCGAGATGAACAGAGACTCAGTAAGGTACACTGCTTTCGTCACTCAAATGCGCCAATATGAGTATCTCAAAATGCCTTTTGGGTTGAGGAATGCCCCTTCTGAATTCCAACGGTATGTTAGTACAGTATTCGAAGACTTGTTAAGGGAAGGAAAAGTTAGGATTTATATCGACTACATAATGATTACTACAGAGTCAGAGGAGGAACATTTAGAGATACTGAAGGAAGTTTTAAGAAAATTGGTTAATAATAGACTTCAACTGAGGTGCACAAGTGCCTGTTTATGGTGTCGCAGATGCGTTATCTTGGTTACTCGATTACTAAAGAGGGTATTAGACCAGACTCAAAACGAGTTGAATCTGTAACTGTTTTTCCTATTTCGCATAATATAAAGGCAGTCCATAGTTTTCTGGGGCCGTGCTCCTACTTTAGAAGATTCGTCAAAGATTTCTCAATTATAGCCCAACCCCTTTACGACCTGATCAAGAAAGATGTTGTTTAATTGCTTTGAGACATTAAAACAAAAGTTAATTGAATCATCTGTATTGGCAATTTATGATGTAATCGAACTTCACTGCGATGCGAGCGCTTTGGGATTTGGAGCCATATTGTTACAAAAAAAGTCAGACGGGAAGTTTCACCCGGTTTTCTATTTCTCCAAAAGAACGACTGATTATGAATCGAAGTACCATAGTTTCGAACTCGAGACGTTGGCAATTATTTATGCATTGAAAAGATTTAGAGTTTACCTTCACGGTTTTTAATTCAAGGTAGTCACAGATTGCAATTCCCTGACATTGACTCTAAATAAGAAGGAAGTTAACCCAAGGATAGCGAGATGGGCACAATAACTGCAAAATTTCGATTACACCTTGGAGCACCGTAGTGGCTCTAAAATGCAACATGTAGACGCCCTAGGTCGGATTTCAAATGTTTTGGTTCTCGAGGATAATACATTCGAACAGAATTTGTCGATTCGACAAAATAATGACAAGACGATAAAGAGAATCAGAGAATGATTAGAAAAGGCGGAGAGTAGTTTCTATGAAATGCGTAACGGGTTGATTTACAGAAAGATAGGACAGCAAATTTTATTTTATGTACCGAAAGATATGGAGACGAATGTGATCCGTTTATATCACGACGAAATAGGGCATATGGGCCGCGATAAAGTCCTGCACGGGATACTAAGGACTTACTGGTTCCCGAAAATGAGAGAAAAATTAAAGGTGCATATCGAGAATCGTCTTAAGTGTGACGCCTTCTCACCTAAGTTTGGAAAACATGAAGGTTTCCTTCATAGCATACCGAAAGGGGATGTGCCGTTTGAGATGGTACATGTTGATCATTTTGGTCCAATATTACTCAGGAATGGGAAAAAGAAGTAGGTATGTGTTTCTGATGATAGATGCTTTTACTAAATATGTTCGACTGTATGCGGTGCGTATGACAAATACGAGGGAAGTTCTGAGTTGTTTAAAGAGTTACTTTCACTCTTATAGTCGTCCAAAAGTACTTGTGTCCGATCGTGGGAGCGCATTCACATCAAAAGACTTCGAAAATTTTCAGGAACAAAATAATGTGGTACATGTGAAAATCGCAACAGGATCTCCACAAGCAAATGGCCAAGTGGAGAGGGTGAATAGGAGCCTAGCACCAATAATAGCAAAATTGACAGAATTTTCCCTGAATAATACGGTTCACAAAAGCACAGCTACAACCCCAAGCCAGTTGTTATTTGGAGTACCGCAAAAGGGAGTGGTCATTGATTTTGTAAAGGAGTGTATAGACGAAAGTGCTGAACGCCAGGAAGATAGGGATTTAGAAAAAAATGAAAATAGTCAGAAATACAATAAGGAGACAAAGGATCGTAATAGGGTTCATAGAGTATATGCACCACACCTGGTGCATGTAGGAAAATTGCCCCAACGTTTAAGGGACCGTACCAAATAACGAAAGTTCTACCTAATGACAGGTATCTGCTGAGTGATGTCGAAAGTTTTCAATTGACCCAGACTCCATACCAAGGGATATGGGAAGCAGCTAATATCAAGCAATGGGCAAAAAGTCCCTAGAATAAACGTAATCGGGACGATTCCAAAGTTTGGATGGCCGAGTTGTGGCAACACTGAAAATAAACAAATAGACTCAAAGAGCATCATAATCTGTAAAAAAGGAAAGAAGAGAACTGGCTGCCCGGTAGGAGGAGTCTTATTTAAAATAATAAAGAATATAAGTGGCAGTTGAAAGCTGACCGCGCATTAAACACGTTGTGTTTTTGTTTTGTCCTAACTCGTGAGTTTCAGCTTAGACATCGGCGCTTACACTGTATATTTTTTTTTTTTTTTTTTATATTTTGTTTGCGAGAAAGTGCATGTTTGGATGTTTGTGTTCGGCATTACAAGTGGAAGCGGCAAGGCGCCGTGTGCGCATGTAGCAGAGTGAGTGCGCATGAGGGTTGGTTAATTAACATATGTGTTTAATTATTTTTTGTGGTGTGTGGAAGAATATGTCGTGCGAGTTTTGTGTCGAGTACTCTGTGATTTGTGTAGTGTAAATGTAATTGAATATTTTTGAGTAGGATGTGTAGTGTGGTATACTGTTTTTTTTTTTTATTTCGCTAGAGTTTTCCCTACTACCGATGTCGATAATGCCGATTTGGTTAATACATACAAGTAAGTAAGGAAGTAAGCTCATCGGTTAACACCTTTATGCTCATCGCAGAAGTCAACTCAAATTTCAAACTAGTTTACTCGGATATTGCGCATGAACTCAACAACAATGAACTACTAGGAATAACAATTACGGATAAATGTCTGCCAAGATTCAACTTCAGCCACATTTTCATGGTTACATTCCCAGATCGCAATAACTGGGAACAGAACAAACCCACATTTGCCAATAACTCTCATGTATGGTACACAGACGGATCCAAGACAGATGAAGGAGTTGGGGCTGGAGTATACACCGCTTCTACGAAAACCTTCATTCACTCGTGCATAGAAAAAATTAACTCGGTATTCCAATCCGAAATATTACCTATAGAATTATGCCTAAAAAAAAATAAATAAAAAATTTGAACAGATCTATAATCAACAAGAACATTTCAGATAGTAAGGCTGCTCTACTGGCAATTAAGACTTATAAAATAACATCCAAACTAGTATTTGACTGCTTTGAACTACTCATATCACACCCCAGCATAAATAGAGTTAATCTCATTTGGGTGCCAGGACACAGCGGATATGACGGAAATGGAAAGCTGACCTGCTAGCCAGAACAGGAGCTGCGTAAAACTCTGCGCGTATGAAGCCAAAACCATTCTGTGGACTACCAGTGAGTACGGCAAAAAGCTGTTTAAAAAATTGGCTTAAAGAAAAAGCGCATAATTACAGGATGGAAACTGAAAGTAACAGACAAGCCAAGATCTCTGCCAAATACTTCTCTCAAAAGTTCGAAACAACTCTTACAATTAACTACGAGTCAGGTTCGAATAGCCATAGGTTTCCTTACAGGCCACTGTCGAGTGAAAAAACATCTCATGCTATGGGAATAGAACAAGACAGCATCTCCAAATGTACAACAAAGACGAAGAAGAACAGAACACATCTTGTGTCACTGTAACTGTCATGAAATTATGATATATAAAAGCATAAATTTAAATTTAAATGTAACCGACGACCAAGCTTCCATTTTAAAACGAACAGAGCCAGATTTCGATTTAGCACTCTTTTCCTCTGAACACATTCAGACAATTATACTGTCAAAAGTCCGCGTATTAAATTAGATCAGTCTGGAATCGGAGCTTGGGCCGAGGAGTCACTATAAAAGAGTAAGTAGAAAGACTACTTGTAATTCGATAATTCATGTTATTTCATCCGCTTTAGAGAATAAAAGCATTTTTCATTCGCGTTCACATACATCACGTTTTGCATTCCACATTTGGCATTGCGCATTGGCGCTGTTTTAATGCAACTTAGCGTTCTGCGCATTTTGAGCAGCATTTGGGGAAGTGATCTATTCAAAGTGATAAGGTGACCTAATCTCACCTCTCCAATAATCTACAATCTATAATGTCGATCACACACGCCATACTTTTATATAGCAGTGAAATCTGGGCCAATTCGATCAGACAAGAAAAGTGTCGGAACCGAATGACAGCAATACAGAGAAGAGCAGCTGTACGAATAGCAAGCTCATGTCAGAACCTGAAGACCTCGTAATTGCAGGGGTGACTCCCGTCGATCTCTTAGTGGTGGGGAGAATGCACATCCACTAAAAAAACAGTAGAAATGGGAAAGCAGCTGCAAAAGAGGAAGCCAATGACCTCACCAAAGAACGCTGTCAAGAACGCTGGAACTCCAAAAGAAGAGGTAGATGGACAGCAGGACTAATCACCAACGTTGCTAATTGGTCGGAATTGAGAAATGGTGAAGTCAGTTACTCGTACTACCAAACCCAGTTTCTTACAGGGCATGGGTATTCCAGCGCGTACCTGCATGAGATAGAGAAAGAGGGGAGTCCAGCTTGCCAGTACGATGATTCTCCACATGACAACGTAGAGCCTACGTTCTTTAGCTGCACTTGATGGATAGCATGAAGAAGCAGGCTGTAACTGGAGATGGGCGAAATAAGTCCAGAGAACGTAGTGGGAATAATGGTATCCAGTGCAGACAAATGGAATAAAATATGCTTCTTTGTCGAGGCAGTACTATAGGCAAAAGAGAGAGAGAAAGATCAAATCGTACCCTTACAAGATATGTTAGCCTGATGAAAAGTTCACCGGCAAGAAAAAATAAACCGGCAGTAGAAGATAAACATAAAAAATTCGTTTTTTTCTCAAAAAGTTCCTCTGGGAAAGACCACGACACCACTCCGAAGTAATGCATAAGCGTTTCCGGAGTGAATAACCTCAAGTTGGTTAAGGTGGTTTTTTTAATGTGTTAAGTGTCACACTATTTGACACGGGCGGGCCTGTTTCTTGCGGCCAGTACCATTCTCCACTACCCCCAAAAGCAAAAAAAAAGGAAAACCATTATATTGCATTCCAGACAAAGAGATTGCAATAAACTCTAACTCTGCAGTTTATTATTTCAGGAATTTTGCAATTAAAAATTCATTTGCTCACTAAATTTGTACTTTAGAGAATTTAAATATAAATAGCTAAAATGTATATAAGACATGATTTAATATGCAAATAAATTAATTATGAATGATTGATTATGAACATTTCTTATAAATATTTTGAATGTAATAAAATTAATTCAGTTCACTTCACAACAGCTTTACCACAAACTCCAAATTAGAATTAAAATACGAAAAAAAGTTGTAATTTAAAAATTGTTTATAGTATTAGTTTGAGTTCTGTAAGCTGTTAGCCAAAACGGACGACATGCATTTTACCTGCCAAATGGAGTAACTACACATTTTAAGTTCGTTTACCTTTATCTTACAATTGGCTTCGTTACAAACGAAGCTTTAAATTTGTATGTTTGTTATAATGGACAAAAAATGTTGATACATATCATGTATAAAGGATTTATTTTAGTTGTCTACCGAGTTCCAAGGCCAACAATATTTTTGATAGATGTTTTGAACCGCGTACATTACGACAGCATTAATGAGTAAAATAATCGGCAAACATACGATATGTACATCCTGCACGTATGTAGATGATAGTAATAACATTTTGTTTTTATAATTATGTTTGTTCTAGGAGCTTGTTACACCGAATAACTTTGTGCTTTGTAAAATAAAAAAAAAATCACAAATTTCTATTAATAAAAACTTTACAGGCTTCCTTAAAACGGACGAATAACTAAATTTCTTCCATAAGATTACTTATAAGTGACAATGTCATTACATTTAAGAATTCTTTTATTAGAATTAATGAAATCATTGTAAACAACAAAGCTCTAGGTCAGCATTACACTTATGAGTTTAACTTACGATTTATGTCAATCTTACAAAAGTGAGTTACAGGAACGCTCACAATATGTATTTACTTACTTACGTAGGTAGCTCTACAGTCTGGGGTGGACTCGGGCCTTCACCAACAAACCTCTCTAGCCAGCCGCTTCCAGTTGCGCACGCCAAATTCATTTAGGCTCCCTACACTTGTTTACGCCACCTACCGCGAGGTCGTCCTCCACTACGCCGTTCATCTAGGGTAGATTCGAAGATATTCTGGGATGGAGCGTTGGGCTCTATCCGCTCTACATGACCCAACCATCTTGGTCGCTGTATGTGAACCCTTCTGGCTAAGTCTATGGCATTGCATAGGCCATATAGTTCGGCTTTTTACCTTCTCCTCTACTCGTCGTCTATGCAGATGCGACCAAATATCACTTGAAGAACTTTTCTCTCAAAATAACCAAGGACATCCTCATCCGATGTTGACAAAGTCCATGCCTCTGAGCAATACAGCAGGACTGGGATAATTAGTGCTTTATACAGAGTTACCTTAGTAGTTCGAGATAGGGATTTGTTACTTAATTGCTTTCTAAGCCAGTAAAAACAGTGATTGGCAAAATTTATTCTTCGTTTGACCTCCCCACTGGTGTAATTTGTGAAGCTCAGTATAGAGCCAACGTAGACAAAGTGCTTTACTACCTCAGAATTATATCTGTCTATTGTGGAGTTCTGTCCAAGACGCCGATGTTAGATAGCCTTTTTTGTGGAGAGCATATATTTTCTTTTACTTTCACTAACCGCTAAACCTATCTTTGCTGTCTCGATCTCAATACTCCCAAACGTCCCACTGACGGCCCACTGAGTTCTTCCTACTACTACAATGTCATTGGTGTAAGCGTGTAGTTGTACAAGCCGCTAAAAGATTGTACATCCAGTGTTAGCTTGTGAGTTCCGTACAATTTTTTTTTTAGTTCCTATTAAGTTAAAGAGAACGCATGATACCACGACACCCTATCTAAGACATTTCCTGACATCTAACGGTTTGTTTCCGACTTTGATTGAGCAGGGAGAGTTTTTCATCGTCATTCCAAGCGATGCCAAGAGTTTAATGATACACAAGGGTACTGTCGGAAAGAGACGCGCTGCGTTAAGTGCGCTGGGAAACACTCT
Organism: Brachypalpus laphriformis; assembly: GCA_945910035.1. NCBI lineage: Eukaryota > Metazoa > Arthropoda > Insecta > Diptera > Syrphidae > Brachypalpus > Brachypalpus laphriformis. The sequence goes on along the minus strand of OX246755.1, from coordinate 50,037,660 downwards.
TCCGAAAATTGCAATTTGAGCACAAATGAAAAAGCTACTTGCGTTAACTGCAAAGGAAGGCACCCAGCAAATTATCGCGGTTGCGAGGTCGCTAAGGAATTGCAGTTGCGACGGAAAAAATCGACAACGCCGATTGTACAGGTAACGAAATCAGCCGATCGGGCTCCTACATCGGAAGAACGTATTGCTAAGCAGACTGAGCGGTCTCGTAAGCCAGTTGTACAGATTCCTAAGCTGACTGAAAGGACGCTCGAATTAGCAGTGCAGACTCTTGAAACAGTCAATCAGCCTTCTAAGCCGGGTAAACGTACGTCAAAGTCGTCCACTAAAAAGGCTGCACGAAAAATAACCTCTGACAAGCCAGCGAACCCCGTACGTCTGACGTATTCTCAGGCTGCAGTCAAAGCAACCAAACGAAACGTCGGATCACCCTCTGATCCGTTGAATGAAATTCTAAACTGCATCTACGCTAAGTTCGAGGAACAATGTGAAATTAACAAACGGATGCTCGAACGTCTCAGTAACGTCGAAAGCTTTTGTATGGCTAACCATAAATATAAATCTAAGTAAATATGAACTCTTTGCTTAAAATAGTAACATGGAATGCAAACGGACTCTTACAAAAATCTAACGAATTAGAAATGTTTCTAATAAGAGAAAATATCGACATATGTTTGATCTCCGAAACCCATCTAACAAGGGAATCGCAGATAAAGATAAGAGGCTACGCTGGTTATCACGCCTATCATCCTTCTGATAGAGCGCGGGCGGTTCGTCCTTATTCATTAAAACTAACATCGAACATTCGGTCGACATAAGCATAGAGCTGGAAAAACTTCAGTTGTGCGCAGTAAGGGTTAAAAATAAGCACCTGAGTTACAATATAGCGACTGTTTACTGTCCGCCGCGATACAAATACAAATATTTGGCGCAACAGCTCTTTAAAGTGCCAGGGCCTAGCTTCTCGCAACCACTCATGTTGTGTGCGTTATATTTTTCACACGAATGGAAGGGACCTACAGTTTAATGCCGAATCCGAACGGCGATTTGAGAAGCTTTTTCGTGACAACAATACTCTCGGATGTTTGTCAGACGCTCGCGAGAGGTGGGACCGTGAAAAAACTTTTTGGTGTTTTCTGGGATTCGAACTTGGAACCTCATGCGCAGTGATCCGACACACTAACCACTTACGCCACGGCGCCCACGTCCGCCGCGATGCAAACTAGAAAAGGACGACTACTTTCGTTTCTTCAATGCTCTTGGTTCAAATTTTCTTATTGGTGGAGATTTCAACGCGAAGCACACCTTCTGGGGTTCAAGATGTACATCTTTTAAAGGAAAAATTCTCTACGAAGTGGCAAATGAATTCGGTTGTTGTTTTTATTCGACAGGAAAGCCGACCTATTGGCCAACTGACTCACAAAGAATTCCCGATCTTATCGATTTTTTTGTTACAAAACGCATTTACGAGAAGTTTGTTACAGTCAAACGATGTTTTGATCTCTCTTCTGACCACTCGCCGGTAATTTTATTACTTGGAGAAGCGCTGATTAAGAAAAAAGGACCTCCAAGACTCACTAGCAATAGAACAAACTGGGAGGGCTTTAGAAATGATTGCGAAACAAATATCGCCTTAAATGTATCACTTAGAACACCTTGTGAACTAGAGGACGAAATTGATCGTTTTGTGGAAGCAATTCAAAGAGCGGCATTGAGAAACACTCCTTCGGGAAGCTATAAGATCAACCGCAACGAAAAGTATCCCAGAGAAATCATTGAACTGGTGAGGGTGAAACGAAAAGCACGAAAGAAGTGGCAAATCACTCGTGCACCGCAGCATAAAACGGTCCTTAACCGACTATGCAATCGCCTTAGAGATAGTATTCGCGATTTTAAAAGCAAAAAGATAGCGACCTATCTTGAAAATCTCTCCGCTAAAGATAATCAAATTATTCGCTTTGAAAAGCGCTAAAAGGCATCCGGAAACCTCAAATGCAAGCACCACCAATTCGCAAAATCGATGGAAACTGGGCCAAGAGCGACAAAGAAAAGGCAGAACTTTTTGCCTTGCACTTAGAAGAAACGTTTAAGCCGTTCGGCGGCCCTTCGTTAACGCCCGACTCCCCAGTCACGACATCTGACAACTTTAAAGTAAAAAAAGTTGCATTGATTGAACTGAGGGAAGTGATTAAAAATTTAAAGACAAAAAAAGCTCCGGGTTACGACTTGATAACGGCGCAGGTAGTCGAGGAATTGCCGAATAAAGCTATTACCAAACTGCTCTATTTGATCAACGCTTCGTTCAGATTGCTTTATGTTCCGAGGCAATGGAAAGTCGCCGAGATTATAATGGTCCCGAAACCAGGCAAACCGCAAAATGAGAAGAAATCATATCGGCCTATTTCCCTATTGCCGGTTATCTCAAAAATATTCAAAAAACTTCTTTCCAAACGTCTACAGCCCGTAATCGACGAAAGACGTCTCATTCCTGACCATCAGTTTGGATTTAGAATTAAACATTCTACAATTGACCAAGTCCACAAAATAACTGACGTGATTGAGAAAGCTCTGGAAGACAAAAAGATTTGTTGTGGTGTATTTCTTGACGTCTCACAAGCTTTCGATAAGGTTTGGCACGAAGGCTTGGAATATAAATTGCAACGACTACTGCCGCGGCAACTCTTTTTAATCTTGCGATCGTACCTCACCGAGAGACTCTTTCGTGTTAAGCACGGAAACGATTACTCTGACTTCAAGGAGATTGCAGCCGGAGTCCCGCAAGGAAGTGTCCTTGGCCCACTCCTATATGTACTCTACACGCGTGGCATCCCGCAAGAAAGAAACTGTGTCGTCGCCACGTTTGCGGACGATACGGCGATATTGACAACGGGAGATACCAACGAAGCAGCAACCGGAAAGCTTCAACATGTTTTTAATAAAGTCCACGCTTGGACGAATTCTTGGCGTATTGTGCTGAACGAAAGCAAATCTACTCACGTCAACTTTACGTACAAAAAAGTGGATAGATTGCCTGTATATCTAAACTCGGCTCAAATACCGTACACAAACGAAGCAAAATATCTAGAAATGACTCTAGATGTTAAGCTCAAATGGAAATCGCACGTGAAAAAGAAACGCGACGAACTTCAAAACAAATACCGACAAATGTACTGGCTACTCGGAAAACATTCGAAGTTGAGCCTACATAACAAACTGCTTATCTATAAGTAAGTGCTAAAGCCAGTGTGGACGTATGGTATACAACTATGGGGTTATACCAAGAAAAGCAATAGAAACATCATACAAACTTTCGAAAATAGAGTTCTTAGAACGATCGTTAACGCACTGTGGTATGTACGTAACGAAGATATTCATCGGGATCTGGGAATTCCCAGCGTCGTCGAAGAGATAACAAAATTTGCGCGTAAACACAAAGATCGTGTTCACGGCCATTGTAACCGTACTATCACTCAACTACTTGACGCGAACAATTCAATTCGTCGCCTTCAAAGGACAAAACCTTTTGACCTCGCGTCATAGCATATGAAGGTCGTGAAAAAGGCAGGAACTTTCATTGGAATTTAACCTGTCTAAAGTGCTACATTTATTTTTAATCACATACGATCATCCTTTTCTAGAATAACGATTCTCGTAAGCGAAAATAAAACTACTGGATAAGAACTGGCTTAGTTGTAGTATTAATTTTGAGGAGAGGTGTTTTTTTAGTGAGTAAAAATCTCACACTACCATAAGCACGCGCGGTCGGGCCTTATGGTGTCTTTGGAAGATTTTTCACCTGCTCTCGGCAAAAAAAAAAAAAAAATTCCGAGCTTGCCAGCGAAGCTAAGACTAGCCACACGGAGGGACTAACAAAAGTTCGCTTAGTTGGTGCCAATTTAGTAGTTTTTGAAAAAAATAAATAAATAAAAGATGCATTTCTGTAGCTCATAATCTAACAATATTTATTTCCAAATTTTAGAACATTAGCTAAAAATGGAGATGAGAAAGAGAAGAATTAGTGACGTAAGCTCGGTTGAAGTTCCACCGCCAACACAGGAAAAAATTCGTTTTGCCATTCTCTTCGAAATTTTGGCATCAACTCACGCCAGTCAAAATTCTGCATGAATGCCAAAATGTATACGGAATAAATGCACCATCTCTTGTTACTATTTCAAAGTGGTTTCGAAGATTCCAGACAGTCAATTTTTCTGTGGAGGACGAATCTCGTGAAAGTCGGCCCAAATCCTCGACCGACGATACAAATGTGACCCTGGTGAAGGCTCAAATTGACGAAAATGCCAGCATGATACAGGGCTCGAATGCCGTGGCTGTGTCACGAATTTTAAATTATCACCTGAAATATTCGAAGAAGTCTATCGATAGGTTCCAAAAAAATTAAATGGAGAGCAAAAAGAGGCTCGTGTTCCTTTTGCTCAATATTTCCTGGATAAGTTTGAAAATGGAGAGTCAAGCTGCTTCAATAAGATCGCTACAGGTGATGAATCTCGGTTTTACAAGTACGACCCGGAAACCAAACAGCAGTCCATGGTATGGAGCCCAGAAGGTGCAAATCCTCCAGTAAAGGCCAAACAACAAAAGTCAGCGACAAAAGTTATGATGTCGATGTACTTCACCAGGTCGAAAATGGTCGCCGTCATCCCGCTTAAAACTGGTGAGACAGTCACTGCTAATTTAAAACTTGCTTACCACAACTTTTCCAAAATTTACTATTCAATTCAATTCAATGCTTTATATAAGCTAAAGCGGGTTTTATGTATTTTATTAACTTTTCCCGGTCTGAATTTAAATTTTCATTTAGTGTTTGTATTATTTCATCTTCTCTAAGTGAACTTTTCCCAAAAGTGGCTAATCTTAACTCTCTGAGGATGGGGCATTTGCCCAAGAAATGCTGCGTCGTTTCTATCTCGCTCAAATTGCACAGCGTACACAGATTCGTGTCATTTGGATTGTATCCATTTCCATTCAGAAAGTTTAACTCGCAGCGCGCTTTAAAAAGCCACGTGATGTTGCTTTGATCATTACTATCAATGAAGTAGTGTTGGCCCTTCGTGTAGTCCAGATGTTTGTAGATACGGACACTGCTCCCAGCTGCTCTCTGCGATCTCTGTTGGTGGTTTTCCAACTTGAATTGATTTATAATTTCTATATTCCTTTTCTCCCATTATGCTCGTGAGGCCATTTCTCTATTCCATTGCATACCTAAGCTACTGCAGATCTCATTTAGTGCCTTGACCCAAAAAAGTTTTTTTCTTAGCAATATGTTAGTAAGTTGATGTGGCAATTACTATTATCATATTGGAACATAGTTTTCGTGACGTACCTTAAGTATAGCTCAAACGTTTAGATATGGCTATCTTCAACCTCTGTTTCCAACATCAGAGCATAATTTGGAGTAAACTCCGGAAGTTTTAGAATTTTTTTAAGAAAATAGCCCTGTCATTTGACTACGTCCTCAAAATGTCCGAAGGCCCATACCTGCACTGCATAAACCTGAATTTCTCTACATACCGGCAAATATATCTTCCATTCCATTCCGAGTGAGATAGTTTTCTTCCCTAAGAAGTTTGGCCATGTAGCATTTACCCCCTTCGGATAGGGGTTAGAATATATCCGAGGTAGGCATGCCTGTCGTAAGAGGCGACTAAAATCCACAAAGCGGAGACGAAAACTTCGCAAAACTTGGAAATAAAAAACAAATGACCCGGTCCTTCTGGCAGGGGGTTTGTGTGTAGAAATTACTGTACAACCCAATAAAACAAAACATACATATTGGGGGTCAAGACTAATAACAACAAAAGGCAGGAAGCTCTACAAATCGGTTGGGTGTCAAATCGCCCAAAACCAAATCGCCCAAATCGGAAAAACGTCACATCGCCCAAAAATTATGGGCGATATGACACAACGACACATCGCGCAAAAAATGACAAAACGCCCAAGAAAGTGGGCGTTTTGTCAGAATTCATTAATAGCCTTGCTTCCGATCGCCCAAAACCAAATCGCCCAAAATGCGAAAAAATGCAGAAAAATGTCAAATCGCCCAAAAATCTTTTTGGACGATTTAACATTTTTAATTTTGGGCTATTTAGCATAATGTCAAATCACCCAAAAATATAACAGATTTTGGGCGGATTGACATTTTCGTTAAATTGGGTTTAAGACTGCATTCAAAACAAATTGTAACAATTACATTAGCGGTCACAGCGCGCGAAGGACGGCCGGACTCGGCGCGATGCGGCGCGGTTACCGTTTCGCATCGCGTTGCACCACGCAAGCACGCGCGGACCCCCCTCCCCCCACCGAGCGATTTTGTTTCCCCGTAACTGTAAGTATGAGCCTGACAAAGCAATCAGCGCGATTGACGTCGTAAGAAAGGCTCAATGCAGCTTACCTTTTTTTTGGCAATACATCCATTTCTTCAATCCTTCATTTCCGATTATTAATGAATATAATATGAGCGCAGGGACATACATACATATGTATGTCTAATTTTTTTTCGAAGAGGCGTAAACATAAGTCCACAATGCATAAACAGTGCAATGTGTAAGGGGGGGCATGCTGCCCCCCTGCAACCCCCCTGCTTGGGGTCACTGTTGGATTTGAGCAGGGGGGTTGCAGGGGGGGCAGCATGCCCCCCCTTGCACATTGCACTGTTAATACATTGTGGCTTTATGTACGCCCCATCTTATTTGGCCGTTGTTTTCCTTGAGAGGTTTGTAGGTGGGACATAAGACCCAACATTTTATGTCCCAATGCGGTGGGACTTATGCCCCGGGGACTAATGTCCCCGCGCCCAAAATTGCGGAAAATAAATGTTTTCAACCTTTTTCAATTTGGTCGTCTATTTTGACGCGATGAAATGCCCATTTCTGCTTTGGGTGATTTGACATTTCATTTCTTGGTCGATCTGTCATAGTGTCAAATCGCCCAAAAATGTTGGGCGATTTGACATTTTCCAGATTTGGGCAATTTGGTGTTGGGCGATATGACACAGATCCGTCTTAAGATAGCCGAAACACAAAATCGCCCAAAATCACTTTTTTGGGTGTTTTGACATCATGTCAAATCGCCCAATATATAAAAATGTTAAATCGCCCAACCTGTTTTTTGGGTGATTTGACATTTTTTTAGTTTTTTGCATTTTGGGCGATTTGGTTTTGGGCGATTTGACACCCAACCCTACAAATCAGCGCGAAATTTTAACTACGAATTTATTTCGACTGGATCACCAACTTATTGGCCATCTGACCCAACGAAAATACCAGACGTTATCGACTTCTTCATAACGAAAGGTATTAATAGTGTTCAACGCCGTATTCGACCACTGTAATTATTCACTGTAATACCAAAGGAATTCCACGGAATAAAAAGATTACCGTCCGTGTTGTGACGTTATAAAATGAGTTGTGTATTTTTCTGTTGATTAACCTTTTTATATAATGTTACATTTTATATGTCAATTTATGTGTGTGTATGTATTGGGAAACAAGTGAAATTATTATATAAATTCAAAACATAGAACTGACTTTACCATTCAACAGTGACACACTTTATGGTATTACCACATCAACTCGAACATTCTCCGCCCCCGGTGAACGAAGTTCTCAGCTTCTTAGCGCCGACTAGTAGACCACAGGATGAAATCTCGTTTTGCAATGTTGCATCATCGTTGACTCGTAACGTAAGCGTAAGCTCCTATGCAGAATTCCATATGTTGCCTCATATCGACCCTGGTGATAAATTTCATGTCTCATTTCGTCTCACATGTAAAGATATATATCATTAGTGAACATATAAAAAATGGAACATGGAAATTCTAATGACGACAACGTAAACAAATAGACGACACAAAACAGAGACAAATATCACTGTCCCTGTCATGCTTCTGGTGAGTAATGTATCGATGCTCTTCTCCGTGGTTACTCCAATTCCAGTAATGTGCGCGCCGTGATTACACATCCATGGAGGTGTGAAGTCTAACTTCGTCGTTTGTTGTTTGGTGGTGGTGTTTTTTTTTTTTGTTTTTAATTGTGTGTTTTTTTTGTAATTGTTGGGTCTGCTGTCGCCGATAGATCTCCGGATTGCAGATAAGTGTTTTAAGAATTATATCATAAGTTGATTTATTGTATTTTCATTTGTTTGTTTGTTTTTTCGCGGCGTGTGTGTGTTTATTGATTTCATTGTTTTTTTTTTGTTTTCTCGCGGTTTTCGCGCTCGGTGTGTGGACGTGTGTGTATGTGGTACAGGGTGGATCGACGCGCGCGATTTTCGTAATACCGATTGAGTTCCGTGATAGGATATTTTGTGCATTATCTATTGGATAATTCTGTTTTCGAGTTTTATGTGAGTTTTTATAGTGTTTAAATTATATGGACTATTGATGAAGTGTATATGTGATGTAAAGGTGAGGTTTCGTGTGATTGGCTATTGTTTTGAGTGTTTAAAATGGTGAATTAGTGGACTGCTATGGTGTTGTGTTGTGAAGAATTTTTAAGATATTTATTTACAGTGTTGTGTTGTGTTGTGTAATGTTGATTTAAAATGAAGTTGGTTTAAAATGTTGTGTTGTGTAGTGTTGATAAAGACTGAAATTAGTTTAAAATGTTGTGTTGTGTAGTGTTGATAAAGACTGAAATTAGTTTAGAGTGTTGTGTTGTGTTGAGTTGAGTAAGGATTGTAATTACTTGAGAGTGTTGTGTTGTGTTGAGTTAAATTGAGTTTGTATTAATATGTTGTGTTGTAGATGAAAATAAGTGTTGTGTTGAATTTTACATAGTGTTTGTGTTGTGTTGGGAATTCCAAATTGGTTTTGTTTTGTTAAAAATGTAGTGTTGTGTTGGATTGTATAAAAAATAAATATTTTTGTAGGAAAAGCTGTGTTGTTTGATTCGTTAGGGGTATTATTTTCAATTTATTGTGTGGTTCGTATGGTTGGGACATGTCTGCATACTAGGTTGGTGTCGTAGCTAGTGTTCGGTTGCTGGGTAGAGGACAGATTTTGGAGATTGGCCTTTTTAAGATGGTGTTGTTCGTTTTGAGCGTTACCACGCGCACTAAATCGTCCGGTCCGGGGTGTAGGTCGGTGACGCGTGCTAGGCTCCATTTTAGTGGTGGTAGTCGTTCGTCCTTGATGAGGACGAGATCACCTTCCTGCACTGTTGTCTGAGCAGCTTTCATCCACTTCGGACGTTGTTGCAGCTTGGCCAGATATTCATTGCTCCACTGTTTCCAAAAAGACTGGTGAAGCGTTTGAACTCTCTTCCAACGGTCGATGTGGGAAATTTTGTCGAGTTGGTACTCTGGCTGAGGTGGAGCGAGCAACGGTTCTCCCACGAGGAAATGTCCAGGCGTGATGATTTCGAGGTCGTTGATATCGTCTGATTGGGGACACAAGGGCCTTGAGTTCAGGCACGCTTCTATTTGTGTAAGAAGGGTGTAGAGCTCCTCGAAAGTCAGACACTGGTTTCCGGCCACACGTTTGAGATGGTACTTCACTGACCTCACGCCCGCTTCCCATAATCCACCAAAGTGAGGGGAAGCCGGTGGAATGAACCTCCATCTAGTTCCCTCGTTGGCCAACAGCTCTGCTACATTCTTCCAATCGACCTTTGCCTCTCTCAGTTGTCGCTGTAACTCGCCATCTCCTCCGATAAAATTTCTCCCACAGTCACTTAAGAGTTCTCTGCACAGTCCCCTTCGCGCCACGAATCGACGAAACGCCGCCAAAAATGCGTGGGTGGTCATGTCACCAACCAGTTCAATGTGGACTGCCTTTGTCGCCATACATATAAATATCGCGAAGTATCCTTTGAGGATTTTCGCGTTGCGCCCTTTCCAGGTCTTGACATCGATGGGGCCGGCGTAGTCCACTCCGGCAAATGTGAAAGGCCTAGAAATACTTGTTCTTGCGGTGGGGAGGTTGCCCATTAACTGCTGCAATGGTTTTGCCCTGAACCTGTAGCAAATGGTACAGCCATGTATTGCCTTCTTTACAGCATTCTTCAAGTTGAACATCCAATATCGTTGGCGTATGAATGATACTACCTTTTGGTTCCCTCCGTGTAACGTTTTTTGGTGAGCGTCGTGTATCACTAATGTTGAGAACCGATGACTACATTTCAGCAATACTGAATGTTTTTTATTGAAGGGCAGCTGTGCATTGGCCAACCTTCCCCCACTCGCAATATGTTTCTCTCATCGCGAAATGGGTTAAGAGTGTTGTATCCTCTGGTGTTGTTTTCTCCGTCTTCCGCAAACATCTCCTGCTGAACAATACTCACAATGCGTGTGAGCGCTTCCTCTAGTTCTTCTGGTGACAGAACCCCTGATACCCCCTAAGTACTCCTGTGTTGTGTCGAAAACGTAAGCAATAGGCGACTATTCTCACTGCTCTGGATAAGGTGGGACACTTGACTAAGAGTTCGTTTACCAGACTATTACCCTTTTCTCGTAGCGTGGCGCAATGCACCTTAACTGCACGTGCTTCCTGCTGAGTTTCCAGACATGGCGGTTTTTCGGGGAATGGCGCATCCCATTGATGCCTTAAAAACGGTGGACCTTGCCACCACAACTCGTTCTGGATGATTTTGGACGGGAGGAGACCTCGAGATGCTAAATCCGCTGGGTTTAACTCTGATGGAATGTGCTTCCACAAGGCACTACCAGTCAGTTTTTGGACCTGTGACACTCGGTTGCCGATGAAAGTCTTCCATTTGGACGGTGATGCCTTTATCCAGCAGAGCGTGATTACGGAATCGGTCCACGCCCAAACATCAACAGCTTCCAACTTCAGCACCTGTGTTGTCTCGTGTAGCAGCTTCGCCAGTAGAACTGCTCCGCATAGTTCCAGACGAGGCAAAGTGATGGTATCCAACGGGGCTACCTTAGTCTTGGACATCAGCAAGTTCATGTGCACCTGTTCGTCTTGGTCTTGGACACGCAAATAGACCGCTGCTGCGTACGCCTTCTCGGATGCATCGCTGAACCCGTGGATTTCAACCTTCCTGGTGTGTTTGCTGGTGTTTATCCACCGAGGAATCTCCAGCTTTCCCAGTGATGGCAAGTCGTCACGAAACGCGATCCATTCCTGCTGCAGATCTGACGGTATTGGTTTATCCCAATCTAGACCTCTCCCCCATAGTTGCTGCATGAGGATCTTCGCCTTGATCGTACATGGTGAAATCCAGCCCATTGGATCAAACAACTTAGAGATGGAAGACAAGATGGACCGCTTTGTAACATTATCGTCACAGAAACCTGTTACCTGGAACGAAAAGACATCTGCGTTTGGTTGCCACTTTATCCCTAAGGTTTTGATGCTGCTCTTGTCTTCAAATGGAATGGAGAAATTGAGTTCCCGATGCTCAGGCGGAATGTGTTGCAAAACCTCCTCCGAGTTACTCACGAACTTTCGGAGATGGAAATCAGCTGTGGCCAGGAGATCGCTTACAGCTTTTAGTTTGTGTTGGGCTTCCTGTACAGTGTCTCCCCCCGTAATGACATCGTCGACATAAGTTTCCTCTTTGATGATGGCTGTGGCGAGTGGAAATTTGGATGCCTCGTCGACTGCCAGCTTCTGTAGGACCCTGATGGCCAGGAACGGTGCTGATGCTGTCCCAAATGTTACCGTTTCCAGTCGATAAGTCTTCAACTCCTGGCTGGGATGATCTCTCCAGAAGATCAGCTGGTAGTTCGCATCAGGGACGCCGACTCGGATTTGACGGTACATCTTTTCCACATCACCAGTAAAGGTAAACTTATATTTACGCCACCTTAATATGACGTCAATTACGTTGGTCTGTACCTTAGGGCCCACCATCAACATGTCATTCAAGGAAGAGCCAAAAAGGGGTTTGCACGTTGCGTCGAAAATGACTCGCAACTTCGTGGTGGTACTGGATTCATTGATGACGGAGTGATGGGGAATAAAAAAATGGCATGGAGTTCGAAGGATTTCGATCCAGGATCAATCAAGGCCCGTAAGGTTAACGAACCTCCACCCGTCGACCCTACTCTCACTAAGGCTGTGGCCAGCAAGACTTTGGCATCTGTATGGACGTGGAATGTGTTGACGTTAGGATGATTTGCGGATGAGTGTGAGCTCTGCGATGGTTGGAACTCTGCAGCAGTGGGGCTAATTGTTGAAACTTGATATGTGTGGCTGTGAGTGTGTGGATGTGTGTTGGCGAATTGGGTCGAACTTCGTTGAACGGTGTTGGGTTGTGTTGGTGTGGTGTGTGGCGCTGGTGTTACGGAATGGTGTTGGTACGGGTTGTGGGAATTGTCATGCAGCAATGAGTGGTGGCGCTGTTTGCAATAATAGCAACACTTTGGGCTTGGGCACCTCTGCTTGAAGTGGCTGTATGCAAGACAATTCTCACATACCTTCACATCGTAGACGGTGTGTCTCCGTTGGCCAACATCCATTTGCAAAAACCTTTTGCAATCCCGTAACGCGTGTTGACCCTTATGACACACTCGACAGCTCACATCTCGACTCGGCACATCTCTGGCATGGAAGACTTGAGTTACCTTACCTTTGCTAGAACTTGCGGGAGTTGTCTGCTGCTCGACCGCTTCTAAAGCCCTGAACCGCGTTCGTAGGAACTCAAAAAATTCTTCCAGCTTTGGTAACTCCTTCTTACTGCCTAGTTTTTCTTCCCACAGCTGCTGAGTGACCTTCGCGATTTTCTGCAGCATCACGAAAATCATAATCGTGTCCCACTGATCAACCGGAACCCCTAAATTGCCTAGCGAGTGGAAAATTTCCTGCGATGTGTCCAGGATGCGTTTGATGTTTGCTGCTGACTCGGTGTTGAATGGGGGCTGACCAAAGAATAAATTCAGCTGCGGTTGACGAGCACCCTCTTGTGGTCGTATCGTTCCACAAGTATTTCCCACGCCTTCTGGTAATTAGCATTATCGATGGCTAAGTGTTGCAGTAGCCTTTCCGCTTCACCTTCAACGCTGGACTTGAGGTAATGCAACTTCTGTACTTCGGAGAGGCCACTGTTGGTGTGCACTAGGCTGAGGAACATGTCATGGAATGACCTTCACGTCTCGTAACCGCCGGAAAAAATGGGCAAATTGATTTTTGGGAGCCTGACTGCGTATTGCCTATGACTTTCCGGCTGTGCCGTCGATGATGATGACGTCGATCCTTTCGGAGCTTTAGGAGCTTCCTTGGGCCTCAATTTGTCAATTGCATCCATCACCGCTGTCCTATAGTCCGTAAGTCTCCAGAATGTCGTCATACGCCTGCGCTAATGCCTTCTTATCAACACCCTCCTCAATTTTTCCGGCGCCTACAATCTCCTCATTGTATTTTTCAGCCAGTTACATGGACCTCTCGATCATGTCCAAACGCGTTTGCAGATAATTAATTTTCTTCAGCCTACTCGCATCAGCCTTGCCGAAATTTTCGAAGTCTTGCTTAAAACGCGCAAGTAAGTTTAACTGAAGATTCCCACACGCCATTGTTTTTATTTTATATATATGTATATCTTGTTCTTCTATACAAAAAAACAGATGCTAAAACTACTGGACTTACTTGTGTTCGGAACGTTGACGTTTCTCAAGGTTATAATGGATGGACTGGGTGCTCCTCTGGCTTCCTTCGCTGTTTCCTGCTTGCTGCACTTCCTGATGAAAATTGCTTCCGACGAAATGTATTTTCACGACGCGGGAAAATGTATTTGTACAATTATTAATTTTTATTTTTTTGTTTAAATTAATTACGGGTTGGACATATGCTGTTTAAGCACACACGTTTGTAAAACAAAAAAAAAATAATGTTTAAAAAATACACCGCGTGTAGAAATTCAGTTTTGTGAAAATTGTAAATTTTTTTTTTTTAAGAGTATACCCCACTTGTTGCACCACACACTATTGTTTACTATTTGTCTTTTGTTCTTTTTAATGTAATTTACGGCTCGATTGGACCAAATTGTTCAACGCCGTATTCGACCACTGTAATTATTCACTGTAATACCAAAGGAATTCCACGGAATAAAAAGGTTACCGTCCGTGTTGTGACGTTATAAAATGAGTTGTGTATTTTTCTGTTAATTAACCTTTTTATATAATGTTACATTTTATATGTCAATTTATGTGTGTGTATGTATTGGGAGACAAGGGAAATTATTATATAAATTCAAAACATAGAACTGACTTTACACTTGTGACACACTTTATGGTATTACCACATCAACTCGAACAAATAGAAAAGAAGTTAAAGTTAAAAGCAGTGATGATCTGTCATCGGATCATACACCTCTAATTCTAACAGTCAATGGTTTATCGACAGAACAGATAAAAAACCCACGACTAACAAACAAAAGAACGAACTGGTGTAAATTCAGTGGGCGCCGTGGCGTAAGTGGTTAGTGTGTCGGATCACTACGCATGAGGTTCCAAGTTCGAATCCCAGAAAATACCAAAAAGTTTTTTCACGGTTTTTCCACCTCTCGCGAGCGTCTGACAAACATCCGAGAGTATTGTTGTCACGAAAAAGCTTCTCAAATCGCCGTTCGGATTCGGCATTAAACTGTAGGTCCCTTCCATTCGTGTGAAAAATATAACGCACACAACATCAGTGGTTGCGAGAAGCTAGGCCCTGGCACTTTAAAGAGCTGTTGCGCAAAATATTTGTTTTTTTTTTTGTGTAAATTCAGAGAACTTCTCGAAGGTTTCATTAACCTTAGGTCCCCACTAGTCACAGCAAAACATATTGACATTGAAACAGAACAATTCATTGCCGATGTGCAACAGGCAGCAGAAGATAGTACACCGACTTATCAACATAAAAAACAGGCTTCGGTGAAATACCCCACAGAAATCAAGCAACTTATACTTGAAAAGAGAAGAGCTCGTAGAAAATGGCAAGCGACAAGATATCCTGGCGATAGAACCATTTTTAATAGACTCAATAATAGGCTTAAAAAAACTATTACTGAATTCAAAAATGATTCTCTAGCTAAATACCTTTGTAATCTCACGGCTGATAAAGTCACAGACTACTCCTTTTGGAAGGCTGATAAACGTTTAAAGAGACCTCAAGCGCAAGATTCCCCGTTGAAAACATCTAATGGGAAATGGATCTGCGATCCAAAGGAAAAGGTTAAACTCTTTTCTCAGCACCTTTCAAATGTTTTCAAACCGTTTCCACCTAGGGTAACAAATGAAGATCTTGATTTCTATAACAGAGTAGACGAAAAGGAAATTCCTTATGTTTCGTTAAGAGAGATCGAGACATGTATTCACAAACTAAATAATAGAAAATCGCCAGGTTATGATCTTATAACTGCTCAAATCTTGAAGGAACTTCCTTCAACTGCATTGTTGAAACTCAAGCTTATAATTAATGCTTGCTTTAAACAACGGTATGTCCCACATCACTGGAAGATAGCAGAAATTATTGTTATTCCTAAACAAGGTAAGCCTTTATCAGAGGTTACCTCATATAGACCAATCTCACTTTTACCGTTATTTTGAAAACTTTTCGAGAAACTCCTTCTTAAAAGGTTAGACCCAATTATAGAGCAAGGAAAGCTTATCCCTACCCATCAATTCGGGTTTAGGAATAAACACTCGACGATAGACCAGGTGCATCGTATAACTAATGTTATAGAAAAGGCACTGGAAGAAAAACAAATTTGTTCCGCAATATTCTTAGACGTTGCACAGGCTTTTGATAAAGTTTGGCATAAGGGTTTAGAGTATAAACTTCATAGGGATCTACCTAGACAGTACTATGAGATCCTTAAATCTTATATAGGTAATAGATTCTTTAGAGTTCGTTATGGTTCGGCGTATTCTGAACTTAAAGAAATACAAGCAGGTGTTCCACAGGGAAGTGTTCTAGGGCCCACCCTGTATTTATTATATACGAGTGATATACCGCATACGAGTGATACCATGATAGCCACATTTGCAGACGACACTGCTCTTCTATCAACAGATGGATGTGTGGCTAAAGCTACAGAAAAACTACAAAATTTAATTAACGAGATATGTGATTGGACGCAGCGATGGCGAATTAAACTTAATGAGTCAAAGTCCATCCATATCAATTTTACAAATAAAAAAAAACGAATCTTCCCGTGGTTATTAATAATCAAGTTGTTCCTTACTCTAACACAGCTAAGTATATCGGTATGAATCTGGATGCTAAACTGAAATGGAAGGAACATGTGAAAAAGAAAGTAGAAGATCTAAATATTAGATATAGAAAACTTTATTAGTTGTTAGGATATAACTCAAAACTGTCCATTGAGAATAAAATCCTATTATGCAATCAGATATTAAAACCCGTTTGGACATATGGTATCCAATTATGGGGTTGCACAAAGAAAACAAATGTTCAAATGTTGCAGACATTTCAAAATAAGGTCCTTCGGGGAATAGTGAATGCCCCATGGCACATTAGAAATAGTGACTTGCATCGAGATTTGCAGATCGACCTCGTAGCAGATACAATTAAAAAGTACGCAATGCGTCACAACGAGCGTTTGCAGATGCATATCAATCCTGAGATAGACGATGTCTTAAATGTACGAAATAATATTCGTAGGTTAAGAAGAACCAAGCTCCATGAACTTTTTTGACTATTACGAGAGCCGGTATTTAAATTATAATACCTTCTCAAACCTGACTTAACGTTGAAAATAAAATCTTTGTCGATCACTTGTTGATTGGTCATGATCAAGGAGGTGTTTTTAGTGCGGTTAGAGTCCCACACTACTTTGGGTTTCTAACCCCACTGTGTCTTTCGAGATTTTCACCTTCATAAAAAAAAATAAAAATTTGCATTTATAGCATTCTTCGCTCGTGATATATCTAGGATAGGAATATTTCATAGTCAGTGGAAACTTTTAGTATATAAGACTACTGTTTTTCTTAAAATAAAGTATTCTAGATTGAGTTAGTGAACTGAGCGTTTCTTTTCTCTATTCGTTGGAACAATCACAACACCTTTGGCGACGAGGATAGTCAAATTAAATTTCTGCAAGTCATGGACGAAGCTATTCAGAAGGTTTCGGATCAACAACAGCTTTGGGTTCAGCAAATGATGAAGGCAAATAAAGAGTTCATCGAGCAATTGGCATTAGGAGCATCAGTCACTTCCGTTTCGACAGTTTGACTTTGAAAAGGAAAGCTGGGACAGTTATCTTTTTCAGTTACAGCAGTACTTTTCCGCTAATGCTGTGGAGTGTGACAAGCTACGGAAATCACATTTTCTTTCAACCTGTGGAAGTTATCTCAACGAAGTCCTGCGGAAACCTTTCCAAGAAGATGATGTCAACAACCATACATTTAAGGAGCTTACAGAAAAGTTAACGAAGCAGTTTCGGACAAAGTTGGACGTACGTACTGGCGTCTAGGTGCCGGTTTCTTCGGCAGAAGATGGTACCAGGACAATCTTATGCGATAGCTACGGATTGCGAGTTCGTATGTGCGAAGGAAGGATGTGGACAGTCGTATGCCGATTTCATGATTCGGGATATGGTGGTATTCTACACTTCACATGACTCCGTTCGAAGTTCAGCGACTCAAATGAAGAATCCAACCCTAGAAGAAATCGAAGAGCTCGTCGTTGCATGCGAATCTACCTAATTTGCGGCAGAGATTATGATGGGAAGCAGCACTTCCGCAGTTACGACGAGCGCCAGCGAGGTTCACCAATTGGGAGCATCTAAACAAACAAGTAAGACCAACAAAAATTTCTTCACCAGGAAATCTTGTCCAGGTTGTTTTGTGCACCATGATCGCAACAGTTGTAAGCACTTGGAATCGGTCTGCGACGTGTGCATATTAAGACCGTTTGTTTGTGAACGCAGCAGAGAGGCTCTGGGTCACACTCGCATGCAAGGCAAAAACCAAGGGAGGCGTAGGTATAAGCGTGAGGGACGTTCCGGTGTGTGCACACGATCTAAGCCCACAGATTTCACCTACCAATTAAAGGAAGATGTGCCAGCTATCATTTCTACTTTGGACGAAGTATCAACAGCGAATTTCGGACCCGGAGATCGTAAGACTTTCATTACTCTCCAAGTAAATCAACAACCCCTTACTTTCCAGTTAGATACAGGTGCTACGTGTTCTCTTGTGGGGCTTGGTGGTTACCTGAGTCTCGGAGAACCGTGTTGCACTCCCACGCAGCGCAATTTGAAGGCGTATGGAGATGTGAATGTTCCAGTGAAAGGGGTTGCCACCGTTGATGTCAGTTGGAGGAAAAAGACCTGTCGATTGCCGTTGTTAGTCGTAAACAGCCAGCAGGGATCTAACATAATGGGTCTAGATTGGTTCTACGCTTTCCAAGGTAAAAAAAAGTTTTTGATGAGGATGACGTCGTTCTGCAAATAGCTAGGAAGTCGAGAGAGCAACTTGAGGCTGAAGCGAAGGCACTCTGCGAGAAGCATAAAGAGTCCGGAATTGGGGTGCAGCGAGGTGTTCGTTGCCGATCTTACGCTTAAACCAAACAGCCAGCCACGGTATTTCAAGCATCGGGCAGTCCCTTTTGCTCAAAAGGAAAGTGCTCGAATGGAGATCGATCGATTACAGAAGTTAGGTATCCTTCGCTCAGTGCAGACCAGTCAGTGGGCAGCACCCATCGTTTTGGTCCAAAAAGCGAATTTGCGGCGACTTCAAAATCACTATAGATCCACAACTCGAGATCGATCGCCATCCAGTTCCTCGGATTCAAGAACTCTTCTATAAGCTGCAAGGCGGCCAATTTTTCCCGAAGGTGGACTTGTCTGACGCTTACCTCCAGGTCCCACTAGATGAGTTTTAGAAGAAACTGTGCGTGGTCAACACCGAGTTTGGACTGTTCGAGTACCAACGACTTCCGTTTGGAACCGGCAGCTCTGCAGGCATTTTTCAACGCTATATGGAGCAGCTCACTGCTGATTTGGAGTTCTGTGCGTCGTATCTGGTAAGACGAACGAGAAACACATTAACAATCTTAAGACATTGTTGGAGAAGTGCCAATTTGCGAAGCGCGAAGTCGAGTATTTGGGTCATGTGATTGACCAATATGGTATTCGACCATCAGAGATGCGAGTCAAGGCTATTCGTGATTTGCCCACACCGAAGAATCTGAAAGACTTGGAAGTATTCATCGGTAAGTTGAATTATTATCACCAATTTGTCGAAAATTTCGCCCAACTAGCTCCATTGAATCAACTTCGAGCCACGGATGTGCCATTTGTGTCGGGAAAGGCTCAACAACACTCATTTGAAACATTTAAGGACATTATCATGAACGTCTCTCGGCTACTGCATTTCCAGGATGATTTGCCAATCACCCTGGCAACTGATGCATCATCGCATAGTATAGGAGCAGTCATCTCCCACGTATATCCAGATGGTCGCGAAAAGCCTATCGCTTTCGCAACGAAGATACTCACGCAGGCACAAAGACGCTACAGCCAGATTGAGAAGGAGGCGTTATCAATCATCTTCAGTCAGTCACCAGTCTTTGGTGACCATATTCAATCCAAACAAGAAGCTCCCCCAGATGACGAATCAACGTTTGCAAAGGTGGGCCATTACCTTAATGGGCTATACCTATTCTAGGCGATATCGACCGACCAAACAGCATGGAAATGCGGACTGCTTATCGCGATTGCCCGTGGGCCCAGATGACGAATTTGACCACTCCGAGGATTCGTGCCATCAACTGGAAGCCGTCTACTCAGCCATAATCGGCGATTTTCCCATCAATGCGACGGTCATAGCTGAAGAGTCGCAACAAGATGCGCCAATCAGGAGGGTCGTGGAATAGGTGCAGTATGGCTGGCCACAGCAGCTACCAAAATCAGAAGACCGTTCATTGCCATATTTCCGGAGGAGATTCAACCTAAGCGTAAGTAGTAACGTGTTACTCATTCACAGTGAGAACCCTCGGGTGGTGGTTCCTGCCAAGCTACAGTCTAGAGTTTTAGACCTGCTACATCAAGGACACTGAGGAATCACTTGCATGACTGCCGGAACACAATGCGGCCGCTGTGGTAGTGGTAGCCGCTGTGGTACGAGCTGTCAAAAGTTGAAATATATACATAAGCAGTAGTCGGTGCACAAGAGGCCGCAGCCGCTGTGGCGTGTGGTAGTGGTGTGGTACGAGTTGGTTATCTTTTAAAAAAAGCCGCGCGGCTTTATGACAGCTCACTAAAAACCAACGAAATGGAGGACGCTGAACTCGAAAAAATCTATTTCTTCCCTGTCATCCATTTTATTGAACAAACAGTTCTAAATCAATGGTTAATAACGTTTTATAACACTTTATTGAAAATAATACCGAGAGAAAAATTTCACAATTGGCTCAATGACAATTCAATTTGACATTAGCGCGCCACTTCATTGTGGGCGAGTTTAGAGAGCGTAGGGCGCAACACATTGACAGCTCATACCTGAACGGCTACCACTACCACAGCGGCTTTGCATTGTGTTCCAGCAGTGAAGCAATTGTCCAGACGTTCCTGTTGGTGGCCTGCCATTGACGATGCCATTACTAAATTGGCTGCACAGTGCAGTGCATGTCAGGCTAATGCTAGCCGTCCCTCCAGGGAGTACACTAGCTGGCCAGTTGCTAAAGAGGTTTGGGAGCGGATGCATATGGATTATGCCGGACCTTTCCAGAAGTCTATGTGACTCCTTGTGGTGGACTCCAAGTGAAAGTTTCCTTTCGTAGTCCGTATGACTTCAACGACGTCAGAGGCGACGATTCAAGCATTAAGATCCATATTCGCTCAGGAAGGGTTGCCGAAAACTGTGGTGTCGGACAACGGCACACAATTCACGTCAAGGGAATTTCAACGATTCTGCAGCATCAACTCCATTACTCACCTACGCGCAGCACCCCGAATCCAACGGAGCCGCTGAAAGGATGGTGCGTACATTCAAAACGGCGCTTCTCAAGATTTTAGAAGGGAATTCGAATTGCGATGAAGCCTTGCCAATTTTTCTGTCGACATACCGCACTTTGCCAGACGATGGTGGAATTTCACCAGCGGAAAAACTGCACGGGCGGCCACACCGCACACTACTTTCTGCTATACTACCAGACGTTTCAACTAGTAAACGTAAAAAGGCAGCTCATGGGGGTCTAAAGTTCGCACCAGATCAAACAGTTTTTGTTAGGCAGTGTCTACAGAAGAAGAAATGGCTGGAAGCTATCATCAAGAAGCCGTTGGGGCGCCGAATATACTTGGTCGAATCTAGCAAGGGAATCTGGCGTCGTCACCAAAACCATATCCGAAATCGATCATCTACCGAGGGGACGACATCACCAAGCCCGGCCAACGCCGAACTGCTGTTACCTCAGGCAAGTAGTTTTGATTCCAATACTAATAATTTTCAAATTACAGGAAATCAGCATCAAGTAGTAGTCCACAAGACTCAGCCGAATCTGACGTCATAATCGGATCGGCACCCATTCCACCAAACATCGATTTGTTTTCACCACCGGCGGCTGAGCCAACACCGTTGTCCTCACCTGGTAATCCACCCGTTCTTGGAGCTTCTGAAACAACGCCATAAGGACTGAGAAGGTCTGAACGTTTACGATACAAACAAGCTACCGTAATCCAAAAATAGATGTGGGGGTAAATTATATACCTAGGAAAGGAATATTTCCCAACATCAGTCATCACTACAGAAGTCACGCTGATAAAACCAATGATAATTAACACTGCTGTCAAGTACATAACCACTGTTAGTATATAAGCTGTCAGTGGAAACTTTAAGTATATAAGACTACTGTTTTTCCTAAAATAAAATGATAGTGAACTGAGCGTTTCTTTTCACTATTCCTTGGAACAATCACAACAGCTCGGATATTTCTTTTTTCTGCATGCTTGGTGAAAGTCATTTTGGGTGTCAGTTTTACTCGTAAATAGCTAATTTATGGAACCGTTTTGAGTTGCTCTCCCTTCAAAAACCATCTTTCTTGCGCAGATAATCTGCCTCCGTTTCGGAAAATCATAATCTCAGATTTGCTCAAATTCACTTCCAGGTTCCATTCATTGCAGTAATGTTCAAGTCGTTTTATACCTTTTTTGCATAATTTCGATGTCGTCTGCCAAGATAACAATGTCATCTGCATACAGTAGAAGTCTTATATTTAACTTATCAATATTTAGTCTGCCTCCTATATAATCATGTAAATCATTAATATATAGAACAAAGAAAAGAGGTGACATCAAGCAGCCCTGTGTAACACCTGAACGTGTCTCAAAATATTCAGAAATCTCTTCGCCCGTCCATACCGCTGATTTAGTATTCTTATATGGTATATGCTTTCTTTTAGTCTTGTGAATTTACTTGACACTCTTAAAACATTAGGTTAATAATTAACGATCTTCTCGCAACCGTGTCAAAGCCGCCTTAAGGTCTACAAAAAAAGCGTACACTTTTTTCCTCTCAGCAAGCTTAAAATGGACAATGGCCGCCAAATTATAGATGCTATCCACCGTTGAATATTGTTTGCGGAAGCCCGATTGGTATTCTATGAAGACATCATTGCTTTCAGCCCATGTGTATAGTCTTTCATTCAAAATTTCCATCATAAGTTTGGCTGTGCAAATCATAAAGGATATGCCTCGGTAATTGCAGGGTTGATTAACATCTCCCTTCTTAAATATTAGAAAAACAATCGTCCTGATAAATGCGTCATTTACCCTACTTTCATTAACTATCCTATTTTAAATAACTACGAGTTGTTCCAAAAATTCATTTGTACCATTTATTAGGAATTCGTAAGGAACTCTATCCTCTCCAGGCGCTTTATTCAAACAAAAAAACAAATTTATTCAGCTTCAGTTTTTTTTAGAATGGTCTTATCTTCTTGTATTGAAATCTGTTCGCCTAGTTTTTCATCAACATTTAGTGTAGGTGTATATTGTATCGATTGCATTACTTGCGGTGGATTTAGCAGTACATTGAAATAAGTTTTAAAATCAGCAGCAGAGATTTGTGATCCTTTTTAATAGCTTTAGTTCCGCATGTCTTTCACAAGTCTCCACCATTCCTTGCTATCCTTAACTGTATTTGTTCTCTGAATGAACTGCTGGAGATATAATCTCTTTTTCCTGGTGCACATAACTTCGTACTTATCTCGATCTTGTAGGTTTTGCAAATTTATATTAAGGTTCCATTGATAATTTCCTTTTTGTGAATCTTTCCATAATAATTTTGGCAGCAACTTGATTTTGTTTGCATTACTATTCGTAAACCTGAAGTTTAAAGATAACATAACTTTATTAGTAAATGAAAATTTACTGGGACATCGACAAAAAGTAAAAGTGCGCCACTACTTTTTGCACCACCACAATGCGCCTGCGCACACGCTGAAAAAACCAACAACTTTCTTGCGCTCTCGAACATCAATGAAATTCATCGGATATAGCGCCGTGTGACTGTTGGCTGTTCCCGAAAATAAAAAAAGATTTGAGGGGAAAAATCTTCACATCTAATGAAGAATAGAAAATTACCCCCTTCGGGTAGGGGACAGAATATATCCGAGGTAGACAGACACGTCGTAAGAGGCGACTAAAATGCACAAAAGCGGATACGAAAACTTCCCAAAAATGGCGAAAAGTAAAACAAATGACCCGGTCCTCCTGGCAGAGGGTTTGTGTGTTGAATTTACTGAACTACCTCGTAAAACTGATTTAGTTGAATCCAGTATGGCAATGAAAAAAACAACATTTATTGCTTCTTCAACAAAGCTCCAGAAGAAGTTCACTCACGCCGAGAACTCCGCCAAAAACAATTGCGCCAAAAAACCTTACGGCCAAAGATAGCGCTATTATTGTAAGTATTCCAAAAATATATAAAGAAAAATCTGGAGTTGAAACCAGTGTAGTTGAAAGTGAACATAAAACAGATTCACAAGCGAAAGTAAAAACAAACAGCTATTACAACGAATGGCAAGCTGAACTTAAAGCAAGGAAAAATCTGGAAGAAATTGTTTAAAGTCTGCAAAACCAGATAAAAGCTTTAGAAATACAAGTTTCCCTGTTGGACTGTACCAATAAATACCCAGTCCAACCAATCCAGCAAGATAGGAAAAAAGAATATCTCGCAGATGAAGAAGAGCTTGCACAAGAAACGGAAGGACATCTGAAGAAAAGTAAAAGGCCAACGAAAAAGCGCAGGCAAAAGAAAGTCCTGAAACATCTGCAAGTAACTTTGATAGTGTGGCTATGACAAAACATGCAAATTTGCAAGCTAAGACGAATGATAAAAGCCTTGAAAAGACAACCATTGGCTTGAAAAGACAGCCATTACCACCACCAATAATGATCTCTGGAGTAGACAGATTTGGTGAGTCAAAAAGAATAATTGAACAAAAAACGAAGAAAGCATGCAAGTTCACATCATATGGTATAGCAACAATAATTGGAAAATAAATGTCGATGACAGTGACACTTATAGAGAAATCACTGATGAATTCACGAAGATGAAGTGGCAATGGCACTCATATGAAAATAAAGCTACTAGACCATTTAAAGTATTGTAGTAGCCAAAGGTCTTCAGTTTTCATATGATGAACACGATATTTTGAAAGCCAAAAACCTAATCAAAAAAGATAGAATGAAAATAGTTGATGGGGAGCCAACGACAAGAAGTAGAAAATTATCTCTTTTTATGTTCTCCTTTCACAATCAAGAAGATGCCGAAAAGGTTTACGGTATAAAATCAATAATGGGTATTGTTGTCAAGATTGGGCCACTTCGAAGAAGTGAAGCCAAGCCAAGCCTTCGGGGATACGCAAAGCTACTGCAAAACAGATTTTGCATGCGTTAAATGTGAAGGAAAACATAAAAAAAAAAATGGCTGTCCAATAAAGAAGGAACACAAAGCGAAATGTATCAACTGTCATGGAAATCATCCACCTAGTTACAGAGGTTATCCAGTTGCAATACAATGTCAAGAAAGCAAAAACAGAGCTACTAGCAATCACTAACAAAACCCACACAAAAATAAAAAGAAGCAACAAGTAAATATCGAAATCAATAAAGTAGACAAAATACCAATTGCTGTAAAAACAAACACACCGATTGAGAATAACAAATCGTATTCCCAAATTGTGAAAAATACATGTAATTAAGCTACTAAGCAAAGAAATTTCCACAGGAAAAAACCAACAAAATACAACGATTAAAAATCTGAAAGTCGCAACCTGGAATGCCAACGGTTTACTCCAACATATCTCTGAATTTCAGGTATTTCTATGCAATGAAAATATTGATGTTTGCCTGATTTCTGAAACGCACTTCAAACAGGGAACAAAGATTAGAAACCTGGGTACCTTACGAATTGCCAAAAATAGCAAAACAAACCATATAAGCAGCTACGATTGACTAAAAACAAGGAATTTAAAATATCTGCTATTATATATACTGCCCACCCAAGCATATGCCTACAGAGGAAAATCTTAATGACCTTTTTTAAATTCTAGGCAACAACTTTATCATTGGAGGTAACTTTAATGCAAAACACACCTACTGGGGGTCAAGATTAATAACGAGAAAAGGCAGGAAGCTTTACAAAGCAGGGCAAAATTTTAACTGCGATTTTATTTCGACTGGTTCGCCCACTTATTGGCCATCTGACCCAGCGAAAATACCAGATCTTATTGACTTCTTCATAATCAAGGGAATCAATAGAAAAGCGGTAAAAGTTGAAAGCAGTGATGATCTGTCGTCCGATCATACATCCGTAATCCTAACAGTTAACGGTATGTCAATAGAACAGATAGAAAACATAAGAAAACAAAAGAATGAGCTGGTGTAAATTTAACGAATTGTTCGAAGGATTTATTAACCTTAGATCTCCATTGGTTACATCAAACCATATTGACATCGAAGTGGAGCAATTCATTGCCGACATACAACAGGCAGCAGAAGATAGTATACCGACTTATCAACAAAAAAAAAAAAAAACATCGGTAAAATATCCCATAGAAATTAGGGAACTAATATTAGAAAAGAGAAGAGCTCACAGGAAATGGCAAATGACAAGATATCCTGGCGACAAAACTATATTTAATAGACTTAATAACAAACTTAAAAAAAGTATCAGTGAATTTAAAAATATATCTCTAAATAAATACCTTTGTAACTTAACAGCTAACAAAGTCACAGACTACTCCCTTTGGAAGGCTGCCAACCATTTGAAGAAGGCCTCAAGAGCGACTTACTTACTTAGATGGCGCTACAGTCCGGGGTGGACCTGGGCCTCAACCAACAAACCTCTCCAGCCAGCACGGTTACGAGCCAGCTGCCTCCAGTTGCGCACGACAAGTTGGTTGAGGTCCCCCTCCACTTGCTTGCGCCACCTACCGCGAGGTCGTCCTCTCCTGCGTCGTCCGTCCGGGGTGGATTCGAAGACTTTCTTAGCGGGAAGGTTGGGCTCCATCCGCTCTAAATGACCCAGCCATCTTAGTCGCTGTATGTGAACTCTTCTGGCTAAGTCGATGTATAGTTCGGCATTGTACCTTCTCCTCCACTCACCGTCTATGCAGACGGGACCAAAGATCGCTCGAAGAACTTTTCTCTCGAAATAACCAAGGGCATCCTCATCCGGTTTTGTCAAACCCCATGCCTCTGCGCCATACAGCAGGACTGAGATGATTAATGTCTTATAGAGAGTTACCTTAGTAGTTCGAGATAAGGCTTTGCTACTCAATTGCCGTTTTAGCCCATAGAAATAACGATTGGCAAGAGTAATTCTCCATGTGATCTCCATACTGATGTCATTTGCGGAGCTGACCATAGAGCCTAGGTAGACAAAATCCTTTACTACCTCAAAATTTGATCTGTCTATTGTGGCGTTCTATTCAAGACGCCGATGTTGGGTGTCCTTTTTTGTAGACAGCATATATTTTGTTTTGCTTTCATTGACCGCTAGACCCATCTTTACCTCAAGCGCAAGGTCCTCCATTAAAAACATCTGATGGGAAATAGATCGGCGACCCAAAAGAAAAGGTCAAACTTTTTTCGGAGCACCTGGCAAATGTTTTTAAACCTTTTTCATCTAGCATGGCAAACGAACGTCTTGATTACTCTGATAGAGTGGATGAAGACGTAATTGCTTATTTTTCGATAAGAGAGATTAGTACATGCATTCATAAACTATCCAATAGAAAATCTCCAGGTTATGACCTTATAACTGCCCATATCCTTAAAGAGCAACCCTTAAAAGCATTGTTAAAACTCAAGCTTATTATTAATACTTATTTTAAACAAATATATTTCCCACTTCACTGGAGGATATCAGAAATTATTGTTATACCTAAACAGGGTAAACTCTCGCTTGGCAACAACTTGATGTGGTGAGAGAGCTTAAGTTGCAAGGACTCACTCAGCCTTAGTAGCCTAGCTCTCGGATGGGCTGACTGATGAGTAACGAACCAATATCCAGCGACCCGTGCCTATTGGATGGTTTGCAGCCAGGGGGTATACCGGCTGTATTATAACGGAGCCTCTCTGAAACAGGATCGCCTCAGTGAGTAACCACGATCTTACTGCGCTAATGCGGGGCTCTGGCGCAGCTGACCTTTATTACCGGCGCTACTACGTGGGACTAAGAACCAAAACAAAATACAAATAAAAAACAGCCTAGATAGAATGCGGGGTGGTACCGCATCTATGCTAGTGAGTCGGATGGAGCAGAGACTATGCGGGCCACCTGGTTAGTGGAAATCGGCCAGGGACAAGCCGTGAGGGAGGTTTTAGGCGAGTGCAACCAAGCACCAGCCAAACGGCCGCTAGGATCCCTGGGCTGTCAAAAGCGGCAGCACGCTTGGAGCGTGCCAGAACGGAGGGTGGGAGCCAAGCCCTAGCCCCCCGACTCTTGGGCAAGGTAGCTATGATGCCTAATGAGGCAAGGAGTTCGGACATAGCTCGGACACCTTCAGCTCCCCAATCCAATGCTGCCACCTGGGTAACCGGGAGGCAAGGATGACCCCTTGAGAAAGGGTCTGAGCGGTGCGGGATCTCGTTGGTACCTGCGCTACCTCAAAAAGGGCCTTGCACCTGAGGAGGCCAGGAAAAAGTCGGAGGAGCATAGGGCAAAGCCGGACTCCATCGCTGTCCCATCAGCCAAGAGGGGCATTAATGCCATAACACCTCCTGCATGTAATGTGCAGAAAAGGCTGAGGACTCAGGGGAGCACTAAGAGGCTCCAGGCAGAGCCTGCCAATGCTAGCGCTGTCTCAGCTGGTAGAAGCTATGCTGTGGATGCTGGGGCAGCTTCGGCTGGTAGAAGACATGCTGAGGCCGCGAAGGCTTGCAGTACTTCCTATCAATTACCCACAGGAAATGCTCGATGCTAAAGACCTCAAAGCACTCGAGAAAGCCAACGTGGCGGAAATGATCCTGGGATGGGAGCATAAGCTCAAGTTCCAGGGCGTTCGTTTTAAGAATGGCATGCTACTGGGTCGACTGCGAGACTCCGCAGACTGTGGATTGGCTGAAGACCGTAGCTCCCAAACTGAAGGGGTGGAAAGGGGCAGAATGTGGCAGTGCGGAAATACCACGTGCCCATTCCATCACCATCTTCCTACCACGAGGGTGGATCAGGACTACCAAACCTCCTTGGCACTCCTAGAATCGCAGAATGATGGCTTGAACATCAAGGCATGGAAGGTTTTGTATGGTCGTAACGAGGGGACTGGGCAGATACTGGCCCTCGAAATTGATCAAGAGCCTTTTGAAGCCATTAAGGGTCAAAACTGCTCTCTGAGCTACCGGTTCGGCAGAGTGTCGGTGGGTGGAATCAAGAAGCTGGAGGAGAGCGCAGGGCAAAGTACCAGCTCAAAACCAACCTCAGAGGGGACACCACCGGAAGTGGAGCATCCAGTTCCGCTGACGGTCAAAGCACCAAATATGTCCATCTCAGATGACTCGTTACCTGAGGAGGACCTAAACAGTACAGTAATCTCTCTCCATCTGGACATTAATCTTGAGGAAGAAGAGATTCTGCTGACGGAGGGTGGGGCAACAGCCCCGACAAACACTAGCTCGATGACTTCCACCAGTAAACTAAAGGTCGCCCACCTGGGCGACCGCTCCTTAAGAAAGCAGACCCTCTGTTGGGGTCACCCAGGTAAACATCCACCATGCCATAGCGGCATCAGCTAGGATGCTTACCAAACAAAACATGGGCATTGTATTGATTCAGGAGCCATGGATCTTGAAAGGAGGAGTCAAAGGAGTATCGTGCAAGGGATATAAGGGTGACCAATCCAAGGGCATGTACCCTTATCAGTAACAAAATTAACTTTTTCCTACTTTCAGAATTTGCGACGCGAAGCGTAATGGAGATTGGCAAAGCTACAGGGCGGCACTTACAAATTACAACAAAGAGAAGAAGGGCGAAAAAAGAAAGCTTCAGGAAGTTCTGTGCGACAATAAACATCACTCCTGCTGCAGCTAGGTTACATAAAGCCCGGGGGGAATGCCAACATCCCTTAAAAAACCAGACGGCAGCTTTACTAAAGATGAGGAACAAAGAGCATTACTGCTCTTAGAAACTCACTTCCCCGGAAGTTGGCAGAGTACCTGTGACGGGAGCATGACCAACACAAGTGCAAATCACACGGTCTTATCGTGTTAAATACCATGGTCATCAAACAAAGCCGACACCTGATCACTTACAGCAGTGGTGGAGATGAAACTCAGATTGACTACCATTTGGTATCCAGTTTAATGAAGCCTCGGGTAAAAGATTGCAAAGTGATCGTGGGAGAGGCAATCGCTCGGCAACACCGTCTCCTGCTAACAGAAATTTTTATGAAAACACCGAAGAAAAGCAAACAAACAAGGGTCTATGAGAAAATCAAGTAGTACAATCTGGACAAAGAGAAAGGCGAGGCTTTTGTTTTCGTAATGAAAAATTACCTCTCTCACACCATCAACGGAGCTAAGGATGAAGAGCGCAGAGCACAAAATATGTGGGATTCCCTACAACGAACGATTAAAGAAGATCAAATCACTGCTAGGAGCTTCAAAATGCCGCCGTCAACACGCCAGAGATACGTGGTGGTGGAGTGATGAAGCTAAGAAGGTGATAAATGAGAAGAAAGCGGCTTTCAAAGATTGGTCAAAGTGCCCCTCTAATAATAGTGACGAAAAAGCTCGCCACGAAATGGAATACAGATGCTGCAAGAAAAAAACGAAGAAGAAGTGCGCCCAGCTTCAAGCAGAGAGTACGGAGGGCCTGTATCTGGAGCTGGAGATGCAGCCCGGGTTGCTGATGCAAGCCAGGCTATCCAGGAGCTGCGAAGACACAGTATGAACAAGAGCGCCACTATCTTCAAAAAAAGCCGCCCAAAGAAGGACGAATGCTCAGCAGATTCGTTCGTCAAAGTTCATTAGCAGCGCTCTTGTGGATGACGACAAAATTCTGAAGAGGTGGCGGCAGTATTGTGAAGAACTTTTAAATGAACAGTTTCCCCGGCTATACTTTCCAAGAGCCACCCCTAATTGTGAAGAAATACCCGACAGTACAGTCGAAGAAGTTAGTGAGGCGGTCAAATACTCCAAAAAATTAAAAGCGGTTGGGCCGGACGAGATGCCCTCTGAGTTCTGGAAAAAGATGGGAGACGTCGGGTTCAGATGGCTCAGAATTCTCATCTCCAAATTCATGAGAGGTGATCCAATGCCGAATCAATAAAGGGAAAGTTACCTTCTCCCTGTATACAAAGGGAACTGTAATAGCTACCGTTCGATCAAGTTGATGTCACACACCATGAAGATCGTTGAGCGGGTATTAGGTGGCCGACTGCGAAAAATAATACGGTTATCTGATGATCAGTGCGGGTTTGTCTCGGGTAAATCAACCACAGATGCAATCCAAAGTATAAGGATCATAATGGAAAAACATCGTGATTCCTTAAGGGATTTGCATATTGTATTGGTTGACTTTGAAAAGGCATTCGACAGACAACCACGAGATCTGATATGGGTGGCGCTAAGGCATCGAGGGGTTCCAGAAACCTATGTACAGATGATCATGGACATGTACGAAGGAGCAAAGACAAGAGTAAGATGCCCCGCTGGAGTAACCGAAGAGTTCCCAATCAAAGTCGGGGTGCACCAGGGAAGCGTTTTAAGTCCTTTGCTCTTTATTACAGTCCTTGATTATCTGCTTGAAGGTAAAGTGATGGACTCCAAGGTACATCAGTTATTCTTTGCTGACGATGGAGCCATCATAAGTGAGGATCCTACATCCCTGCAACGAGCACTTGATGTGTGGATGGACGTTTTGGAGGGAAATGGGTATCGCATTAGTTCAAAAAAGACAGAGTACTTGTGCTGCCCGTTCTCTGATCCACTCAGGCCTATTCCAGACATTTATTTGAATGGAACAGTGCTTCCCAAGTGCGAAAAGTTCAAATATCTGGGATCTATGATCAATAGCAAAGCAACTTGTGATGACGACATCAATCATCGTGTAAGCGTAGGGTGCATGAAGTGGCGAGAAAATTTCACTATCTTCTGTGACAGAAAAATGTCACCTAAGTTGAAAGGAAGGCTCTACACCGCAGTTGTACCTCCAGCGCTCACATACGGTTCACAATGTTGGACGATGTACAAAACGTATGAGAGTAAATTAACGGCAGCTGAGATGAAGATGCTTCGCATGACAGCAGGAGTGACAAAGCTTGATCGAATAAGAAGTTCGAAGATTCGCGGAAGCTTTCACATCAAGGAAACAATCGTACAAAAAATAGAGCGCACCCGGCTCAGCTGGAATTGCCACGTTCAAAGAAGAGATCATTTGAAAAGGCAATATCAATGCACGTTCCAAAGACATCGCGATGTAGGAAAGGCAGGCCTATAAACGCCTGGATCAGACAAATGCGACGGCATCGGCATTCCATAGGCCTCAGTAACCGAGTGATCCAAAATCGGCGGGCCTGTCGATATTTTCTGAGGTCAAATAGGCGAACCCCACAGGCGGATCAGTAGAAATGCGGTGAAGTGGGAGGCTTGTGATCCCTTATTTTCGGATCATAACCTCGCTGATAAAAGGAAGAAGAAGAAGTAATTGGACGCAATGATGGCGAATTAAACTTAATGAGTCAAAGTCCATTCATATCAATTTTACAAATAATAAAATAACAAATCTTCCTGTTGTTATTAATAATCAAGTAGCTCCTTATTCTAACACAGCTAAGTATCTGGGTATGAATCTGGATCCTAAGCTGAAATGGAAGGAACATGTGAAAAAGAAAGTAGAAGAGCTAACTATTAGGCATAGAAAACTTTATTGCTTGTTAGAATATAATTCAGAAGTGTCTATTGAGAATAAAATCTTAATATATTGTATAATCAGATACTAAAACCTGTTTGGACGTATGGTGTCCAATTATGAGGTTGTACAAAGAAGACAAATGTACAAATAATACAAACATTTCAAAACAACGTCCTTCGGGGAATAGTAAATGTCCCATGGTGTATTAGAAGTAATGACTTGCATCGTGATTTGCAGATTGATCATGTGACGGAAGCAATTAAAAAGAACGCAATCCGTCACAACGAGCGTCTGCAGATGCATATTAATCCTGAGATAGAATCTTAAATATACGATATAATATTCGTAGATTAAGAAGAACTAAATCTCACGAACTTATAATTTGACAATTATGAGAGCCCATATTTAATTTATAATACAATACCTTCGCAACTGAAAACGCAACTGAACTTAAAACTGAACAACTGAACGCAACTTGAAATTAAAATCATTTGTCGATCTTTCTCTGATTGGTGATGATTAAGGAGGTGTTTTTAGTGCGGTTAGAGTCCAACACTACTCTGGGTTTCTAACCCCATAGTGTCTTTCGAGATTTTCAGCTTCATTAAAAAAAATAAAAAATCGAATGTACTGGGCAGTATTGCAGTACCCAGTGAATGTACTTAGAAGAGATTACTTGAAAAAATACTTGTACTTGGTGATTTTCAAGTACCAAGTACATTGCACACCTTTTTCTTAAGTACAAATACAAGTTCAAGGGCCTGGGTACTTAACTGGTTCTGGTACTTGAAAGTTTACAGGTCTGACTTATATGACGAAAATCCAAAAAATACACGGTTTTGGGTGAAGAATTGAAACGTCTCTGGAGATGCGATAATGCAGTTACCTTACAGATCGTCCTGTCCAGCACCGGATTGGTTCCCAAGGTAACAATATCCGCTATGAATAAGCTGAGCATACCATCAAAACTTATCTTCGTAATGCAGAAAGCTGTAATACTTGATAGCTGCCGAATAGTGAGGGAACTTTTGGAATGCAAGAACTGTATGCGTATATGTAGGAGGTTGTGTGTTTGCTTGCAATACCCGTATACTCACCAAAGCCTGACAAAAAAAAAATGCAGGTGAAAATTATCGTACTATAAATAGAGATAGTGCAAACTCAAAACTCAATTATAATAATAATAATAATAACCACATCCTTGGAGGTTACACTCGCATCTCTAGACTATTGCAATCGTCACAAAAACGTCGCCAAGATGATCCACCAGCAGCTAGCCACCACCCAACGCCCGTTTTGGATAATTCAACAGCCACACCCTATTGGGATATGACAGTGATAGCTGACCAGCGTCTTGCGATGAAAATGCTCTAAATGCCGCATTGACTGAACCAGTAAACAACAAAATCCTGATGTAAAATCCACCAAGAGGACAAGAAGCGTGAGTAGCCCAACCCATACTAACACCATTAGCGACACTAACAACAATAACAATAAAAATACTAATGTTTTGCTTCTTAAATTCGAGCAATGAGAGAGGAAATCAGAAACGTTACAGCCAGCTGTGATTTTCTTTCTCAAAAATTTGAAGTGGTAAACAAAAACATAAAAACAAACACCGAAATCGTGGAAAAACTCAGAGCTGAAATCGCTAAGTTAAAACAATGCAACCTAAAAAAGGATGAAATTATTTCCAATATGCAGACTCGAATTAACAGACACGAACAGCAAATTATAAAAAAATAATATTGAAATTAAAAATGAAAATCTTCTCGAAACTGTGCAAGCATTATGAGAAGCCATCAATTGTGAAATTGGAGACATCGGCCTGATCGACATTTACCGAACGAGATCAAATAAGCCCGAGCAATCGACCATTATTGCATCTTTTGCAAATACAGTGTGCAAGAGCAGCCTTATCAAGTGTGCCCGTGCGACGAGATTAATCAAATTATCGGCAGTGTATGCAAAGTTCAAGAACCCGATATGAATATACATATGTATGTATAAGTGAAATTGTGTCTCGCAGTCGCAGGTCGCAGGTCGCAGACGGTACAAAGAGTAGCAAAAAAAAAAGCTTTTGGCACAGAAAATTTATTTTCCGTTTTTTTTTCTTTGCGAAGGAGAAAGCTTTTTGTTTGCCCATCGTTGTTTGCTCATCGCAAAAAAGATCAACATTTTTTTGTATGGCGATGCGACATCTGGGTAAGTTTATTATCTGTGCTGTTACTATCCAGAATGTTTAGGTTCATGTCACCCAGTACAATTCCGTCAGTTCTTTGTAACTTTTTCGGTCAATGATAAGTTCTAATTCATCGATGAAACTTCTCTCGCTAAGACCCGGTGGCCTATAAATGGCTCTTATATATTTTTGATAGGGCCGAAAGCCATCGATGCTAGAGCCCTATACTTTAACCTAACCTATTAATTTGTAATTATTAAGTTAGGATTAATAAATAAATAAATAAATATTTTTGTTTTTGATTTGGCTTTTCTGTGGTTATTATACATATGCTTTCGAAAGACAATGTGTTTGTCGTTAGTCTGTCATAATTGATAGAATTATTCATAAAAACGGCAATGCCTTCACCTCTACGTTTTTCTCTATTTAGAATTTTAGCATTGAATCCCCTTAATGTGTAAAAATCAGTCTCTTCTTCCTTGAAATTTGTTTCCACTAATACAATTCCATGTAGGCAGTCGATTATTGAGTTAATGCTTATTAAAAAAACTATTTTGTATTATTTTATTCTTCTCTTCTCGTCTCATTCGTTATTAATTACTTGTGATTTGGTTAAATCACTAACGGAGTTCACTAATAAAGCTGGTGCATTATCATGTTTTCTTGCGAGTATTCTCCCTGCGCTCTCCCATACAAATCTCCAGTTGTTTTCTTTTGCTTTATTTATTGTAAGCCACAGCAGGTGTTTGTTTACATTCGACAGCTGATTTTTAATATACACAGTGACATTTTGATGGTTGACGGCGATCGTGTGATTGGCAACGCGGACATTTGACGGCTTATACGCAAGTAAAATCGCTCGTCCAAGTAAATTGATATTTTTAATATTCAAAGCAATAACTCTACTCAAAAAGTAGTGCAAAGTGTAAAGCAAAAACACCCCCTCAATACCTGCTAAAATTTCCTGGTGAGTCAACTTATTTGTTAAGTACCCACTTCTTTAAGTCCTGTAACCAACTTGGAGAACAATGGTTGGTGGAATACAAAGAACACCGCCGAAGAATACCAACAACAATTCGCAAGCGAACGGCAGCAAGCGGCGTATCGTCGAAACGTCACCAGAGGCGAAAAATGCTGCACCTGCCACTTCAAAACAAAATGCAGTAGGAAATATGTCGATTTGGGATCTAAAGTCCCTTATTGAGGGTTCTATGACAGCTTTACTCGACGACAAACTCAGCAACGTTGCAACTAAAGCTGATGTAGAAGGAGTTTTCGTCCAAATTCAAGCGCTACAAAAAGACAACACAACACTACGTCACAAACTGCAGGTGATGGAAGCTTGTTATTCTTCATTGGAACGCAAAGTAGAGATGTTGGAGAGAAATGCGTTGGAAAGCAATCTTGTAGTGCATATGCCTGAGGAGACCGGAGTCAACTCGGAGGATAGGGCGAAAAGTCTGTGTCTGCAACTGCTGAGAAGCGACGACTCATCACTTATATCCGACGTTCGCGTCATGAGGCCAAACAACAACATTGCAAATATCGTTGTAAAATTGCAAAAGAGGGATGACGTTGTACGCGTACTAAACAACACAACAACACTTAGAGGCACCAAGGTAACTATTCACAGAGACTACACTGAAGCTTCACGCAATCGAAGAAAACGCATGCTAAAGCTAAAAAGAGACATTGAGAACAAAAACAAGAACACGAGAGTCGTAGTAAATGGACAAAAGCTGAAAATTGTAAACAAAACATTTTATTTCGATAGTAATAATATCCTCCGATGTGAGGGTTATGTCAGTGAATGTGGGATGACACTTCTCCAACAGCTGGTTGATGTCAGTTCTACAGTGGCAGCTGCAACTGTCAGAAGCGAATATGCCGAAGGTGGAAATACATTGGGTGGAAACACAAGTTCTTCGTTTTTAGCGCCGCAGCCTTATATTTAATAGTAATGCCGTCTGCCGAAATATAATAGAAAATAGAAAAATATTAAGCAATGAAAATGAAAATTATAGTCTAAAAGAAATTAAAAACCATGAAGTATTGTCATTTAAAATATTAAGTTATAATGTTGCAGGCCTGAAAAACTAATTATTTTTTTCTGATTTTTTAATTATATTAAAAAATTTGATATTTTTATGCTTTATGAAACACATGTTTTAGCCAGTGAAGAAGTTAGGTTTAAGAGTATTGTTCTGGACTTCGAAATGAAATGGATTCCAGCAGTTAAAACTAATGTTTTTGGAAGAGGAAGCGGTGGTGGAAGGAACCTGTGTTGTCGATGTAAGGATCAATGGCGGAACTTTTTGCATAGTACCTGTTTATTTGAACTGCAGTCACTGGATGCGAGATTACGTTAAACTCTCCGATATGCTGCAGATCTTAGGTTCGACGGACCTTCTTCTTGCTGGTGATTTCAACGCGAGAATAGGATTATCGCAAAATAATTTTACAAGTGGACCTGCGTCAACAATTATAAACGCAACTCGGAGTTCCAAAGATGAGTTTTGCGATGGAAAGGGCTCTAAGATTATGGAAATTGCTGATGCGTACGATTGTAAGATCTTGAATGGCAGCTGCAGGGGTGACACAGGTGGTGAATTTACCTTCATCCGTGGAACATCGTACTCCGTAATAGACTATTGTTTTATGTCCGGTAATTGGAACTTAATTGTCAACGATTTTTCAATAGCTGTTCAAACATTTTCCGACCATATGCCATTGGAAATTTCGTGCACTATTTGGAAGGCAGGGGATACATCAAACTCAAAGCAGCTGGCTCTCCTTCCGAAGTTACTTTAGAATAACCGTTTTCGTGCCTCTCATCAAAGTACTTTAAATAGGGAACTTTTGAGTCTGATGGAACATAATCCAGCTCCACACATTGACATCCTAACGCAAATTATAAAAAGATCTGTACCGTCTAACGTAAATGCAAGACGTATTGTAGCCAGTAAACAGAACTGGTTCGATATCGAGTGTCTAAAGGCGAGAAAACGATCATTTGCATTGCTAAGGCGCCTAAGGAAGCAAAATAATGACTGTGTCAAAGAACTCTATGCAGAAGCAAATAAATATTTCAAACGTCTTTGTATAGAAAAAAGGAAAAAAATAAGCCAGGAAGTCATTGCAGTTCTTAATACTTCAAGATGTTCAGCAGACTTTTGGAAGGCGGTTAGAATTGTAACTGGAAGAACTAACTTGATCTCGTCGACTTTACAAGCTTCTGAGCTGAGGGAGTATTTTAAAAATTTACTCAACACTCCACAGTTTTCTCCGTTACCACAATATGCAGCCCCTTTTTTCACAGACGAGCTCTTAGACTCACCATTTACTCTTTTCGAAGTGAAACGCGCAGTTGATTGCTCTAAAGCGAGGAAAGCCCCAGGTGACGATCGGATCCCTTTCGAATTTTACAAGAACAGTTCCTCAGAATTTCTCACTGCACTTACAAATGAATTTAATCAAATTTTTGAAACAGCCAATGTCCCAGAAAGCTTTAGAAGAGCGATAATTTTCCCGTTGCACAAAAAAGGCGAGCTAGATAATCCAGCTAACTACAGAGGCATTTCTTTTTTGAATACTTCGGCAAAACTATTTAGTGCTTTGATATTTAATAGGCTTACACAATGGATGGCAAACAATAGGATTTTAAATGAATACCAGGCGTGGTTCAGAAAGCATTATTCAACACTGGATCACATTTTTACTCTCACCAACATTGCAGAGTTTTTTAAACAAAGTAGCAAAAAGCTATATGTCTTCTTTGTTGACTTTCGTGCAGCTTTTGACTCCATAGCGCGTGAAGCTCTCTTCTGTAAGCTGTATAAAATTGGTTTATCAAGTAAAGTGATAAATGTGCTAAAAGCGATGTATGAGAGTAACGTGGCGTACGTATGGAATGGAGAGAAGGTATCGGAAGAATTTGGAACACAAATGGGAGTTAAGCAAGGTTGCATCTTAAGCACGTTACTCTTCATCTTATTTTTCAACGATATAGTAGGAGAAGTAGGAGGAGGGATCGAGCTTGGTGGTGTGCGGATACCGGCGCTAAAATTTGCGGACGATATAGTGTTTCTTGAAAACTACTGTAAGCAATGGAATTTGACGGTGAATTTATCAAAATCAAAGATGATGATTTTTAGAAATGGCGGTGGAAGATACTCTCGCAACGAAAAGTGGTCCTATCGGGGTGAAAACGTTGAAATAGTGAAAGAGTATAAATATTTAGGTGTGATAATTACATCCAACCTCAATATGAAAAAACACTTTGAATGCCAACTAGCAGCAGCTAAAAGAGCTATTTCATCAGTTTGGGGACGTTGCGTCGACAATAAGTTTATCGATCACACAGCGAAGAATAAATTATTTCGTACAACTGCTGCCTCTATACTGCTGTACGGAGCCCCAATTTGGGGTTATTGCTTTTTGAAGAAGTTGAAAAATTTCTAAGATACTTTTTGAAACGAATCTTTCGACTTACAACATGTACACCGAACTATATGCTGCATCTAGAAACTGGAGTCCCTCCTCTATTTTTAGATACCCTAAAGTTGCATATAGATTATATTGTAAAAGTAGTGGAGATGGATGATGGAAGACTGCCCAGGATTATTCTGAAGCATATACTTTCGACAAGAGGGCACTTGGTTCAAAAGTGGGAGGAGTTGGCAGCAAATTATGGCGCGAGTTTAAATATTTCATCTGATATGCAACTTACATCGATAAAACCTATGCTTACAAATGTTTTGAAAAATGCAGGTAATTCCATGTATGAGAGATTTGCAGCTGAAGCACATTCATCGCAACATAGGCTGATCTACAGTAGGCTGAAGTTTAACCACATTGAAAGCGACTCAACGTACTTCCTCAATCGTTACTCTCTGCATATGATAAGTACAATATTCAAACTTAGAGGTGAACTAACAAGTCTTTATTTTATTGCACATCAACCCGATCTTCCAATTTTATGTGACCTGTGCAACCTTAAAGAGAGGGAGGATGTATACCATTTCATCGAAGATGTCCCATTTTAGGAGAATTTCGCGCGAGATACTTAGGAGTAATTTCGCTAGACTAGAATGAGGTGATCAACATACTGAACGGAAGTCGTGGTTGGGTTGTTTTATAGAACTATGCTACAGCTGCAATCCGCTACAGAGCCCGTATTTTGGAAGGCGATTTTTAAACAGAAATAGCAACCATATTGTCAATCTGGTAGACGGCCTTAAGCCAAACCAAAAACGACTTTGTATATACTGTCTGTGAAAATTATATGAAGTTAATAAAAAAGTCTATCTAACTAACTAACTATATTCATGTGTAGGTACGTATTTTCCCTTTTCATTTTGCTATATTGACTGAAGTTTCGATCTGTGTAGAACTGTGGTGTGGTAAAAAATATCTAAATTGTATTTTTTCGAAGTGAAAACTGATATTTTACTGTGTGTGTCCAGTAAAAATTTTGAAGAGTTAATCTAAGAAAGGTAAAATATATTATTTAAGTTTATTTCAGGTTGATTAGGTACCTTGGTACTTACAATTACGAAAAAGTTGCGAACAAAAATCGACTTAGAGGAAAAGTCGTGGCGAATAAAGTGCGCTATTGTATGCTGCAATGCAACAACTGCCCAATTTTCAGAAAGGAAAATGCTTAGATTTCCTAAAAAGGGAACTAAGAAATATAATGACTGGCTAGCACAGGTAGAATAATCCCGTGATAATGTTGAAAATCATAAACGGCCATACATTTGTAGTAAACATTTCGATTTGAAATTTTTTGGGGAAAAAAAAATTAAAACACGACGGTGTTCCTACACTTTTTATGAAAAGGAGTGAAATGTTTTTGGAATCTAATGACAATGAACTTGCTTTTGATCCTAAGAAAGCCAAAATAAACTACTCTAATCACAAAAGATTAAAAGTGCAAACGAGTACCGATATATCCATTGATGAACTAAATGAAGTTTCAGCACTTATAGACTGCAACAGATCTATAGATTCCATAGAATCTGCATGCAAGAAATGAGAAGCGAACACAAAAAAGCACTTTTTTATATTCAACAAATAAGTAGACTGAACAAAATTAACAAAATCCGCAAAGAGAGAGCTAAAAAAAGTAGAAAATTCAGAAATATCCTGGCAATTAAAGGCTAAAAAAAAGATAAAGCACAACTTAGAGAATATCAAAAGCAAACAATAGAAGAAAAAATAGATTTCTTACATGATATAAATAAAAATTCGAAAACATTTTGCAAACTCATTTTATCACAAGGCAAACGACAATTTACCCAAGAAGAAAGGTGGATTTGCCAATGTATATTTTTCCGCTCGTCGTCTGGATATAATTTTCTTCGCGATCATCTGCAATTGCACTTGCCGCACCCAGCTTCATTTCATAGATGAATAAAACTTAAAAGTTTATCTCCTGGTCTAAACGAAAATGTTTTTGAGGAAATACAAAAAAATGTTTTAACATTGGAACCAAAAGACAAAGGAATGGTTTTAATATTCGATGAGATGAGTATCCAGGCGAATTTACCATCAACAAATATAAAGACATAATCGATGGCTTCGTTGATTGTGAAGAAAATTAAAGATTAGATTTGTGTGCGAAATCAGTTTGCGTGTTCATGATTCGTGGTATATGTGGTAAATATAAACAAGTGCTTTATCATGTGACATGTCCAAGCAATATACCAACAAAGCAGCTCGAAAGTGAAGTATACAACTGTAGTGACATATGTAGAGAGAAAGTAGAATAAAGTTAGCCTACAATATCTACAGTACCTACTATTTAAATTGTTTGTACCGTACCTACAAATTCTTAACATCATGGCAGATCGCATTAAAATTATTCCTGATCTAAACCTACCCTAATTTAATGTACATATGTTGGTATACATACATATGTAGGTATATTTCTGCTCTGTCTGTTCCTCACCGTGCCAAAGTCGCAGGTCAGGACAAAAAATACGAGAATACAAAGCAAAACAAAGAATATATTTCGCTGTGGGTATGTCACAAACTCTACGCTAGTGGTGAAAGCTTTTCGCAAAGCAAAAGAAAAAGTTTTTCGCACACAAAATTTATTTTCCGTTTTCTTTGCGAAGCAGAAAAGCTTTTTGTTTGCCCATCGTTGTTTGCTCATCGCAAAAAAGATCAGCATTTTTTTGTATGGGGATGCGACATCTGGGTAAGTTTATTATCTGTGGTAACAGGTAGGTAGTGGGTGATTTTTTGGAGATGGTGTCCTCAAAAGGATTCGTCAATGTAATAAAGGAGTCAACTCGCCATGATATACGAATCGGCAGCGCGACATTGATTGACCAAATCATAGTAAATCATTATTTCGAGGATCATCGAGTCTTGTATATCAGATCATTACACTGGGGAACACACATTTCGTTGACTAAGACCTGCTACTTGTTTTTGACTTATGTTTGGCGTCTAAATGCGAAAATGATCACAGTTTTTGTCTATCATTCAATTCTTGTGTAATTCTCTGCTCGCGTATTTCCAAGAAAGTTTTTGACAACGTTTTTGAATGCCAACCAAGCATTCTTTTGGAGTTCTGTCATTGTCCCAATAAAATGGTCATCTTTAATAAGCTGCCGAGTCTGTGGACCGTCAAACACTCCGGCCTTTATCTTTTCAAAAGGCAGGCGAGGAAATGCTGAAATGAGATTCTTGAAACAGTCTCCTTCAGTTGGCAAAGCTTTAACAAACTGCTTCATGAGGCCCAGTTTTATTTGCAGAGGTGGAAATATAATACTCTTTCTGTCAACAAGCGGCTGATGTAGAATGTTTGGATCACCAGGTTTGAGTTCAGATCTTGGCGGCCAATTCGACTGTAGCCAATGCTTTTCACGAGCTCTGCTGTCCCACATACACAAAAAATAGGGATACTTGGTATAGCCGTTTTGCTGGCCAAGAAGGAAGCATACCATTTAAAGGTCAACACAGATGATCCATTTGTGCATGTGTGTTGTGTTGCAATACAACAAATCAATGACACTCTTTAAGTCTTCATATTCTTCACGCAAACAGACTGAGTGGCCTATTGGGACTGCACCAAATAAGTTTCTATTGTGGAGGAGGACACACTTCAAGCTCCGCTTTGAGCTATCAATAAACAGTCGCCATTCAGTTGCGTTATAGGCTAGAATTCCCAACTCCTCCATAAAACCATTTATGTTATGGCAATACACAAATTCACCGTCACTTCGAAAGTATTGCAGAAATGCAATTTCTCTTGATCGAAAGTAGGATACCTTAGCTCCTTTTTTAAGCAAGTTTTTCTCGTGAAGTCTTGATGCTAAGGGCTCTGAAGCCTTTTTAGAAAGTCACAAATCCCAGGCCAAATCACTTAACTCTTTCTGATCAAATCCCTTACGAATGGAGACATCTTCCATTTCAAAATCTTCATCGTTGGTGTCACTTCCATCTCCACCATACTCGTATTCTTGTAATAAAGAAGGTAGTTCTTTGAAAACTGGCACTGGGATTTCAGCTGACTGAGGTACTGGGCGTATGGCTGATGATAAACTAGGATACTCTATTTTACATTTGTTTTCCTTGTTATATCCGGACCTTTTCACTATACAAAAGTAACAGTCACTTGAATGATCTTTGGGCTCTCGCCAAATCATAGGTATACCAGATTGCAATTTATTCCGTGTACCCTTCGTCCACATCCGTAAACTCTCAACACACTGTTTGCACACCTTGTGAGGTGCCCAACGTTTATCT
Organism: Brachypalpus laphriformis; assembly: GCA_945910035.1. Lineage (NCBI taxonomy): Eukaryota > Metazoa > Arthropoda > Insecta > Diptera > Syrphidae > Brachypalpus > Brachypalpus laphriformis. Next base: position 49,994,432 of record OX246755.1, on the reverse strand, counting down.
TGATCACCAATTTTTATTTTCAAATATGCAATAAACGCTTCCCTGACAAATACGCTGATGGTTGTTCTTTGGCTGGGAATGGTAAAACTGCCACATATATAACAAAATGAATCAGGGCTATTTAAGCACTTGCGAGGCGAAATAGAAGAGGCAGACATGATCCAAAGGAAAGGGAATACGTATATAAGCAAAAATTTAACTCTGTTTACTCACTGTATGCCGACGAGAACTCGGACTCCACTTCACTAATTCACTATAATAGATATTTATAAATATATGGATCGAAACACAAAGTCTCTGTAGCGAAAAATCTTGACGTGATAGAAGAAAACTAAGTACAGTTTTGTAATCAGCGTACCTATTTAACTGTAAAACAGGTGAAAAATTTAACTCAACAGAAATTTTTTTTTAAATTGTTCCTCAGTGTTATGCTATCTTCTATGGGACATTCAGAGAAACGGAAAATAATGTTAGCGGAAGTAAAAATGAGCGAAAACGGAATAATATCGTAAACGAATTGAGCAGAATGTTGACGCAATGTACAGCAACTTCGTTGAAAAAATGCAGGTAATTTACAAGCGCGCGACAGTTAGCAGCAGCTACAAATGGAAAAGGCCACATCATCCTTGGATTATGGCTGACCTAAAAGAAAAGTGTAAAATTCCCGACCAGCTATACAAAAGGTAGAAAAATAACAGTCTTGTGTCTCGTATGAAGCAGAATATAAACAGTACCGTAATAAGCTCAACAAAGAGATCCATCTAAGTAAAAGCAGTTATTATAAAAGAACATTTGCAACAGCTAGAGGAGATCCGAGAAAGACCTAGAATCTGGTCAATGAAATAATTTAGAGAAACAAGATAATGGGCTAACAAATTCTAAAGAATTTGAATGACAGAAACGTTGATGAGGTCATCAATGAGTTTTCGGATTACCTCTGTACGGAAGCAACGAAAATAATAATCCACAGATGCGGAACAGCTACCTCGAACCATGTCAATAGCAACTTGCCAAATTCGACATACTTGCGGCAGACCAACGTTACTGAGATGTTAAATATATTACACATAATATATATATATAATTATTGATGGAATTAGGCCAGTAGACTTAAAGGCAAAGGCAAACATTTTTGGACCAATACTGGCGGAAATAATAAGTGCGAGCACTGTGCTATTCAACAAACGCTCAAGACGGCTATTGTTCGTCCGATTTACAAAGGAGGAACAAAAAGTTATGTCGGAAAATATAGGCCAATTTCGATTCTACCTATCGTCGAAAAGTATTTGGAAGAGATTATTGTGGAACGTATCAAGACTTTTGTGGAACGGCATTCTATAATTGGAACAAGTCAATATGGGTTTAAAAAAAATAAAAGCACCAACAAACTTTTGGGCGAATTCGCGAACGTGGTCAATGAGAGCCTCAGCAAAAATCATCATGTCTTGCTTATGTTCATCGATTTTAGTAAAGCGTACGACGCACTAGACCATCGTAAGCGTTAAAGGAACTCTGGCGAACTAGCTGTTAGAATACCTCAGCAATCGACAATTTCAAGTCAAAATTTCTTAAGTTACGGTGAACCGAAGAAAATAGAATGCGGTGAACCACAGGGTTCAAAACTAGGTCCACTACTGTTTATAATTTACACGAATGAACTGCTGCGAGTCTTCACAAAAAGCGTTCCCTTCGCGTACGCCGGTGATACAGCGATTGTTGTGAAACATCGATCCGTAGATACCGCAAGACAAATAATGCAGGGAGATTCCGACAAAGCTGTAAGATGGTGTCACGACAACGGACTCGTCATAAATGCGTCGAAAACTAAATTGATGCATATACGTGGACCTCATTGTCAACCGGTAAATATAGGCATCATTTATCAGAACAACGACTGTCCAACCGCAACAGCTGGGTTATGTATCGAGGAAGTTAGCACCTACAAGTACTTAGGGGTCACAATAGACTGCAATTTTAGATGGGACATTCACATAAACAATCTTCGCTGTAAGTTAAAGAGCGCCTTATTTGCATTGTTCTATTTAAAAAAGTACACACCACGACCGGTATTGCAGCAAGTGTAATATGCACTGGTAGAATCGCAGCTTCGGTATGGCATTCTTGCATGGGGTGGAGCAGCAAAGACGCATATAGAAAGGCTGGAGAAACTGCAGAGCAGAGCCGTGGAGATAATAGGTAGCACCGATTTTTAAATTCTTCGCGTTTCAAATATCTTCAAGATGGCAGTAGTTCTGGAATATTATGATGACAACCGTTTCCAAAGACCTTTACAACACGATGTCAACACAAGAAGACAAGCACAGCGTTTGCTACATATACCTCAAATCTATAATGTACATGGAAAACTTCAACTGAGGCATACAGTACCATTCCTTCTGAACGGCTACCCAGAAGTCTTATCAACACCAGCAAAAAAAAAAAAAAAACTATATTTCTTTACTAAATAATTTAAAAAAAAAATTTCAATTTTGTTCTTAACGTTCCACCACAATAACTATGAAAACTATGTAATAATTGTAGATATTTTTAATATGAATAAAACTTGAATTGAATTGGAAGGACGGCACCACGTGCCAAATATCCAGGCCTAGGCCGGATCGCAAGTGCTCAAATGGTTTATCTTGCTGAAGTGATCAGATATCAGTATCGCTATGGGTGTCACGGGACACTCTCCAATAGGCCTGCCTACACGCTAAAAGCTTGGATCGCTTTGCAAACAATTTCTGCAGAAGCGGCAGTGATGAAAAGAAGAAGAAGCAATCCCTCACCTCCTTTGCACCTGTTCAGCCCTATCCAAAAGAAGACTGTTCCATCTTGGAGCCGTTAGAAGTCCAGTTAAATACGCTTTTTTCTCTAAATAATGACTTGGAAGTGAAGAAAACTTTTACAAACATAAAAAAATGCAATTTTGTAACAACTTTGTAATTAAACTGTTTGTCAAGTGATCATAATGTTCCATGAATAGGAACACCGCGCCGGTATTAATTATCGAAATGATCGTTAAAATGGATTAGCATTTTGTAAAAATAGAAATATTTTGAGTGGATTGTTGCAAAAAATCGAATACTATAACTTTTAAATGGTAAGACATTAAGAAAAGTTACTTTATTATAATTTTTGCTTCAAATGTCCTTTAGTATACGTAGTATTTATAGCATTCCTAGTACACTTTTATACCATGGAGTAAAAAGGTCAGTTACCAATGCATTTTCCGCAAATATAACTAATATAAATAATATATAATAATATATAAAAGAAATAGGTCCATTTTAAGAAGATGGTACATAGCTGTTGCAGCACAAGAGTTGACGGTAAATCATAAAGCGCATTACGCCCGAATGATTGCCAAATCTGGGCGATCAGAAAATGTACCCAAGCACATAGAAAAGTAGCATGAACGATATGAACTACTATAGTACAGTACGCGTAGTAAAATTGCTTTTTGTTCTGCCCTTGCGAGAGTCCACCGCGCAATATAGGCTTAAATCTGCGGTTGCTAGATTTCGAAGCTACGTTCATTCTTGTTTGCGAGTGTACTTGCAACACGTTAAAAAATCGGAAAAGTTACTTACTTATATTTTTGCGAAAAATTTAAAACATCAGACCCTGTTTCAATTACTAAAACGTATTGAAAACGAAAGTACAATTATTTTCCCCGCATTTAGTACAGCAGCAGGCACTTCTTTATTCTACAATACTATGAAAATATTTTATAAGAAGTGAACAGTAACAGAACTCTAATGTGCATAACTAATTAGGTATTCTAACAAACATTACAAATACTATCTTAAAAGGAAAAATAGTAAGTATAACGGGAGGGGGGAAATGGTGCAGTGGGTAGAGTGTTTGCTCTTTAACCGATGTGTGCAGGTTCAAATCCCAGCGGGGAACAGCAATCATCAGCCACCCGAGTATAAAAGGAAAACGAATTACATCGAAGTTTTTCCAACCACTGCACCAAAGAAAAGGTTCCTGCCTAGTAGTACATTTGACCAGAGATTCTAACTATTCGCTTTGGAAGGCTATAAAAGGTATTAAAAAACCTCAAATTCAAGCCGCACCAATTAGGGAAAATCAAGACGAATGGGTCAGGCATGATAAAGAGAAAGCGCAAGTTTTTGCCGCCCACCTGGAAGAAACTTTAAAACCGTTTGATGGACTAGCTCTTATTGAAAATATAAATACGTCGTATATAGACAATAGCGTAATAAGAAATGCAACACTTACCGAACTTAAGGAAGAAATAAAGAAACTTAAACCTAAGAAAGCTCCTGGATACGACCTAATTACGGGAGAGGTTCTTAAAGCACTACCAAGAAAAGCTCTAATTAAGCTTCTGTTCATTATAAACGCCGCGATTAGACTAGAATATGTTCCCAGTCAATGGAAAGTCGCCGAAGTTATAATGGTCCTTAAGCCTGGAAAACCGCCGAATGAAAAAACGTCTTATAGACCGATTTCGCTTCTTCCAATTATATCCAAAGTGTTCGAGAGAATATTGGTTAGGCGAATACAGCCGGCAATAGAAGAAGGGCATCTCATCCCGGATCATCAATTCGGATTCAGAAGTAAGCATTCTACAGTTGAACAAGTACATCGAATAACACATGTAATCGAAAAATCACTTGAAGAAAAAAAGATTTGTTCAAGCATATTCCTTGACGTTTCTCAAGCCTTTGACAAGGCCTGGCATGAAGGCTTAAAGTTTAAATTACGACAAGTTCTGCCAGAGCACCTATATAATATTTTGAAGAACTAACTTACGAATAGACTATTCCGCGTCAAATGTGGAAACGAATATTCTGATTTTAAGGAGATAATGGCTGGGGTGCCGCAACGAAGCGTTCTTGGTCCAGTCTTATATCTATTATACACTCGTGATATACCGCAAGTAGAAGGCACTGAGCTAGTTACATTTGCCGACGACACTGCTATCTTGACAGTAGGTAAAACGGTCGAAGATACTACAGAAAAACTGCAGGTAGCTTTGGATAAAGTAAATGAATGGACAAAGATTTGGCGAATCGCACTCAACGAGACCAAATCTGTTCATGTAAATTTTACTTATAAGAAAATAAATAATATGCCGATCTTTTCAAACTCGGTTCGAATCCCGTTTGCAAACGAGGCTAAGTATATTGGAATGACACTTGATACAAAGCTGAAATGGAAAACGCACGTAAAGAAAAAACCCAAAGAATTAGATAATAAATATAGAGAAATGTATTGGTTACTTGGAAAATATTCCAAGCTTAATATAGAGAACAAACTGCTTTTATATAAGCAGGTGCTAAAGCCTGTATGGACATATGGTATACAACTCTGGGGTTGTACCAAAATAAGTAACATTAAAATTTTACAAACTTTTGAGAACAAAGTGCTAAGGGGTATTGTTAATGCGCCATGGTATACCCGAAATAGCGATATCCACAGAGATCTTGGCATTAAAACAATCGAAAACGAAATCAAAAACTACGCGAGAAAGCATAAAAGTAGACTAGAAAGTCACGCTAATATAACAGTCCTCCAAGTTTTGGAAGAAAGAAATTTACTTCGCCGTCTACAAAGAATCAAACCTTTAGACTTAGCGCGTTAAGTAACCGCGTCTAAACTGCGGAGCTAGCAGGAACTTCCAATGAGAAGGTACCTGCAAAACGTCATTATTTCGTGAAACGAAAACTACTTGATAAGTCGAATACTTAGTTGTAGTAAAAATAAAAAAAAAACAAGTCTGTTTTGAAGGGAAGTTTTTTAGTGGGTAAGAATCCCATACTACTATGAGCTGAGCACGCGCTGTCGATCATCATAGTGTCTTGTTGAAGATTGTCTGTGTTCTATGGGATTTGGGTTTCGTTTTTTTTTTTTTTTAAGAAAAAAGTATAGCGCGAGACCTTTTGATTTCAAGTCTCATCATTTACATATTACGTAATTTAAGTTGTTATATAATTTTTAAGTTCTGTGTCTGTAATTCTTCATATACTACATTCGCTTGTAATTGTTTTCCATACTTATAGTATATAACAGTACGGTAGTTTTTTCAATGAGCAGATAATAAAGCACTACTCTACTATGAGCATGTTGAACATTTGATTTCTACCCTGTCCATGGCACTGCCACAGACCGTTCGGTGAATGCATGTCATCCGATTTGGCCGACGAATCAAGACAAAATCTAAATATATTATTTCCAATCTGTAAAATTGTACTCAACCTTCAATTATTTGTTAATTTAACATTATCTTTAAATGAAACAATTTATAAGAATTTGAATTTGGAGCTCGTAGTGGTCGCATTTGGTTGATGTATTGCCAAACCTGATTGCCGCCTTGGTTGTGGCAGGGATATAAACCAACAGCCTTTTTAAGGTCCTTCTTTCTTGCAGGAGAATCCAAACATGTGCGACCTCCATATCCTAGATTTCTTATCTATAAAATACATTTGTATTCATATAACAAGTATGACTGAAATTTCAAAACTTTGTAATAGCAGCATAAATTAACACTTACCTCGCCGTAAGCCACAGATTCACCAGGAATGAAAAGCTCTGGGTACACGTTGTCCAAATACCATTTGAAGGTTTTGCAGCCTAACCGTTTTCTGATAAAGAGAAAAGTAAATAAAATTAGTTTTCATAAATTTCATAAAAATTTGTTTGTGATTTTATGAAACGAAAAAATATGGGGCATATAATTACTTCGGAACATTTTGAGAAATAGATTTTTTTTATTAGATTTTGATTTTATTTCAGTAACCATTCACAATAGTTCATTTTAAAACAAAATCATATAGCATGGCATTGCCGTCTGCCAGGTTAACAACTACTCGTATTTAACATTTTTCAATTTCATAAGCATAAAAAAAGAAAAACAATAATTGAGTTAAAAGTTATCATTTGTAATTCTATTACGATATAATCATGCAGTAGGGGGTGCTAGCTGGTAGCCGAAATACTCGTTTGACATAGTAACTCAACAGGCCTATTCCAGACACTTATATGAATGGAACAGTGCTTCCCAAGTACGAAAAGTTCAAATATCTGGGATCTATGATCTATGACCAAAGCAACCTGTGATGACGACATCAATCATCGCATAAGTGTAGGGAGGATGAATTGACGAGAAAACTCCGTTATCTTCTGTGACCAAAAAATGCTTTCTTACTTGAAAGGCCTCAGACGCTGCTACAAACCATTGTTTGCGGTGATTTGAATTGCAATTTGTTTAATCATGCGGGCTCTACATTATTTGTTGAAACAATGCAAATACTTAGTCTAGATATTATAAACAAACATTTTCCAACGCTCACTTCACTCACACTAGCAGTCTTCTGGACTTATTTTTCAAAAATGATACTCAAGACGTTTCTTATAGCCAGTTCTCAGCTCCTGCATTTTCGAAGCATGATGTTATATTTGCCACATTTAACTTCCCATGTGGTGCATCTGTTTAATTACCATGTTCCTCTAAAGACCAAGGTTACCAGGTGCTTCTGTAACTTGTGGTTTACTCCCAAAATATTCGACTTAAAAAACAAAGGCGACGTTGCTTGTAAGAGATGGAAACAATTTAGACTTCCTGAATTTTATAATGTTTTCCGCCAGCTAAGGATCCTAGTTAATTCAAAAATCAAGCAAGCCAAGCGCGATTATTACGATACGCATTTAAATCACAAACTGCCAACTAAGACCCTTTGGAAAAATTTGCGGGAAGTAGGTATCGGTCGCAAGAGTAACACCACAAATGACAACATCAACATTAATCGTTTAAATAGAGAGTTTGTAGAAGTTCAAATGTCTTCTAGTGCTTATACGGCACCTAATCATTTGATAGTAAATAAGTCGTTCAGCTTCACCTGTATCGAACAAGCAGATGTTGTTAGTGCTATCCTCAAAATTAAGTCTAAAGCTGTTGGTATTGGTGGACAGGACAGGACCCAGAAGCATAAGACTTCTCTAAGCTGGGCACTCAAATGTGTCCAGCTCCCCCCTGACTCATCCAGCAAGGACTTGCCGTCCAAACGCCAGAGGTCTCAAGATGAGTCTCCCACCCTTGCCAAAAAGACCAAGGTAGTACAGTCCATCGCTACTACCAAGCCCTTCAACCAAGTGCTTAAGGCACACTTGGAGATTGCGGTCGTTGACCATAGCGATCCGGATGGCAGCATTACGGGGGATAAGTGGAGGAAGGTGGAGATTAAACTCGCCACCAACTGTCTCCAAATCCTACGTGACCATCCCGGCCCTGATGTTTCCTGCAGGGATGGTGGCTGGCATCAAGGGCATGTCAAACTCGTTGCCTGCGCTGACCAAAGATCGAAGGATCTCTATAAACTTGCTGTCTCCAGATTAGGACAGGTTTGGCCAGGTGCACAGTTGGAGGTCGTGGAAAAGGACCAGATTCCTAACCGACCAAGAACACGTGCTACCATTCCGGCTGAACCCTCTGATCCTAAAATCATCCTGGATATTCTGAAGGCTAACAACAGCTCCCTTCCTACCCATAATTGGAAGATTGCCAAAGTGGACGAGCCGAGAGGAGACGCCAGAAGTGTGATCATTGTCATCAATGAAGAGTCTCTGGCCCCCCTGGCATCTTCTAAAGGGGTAGTAAATTATGGTTTCAGCTCCATCACCCTGAAAGTCTACAAATGTGACGAGAAGGAGCTCGAGAAAGTACCTCCCAAGCAGGTTGCAGTCCCTTCTGCACCAGCTAAGAATACCTCTCCTTCCGAGCCCCTTCCCTCGCTCCCTTGCGTCGATCCATCTTTTTCGGGGGTTGACTCCTCGTCGACAGACACCGAGATGGTTGACGCTCTTTTGAAACTGGACTTCTCTGGTCCTCCCTCTCGCTCTCCATCACTCCTGGACAGTGACCCATGTGGCCTCTCTCTCGAGGATGACCTTCTGTCATCAGATTCAGAGGAAGCCAATAATACCGTGGTAATGGTATCTGTAGCGAGTCGTAGCCCCAATGCTGCGGATCCTACAGATTAACCTGCATCACTCCATCACGGCTTCGGCCTCCCTCATTCTCCGGCTCAGCAAATACGGGGAAGACTTAGTCTTGATCCAGGAACCATGGGTTGTTGGAAACCGGGTTTGTGGACTCAAGACTCCAAACTACATATTAATCTACGCAAGAAAAGAAGGTAAACCGAGATCCTGCATCCTTGAGAAGACCCATCTAAACATTCATTTACTCTCTAATTTCAGCAATCAAGACATAGTCGCTACCAACCTGGAATTGCGATCAAGAAATTACTGGTTGGTATCGGCTTATTTAGGTCACGATCTTGCGGGCCCACTCCCCCCGGACATCTTGGGGAGCTTGATTGCTGTAGCAGAGAGCCGAAACACTGGTCTCATCATTGGCTGTGATGCGAATGCCCATCACTCAATCTGGGGCAGTTCCAACATAAATGTAAGAGGTGAGCAACTTTTTGACTTTGTCCTTAGTACTAAACTCCTAATCTGTAACAGGGGGTCCAAACCGACCTTCATTACTCGAAACCGACATGAAGTCCTGGACATCACTCTTGTCTCCGATCATTTCTATAACTTGGTTAAGGACTGGAGAGTCTTTGATGAGCACTCTTTTTCAGACCACCGTTACCTCCAATTTAGTCTTGATGACTATCTGCCTGACCAGAAGGCTTTTAGAAATTATAGAAAAACCAACTGGTCCCTTTATAGGAAACGTTTATTAACGCTTATTCCCTCCCATCTGCCTACTGAACCTTCTTGCACTGAAGACCTCGACGATTTAGTCAACACCCTAACATTGGCACTAAATGGTGCCATGGCCGAGGCCTGCCCACTCCGCAAACCTCGAGGTAGAATGAAACCTCCCTGGTGGAATGCAAATCTCAGTACTCTTAGGAAAGACAGTAGGCTCCTTTTTAATACTGCTAAAAGCTCCCGTGAGACGGCCGACTGGGACTCCTATAAACTGTCTCTCAGAAAATACAAAATCTCACTGAGGAAGGAGCAACGACGCTCCTGGAGACTTTTCTGCGACAGCATTGAAGAGTCCTCGGAAGCTTCCAGGTTGCGGAAAATCCTCTCTAAAAGCCCTGCTACACCCAGCTTCCTTTTGCATCCGGATGGTTACTGGACCTCCTCTGCGGAGGAATCCATTGACATCTTACTGGATACCCACTTTCCTGGTAGCTCCCGTGTTGCTATATCGCGAGAGGGAAATCCCCCCCCCTCAACCTTGCAGCAACTCGCTAGTCTTGATAACTACAGGAAAGATCCGTTGGGCCATGCGCAGTTTCAAACCCTTCAAGTCCCCAGGACCTGACGGTGTTATTCCAGCTGAAATTCAGCAATGCGAGGACATTGTGCTTCCATGGCTCAAAGTCATCTTGTCGGGCTGTCTAAATCTGGTCTATATACCCAAACTATGGACCGAGGTTGAAGTCATATTCATACCTATCAGTCTATCGTCCTTTCTGCTCAAAACGTTAGAAAGGTTAATTGATATCCATCTTCGGCAAAGTATTAGCCCAGCTCTGCTCTCGCCGTCCCAACATGCGTACTGCAAAGGCAAATCGGTTGAGACTGCCTTACATTCGCTTGTGCGCATCATCGAAAAATCATTGAGCATCAAAGAATACACCATGGTGACTTTCCTTGACATTGAGGGAGCTTTTAACAATGTCAAACCAAAGGCAATTACCGACGCACTTGTAAATCTGAAAGTGGATACCTCGCTCGGAGTGTTGATCAATCAATTGCTTACATGCAGGATTATTAACACGCAGCTGGGCGGAGCATCGGCCAGAAGAATTGCTCGCTGCGGTACACCTCAAGGTGGAGTCTTATCACCTCTTCTGTGGAACCTGGTAGTTAATGAACTACTGTTGGACCTGGATACGTCAGGTTGTAGAGTGATCGCCTATGCTGATGACATTGCTATTGCTTCCTCCGGTAAACACCCGGATACTCTCAGGGATATCCTCCAATATGCTCTTCTTCGGCTCACCAAATGGGCCTCCAATTGTGGATTGGGGGTTAACCCCCATAAAACGGAACTCGTTCTCTTCACGAGGAAATATAAAGTTCCCCTCATAGACCCTCCTTTGATAAATGGCACCAGTCTCACCTTCTCTGAAAACGCAAAATATTTGGGTCTTATTTTGGATAGGAAATTAAACTGGAAGGCCAATCTACTAGAGCGCGTCAAGAAGGCTAATGTAGCTCTCTATTCCTGTAAAAAGGCTATAGGTAGGAGCTGGGGTATTAAACCTCAAATCACCCATTGGCTATACGTGTCCGTTATCAGGCCTATACTACTATATGGCGTGATCGTATGGTGGCCTGCTCTTGAAAGGGCTGTCCACCTCACTCAACTAGCTAAGGTGCAAAGATCTGCATGCATCTGCATCAGTGGTGCACTTAAAACTACTCCCTCCGCGGCACTAGACATCTTGTTCAACCTGCTACCCTTAGATATTTTCGGCAAACAGATGGCAGCCTGTGCGGCCATCCGCTTGAAAGCCTCCTCTCAGTGGTCTAGCTATCGCTTTGGCCACTCCTCGATCCTTAATCTTCTCAACTTCAAACACGAAAACACGGACTACACCCCGCCGAAACTGAGATTTGACCGTAACTTCAGTACGAGCATCCCTAACCGGGATGTATGGGACACCTCCCCCCCTGTCGATGCTAGTTCGGTTCACTTCTTTACAGATGGATCTAAGACGGAGGGTGGGGTGGGTTGTGGTGTTTTCTCCGAACAGCTCAATCTGAGCATCTCTTTCCGCCTCCCCGATCATTGTAGCGTTTTCCAGGCGGAAATCATGGCGATTAAAGAAGCCCTGTCCTGGCTGAAATGTAATGTATTATCTGTCAGGGATATTAGCATTTTCACTGACAGCCAAGCGGCAATCAAGTCCCTGGAATCGTTCTCCTTCACTTCAAAGGCTGCCTTAAACTGTCGTCTATCTCTTATGGAGATGACAGAGCAGTTCAACATTCACCTATGCTGGGTGCCGGGCCATAGAGACATTCCAGGTAACTGCAGGGCTGACGACCTCGCCAGACAGGGTACCACATGTAAGTATCTACTAAAGCTGAACGCTATTAGCGCGACCAACCTTATATGGGGAAACGGCTCAACGTGTCACATTTCGAGACAGATCTGGCCTAAGCTGGATCAAAAACGTAGTGCCGATCTGATCAAGTTAAAGCGTACACAAATCAGCTGCGTTGTCGGTGTTCTCACTGGACACTGTCTTATAGGCCAGCACGCCAAAAGACTTGGCCTCTTCTCCAATGACTTCTGCAGAAGCTGTAGGGACGAGGAGGAGGAGGAAACCATCCTTCACCTCCTATGCACATGTCCAGCCCTGTCGCATAAAATAATGCTCCATCTAGGGTCCCCCTTCCTTGACGACCTCTGCGATCTGGAGTCCTTGGACGTCATGAGCATCCATCGCTTTGTCAAAAGCTCCGGTTGGTTTTGTTAGTCCCTGAGTGGCCTAATGGTTTGATCCTGGTATCACAAAGGACCTTCGCTGGTCTAAGTGTGTCTACACTCTCGTGTGGACAGCCAACATAACCTAACCTAACCTAATACCCGTACAGAAACCTGTAAAAAAAATGGAAAATGGAAACCTCGTAGTAGCATCACAGTGCGGAGAATATGGAAAAACTACTTCTGCAGACTGTATAACGGTGACGAAGATCAACATCCCGCTGTCAGGCAGAATGAACCATTCAACATAGACGATGATTGTTAAAATTTCCGTCTACCTGACCAAAACGAAGTGAGGATAGCAATATCCAAGCTAAAATCCAACAAGGCTGCTGGACCTGACGGCTTACCGGCCGAACATTTCAAGACAGCTGGTGATGAATTTGTAGAGTGCATACACCAAGTCGTTTGCCCGATCCACAAGAAAGGAGACCCCTCAACTGCGCCAATTGTAGAGGCATCAGTCTCCTCAACATCGCATACAAGATCTTTTCTGCGATATTGTGTGAACCCCTGAAGCCTTTTATCAACAGCCTGATTGAACCCTATCAGTGCGGTTTCAGCCCAGGAAAGTGCACCATCGATCAAATCTTCACACTTCAGCAGATCCTGGAGAAAGCCGAAGACGTCCATCTCCTTTTCGATTTCAAGGCCGCCTATGACAGCATCTATAGAGAAGAGCTTTATAGAGCCATGTCTAATTTTGACATCCCTGCCAAACTTGTCCGTCCGTGCAAGATGACGATGGAGAACGCTCGCTGCTCCATCAAGGCACCGAGACCTTTGATGTCAAAAAACGTGTTAGACAAGGTGACGCGCTGTCATGTGACTTCCTTAATAATGTATTTGAACGGATTGTGCGGAACTCACAAGCCAACACCGGAGGACCAGTCTATTACAAGTCTGTACAACTGTTTGCATACGCCGACGATATAGACATAATCGGAAGAACTCAGCGGGCTGTCACCGGTGCGTTTGCAAGCATTGAGGCGGAAGCGGCTAAAATGGGTTTAGCGATAAACGACGGCAAAACCAAGTATATGCTGTCAACAAGAAGGGACAGCCAACACCGACGAATTGGACAGAACGTCACAGTGGCCAGCTATAACTTCGAGGTAGTAAGCGATTGTGTATACCTTGGCTCGGCTATAAACTCGAAAAACAAGATTAGCGCAGAAATCAAGCGAAGAATAACTCTTACCAAACGCTGTTTTTTCGGGCTTATAAGACAATTCAACAGTAAAGCCCTATTTCGGACAACTAAGGAGACTCTGTATAAGACCCTGATCATCCCAGTCCTGTTTTACGGCACTGAAACATGGAGTTTATTAAAAGAGGATGAAGATATCCTTGGTCGGTTCGAAATAAGAATTCTTCGTAAGATTTTCAGTCCCGTTTGCGTTGACGGGCTTTGGAGAAGAAGATTCCATCACGAACTATACGAGCTGTACAGCGACATGTAGAGCGAATGGACACCAACGCTCCGGCCCACAGAATCTTCGAACCTAACCCCGAGGGCCGACGCTGTAGTGGACCTCCTCGCCGTAGGTGGCGCGCCCAAGTTCAAGGGGACCTCGGCCAACTTGGAGTGCGCAACTGGAGGCAATTAGCTAAAGACCGAGCTAAATGGAGAGGCTTGTTGATTGATGCCCACGTTCACCCCAAACTGTAGCGCCACCTAAGTAAGTAGGTAAGATGAGCGTATGCTGAGTCTGACGATATATGTGGAGCTGAGGTCTGTAAGGATTTTCAATACTTCGTCAGGGTACTGAAAAAGAGGTGGTGGCGGATGGACCCTTAATGGGCCAACGGCAGCGCTCATATCCCCGAAATGGGTTACTGGCATGGCTGTATCCGGCCCCTCCTCCTAGATTTGCAAAAAATTATCTGGTCTTCTAGGTTGGAGGTTGTGCCGTCGGGTTATATTCCCTACCACATAAAAAACCTTCAGTTACGAAGCAACCAACAGCCTCGGATACGGATGCTTTTACTGTTGACGAGCCAAGCAAACGTAAAAAGAACAACGACCTTCGTGAGTGCACGTGGAATGTTAGGTCCCTCTACAAATCACGTACAGTCGAACAACTTATGGAGGCCCCAGAGTGTTTCAAAGCAGACATTACTGCCATCCAAGAAGTGCGATGGGATGGGCCGGGCAAAAAGAGGATGAAAACTGTGACATCTACTACGGCGATTGCTACAGACAACAAGGATAGCATCTATTCGGGTGCGGATTTGTCATTGGAGGTAGACTTAGGCAAGAAGTCTTGAGTTTCCGGCATGTGAACGAACGCCTCATGGCTATCCGTATCAAGGCTAAATTCGCCAACATTAGCTTAACATGCGCTCACGCCGCTAAAGAGAAGATGGACGACGCGACAAACAATGACTTCTACCAGTTCTTGGACAACACGTACGAGAAGTGCCCTAGCCACGACGTTTAAATTGTTCTAAGTGATCTTAACGCAAAGCTGGGAAGAGAAGACGTCTTTAGTAGCGTGGTCGGAAAGACCGGCCTGCAGGACATCACATCCGGCAACGGACTCAGGCTAATCGACTTTGCGGCGGGACGAAACTTTGCCGTAGCTAGTACGCGTTTCCCACGTCTCGATATTCACAAGGGAGCATGGCTCTCCTTTGATCGAAAAACTGTCAGCCAAATTGATCACATTGCAATCGACGCAAGGCACTCTTCCAGCATTCTGCGTGTCCGGACTTTCCGAGGAGCCAACATGGACTCAGATCACTACTTAGTTGTAGCCAAGGTACGGATGCGGATATTCAGAACGGAGCAAACTCTGAAGAAACTTGACGTCGGGCGGCTACAATCGCAAGAGACCGCCAGACCCTTTGCCGATCGAGTTTTTTTCTAATCTTAATTTAAGTCCTATGCCGCCAGCATCAAATGCGGAAGACCAGTGACAGCGTTGCCAACAAGCCACAACGAAACCCCTGGTTTGATGACTAATGCCGGCAAACACATGCAGCAAAACAAGAGGCGTACAAAGCGGCGCTCCATAGAAGGACTAGAGCTGCTCACGAGCTCTACGAGCGGGGGAGAAAAGAGGAACATCGACTTCTCAGAAAGAAGAAAAAGGAGCATGAGAAGCGCGATTATGACCAATATGCCGCTGTCAGTCAGAGTGAGCGACTCAACAGTGAGGATGACAGTCTAGATTCCCGTCAAAATCATCCTGGAGTGAATCAAACAACACACTCGATGCCGAAGAAGCAGGTTTCCGCTCTGGATCCTCCTGTACCGACCACATCAACACCCTGCGGATTATCATCGAACAGTGTGTTGAATATCGATCGCCACTGCATCTGTTGTTCATCGATTTTGAGAAGGCGTTCGATAGTGTCAACAGGGAGTTTATTTGGCGTGCCTTACGCAGAAGAAGTATTCCCGATAAACTAATTGCTATTATCGAAGCTACGTATGAAGGCTCCAAGTGTCACGTTCTGCACAGGGGAAGGTTGTTTGAGGAATTTGAGATCCAAAGTGGGGTAAGACAAGGCTGTATCCTTTCACTAATATTATTCCCATTCGTGATTAGCGATGTGCTTCATGCAGTTTCGTCGACGGGAAACAGAGGAATTCGATGGACTCTTACATCTCAACTGAAACATCTTACGCTCCACAGTTAAAATCGGCGCAAATCAACCAATTTCACCTATTATGGCACAAACACAAACACCCGACACAAAACACAATACCAAGTTGTCGTTTGAAAAGATGATGAAAAGGGAGATGAAGGAATTAAGGCAGTGGGTTCAGGATGAAATGAAGAAGTTGACCGAGAAGCTGGATAAAATTGAAAGCTATTTTAACCAACGTTTCACTGATGACAGCCTAGCCGTAGCAGACCTGACTTTAAGAGTCCAACAGCTGGAAGCAAAAACATCGGAACCCCCCTCCAACAATGCACTACTCATCCAACGCTTAGACGAACTAGAACGCGAAAAATTTTCCACAAACGCAATCATACGTGGTATCCCGAAAAAAGAGAATGAAGATTTGCATGAATTATTCTCAGATTTATGCCATTCCGTCGCTTGCACACCAACACCTAACCTGCAAAACATTTATCGCACGAAATCCAAAATCAATGGCGATGACATCAACACCTCTATTGTCATAAAATTTAACACCGTCACCGAAAAGAATAACCTGCTGCGATCTATCCGTCATCGATGGACCGTAAAAAAAGAAAATCTTTGTTTACATGATGTAAAGCTTAACTCTGACAGCCGCATCTATGTAAATGAAAGCTTAACGACGACCAACCACTTGATCTTACGGAAAGCTCTTGTTCTCAAGCGGCGAAAGGTTCTCTCGAGTGTTTTCACCAGAAGCGGGAGAGTTTATGTGCGTGTCACTGGGGCAGAAAAAGCACTTTTAATTACATCAATCGAAAGCTTGGATACAATTATTGCCGACCAAACAACGAACGAGCTGGTGAACGATGATGGAATATCGTAAGCTTCGAACTACGCAAAATTCTTATCACTTTTATAATTATCTCTATACTAACTTTGCTTTAATTTGTCTCCTATTTCTAAATTACTTGTTGAATTTCAGCCAAATATCTGAACTTATTTCTCACTTCGCTTATTTCTTATTCTCGGTAGTTTTGTGTCTTGGCGGAGGGTTCCATTTCTCGTTTTTTGAAAACGATTAGCAACAACAATAGCACTGCGCCTGACCGCATAAACAATATGCGCGCTATCCTCAATATTCTATGTAACCAATGCAGTGGGCTTCATGTATGGCATCTTAATGCACAAAGCCTTTACCCAAAAATAGATGAATTTAGGTATGTGTTTGAGGGATCAAATATGGACGTCATTTGTGTATCTGAGACCTGGTATAATGCCAAATTATCTGATATTCTGTGTAGCTTAAAGGGGTATAATTTGATTCGTGCTGATAGAAATGATCAAAGAGGCGGAGGTGTGGCTATCTACATTCGCAGTTTAATCAATCATAGGTTTGTCCTAAGCTCAGATACTTCTCTCCCTATTGAATATTGTTTTGTCGAAATCTTGAACGGCCGAAACAAATGTTTAGCTGGTGTAGTTTACCGGCCTAACAAAAATGTTGATATTTCTAATCTCTACACAGTACTTGAAAACATTTCTTCTAGCTATTCAGAAATTTTCATATGTGGTGACTTCAACTGCAATTTACTGAATAGTGAGACCTCTAAATCCTTTATTGAGCGAATGAATAGTCTTGGTCTTTATACGACTAACTCTAATAATCCAACTCATTTCTCTAACGATGGCGCAACATTACTGGATCTATTCTTTAGCAATAATATTGAAAAATGTCTGCATTACGACCAGCTATCAGCATCTGCTTTTTCAAAGCACGACCTAATTTTTGCGACGTTCAATATTGTTCCGCGAACATCACCCACTACATAAAAATATTGACTTGGATCAGCTGGAAGAGAACATTCACCAGATTGACTGGCAACAACTCTATTTTATGAATTCCGCTGATGACCAAGTTACTTTCCTACAAAACTCTATACTTTATTTGTTTAATACTCACGTGAAATTAAAAACCAAGGTAGTCAAAAATCAGCATAATTCGTGGTTCACTCAAGAAATTCTGGAACTGATTAAGCAGCGAGATTTGGCCTACAAACACTGGAAACGTTTCAGGTTACCAGAGTTTCTCAGTTTTTTTCGTGTGGCCCGAAACAAGGTATGCATAAAAATTAGGGAATCTAAAATCCAAGAGTACTCAAATCGGCTTAAAAAAGATTTACCATCTAAAATGCTTTGGAAAAACATTCGGGAACTTGGCATTGGGCGCATAAAGGAAAAATTCCCTGATAACTTAAACCCAGACGTTCTTAACTCAGACTTTGCAAACGTCCAATCTGGATCTCCTAATCTACAAACTAGCTCAATCGATCCTCCTGTACTTTTAAACAGTCCTCGCCCGAACAGCTGTTTTCAGTTTCAAAGAATTGAAGAAGCCGATGTCGTGATCAACATTTTAAAGATTAAATCGAGAGCTATGTGCTTCGATGAAATGCACCCGATCTTTATAAAAATTATACTGCCGCATATTCTGCCTGCTCTCACCCATATATTTAACACTATAATCATAACATCCTCCTTCCCCAGCATCTGGAAAATTGCCAAAGTTATCCCCGTTGTTAAAAAACCTGCCACACGTCTATCGCCACCGGAATATAGGCCAATATCGATTCTTCCTTTTATCTCGAAGGTTTTCGAAAAGCTTTTGCACTGCCAGATCTCAAGTTTCATAAAAAACAATAATCTCTTATGTGTTAACCAATCGGGCTTTAGACAAAACCACAGCTGCGTATCTGCTGTCCTTAAAGTAACTGAGGAACTCAGATGCGCTATGGATGCAGATTTAGTATCTTTTTTAGGATTACTGGATTTTTCCAAAGCCTTTGATACGGTTAACCATAGTGTCCTCATCTCAAAAATGAAAAATCAGTTCTGGTTTTCTGACTCAGCTGCTAATTTAATGCTTTCCTACCTATCTGGAAGAAGCTAAGCTGTGGCGATAGGTAAACACGTCTCTGGCGTCTTAAAACTTTTTTCTGGAGTACCCCAGGGATCTATACTTGGGCCACTGTTGTTTTCAATGTGTAGTAATGACCTTCCGCTGCAAGTTCAGAACTCATCGATTGATTTGTATGCCGATGATGCACAGATTCGCCTCAGTTGCAAATTGGGAATGATCGAGAACGGTGTTTATTTATTGAACAATGACATTGATCGTATCTTACGTTGGTCCGAGGCAAATAACTTGAAGTTGAATCCGACAAAATCAAAATGTTTAGTCATTTACAAAAATGAGCTTGACCTTAGTTATTTTCCTCCTTTACACATTGGAAACCAAGAAACAGTTTATGTTGAAAAGGCCAAGAACCTGGGTATTTGGTTCAACAATGCACTTAGCTGGGACTATCGTATACAGCTAGTTATAGGGAGAATTTATGGATGTTTGCGAAGTCTTTCCTTTACAAAGCTCTATACCCCACAAAATATAAGACTCCGTTTGGCAAAAACATTAATTATCCCTTTCATTATATACGGATGTCCGATTTTTTGCAGTCTTAGTTTGGAATCTAGGAGAAATCTTACTGTTGCATTTAACAACATAGTTCGTTACGTCTATAATCTTAAACGTTTTGATCATGTGTCCAGATACACGAAGAGCGTCTTGGGTTGCACCTTACACGCTTACATCGATTACCACACATTAAAGGCTTTGAAAAATATTATAATGAGGAAAGAACCGTCGTATCTTTATAATGAAATAGCGTTTCCTAATTCAAGTCGGTCTTTTATATTTATTCAACCTAGATTCACATGCATTCTATCAGAGCGCCAATTCTTTGTTTATGCTGTCAGGCAATGGAACTCTCTACCCTTAGACATTAGAAAACTCAGAGGAACTCAGCTCTTTCAACGCGTTCTCTTCAGGTATTTGGCAGAAAATTCTTAAATCCAATTAAATTTATTTTTTTATTTTAAAACTTTAAAAATGTAAATCTCTAATCAATTGATTATATAAAATGGCAGAATGAATAATTATACTCATGTAATTCTTTTGATTCACAATCAAGAAAATAAGGCTCCTTAATTGAATTATTTACGTTAAGTTTTAGTTTGTTATATTTACTATTAATTGTAACTTAACTTTTGCTATAAAAGACTTTAGTCTACTGTAAAAGATATTCTGAAATAATAAATGAAATAAATAAATCATTATCGATGCCACAAAAAAAAAAAAAACATCTTGACTACGCTGACGATGTATGCTTACTCTCCCACAGAATTATGGACCTCCACCAAATGACAGCAAATGTAGAGGGGGAGGCAGGCGTCGTCGGGCTGAAAATTAATACGGCAAAAACTAAAATGATCAGCCTTGGAACAAACTCATCGGCTCAAATATGCATTGCTGGACAACCGGTAGAGAGAGTAGAGGATTTCCAGTATCTTGGGAGTATTATCTCGACCGATGGTGGAACCGAACTGGATATAGCCAACAGAATTGCCAAAGCAAAGTTCGGAATGTTCGGATTGTTCGGAATGTTGTCCAAAATACGGCGAAGCAATACAATCAGTTTGAGCACCAAGATGAGGCAGTTCGACCCCAACGTTGAATCCGTGCTGTTATATGGTTGCAGCACGTGGAGAGTGAACACTGCTATCACCAGATAGCTGCAAACGTTCGATAATAGGTGCCTGCGCAATATCTTAAGGATTTTCTGGCCCAATCGTATCTCTAATGAACACCTTTACGAGAGAACGGGTCAGGAACCAATAGGCACAACCATCCAACGGCGGAAGTGGCAGTGGATTGGTCACACGTTCCGTAAAGGTGACAGTCCTATAGCGAACCATTCTATGCAATGGAACCCTTTAACTCAGGGTGGCGGAGGACCTGGCGGTCCGAGGAGAACATGGCACAGAACAGTCGAGAAGGAGGCACGGCAGATAGGGAAAAGTTGGAGAGAACTCAGACACATACCCAGAAACCGTACACGATGGCGTGTAGGCGTAGTAGAGGCCCTAGGACCGACAAGGGTATACATGAGATAAACATAAACAAGATCCCCGTCAACCCGATCAGAATAAAGTGAGGATAGCGATATCTAAACTCAAATCCAACAAAGCTGCTGGAGCCGACGGCCTTACAGCTGAACTGTTCAAGGCAGGAGGGATGAGTTGGTAAGTAGCATGCACCAGCTCATCTTTAAAATCTGGTCGGACGAAAGTATGCCGTATGAATGGAACATCAGCATCGTTTCCCCGATCCTGAAGAAAGGAGACCCTCTGAACTGCGCCAATTACAGAGGTATTAGTCTCCTCAACATCGCATATAAGATCCTGTCTGCCGCATTATGTAAACGCCTGAAGCCGATCGTCAACAACATGACAGCTCCTTATCAGTGCGGTTTCAGACCTGCAAAGTCCACCATTGACACAAATATTCACACTACGGCAGATCTTGGAAAAGACCCATGAATATAAAATCGATACGCACCACCTCTTCATCGATTTCAAAGTTGCCTGTGATGGCGTGTTTAGAGAAGAGTTATACAGAGCCATGTCTAGTCTTGGTACCCCTGCCAAGCTCGTCCGTTTAAGTAGAATGACGATGGAGAACTCTCGCTGCTCCATCAAAATAGGTAAGAACATCAGCGAACCGTTCGATGTCAGGAAAGGTCTTAGACAAGGCGACGCGCTATCATGCGATCTCTTTAATATAGTACTTGAGAGAATTGTACGAAACTCACAAGCCAACCCCGGAGGTACAATCTTCTTCAAGTCTGTAAGACTACTTGCTTATGCCGATGACATTGACATAATCGGAAGAACTCAGCGGGCCGTCAATGGGGAATTTACGAGTATTGAGGTCGAGGCAGCGAAGATGGGCCTAGCGGTCAATGAAAGCAAAACAAAATATATGCTGTCTACAAAAAAGGACACCCAACATCGGCGTCGTGGACAGAACACCACAAAAGACAGATATAATTTTGAGGTAGTAAAGGATTTTGTCTACCTAGACTCGTAAGGTGAAGTCCGCAAATGACATCAGTATCTGTAGGGAGATCATACGAAGAATTACTCTTGCCAATGGGCTAAGAAGGCAATTGAATAGCAAAGCCTTATCTCGAACTAGTAAGTTAACTCTTTAAAGACACTAATCCCATCCCAGTCCTGTTGTATGGCGCAGAGGCATGGGCTTTGACAAAACCGGATGAGGATGCCGTTGGTTATTTTGAGAGAAAAGTTCTTCGAGCGATATTTGTTCCCGTCTGCATAGACGGTGAGTGGAGGAGAAGGTACAATGCCGAACTATACATCGACTTAGACAGAAGAGTTCACATACAGCGAATGGCTGGGTTATATAGAACGGATGGATCCCAACGTTCCCGCCAAGAAAGTCATCAAATTCACCTCGGATGGATGGCGCAGTGGAGGACGGCCTCGCGGTATTTGGCGCAAACAAGTGGAGGGAGACCTCAACCAACTTGGCGTGCGCAACTGGAGGCAACTTGCTCGTAACCGTGCTGGTTGGTGAGCTTCGTTGGTTGAGGCCCAGGTCCACCCCGGATTGTAGCACCACCTAAGTAAGTTCCACAACGAGCAGTGTTGATCACACAATTCATCGATCAATTGGAGAGACTCGGGCGTATATGTGTTATCCTATAAAATGTTATCCAACCCTTAATTTACATTTGAGAGCTGTATTAGATATATTTTTTTTTTTTATTTCCGCGAAACTCGATTTCTAAAGAAATTCACGATTTGCTGCGCCCACCACGATGATCAATGAAGAAACACGAATAGATAATACGATGCTACCACTGGCCGAATCATCAATGCTTGTCAGTGGTAGCGTAGCAACGAATGTACGAATCCAAGGCGTAACGAGTTCTGGCACAGTCTTGACAGCAACCGGTCCGAATCCTAACCTGCACGCGAGCAGACAGTTGCATGTGCATTCACCACAAGAACGAACCAGCATGCTAGACCAACGAGAGCTTGAATTATTACGTCGAGAAAGGGAGGTACTCAGACAGGAATTAGAATTAACTAAAGGTGAGATTACTGTTTTACAGCGACAGTCAACAGGTAATTCCACCGCCACATCTCCGGTACCAACTCCTCCACGGCCTCCGGTATCAGATCCAAGCCAAGAAACTCCATCTGCACCAGCTCATCACTTTATCGGGAGTACTTCAGAAGTTCAACAGTATATCTTCAGGTGTGGGGTCAGGTGTAAAAGCTTCAAGCCCATGCTTGAATAATTCACAAACTTATGGTTACGCAGAATTAAACTCACTTGTCCCATTCTTCGATCCAACTCATTTCTCTAACGATGGCGCAACATTACTGGATCTATTCTTTAGCAATAATATTGAAAAATGTCTGCATTACGACCAGCTATCAGCATCTGCTTTTTCAAAGCACGACCTAATTTTTGCGACGTTCAATATTGTTCCGCGAACATCACCCACTACATAAAAATATTGACTTGGATCAGCTGGAAGAGAACATTCACCAGATTGACTGGCAACAACTCTATTTTATGAATTCCGCTGATGACCAAGTTACTTTCCTACAAAACTCTATACTTTATTTGTTTAATACTCACGTGAAATTAAAAACCAAGGTAGTCAAAAATCAGCATAATTCGTGGTTCACTCAAGAAATTCTGGAACTGATTAAGCAGCGAGATTTGGCCTACAAACACTGGAAACGTTTCAGGTTACCAGAGTTTCTCAGTTTTTTTCGTGTGGCCCGAAACAAGGTATGCATAAAAATTAGGGAATCTAAAATCCAAGAGTACTCAAATCGGCTTAAAAAAGATTTACCATCTAAAATGCTTTGGAAAAACATTCGGGAACTTGGCATTGGGCGCATAAAGGAAAAATTCCCTGATAACTTAAACCCAGACGTTCTTAACTCAGACTTTGCAAACGTCCAATCTGGATCTCCTAATCTACAAACTAGCTCAATCGATCCTCCTGTACTTTTAAACAGTCCTCGCCCGAACAGCTGTTTTCAGTTTCAAAGAATTGAAGAAGCCGATGTCGTGATCAACATTTTAAAGATTAAATCGAGAGCTATGTGCTTCGATGAAATGCACCCGATCTTTATAAAAATTATACTGCCGCATATTCTGCCTGCTCTCACCCATATATTTAACACTATAATCATAACATCCTCCTTCCCCAGCATCTGGAAAATTGCCAAAGTTATCCCCGTTGTTAAAAAACCTGCCACACGTCTATCGCCACCGGAATATAGGCCAATATCGATTCTTCCTTTTATCTCGAAGGTTTTCGAAAAGCTTTTGCACTGCCAGATCTCAAGTTTCATAAAAAACAATAATCTCTTATGTGTTAACCAATCGGGCTTTAGACAAAACCACAGCTGCGTATCTGCTGTCCTTAAAGTAACTGAGGAACTCAGATGCGCTATGGATGCAGATTTAGTATCTTTTTTAGGATTACTGGATTTTTCCAAAGCCTTTGATACGGTTAACCATAGTGTCCTCATCTCAAAAATGAAAAATCAGTTCTGGTTTTCTGACTCAGCTGCTAATTTAATGCTTTCCTACCTATCTGGAAGAAGCTAAGCTGTGGCGATAGGTAAACACGTCTCTGGCGTCTTAAAACTTTTTTCTGGAGTACCCCAGGGATCTATACTTGGGCCACTGTTGTTTTCAATGTGTAGTAATGACCTTCCGCTGCAAGTTCAGAACTCATCGATTGATTTGTATGCCGATGATGCACAGATTCGCCTCAGTTGCAAATTGGGAATGATCGAGAACGGTGTTTATTTATTGAACAATGACATTGATCGTATCTTACGTTGGTCCGAGGCAAATAACTTGAAGTTGAATCCGACAAAATCAAAATGTTTAGTCATTTACAAAAATGAGCTTGACCTTAGTTATTTTCCTCCTTTACACATTGGAAACCAAGAAACAGTTTATGTTGAAAAGGCCAAGAACCTGGGTATTTGGTTCAACAATACACTTAGCTGGGACTATCGTATACAGCTAGTTATAGGGAGAATTTATGGATGTTTGCGAAGTCTTTCCTTTACAAAGCTCTATACCCCACAAAATATAAGACTCCGTTTGGCAAAAACATTAATTATCCCTTTCATTATATACGGATGTCCGATTTTTTGCAGTCTTAGTTTGGAATCTAGGAGAAATCTTACTGTTGCATTTAACAACATAGTTCGTTACGTCTATAATCTTAAACGTTTTGATCATGTGTCCAGATACACGAAGAGCGTCTTGGGTTGCACCTTACACGC
This sequence comes from Brachypalpus laphriformis, assembly GCA_945910035.1. Lineage (NCBI taxonomy): Eukaryota > Metazoa > Arthropoda > Insecta > Diptera > Syrphidae > Brachypalpus > Brachypalpus laphriformis. The sequence goes on along the minus strand of OX246755.1, from coordinate 49,969,084 downwards.
TTACATCGATTACCACACATTAAAGGCTTTGAAAAATATTATAATGAGGAAAGAACCGTCGTATCTTTATAATGAAATAGCGTTTCCTAATTCAAGTCGGTCTTTTATATTTATTCAACCTAGATTCACATGCATTCTATCAGAGCGCCAATTCTTTGTTTATGCTGTCAGGCAATGGAACTCTCTACCCTTAGACATTAGAAAACTCAGAGGAACTCAGCTCTTTCAACGCGTTCTCTTCAGGTATTTGGCAGAAAATTCTTAAATCCAATTAAATTTATTTTTTTATTTTAAAACTTTAAAAATGTAAATCTCTAATCAATTGATTATATAAAATGGCAGAATGAATAATTATACTCATGTAATTCTTTTGATTCACAATCAAGAAAATAAGGCTCCTTAATTGAATTATTTACGTTAAGTTTTAGTTTGTTATATTTACTATTAATTGTAACTTAACTTTTGCTATAAAAGACTTTAGTCTACTGTAAAAGATATTCTGAAATAATAAATGAAATAAATAAATCATTATCGATGCCACAAAAAAAAAAAAAACATCTTGACTACGCTGACGATGTATGCTTACTCTCCCACAGAATTATGGACCTCCACCAAATGACAGCAAATGTAGAGGGGGAGGCAGGCGTCGTCGGGCTGAAAATTAATACGGCAAAAACTAAAATGATCAGCCTTGGAACAAACTCATCGGCTCAAATATGCATTGCTGGACAACCGGTAGAGAGAGTAGAGGATTTCCAGTATCTTGGGAGTATTATCTCGACCGATGGTGGAACCGAACTGGATATAGCCAACAGAATTGCCAAAGCAAAGTTCGGAATGTTCGGATTGTTCGGAATGTTGTCCAAAATACGGCGAAGCAATACAATCAGTTTGAGCACCAAGATGAGGCAGTTCGACCCCAACGTTGAATCCGTGCTGTTATATGGTTGCAGCACGTGGAGAGTGAACACTACTATCACCAGATAGCTGCAAACGTTCGATAATAGGTGCCTGCGCAATATCTTAAGGATTTTCTGGCCCAATCGTATCTCTAATGAACACCTTTACGAGAGAACGGGTCAGGAACCAATAGGCACAACCATCCAACGGCGGAAGTGGCAGTGGATTGGTCACACGTTCCGTAAAGGTGACAGTCCTATAGCGAACCATTCTATGCAATGGAACCCTTTAACTCAGGGTGGCGGAGGACCTGGCGGTCCGAGGAGAACATGGCACAGAACAGTCGAGAAGGAGGCACGGCAGATAGGGAAAAGTTGGAGAGAACTCAGACACATACCCAGAAACCGTACACGATGGCGTGTAGGCGTAGTAGAGGCCCTAGGACCGACAAGGGTATACATGAGATAAACATAAACAAGATCCCCGTCAACCCGATCAGAATAAAGTGAGGATAGCGATATCTAAACTCAAATCCAACAAAGCTGCTGGAGCCGACGGCCTTACAGCTGAACTGTTCAAGGCAGGAGGGATGAGTTGGTAAGTAGCATGCACCAGCTCATCTTTAAAATCTGGTCGGACGAAAGTATGCCGTATGAATGGAACATCAGCATCGTTTCCCCGATCCTGAAGAAAGGAGACCCTCTGAACTGCGCCAATTACAGAGGTATTAGTCTCCTCAACATCGCATATAAGATCCTGTCTGCCGCATTATGTAAACGCCTGAAGCCGATCGTCAACAACATGACAGCTCCTTATCAGTGCGGTTTCAGACCTGCAAAGTCCACCATTGACACAAATATTCACACTACGGCAGATCTTGGAAAAGACCCATGAATATAAAATCGATACGCACCACCTCTTCATCGATTTCAAAGTTGCCTGTGATGGCGTGTTTAGAGAAGAGTTATACAGAGCCATGTCTAGTCTTGGTACCCCTGCCAAGCTCGTCCGTTTAAGTAGAATGACGATGGAGAACTCTCGGTGCTCCATCAAAATAGGTAAGAACATCAGCGAACCGTTCGATGTCAGGAAAGGTCTTAGACAAGGCGACGCGCTATCATGCGATCTCTTTAATATAGTACTTGAGAGAATTGTACGAAACTCACAAGCCAACCCCGGAGGTACAATCTTCTTCAAGTCTGTAAGACTACTTGCTTATGCCGATGACATTGACATAATCGGAAGAACTCAGCGGGCCGTCAATGGGGAATTTACGAGTATTGAGGTCGAGGCAGCGAAGATGGGCCTAGCGGTCAATGAAAGCAAAACAAAATATATGCTGTCTACAAAAAAGGACACCCAACATCGGCGTCGTGGACAGAACACCACAAAAGACAGATATAATTTTGAGGTAGTAAAGGATTTTGTCTACCTAGACTCGTAAGGTGAAGTCCGCAAATGACATCAGTATCTGTAGGGAGATCATACGAAGAATTACTCTTGCCAATGGGCTAAGAAGGCAATTGAATAGCAAAGCCTTATCTCGAACTAGTAAGTTAACTCTTTAAAGACACTAATCCCATCCCAGTCCTGTTGTATGGCGCAGAGGCATGGGCTTTGACAAAACCGGATGAGGATGCCGTTGGTTATTTTGAGAGAAAAGTTCTTCGAGCGATATTTGTTCCCGTCTGCATAGACGGTGAGTGGAGGAGAAGGTACAATGCCGAACTATACATCGACTTAGACAGAAGAGTTCACATACAGCGAATGGCTGGGTTATGTAGAACGGATGGATCCCAACGTTCCCGCCAAGAAAGTCATCAAATCCACCTCGGATGGATGGCGCAGTGGAGGACGGCCTCGCGGTATTTGGCGCAAACAAGTGGAGGGAGACCTCAACCAACTTGGCGTGCGCAACTGGAGGCAACTTGCTCGTAACCGTGCTGGTTGGTGAGCTTCGTTGGTTGAGGCCCAGGTCCACCCCGGATTGTAGCACCACCTAAGTAAGTTCCACAACGAGCAGTGTTGATCACACAATTCATCGATCAATTGGAGAGACTCGGGCGTATATGTGTTATCCTATAAAATGTTATCCAACCCTTAATTTACATTTGAGAGCTGTATTAGATATATTTTTTTTTTTTATTTCCGCGAAACTCGATTTCTAAAGAAATTCACGATTTGCTGCGCCCACCACGATGATCAATGAAGAAACACGAATAGATAATACGATGCTACCACTGGCCGAATCATCAATGCTTGTCAGTGGTAGCGTAGCAACGAATGTACGAATCCAAGGCGTAACGAGTTCTGGCACAGTCTTGACAGCAACCGGTCCGAATCCTAACCTGCACGCGAGCAGACAGTTGCATGTGCATTCACCACAAGAACGAACCAGCATGCTAGACCAACGAGAGCTTGAATTATTACGTCGAGAAAGGGAGGTACTCAGACAGGAATTAGAATTAACTAAAGGTGAGATTACTGTTTTACAGCGACAGTCAACAGGTAATTCCACCGCCACATCTCCGGTACCAACTCCTCCACGGCCTCCGGTATCAGATCCAAGCCAAGAAACTCCATCTGCACCAGCTCATCACTTTATCGGGAGTACTTCAGAAGTTCAACAGTATATCTTCAGGTGTGGGGTCAGGTGTAAAAGCTTCAAGCCCATGCTTGAATAATTCACAAACTTATGGTTACGCAGAATTAAACTCACTTGTCCCATTCTTCGATCCAACTCATTTCTCTAACGATGGCGCAACATTACTGGATCTATTCTTTAGCAATAATATTGAAAAATGTCTGCATTACGACCAGCTATCAGCATCTGCTTTTTCAAAGCACGACCTAATTTTTGCGACGTTCAATATTGTTCCGCGAACATCACCCACTACATAAAAATATTGACTTGGATCAGCTGGAAGAGAACATTCACCAGATTGACTGGCAACAACTCTATTTTATGAATTCCGCTGATGACCAAGTTACTTTCCTACAAAACTCTATACTTTATTTGTTTAATACTCACGTGAAATTAAAAACCAAGGTAGTCAAAAATCAGCATAATTCGTGGTTCACTCAAGAAATTCTGGAACTGATTAAGCAGCGAGATTTGGCCTACAAACACTGGAAACGTTTCAGGTTACCAGAGTTTCTCAGTTTTTTTCGTGTGGCCCGAAACAAGGTATGCATAAAAATTAGGGAATCTAAAATCCAAGAGTACTCAAATCGGCTTAAAAAAGATTTACCATCTAAAATGCTTTGGAAAAACATTCGGGAACTTGGCATTGGGCGCATAAAGGAAAAATTCCCTGATAACTTAAACCCAGACGTTCTTAACTCAGACTTTGCAAACGTCCAATCTGGATCTCCTAATCTACAAACTAGCTCAATCGATCCTCCTGTACTTTTAAACAGTCCTCGCCCGAACAGCTGTTTTCAGTTTCAAAGAATTGAAGAAGCCGATGTCGTGATCAACATTTTAAAGATTAAATCGAGAGCTATGTGCTTCGATGAAATGCACCCGATCTTTATAAAAATTATACTGCCGCATATTCTGCCTGCTCTCACCCATATATTTAACACTATAATCATAACATTCTCCTTCCCCAGCATCTGGAAAATTGCCAAAGTTATCCCCGTTGTTAAAAAACCTGCCACACGTCTATCGCCACCGGAATATAGGCCAATATCGATTCTTCCTTTTATCTCGAAGGTTTTCGAAAAGCTTTTGCACTGCCAGATCTCAAGTTTCATAAAAAACAATAATCTCTTATGTGTTAACCAATCGGGCTTTAGACAAAACCACAGCTGCGTATCTGCTGTCCTTAAAGTAACTGAGGAATTCAGATGCGCTATGGATGCAGATTTAGTATCTTTTTTAGGATTACTGGATTTTTCCAAAGCCTTTGATACGGTTAACCATAGTGTCCTCATCTCAAAAATGAAAAATCAGTTCTGGTTTTCTGACTCAGCTGCTAATTTAATGCTTTCCTACCTATCTGGAAGAAGCTAAGCTGTGGCGATAGGTAAACACGTCTCTGGCGTCTTAAAACTTTTTTCTGGAGTACCCCAGGGATCTATACTTGGGCCACTGTTGTTTTCAATGTGTAGTAATGACCTTCCGCTGCAAGTTCAGAACTCATCGATTGATTTGTATGCCGATGATGCACAGATTCGCCTCAGTTGCAATTTGGGAATGATCGAGAACGGTGTTTATTTATTGAACAATGACATTGATCGTATCTTACGTTGGTCCGAGGCAAATAACTTGAAGTTGAATCCGACAAAATCAAAATGTTTAGTCATTTACAAAAATGAGCTTGACCTTTACACATTGGAAACCAAGAAACAGTTTATGTTGAAAAGGCCAAGAACCTGGGTATTTGGTTCAACAATACACTTAGCTGGGACTATCGTATACAGCTAGTTATAGGGAGAATTTATGGATGTTTGCGAAGTCTTTCCTTTACAAAGCTCTATACCCCACAAAATATAAGACTCCGTTTGGCAAAAACATTAATTATCCCTTTCATTATATACGGATGTCCGATTTTTTGCAGTCTTAGTTTGGAATCTAGGAGAAATCTTACTGTTGCATTTAACAACATAGTTCGTTACGTCTATAATCTTAAACGTTTTGATCATGTGTCCAGATACACGAAGAGCGTCTTGGGTTGCACCTTACACGCTTACATCAATTACCACACATTAAAGGCTTTGAAAAATATTATAATGAGGAAAGAACCGTCGTATCTTTATAATGAAATAGCGTTTCCTAATTCAAGTCGGTCTTTTATATTTATTCAACCTAGATTCACATGCATTCTATCAGAGCGCCAATTCTTTGTTTATGCTGTCAGGCAATGGAACTCTCTACCCTTAGACATTAGAAAACTCAGAGGAACTCAGCTCTTTCAACGCGTTCTCTTCAGGTATTTGGCAGAAAATTCTTAAATCCAATTAAATTTATTTTTTTATTTTAAAACTTTAAAAATGTAAATCTCTAATCAATTGATTATATAAAATGGCAGAATGAATAATTATACTCATGTAATTCTTTTGATTCACAATCAAGAAAATAAGGCTCCTTAATTGAATTATTTACGTTAAGTTTTAGTTTGTTATATTTACTATTAATTGTAACTTAACTTTTGCTATAAAAGACTTTAGTCTACTGTAAAAGATATTCTGAAATAATAAATGAAATAAATAAATCATTATCGATGCCACAAAAAAAAAAAAAACATCTTGACTACGCTGACGATGTATGCTTACTCTCCCACAGAATTATGGACCTCCACCAAATGACAGCAAATGTAGAGGGGGAGGCAGGCGTCGTCGGGCTGAAAATTAATACGGCAAAAACTAAAATGATCAGCCTTGGAACAAACTCATCGGCTCAAATATGCATTGCTGGACAACCGGTAGAGAGAGTAGAGGATTTCCAGTATCTTGGGAGTATTATCTCGACCGATGGTGGAACCGAACTGGGTATATCCAACAGAATTGCCAAAGCAAAGTTCGGAATGTTCGGATTGTTCGGAATGTTGTCCAAAATACGGCGAAGCAATACAATCAGTTTGAGCACCAAGATGAGGCAGTTCGACCCCAACGTTGAATCCGTGCTGTTATATGGTTGCAGCACGTGGAGAGTGAACACTACTATCACCAGATAGCTGCAAACGTTCGATAATAGGTGCCTGCGCAATATCTTAAGGATTTTCTGGCCCAATCGTATCTCTAATGAACACCTTTACGAGAGAACGGGTCAGGAACCAATAGGCACAACCATCCAACGGCGGAAGTGGCAGTGGATTGGTCACACGTTCCGTAAAGGTGACAGTCCTATAGCGAACCATTCTATGCAATGGAACCCTTTAACTCAGGGTGGCGGAGGACCTGGCGGTCCGAGGAGAACATGGCACAGAACAGTCGAGAAGGAGGCACGGCAGATAGGGAAAAGTTGGAGAGAACTCAGACACATACCCAGAAACCGTACACGATGGCGTGTAGGCGTAGTAGAGGCCCTAGGACCGACAAGGGTATACATGAGATAAACATAAACAAGATCCCCGTCAACCCGATCAGAATAAAGTGAGGATAGCGATATCTAAACTCAAATCCAACAAAGCTGCTGGAGCCGACGGCCTTACAGCTGAACTGTTCAAGGCAGGAGGGATGAGTTGGTAAGTAGCATGCACCAGCTCATCTTTAAAATCTGGTCGGACGAAAGTATGCCGTATGAATGGAACATCAGCATCGTTTCCCCGATCCTGAAGAAAGGAGACCCTCTGAACTGCGCCAATTACAGAGGTATTAGTCTCCTCAACATCGCATATAAGATCCTGTCTGCCGCATTATGTAAACGCCTGAAGCCGATCGTCAACAACATGACAGCTCCTTATCAGTGCGGTTTCAGACCTGCAAAGTCCACCATTGACACAAATATTCACACTACGGCAGATCTTGGAAAAGACCCATGAATATAAAATCGATACGCACCACCTCTTCATCGATTTCAAAGTTGCCTGTGATGGCGTGTTTAGAGAAGAGTTATACAGAGCCATGTCTAGTCTTGGTACCCCTGCCAAGCTCGTCCGTTTAAGTAGAATGACGATGGAGAACTCTCGCTGCTCCATCAAAATAGGTAAGAACATCAGCGAACCGTTCGATGTCAGGAAAGGTCTTAGACAAGGCGACGCGCTATCATGCGATCTCTTTAATATAGTACTTGAGAGAATTGTACGAAACTCACAAGCCAACCCCGGAGGTACAATCTTCTTCAAGTCTGTAAGACTACTTGCTTATGCCGATGACATTGACATAATCGGAAGAACTCAGCGGGCCGTCAATGGGGAATTTACGAGTATTGAGGTCGAGGCAGCGAAGATGGGCCTAGCGGTCAATGAAAGCAAAACAAAATATATGCTGTCTACAAAAAAGGACACCCAACATCGGCGTCGTGGACAGAACACCACAAAAGACAGATATAATTTTGAGGTAGTAAAGGATTTTGTCTACCTAGACTCGTAAGGTGAAGTCCGCAAATGACATCAGTATCTGTAGGGAGATCATACGAAGAATTACTCTTGCCAATGGGCTAAGAAGGCAATTGAATAGCAAAGCCTTATCTCGAACTAGTAAGTTAACTCTTTAAAGACACTAATCCCATCCCAGTCCTGTTGTATGGCGCAGAGGCATGGGCTTTGACAAAACCGGATGAGGATGCCGTTGGTTATTTTGAGAGAAAAGTTCTTCGAGCGATATTTGTTCCCGTCTGCATAGACGGTGAGTGGAGGAGAAGGTACAATGCCGAACTATACATCGACTTAGACAGAAGAGTTCACATACAGCGAATGGCTGGGTTATATAGAACGGATGGATCCCAACGTTCCCGCCAAGAAAGTCATCAAATTCACCTCGGATGGATGGCGCAGTGGAGGACGGCCTCGCGGTATTTGGCGCAAACAAGTGGAGGGAGACCTCAACCAACTTGGCGTGCGCAACTGGAGGCAACTTGCTCGTAACCGTGCTGGTTGGTGAGCTTCGTTGGTTGAGGCCCAGGTCCACCCCGGATTGTAGCACCACCTAAGTAAGTTCCACAACGAGCAGTGTTGATCACACAATTCATCGATCAATTGGAGAGACTCGGGCGTATATGTGTTATCCTATAAAATGTTATCCAACCCTTAATTTACATTTGAGAGCTGTATTAGATATATTTTTTTTTTTTATTTCCGCGAAACTCGATTTCTAAAGAAATTCACGATTTGCTGCGCCCACCACGATGATCAATGAAGAAACACGAATAGATAATACGATGCTACCACTGGCCGAATCATCAATGCTTGTCAGTGGTAGCGTAGCAACGAATGTACGAATCCAAGGCGTAACGAGTTCTGGCACAGTCTTGACAGCAACCGGTCCGAATCCTAACCTGCACGCGAGCAGACAGTTGCATGTGCATTCACCACAAGAACGAACCAGCATGCTAGACCAACGAGAGCTTGAATTATTACGTCGAGAAAGGGAGGTACTCAGACAGGAATTAGAATTAACTAAAGGTGAGATTACTGTTTTACAGCGACAGTCAACAGGTAATTCCACCGCCACATCTCCGGTACCAACTCCTCCACGGCCTCCGGTATCAGATCCAAGCCAAGAAACTCCATCTGCACCAGCTCATCACTTTATCGGGAGTACTTCAGAAGTTCAACAGTATATCTTCAGGTGTGGGGTCAGGTGTAAAAGCTTCAAGCCCATGCTTGAATAATTCACAAACTTATGGTTACGCAGAATTAAACTCACTTGTCCCATTCTTCGATCCAACTCATTTCTCTAACGATGGCGCAACATTACTGGATCTATTCTTTAGCAATAATATTGAAAAATGTCTGCATTACGACCAGCTATCAGCATCTGCTTTTTCAAAGCACGACCTAATTTTTGCGACGTTCAATATTGTTCCGCGAACATCACCCACTACATAAAAATATTGACTTGGATCAGCTGGAAGAGAACATTCACCAGATTGACTGGCAACAACTCTATTTTATGAATTCCGCTGATGACCAAGTTACTTTCCTACAAAACTCTATACTTTATTTGTTTAATACTCACGTGAAATTAAAAACCAAGGTAGTCAAAAATCAGCATAATTCGTGGTTCACTCAAGAAATTCTGGAACTGATTAAGCAGCGAGATTTGGCCTACAAACACTGGAAACGTTTCAGGTTACCAGAGTTTCTCAGTTTTTTTCGTGTGGCCCGAAACAAGGTATGCATAAAAATTAGGGAATCTAAAATCCAAGAGTACTCAAATCGGCTTAAAAAAGATTTACCATCTAAAATGCTTTGGAAAAACATTCGGGAACTTGGCATTGGGCGCATAAAGGAAAAATTCCCTGATAACTTAAACCCAGACGTTCTTAACTCAGACTTTGCAAACGTCCAATCTGGATCTCCTAATCTACAAACTAGCTCAATCGATCCTCCTGTACTTTTAAACAGTCCTCGCCCGAACAGCTGTTTTCAGTTTCAAAGAATTGAAGAAGCCGATGTCGTGATCAACATTTTAAAGATTAAATCGAGAGCTATGTGCTTCGATGAAATGCACCCGATCTTTATAAAAATTATACTGCCGCATATTCTGCCTGCTCTCACCCATATATTTAACACTATAATCATAACATCCTCCTTCCCCAGCATCTGGAAAATTGCCAAAGTTATCCCCGTTGTTAAAAAACCTGCCACACGTCTATCGCCACCGGAATATAGGCCAATATCGATTCTTCCTTTTATCTCGAAGGTTTTCGAAAAGCTTTTGCACTGCCAGATCTCAAGTTTCATAAAAAACAATAATCTCTTATGTGTTAACCAATCGGGCTTTAGACAAAACCACAGCTGCGTATCTGCTGTCCTTAAAGTAACTGAGGAACTCAGATGCGCTATGGATGCAGATTTAGTATCTTTTTTAGGATTACTGGATTTTTCCAAAGCCTTTGATACGGTTAACCATAGTGTCCTCATCTCAAAAATGAAAAATCAGTTCTGGTTTTCTGACTCAGCTGCTAATTTAATGCTTTCCTACCTATCTGGAAGAAGCTAAGCTGTGGCGATAGGTAAACACGTCTCTGGCGTCTTAAAACTTTTTTCTGGAGTACCCCAGGGATCTATACTTGGGCCACTGTTGTTTTCAATGTGTAGTAATGACCTTCCGCTGCAAGTTCAGAACTCATCGATTGATTTGTATGCCGATGATGCACAGATTCGCCTCAGTTGCAAATTGGGAATGATCGAGAACGGTGTTTATTTATTGAACAATGACATTGATCGTATCTTACGTTGGTCCGAGGCAAATAACTTGAAGTTGAATCCGACAAAATCAAAATGTTTAGTCATTTACAAAAATGAGCTTGACCTTAGTTATTTTCCTCCTTTACACATTGGAAACCAAGAAACAGTTTATGTTGAAAAGGCCAAGAACCTGGGTATTTGGTTCAACAATACACTTAGCTGGGACTATCGTATACAGCTAGTTATAGGGAGAATTTATGGATGTTTGCGAAGTCTTTCCTTTACAAAGCTCTATACCCCACAAAATATAAGACTCCGTTTGGCAAAAACATTAATTATCCCTTTCATTATATACGGATGTCCGATTTTTTGCAGTCTTAGTTTGGAATCTAGGAGAAATCTTACTGTTGCATTTAACAACATAGTTCGTTACGTCTATAATCTTAAACGTTTTGATCATGTGTCCAGATACACGAAGAGCGTCTTGGGTTGCACCTTACACGCTTACATCGATTACCACACATTAAAGGCTTTGAAAAATATTATAATGAGGAAAGAACCGTCGTATCTTTATAATGAAATAGCGTTTCCTAATTCAAGTCGGTCTTTTATATTTATTCAACCTAGATTCACATGCATTCTATCAGAGCGCCAATTCTTTGTTTATGCTGTCAGGCAATGGAACTCTCTACCCTTAGACATTAGAAAACTCAGAGGAACTCAGCTCTTTCAACGCGTTCTCTTCAGGTATTTGGCAGAAAATTCTTAAATCCAATTAAATTTATTTTTTTATTTTAAAACTTTAAAAATGTAAATCTCTAATCAATTGATTATATAAAATGGCAGAATGAATAATTATACTCATGTAATTCTTTTGATTCACAATCAAGAAAATAAGGCTCCTTAATTGAATTATTTACGTTAAGTTTTAGTTTGTTATATTTACTATTAATTGTAACTTAACTTTTGCTATAAAAGACTTTAGTCTACTGTAAAAGATATTCTGAAATAATAAATGAAATAAATAAATCATTATCGATGCCACAAAAAAAAAAAAAAACATCTTGACTACGCTGACGATGTATGCTTACTCTCCCACAGAATTATGGACCTCCACCAAATGACAGCAAATGTAGAGGGGGAGGCAGGCGTCGTCGGGCTGAAAATTAATACGGCAAAAACTAAAATGATCAGCCTTGGAACAAACTCATCGGCTCAAATATGCATTGCTGGACAACCGGTAGAGAGAGTAGAGGATTTCCAGTATCTTGGGAGTATTATCTCGACCGATGGTGGAACCGAACTGGATATAGCCAACAGAATTGCCAAAGCAAAGTTCGGAATGTTCGGATTGTTCGGAATGTTGTCCAAAATACGGCGAAGCAATACAATCAGTTTGAGCACCAAGATGAGGCAGTTCGACCCCAACGTTGAATCCGTGCTGTTATATGGTTGCAGCACGTGGAGAGTGAACACTACTATCACCAGATAGCTGCAAACGTTCGATAATAGGTGCCTGCGCAATATCTTAAGGATTTTCTGGCCCAATCGTATCTCTAATGAACACCTTTACGAGAGAACGGGTCAGGAACCAATAGGCACAACCATCCAACGGCGGAAGTGGCAGTGGATTGGTCACACGTTCCGTAAAGGTGACAGTCCTATAGCGAACCATTCTATGCAATGGAACCCTTTAACTCAGGGTGGCGGAGGACCTGGCGGTCCGAGGAGAACATGGCACAGAACAGTCGAGAAGGAGGCACGGCAGATAGGGAAAAGTTGGAGAGAACTCAGACACATACCCAGAAACCGTACACGATGGCGTGTAGGCGTAGTAGAGGCCCTAGGACCGACAAGGGTATACATGAGATAAACATAAACAAGATCCCCGTCAACCCGATCAGAATAAAGTGAGGATAGCGATATCTAAACTCAAATCCAACAAAGCTGCTGGAGCCGACGGCCTTACAGCTGAACTGTTCAAGGCAGGAGGGATGAGTTGGTAAGTAGCATGCACCAGCTCATCTTTAAAATCTGGTCGGACGAAAGTATGCCGTATGAATGGAACATCAGCATCGTTTCCCCGATCCTGAAGAAAGGAGACCCTCTGAACTGCGCCAATTACAGAGGTATTAGTCTCCTCAACATCGCATATAAGATCCTGTCTGCCGCATTATGTAAACGCCTGAAGCCGATCGTCAACAACATGACAGCTCCTTATCAGTGCGGTTTCAGACCTGCAAAGTCCACCATTGACACAAATATTCACACTACGGCAGATCTTGGAAAAGACCCATGAATATAAAATCGATAGGCACCACCTCTTCATCGATTTCAAAGTTGCCTGTGATGGCGTGTTTAGAGAAGAGTTATACAGAGCCATGTCTAGTCTTGGTACCCCTGCCAAGCTCGTCCGTTTAAGTAGAATGACGATGGAGAACTCTCGGTGCTCCATCAAAATAGGTAAGAACATCAGCGAACCGTTCGATGTCAGGAAAGGTCTTAGACAAGGCGACGCGCTATCATGCGATCTCTTTAATATAGTACTTGAGAGAATTGTACGAAACTCACAAGCCAACCCCGGAGGTACAATCTTCTTCAAGTCTGTAAGACTACTTGCTTATGCCGATGACATTGACATAATCGGAAGAACTCAGCGGGCCGTCAATGGGGAATTTACGAGTATTGAGGTCGAGGCAGCGAAGATGGGCCTAGCGGTCAATGAAAGCAAAACAAAATATATGCTGTCTACAAAAAAGGACACCCAACATCGGCGTCGTGGACAGAACACCACAAAAGACAGATATAATTTTGAGGTAGTAAAGGATTTTGTCTACCTAGACTCGTAAGGTGAAGTCCGCAAATGACATCAGTATCTGTAGGGAGATCATACGAAGAATTACTCTTGCCAATGGGCTAAGAAGGCAATTGAATAGCAAAGCCTTATCTCGAACTAGTAAGTTAACTCTTTAAAGACACTAATCCCATCCCAGTCCTGTTGTATGGCGCAGAGGCATGGGCTTTGACAAAACCGGATGAGGATGCCGTTGGTTATTTTGAGAGAAAAGTTCTTCGAGCGATATTTGTTCCCGTCTGCATAGACGGTGAGTGGAGGAGAAGGTACAATGCCGAACTATACATCGACTTAGACAGAAGAGTTCACATACAGCGAATGGCTGGGTTATGTAGAACGGATGGATCCCAACGTTCCCGCCAAGAAAGTCATCAAATCCACCTCGGATGGATGGCGCAGTGGAGGACGGCCTCGCGGTATTTGGCGCAAACAAGTGGAGGGAGACCTCAACCAACTTGGCGTGCGCAACTGGAGGCAACTTGCTCGTAACCGTGCTGGTTGGTGAGCTTCGTTGGTTGAGGCCCAGGTCCACCCCGGATTGTAGCACCACCTAAGTAAGTTCCACAACGAGCAGTGTTGATCACACAATTCATCGATCAATTGGAGAGACTCGGGCGTATATGTGTTATCCTATAAAATGTTATCCAACCCTTAATTTACATTTGAGAGCTGTATTAGATATATTTTTTTTTTTTATTTCCGCGAAACTCGATTTCTAAAGAAATTCACGATTTGCTGCGCCCACCACGATGATCAATGAAGAAACACGAATAGATAATACGATGCTACCACTGGCCGAATCATCAATGCTTGTCAGTGGTAGCGTAGCAACGAATGTACGAATCCAAGGCGTAAAGAGTTCTGGCACAGTCTTGACAGCAACCGGTCCGAATCCTAACCTGCACGCGAGCAGACAGTTGCATGTGCATTCACCACAAGAACGAACCAGCATGCTAGACCAACGAGAGCTTGAATTATTACGTCGAGAAAGGGAGGTACTCAGACAGGAATTAGAATTAACTAAAGGTGAGATTACTGTTTTACAGCGACAGTCAACAGGTAATTCCACCGCCACATCTCCGGTACCAACTCCTCCACGGCCTCCGGTATCAGATCCAAGCCAAGAAACTCCATCTGCACCAGCTCATCACTTTATCGGGAGTACTTCAGAAGTTCAACAGTATATCTTCAGGTGTGGGGTCAGGTGTAAAAGCTTCAAGCCCATGCTTGAATAATTCACAAACTTATGGTTACGCAGAATTAAACTCACTTGTCCCATTCTTCGATCCAACTCATTTCTCTAACGATGGCGCAACATTACTGGATCTATTCTTTAGCAATAATATTGAAAAATGTCTGCATTACGACCAGCTATCAGCATCTGCTTTTTCAAAGCACGACCTAATTTTTGCGACGTTCAATATTGTTCCGCGAACATCACCCACTACATAAAAATATTGACTTGGATCAGCTGGAAGAGAACATTCACCAGATTGACTGGCAACAACTCTATTTTATGAATTCCGCTGATGACCAAGTTACTTTCCTACAAAACTCTATACTTTATTTGTTTAATACTCACGTGAAATTAAAAACCAAGGTAGTCAAAAATCAGCATAATTCGTGGTTCACTCAAGAAATTCTGGAACTGATTAAGCAGCGAGATTTGGCCTACAAACACTGGAAACGTTTCAGGTTACCAGAGTTTCTCAGTTTTTTTCGTGTGGCCCGAAACAAGGTATGCATAAAAATTAGGGAATCTAAAATCCAAGAGTAAAAAAAATTAGGGAATCTAAAATCCAAATCGGCTTAAAAAAGATTTACCATCTAAAATGCTTTGGAAAAACATTCGGGAACTTGGCATTGGGCGCATAAAGGAAAAATTCCCTGATAACTTAAACCCAGACGTTCTTAACTCAGACTTTGCAAACGTCCAATCTGGATCTCCTAATCTACAAACTAGCTCAATCGATCCTCCTGTACTTTTAAACAGTCCTCGCCCGAACAGCTGTTTTCAGTTTCAAAGAATTGAAGAAGCCGATGTCGTGATCAACATTTTAAAGATTAAATCGAGAGCTATGTGCTTCGATGAAATGCACCCGATCTTTATAAAAATTATACTGCCGCATATTCTGCCTGCTCTCACCCATATATTTAACACTATAATCATAACATTCTCCTTCCCCAGCATCTGGAAAATTGCCAAAGTTATCCCCGTTGTTAAAAAACCTGCCACACGTCTATCGCCACCGGAATATAGGCCAATATCGATTCTTCCTTTTATCTCGAAGGTTTTCGAAAAGCTTTTGCACTGCCAGATCTCAAGTTTCATAAAAAACAATAATCTCTTATGTGTTAACCAATCGGGCTTTAGACAAAACCACAGCTGCGTATCTGCTGTCCTTAAAGTAACTGAGGAATTCAGATGCGCTATGGATGCAGATTTAGTATCTTTTTTAGGATTACTGGATTTTTCCAAAGCCTTTGATACGGTTAACCATAGTGTCCTCATCTCAAAAATGAAAAATCAGTTCTGGTTTTCTGACTCAGCTGCTAATTTAATGCTTTCCTACCTATCTGGAAGAAGCTAAGCTGTGGCGATAGGTAAACACGTCTCTGGCGTCTTAAAACTTTTTTCTGGAGTACCCCAGGGATCTATACTTGGGCCACTGTTGTTTTCAATGTGTAGTAATGACCTTCCGCTGCAAGTTCAGAACTCATCGATTGATTTGTATGCCGATGATGCACAGATTCGCCTCAGTTGCAATTTGGGAATGATCGAGAACGGTGTTTATTTATTGAACAATGACATTGATCGTATCTTACGTTGGTCCGAGGCAAATAACTTGAAGTTGAATCCGACAAAATCAAAATGTTTAGTCATTTACAAAAATGAGCTTGACCTTTACACATTGGAAACCAAGAAACAGTTTATGTTGAAAAGGCCAAGAACCTGGGTATTTGGTTCAACAATACACTTAGCTGGGACTATCGTATACAGCTAGTTATAGGGAGAATTTATGGATGTTTGCGAAGTCTTTCCTTTACAAAGCTCTATACCCCACAAAATATAAGACTCCGTTTGGCAAAAACATTAATTATCCCTTTCATTATATACGGATGTCCGATTTTTTGCAGTCTTAGTTTGGAATCTAGGAGAAATCTTACTGTTGCATTTAACAACATAGTTCGTTACGTCTATAATCTTAAACGTTTTGATCATGTGTCCAGATACACGAAGAGCGTCTTGGGTTGCACCTTACACGCTTACATCAATTACCACACATTAAAGGCTTTGAAAAATATTATAATGAGGAAAGAACCGTCGTATCTTTATAATGAAATAGCGTTTCCTAATTCAAGTCGGTCTTTTATATTTATTCAACCTAGATTCACATGCATTCTATCAGAGCGCCAATTCTTTGTTTATGCTGTCAGGCAATGGAACTCTCTACCCTTAGACATTAGAAAACTCAGAGGAACTCAGCTCTTTCAACGCGTTCTCTTCAGGTATTTGGCAGAAAATTCTTAAATCCAATTAAATTTATTTTTTTATTTTAAAACTTTAAAAATGTAAATCTCTAATCAATTGATTATATAAAATGGCAGAATGAATAATTATACTCATGTAATTCTTTTGATTCACAATCAAGAAAATAAGGCTCCTTAATTGAATTATTTACGTTAAGTTTTAGTTTGTTATATTTACTATTAATTGTAACTTAACTTTTGCTATAAAAGACTTTAGTCTACTGTAAAAGATATTCTGAAATAATAAATGAAATAAATAAATCATTATCGATGCCACAAAAAAAAAAAAACATCTTGACTACGCTGACGATGTATGCTTACTCTCCCACAGAATTATGGACCTCCACCAAATGACAGCAAATGTAGAGGGGGAGGCAGGCGTCGTCGGGCTGAAAATTAATACGGCAAAAACTAAAATGATCAGCCTTGGAACAAACTCATCGGCTCAAATATGCATTGCTGGACAACCGGTAGAGAGAGTAGAGGATTTCCAGTATCTTGGGAGTATTATCTCGACCGATGGTGGAACCGAACTGGGTATATCCAACAGAATTGCCAAAGCAAAGTTCGGAATGTTCGGATTGTTCGGAATGTTGTCCAAAATACGGCGAAGCAATACAATCAGTTTGAGCACCAAGATGAGGCAGTTCGACCCCAACGTTGAATCCGTGCTGTTATATGGTTGCAGCACGTGGAGAGTGAACACTACTATCACCAGATAGCTGCAAACGTTCGATAATAGGTGCCTGCGCAATATCTTAAGGATTTTCTGGCCCAATCGTATCTCTAATGAACACCTTTACGAGAGAACGGGTCAGGAACCAATAGGCACAACCATCCAACGGCGGAAGTGGCAGTGGATTGGTCACACGTTCCGTAAAGGTGACAGTCCTATAGCGAACCATTCTATGCAATGGAACCCTTTAACTCAGGGTGGCGGAGGACCTGGCGGTCCGAGGAGAACATGGCACAGAACAGTCGAGAAGGAGGCACGGCAGATAGGGAAAAGTTGGAGAGAACTCAGACACATACCCAGAAACCGTACACGATGGCGTGTAGGCGTAGTAGAGGCCCTAGGACCGACAAGGGTATACATGAGATAAACATAAACAAGATCCCCGTCAACCCGATCAGAATAAAGTGAGGATAGCGATATCTAAACTCAAATCCAACAAAGCTGCTGGAGCCGACGGCCTTACAGCTGAACTGTTCAAGGCAGGAGGGATGAGTTGGTAAGTAGCATGCACCAGCTCATCTTTAAAATCTGGTCGGACGAAAGTATGCCGTATGAATGGAACATCAGCATCGTTTCCCCGATCCTGAAGAAAGGAGACCCTCTGAACTGCGCCAATTACAGAGGTATTAGTCTCCTCAACATCGCATATAAGATCCTGTCTGCCGCATTATGTAAACGCCTGAAGCCGATCGTCAACAACATGACAGCTCCTTATCAGTGCGGTTTCAGACCTGCAAAGTCCACCATTGACACAAATATTCACACTACGGCAGATCTTGGAAAAGACCCATGAATATAAAATCGATACGCACCACCTCTTCATCGATTTCAAAGTTGCCTGTGATGGCGTGTTTAGAGAAGAGTTATACAGAGCCATGTCTAGTCTTGGTACCCCTGCCAAGCTCGTCCGTTTAAGTAGAATGACGATGGAGAACTCTCGCTGCTCCATCAAAATAGGTAAGAACATCAGCGAACCGTTCGATGTCAGGAAAGGTCTTAGACAAGGCGACGCGCTATCATGCGATCTCTTTAATATAGTACTTGAGAGAATTGTACGAAACTCACAAGCCAACCCCGGAGGTACAATCTTCTTCAAGTCTGTAAGACTACTTGCTTATGCCGATGACATTGACATAATCGGAAGAACTCAGCGGGCCGTCAATGGGGAATTTACGAGTATTGAGGTCGAGGCAGCGAAGATGGGCCTAGCGGTCAATGAAAGCAAAACAAAATATATGCTGTCTACAAAAAAGGACACCCAACATCGGCGTCGTGGACAGAACACCACAAAAGACAGATATAATTTTGAGGTAGTAAAGGATTTTGTCTACCTAGACTCTAAGGTGAAGTCCGCAAATGACATCAGTATCTACGAAGAATTACTCTTGCCAATGGGCTAAGAAGGCAATTGAATAGCAAAGCCTTATCTCGAACTAGTAAGTTAACTCTTTAAAGACACTAATCCCATCCCAGTCCTGTTGTATGGCGCAGAGGCATGGGCTTTGACAAAACCGGATAAGGATGCCGTTGGTTATTTTGAGAGAAAAGTTCTTCGAGCGATATTTGTTCCCGTCTGCATAGACGGTGAGTGGAGGAGAAGGTACAATGCCGAACTATACATCGACTTAGACAGAAGAGTTCACATACAGCGAATGGCTGGGTTATGTAGAACGGATGGATCCCAACGTTCCCGCCAAGAAAGTCATCAAATCCACCTCGGATGGATGGCGCAGTGGAGGACGGCCTCGCGGTATTTGGCGCAAACAAGTGGAGGGAGACCTCAACCAACTTGGCGTGCGCAACTGGAGGCAACTTGCTCGTAACCGTGCTGGTTGGTGAGCTTCGTTGGTTGAGGCCCAGGTCCACCCCGGATGTAGCACCACCTAAGTAAGTTCCACAACGAGCAGTGTTGATCACACAATTCATCGATCAATTGGAGAGACTCGGGCGTATATGTGTTATCCTATAAAATGTTATCCAACCCTTAATTTACATTTGAGAGCTGTATTAGATATATTTTTTTTTTTTATTTCCGCGAAACTCGATTTCTAAAGAAATTCACGATTTGCTGCGCCCACCACGATGATCAATGAAGAAACACGAATAGATAATACGATGCTACCACTGGCCGAATCATCAATGCTTGTCAGTGGTAGCGTAGCAACGAATGTACGAATCCAAGGCGTAACGAGTTCTGGCACAGTCTTGACAGCAACCGGTCCGAATCCTAACCTGCACGCGAGCAGACAGTTGCATGTGCATTCACCACAAGAACGAACCAGCATGCTAGACCAACGAGAGCTTGAATTATTACGTCGAGAAAGGGAGGTACTCAGACAGGAATTAGAATTAACTAAAGGTGAGATTACTGTTTTACAGCGACAGTCAACAGGTAATTCCACCGCCACATCTCCGGTACCAACTCCTCCACGGCCTCCGGTATCAGATCCAAGCCAAGAAACTCCATCTGCACCAGCTCATCACTTTATCGGGAGTACTTCAGAAGTTCAACAGTATATCTTCAGGTGTGGGGTCAGGTGTAAAAGCTTCAAGCCCATGCTTGAATAATTCACAAACTTATGGTTACGCAGAATTAAACTCACTTGTCCCATTCTTCGATCCAAGCCAAAAATCAATCCTTTCATAACAGAAGTTTTTTTTTTTTTTTTTTGCCGCAAGCAGGTGAAAAATCTTCCAAAAACACCCGACCACGCATGCTTATGGTAGTGTGCGATTTTTACTCACTAAAAAAACACTTCTCTTCAAAATTAATATTACAACTAAGCCAGTGCTTATCCAGCAGTTTTATTTTCGCTAACGAGAATCGTGATTATTGAAAAAGATGTTCATATGTGATTGAAAATAAATGTAGCACTTTAGACAGGTTAAATTCCAATGAAAGTTCCTGCCTTTTTCACGACCTTCATATGCTATACGCGAAGTCAAAAGGTTTTGTCCTTTGAAGACGACGAATTGAATTGTTCGCCTCAAGTAGTTGAATGATAGTACCGTTACAATGGCCGTGAACACGATCTTTGTGTTTACGCGCAAATTTTGTTATCTCTTCGACGACGCTGGGAATTCTCACATCCCGATGAATATCTTCGTTATGTACATAGCACAGTGCGTTAACGATCGTTCTAAGAACTTTATTTTCAAAAGTTTGTATGATGTTTCTATTGCTTTTCTTGGTACAACCCCATAGTTGTATACCATACGTCCACACAGGCTTTAGCACTTACTTATAGATAAGCAGTTTGTTATGTAGGCTCAACTTCGAATGTTTTCCGAGTAGCCAGTACATTTGTCGGTATTTGTTTTGAAGTTCGTCGCGTTTCTTTTTCACATTGAGCTTTACATCTAGAGTCATTCCTAGATATTTTGCTTCGTTTGCGTACGGTATCTGAGCCGAGTTTAGATATACAGGCAATCTATCCACTTTTTTGTACGTAAAGTTGACGTGAGTAGATTTGCTTTCGTTCAACACAATACGCCAAAAATTCGTCCAAGCGTGGACTTTATTAATAGCATGTTGAAGCTTTCCGGTTGCTGCTTCAATGGTATCGCCAGTTGTCAATATCGCCGTATCGCCCGCAAACGTGGCGACGACACAGTTTCTTTCTTGCGGGATGTCACGCGTGTAGAGTACATATAGGAGTGGGCCAAGGACACTTCCTCGCGGGACTTCGGCTGCAATCTCCTTAAAGTCAGAGTAATCGTTTCCGTGCCTAACACTAAAGAGTCTCTCGGTGAGGTACGATTGCAAGATTAAAAAGAGTTGCCGTGGCAGTAGTCGTTGCAATTTATATTCCAAGCCTTCGTGCCAAACCTTATCGAAAGCTTGTGAAACGTCAAGAAATACACCACAACAAATCTTTTTTTCTTCCAAAGCTTTCTCAATCACGTCAGTTATTTTGCGGACTTGGTCAATTGTAGAATGTTTCATTCTAAATCCAAACTGATGGTCACGAATGAGACATCTTTCGTCGATTACGGGCTGTAGGCGTTTGGAAAGTAGTTTTCCAAATATTTTCGAGATAACCGGCAATAGGGATATAGGCCGATATGATTTCTTCTCATGCCAGAAGTGAACGCAAACCGTTAATAGTCTACGAGATATTTATCAAGTCACGGATCAAAAGACTCGGCTGATCACTTCATCGAAGCTTCAAGGGCCAGCAAAAGGATGGTTTTCTAGTCAGCAATTTCATATCACCAATTGGATACAGCTTAAAGAAGGCCTTTGAAAAGCATTCCCTTCTTACACAGATGAGTCTAATACCCATATGAGACTTGGTCCCCTTCGGGTAGGGGCCAGAATATACCCGAGGTAGGCATGCCTGTCGTAAGAGGCGACTAAAATCCACCCTTCGTATACTGGGGATAAAATGTATACATAATATGCAATGAGTAAAACAAATAGATATAGTACCCCAGGTGGCAGTCCAGGAAAATCCACCCTCTTCGGAGGTAGGCTCTACGGATTCTGGGGAGAGCCAATTGTTGCATTTAATAAACCCCTTTTTGAGAAATTCAAGGGTAACTCGGTCTCCACCATCAAAACCGAATGTCTCCGGAAAAAGAAGTCCGCCGGAAGCGCAAGCGCAAGAGAAACGGGACTCAGTGAAAAGTAATAGCTTTGAGGAAGAAAACAATGAACTCCATATTAAGCTAAATAAAATGACTCTACTCTACCAAGAGCTTAAGAGAGAGGTAGAATCACTAAAAGAGGAAAACAAGGCCTTAAAGAATTCACTTTTGCAAAGAGAACGCGAAGTTACTCCACTCCGTGCAGCTAGTCCCAAATATCACACGGATGAAGAAGAGCTAGCACGCGAAACGAATGGGGTCTCAAAGAAAAGACCCAGCAAAAAACGAAGAGCCGGTTCTTCACCTGAAATCGAGCCACGAAAACAAGACAAAGAAAAAGACTTGAAACAGAAACAAACTCACGACAAATAACGTCCCCCGCCTGCAATAAACGTCGTCGGTATTACGGACTACAATAAATTGCATTGCCTTCTCAAGGGAACTGTGACATCGAAATTTAAAATAATGTCATTCCGAAACAATGATTGGAAAATTAATGTAGTTGACTCTGACGGCTACCGAGCAATATCTAAAAAAAACTAAACGCGGAAAAGATCCAGTGGTTCACCTACGAAAATAAATCAGAAAGACCACTCCGTGTTATAGCAAGGGGTTTCCACCCCTCGCGCACTAAAGATGACATTATAAATGACCTTAAAGGAAAAGGCTTGAAAATTATCGACGCAATTAATATCTTAAAGAAGATAAAGCAGAAAACGGAACAAGCCAATGAAATCTTGGTCAAGCATGGACTTCCGCTCTTTATGCTAACCTTCGATAGAAGCGAAAATATAGACGATATTTATAATGTAAAAAGTATTTTGAATATCGTAGTTAAAATCGAGCCTATGCGTACGAATACACGATCGATACCTCAGTGCAAACGCTGTCAAGGTTTCAATCACACCCAGTCGTATTGCCAAAAAGAACCGAAATATGTAAAATGCGCCTGGAACCACTTATCAGAAAGGTGTGACTTAAATAAGCAGGCTCCGGCGACCTGCATAAACTGCAAAGGCAAGCACCCAGCAAACTATCGAGGTTGTGAAGTAGCAAAGGAGCTTCAAAAAAGGCGCGATACTCTCAAGAAACCGATACACCCGAACCCAAGCCTAAGAGATCGTAAAACCGACAAGCCTAAGACCGCTAAGCCAGTCAAAACAACGAGACCGATAAAGGAAAATAAAAAAAATTCCGCAAGAGAACGTCGCTGGTCCAAGTGCAGCGGAAAAACCGCCACAGGTTGACGCGAGATCGTACGCGCAAGTCGCGTCAAACGAAAACAAATTAAGATCAGCCACAACAGATCCGGTCAGCCAAATATTTACCATTATATCGGGAAAAATTGAGGAGCAAACCAAGGTTAATAAAATTATACTTGAGCTCGAGTTCAAACCTCGCAAGACAATCAAAAAAACATGAATATGAAACAGCTACTTAAGATACTAACGTGGAACGCAAACGGCCTTCTGAAAAAAATCGACGAGTTAGAAATGTTTCTACGGAAAAATAATATTGATATATGTTTGGTATCGGAAACGCGCTTAAAAAAGGGACCTAGACCCAAAATAAAAGGTTACAGCGATTACCATGCGAATCATCCTTCGGAAAATGCGAGAGGCGGGTCCTCTCTTTACATCAAAGAATGTATTAAGCACTCCGAAAACATAGAAATAGAATTTGTTTCTATGCAAATAAGCTCAGTCTCCGTAAAAATAAACCACTTAGACTACAACATTGAATCTAGTTACTTCCCTCCGGAATATAAGCTAGTAGAAGACGACTTTGTTCGTCTCTTTGACTCACTCGGAACTAATTTTGTCTTAGGTGGTGACTTTAACGCGAAACACACTTTCTGGGGATCAAGATGCAATTCGACAAAAGGCAGATTATTGTATAAAGCCAGCATGAAACGTGGGGTGAACTTTTTTTCGACAGGAAAGCCAACTTATTGGCCAACTGACAAAAATAAAATCCCTGACCTCGTCGACTTCTTTATCGCAAAAGGGTTAACTAAAAATTTTACGGAAGTCGAAGAATGCTATGATCTATGCTCAGATCACTTAGCAGTCACTCTGAAAATAGATGGAAGTCTGGTAAAAAAAGAAGGACCGCCTAGGTTAACTAGTAACAAAACTAACTGGGACGCTTTCAGAAGAGACTGCAAGGAAAATGTTGCTTTAAATGTACCGCTAAAGACACCGTTCGAAATAGAAGAAGAAATCGACAAACTCGTCGAAGCCATTCAGAGCTCAGCGTGGAATAACACTCCTTTGCGGAAGACAGAAGCACGGAACAATAAAGTCAAATACCAGCCTGAAATTGAAGACCTCATACGAGAAAAGAGGAGAGCGCCCAAGAGATGGCAAGAATCCCGTGCGCCACCGGATAAAACTTATCTGACCCACCTTTGTAACAGGCTAAAAAATGTGCTGCAGGACCTAAAAAATGACGAGACTTCTACTTACCTCGAGGGTCTGACTGCTGATAAGTATTCAAACTACTCTTTATGGAAAGCCTTGAAGTCCATAAGGAAACCTGTAATGCACTCGCCGCCAATCAGGGAAGCTAACGGGGAATGGGCAAAAGAAGACAAACAGAAAGCAGAATTATTTGCCGATCACTTAGAGGAAACGTTCAAGCCGTTCGATGGGCAACCGTTGGTCGAACATCCGAATGATAATATTGCCGCAGTACTTGGTTAGGGGCAAGTTCCCAAAAATTCCGGTGAAATTTCCATGATTCGCCTTTTTGAAGCTGGAACCGCAATTAATGCACCGATTGAGCGTACGTTGACTGGATATCGTTGCATGTTAGGCATCGTTCACCACAGATGTTTATTTTAAACTGAATTTAATACGAAGCGAATCACCTTACTAAATTTCGGTGCCGTAAGATTATATATTTATTTCTATTTCTATTTATTTATTCATCTTCAAGTACTCGTAATTTAAACCTTATAGACTATAATAATAATAATAATATATGATAATATAAACAACTAATTGAATTAAAAAAAAAAAAATAAAAAATTATAAGTTTAAAAAATTAAATTATAAATTTATAATCATATTTTTACGAACATTTCTATCTAAATTAAAGACAATGACAATATCGAGTTCATTATAATTAATACATTTTTTTTCGTGGGTAGGTGAAAATCTTCATGAGACACTATGAGACCGTGTACTCATAGTAGTGTCAGATTTCTACTGACTAAAAACACCCTTCCCTTCGTTTTGTTTACTACGACTAAGTAAGACCTTATCAAGTAGTTTAAGCTTCAGAAGAAAATATTGGCGTGAGGCAGGTAGATTTTCAATAAAAGCACCTGCTGAAACCGTCATGACATTCGGCTTTATGTCTTATTGCACTAATTCGAACGGTTTCGTTCTTTGAAGTCGGCACGTAAGATTTGTCACATCCAAAGTTTGGAGTATGGCACAGTTGCAATGGCCATGAAGACGAATACCAAGCTTGCGAGCGAAGTTTTTTATTTCGTCCTCCACGGTAGCTATCCCTAAGCCTCTGTGGATATCATTGTTTCTGATATACCAGGGAGCGTTCACGATTATTCTTATAATTTTATTTTGGAATGATTGTATGAGATTCCTATTGCTTGGTTTGGTACAACCCCAGAGTTGTATACCGTACGTCCACACGGGTTTAAGCACTTGCTTATACAGAAGCAGTTTGTTATATACGCTTAGTTTGGAATATCTTCCAATTAGCCAATACATTTCTCTAAGTCGATTTTCGACTTCGTCACGTTTCTTTTTAACGTGAGGTTTCCATTTAAGTTTCGCGTCTAGTGTCATTCCCAGATATTTAGCTTCGTTTGCATGCGGTATTTGTACCGAGTTAATGAAAACGGGAAGGTTGATTATTTTCTTGAAAGTGAAGTTAACATGCGTCCATTTGATCTCGTTAAGAACAATGCGCCTAGTTTTTGTCCACTCACAGATTTTATACAAGGCTCGTTGGAGTTTTATGGTTGCTGACTCGATTGAACTTTCCGTTGGCAGAATAGCCGTATCGTCCGCGAACGGAGCTACAATAGTGCCTTCAGTTTGTGGTATGTCCCGAGTGTACAGCAAGAATAAGATAGGCCCAAGGACACCTCCTTGCGGAACTCCGGCGGCGATTTCTTTAAAATCAGAATATTCAGTTCCGTGCTTGACACGAAAAAGTCTGTTTTTAAGGTATGATTCTAAGATCTTATGAAGTTGCTCCGGAAGGATTCGTCTTAGCTTATAATTCAATCCATCGTGCCAAACCCTGTCGAATGCTTGAGATACGTCAAGAATGAATGCTTGTAGAATGATTGATTCTGAACCCGAATTGGTGGTCAGGTATTAGGCGTCTCTCTTCAATGACCGGAAGAATCCGTAGGAGCTTTTCAAATACCTTCGATACTATTGGTAGTAGCGATATCGGTCTGTACGATTTTTTGTCATTTGGAGATTTCCCCGGTCTCGGAACCATTATGACTTCTGCGACTTTCCATTGATTTGGAACGTATAATAATCTAATAGAAGCATTTATTAAATAAAGCAATTTTAATAGTGCCTTTTTTGGTAATTCCTTGAGGATATGTCCGGTTATTAAATCATAGCCAGGAGCTTTATTATTTTTCAGGTTTTTTATTGCCTGGCAAAGTTCTATAAATGACACACTTTTTATCCTAAGGCTGTCAGATGTCGTAGTCGTGCCGGTAAAATCGTCTATACTCTGTCCAACATAAATTGGCAGTACACGTCTTATGGGGAAGCTTCTTCAAAATCAGTAGCGTGCCATATTTTTGAACCATACTAAATTGAAAGAAACCTCCCATAAAAAGTGTTTACCCGCCAGTGAATTTCCAATTCTATTAGACATAAATTCGAAACATCTTATTCAGCGCACATCTGAGTGTGCACTGATTGGCTGTGGCCTGTGGCTGCTGCTATTCAACCCCCACTAAATTGATGTGCATTCAGAGTTACCAGTGTCCGTTTGGTAGCTCGTTCAGTTTTTTTTCCTTGGGTTTCTGTTGAGGAGCTTTTGGTTTTAGAGCTTTGAAAAAAGTTCTTAATGATAAGTGTTATCGTGGAGATCTTGTTTTTATGTTTTGCATTTCTTTTAATGTGTGGAAAATACGTTAAAATGCAGTTACAAAATTGTAAGCTGTTTCTTTAAGGAAAAAGTTTATTTGCATAGGTTTTCATAGCGCGTGGTCAGTTTTTTTTATGTTA
This sequence comes from Brachypalpus laphriformis, assembly GCA_945910035.1. NCBI lineage: Eukaryota > Metazoa > Arthropoda > Insecta > Diptera > Syrphidae > Brachypalpus > Brachypalpus laphriformis. The sequence continues at coordinate 49,941,439 of OX246755.1, read as the reverse complement.
ACTGTATTTTTCTAAATTTGGATAGTGATACTAATGCGAAGTTAAGTGTTTTTATGTAAATTGTATTTCTAAAATGTGTATTTTTTTTTGAGTTTTGTGCGCCTTTTATCTTACTTCCTGGTGGTGTGGAAAAAGATAAAAATGTTTTATTTTTTATAAATAAAACAAATTAAATAAAAATGTCAATCTAAAAAAAAGGATGGTAACCCTACATAATATTCTTTCAGGCTTTTGCTAATTTGAAATGCTTACTATGGAAACCCTGTAAGAGCTTTTGTTAGAATAGCACCTTACGGAAAACAAAAGAGTGCGAATGAGAGACAAACATCCCTATCTTCCCTGTACTGCCAATTTATGTTGGACAGAGTATACCAATGTTTCTCCATCAAATGGCTTAAAAGTTTCTTCTAAGTGCTCGGCAAATAAATCCGCTTTTTCTTTGTCACCTTTTGCCCATTCGTCGTTGTTTTTTCTTATCGGTGGCGAATGTATTTGGGGTTTTTTAATTCTTTTGACAGCTTTCCAGAGCGAGTAATTAGTGGTTTTATCGGCGGTTACACCTTCAAGATAAGCTGAAGTCTCTCGGTTTTTTAGGTCTCGGATCGCTTTTTTAAGCTTTTGCATAGGAAATTCGAGTGGGTTTTATGCTGGGGAGCGCAAGTTTGTTGCCATATTTTTCGTGCTCTCCTCTTTTCTTGAATAAGTTCCTTTATTTCCGGCGGATAATTAGCTTCATTGCATGGGACTTCTTTCCTCCTTAAAGGTGTATTTTTCCACGCGGCATTCTGTATTGATTCAATAAATTTGACGAGTTCATCTTCTATTTCGAAGGGTGTTTTGAGCGATGCGTTTAAGACAATATTTTCTTCGCAATCAGTTCTAAAGTCGCGCCAGTTAGTTTTTTTGTTAGTTAATCTAGGCACACCTTTTACTGTCACTTATTGTCAAGATTACCGGCGAGTGATCTGAGGAGAGATCAAAGCTTTCCTCTACTTTCGCAAAATTTGAAGATACTCCTTTTGCTACGAAGAAGTCTATTAGGTCCGGTGTTTTTGCTGTATCAGACGTCGGTTTCCCCGTCGAAAAGAAATCAACCCCGAATTGCATACCGGCTTCGTACAGAAGTCTGCCTTTCCGTGAATTGGATCTGGAACCCCAAAAGGTGTGTTTTGCGTTGAAATCGCCACCTATAATGAAATTCGGTCCAAGTGCGTCAAGGAGACGTACAAAGTCGTTACTTCTAAACGTGCATCGCGGAGGACAATAAATGGACGCGATGTTGAAATACGAGTGCCTATTCTTAACTCGAACTGAGCTTGTTTGCATTGAATCGATTTCAATCGAAGTATTTATGGAGTGCTCAATGCAGTCTTTAATGAATAAGGAGGATCTGCCTCTAGCTCTTCCGGAAGGGTGGTATGCGTGATAAGCACGATACCCTCTCATTTTTACTCCGGATTCCTTTGTCAAATGAGCTTCAGAGATCAAGCAAATGTCAATGTTGTCATTCCGTAAGAATACTTCTAATTCGGCGTTTTTTTGTAGAAGGCCGATTGCGTTTCATGTTAAAATGTTTAGTAGCTGATTCATATTCATATGGGAGTTCTTTTTTGGCGAGCTTTTAACTCGAGCTTCCTCAATTTATCAAATATGACTTTGTTGACCTCCGTTTGCTCCTCAAGTTTCGCAAGAATTATAGAGAAGACTTGGGAGACTGGGTCTACCATAACAGCGCTTTGCTTGTTTTCTAGCGACGCAGCTTGAGCATATGTTAGCGTCTCTGGAGATTGTGGCTTTTCCTTTGATTTTGCCGAAGGAACTTTACTTTGCTCGACTCTCGTCTTAACTTTGACGTGTTTATTGACGGTCGTTACCCTTGGCTTAGCAATTTCAGGACTATTTTTAACCGGTTCTGCGTTCTGGCGTTGAATATTTTTAAATGTGTCTCGCCTTTTTTGAAGCTCTTTTGCGACTTTGCAACCTCGATAGTTCGCTGAGTGCTTTCCTTTGCATAATTAATACATGCAACATTTATCGGATCGTTTTCAGCATAATTGGTTCTATGTCTGGAAACATAAAAGAAGTTATTATCTCTGGGTCGCAGATTACGAGCAGGAAAATGTACTGAGCACTGTATTAATTAGTAAAAGTTTTAACCAATAAAAAACACTGAAAACTTTTAAAATTTCGTTTTGTTATAAAGCTACTTTTCCAGGCCAACGATCACACCTAGTGAAAAAGCGCTCAGTTGATAAATATAGAAATACTTACAAGGGAATTGTAGAAAATGGATTCTTGATTACAAGAATATGACCGAAAATACTATGCCTAGCTTATTTCATAGGGTATTGTATATTAAGTTTTATACTAAGTTTGATGAGCTCAACGAAGTATGTTTATTAACAGGGCGTTACGTGAATATTGTTCAATCTTACTACCATATGCAAAGGTAGTTTCAAGAAAGTTTTCTTACCGTTTATGAATCATACAGATCATTCGGTTATTTTGCTACAATCTTCTCAAAAAAAGGTACATAGAGGGTGTTTTTTAATACTGATAGACCTTCTAATAGGGATAACTTACAAGCCGTACTGTCATTTTGGGCAGTTCTTAAATATTTATGATCAGTATTGTTTGACAAATCAAATCAAATATATGTACTTATGTACTTACACCAAAAGAACGCTTCCGTATCCTTCAAACTTATTTTGAGAATCGGTCCTCAATTCGGGAAACGTATAGAAAATTACGTAATTTTTTGGTCTTCATAATCGACCAATTGAGCTTATTATTCGTCGTGTTGTGGATAAATATCATACCACATACACTCCACATAACGCAAAGCCAAGAATGCGTCAATGTAATGTGAGTACAGAAGAAACTGTAGCCGCTGTGAGTGAAAGTGTCGTGGTAGTTCTAGAATTGTCAGTTCGGTGAGCATCGAAACAGTTTGGTCTTTGTCCTTTTTGTAGGGCTATGTAAAGTTTTTGGCATATGCTGATAAACCGAAAACTATTCAGCCTTGGAAGCTAATATTTAGTACGTTATTTGTGGGATAGAGCCCGAAATGCGCAAAACAGTGGCCCGAAACTGGACTGACAGGATGCCCTTCGTCAAAAACAGCCGAGGACGCCGTGTGCCTGCAGTCGTGTTAAAAACATAATACCATGAACCATTCTTCATAATGAATAAAGATGTTTAAGTCAAACTCTCTCTTTATTTTTAAAATAAAAGCTTATATAGCTCTTAAAAAAAAACACCCATTATATGTTTACCAAATGTTCATTAATTTTAACTAGTGGGCCAAGCGGCCGAAATTCGACCTAGTTCTAGTTAATCAAATATTTTATATGCTCAGCGAAAATGGATCATTTTTTAATTCAATGGCAGTAACTTTTAATATTTGCATTATAAGAATATATACTATGTACGATTCGCGATATCTGGGAACAAGTTTTTTTGAAAGTAAACCTGTCCCTCGAATTACATGGTAGATACGTTCCACACAAAATTGTGTAAATCGAAACCGTGTAAAAAAAGAGAGAGAGAGAGCTTGCATATGAAAATGGAGGATTGGAATTAAATTTTAAGCCGCGTAAATCGAATCAAGGGATATAAAGAAAATTCGTAGATTCGTTCACAATAACCGTGTAAAATGAAACAAGGCTTGTATGGAAAAACTGACATTGGTTCCACTGAATGCCAAGTCACGAAGCCGATGCTCTAGTAAATTCATAACGTATTCAAAGACGTAATATTTTTATGTTTTCAACTCTTTTCTTTATTTACAAAAAGGAAAAACATATAAACGTAAACAACTTTTCTTTAACAAAAATAAATGTAAAAATAAAAAGTTAAAAAATAAAAACAGTTTTCAGTTGAAACGGGTGCGTCCGTAAATACATAAAAAAATGCATAATCGAAATAAACTCAACATATTATTATCTTTTGTTTTTCAAAATGAAAACCGTGTTAAAGCGAAACCGTGTAATTCGATGGACAGGTGTAGTAGACTTGAGTATGTGAAAAGAGTGGTGGCTTTACACTGTACGTGTGATTTGTGTATTTATTGCATGCATAAATGCATATGTGTTGGTTTACATATTTTCATGGTGCATGGTGCACTCCGGCACAGAAATACATTTTCAATGGTATAGGTATACTTAACTTATGGAAATCGCTTCAGTAGAAACGCCGTAAAACGGAGCAATATATGGTATTTGCGCTTTCCTATTAATATATATGATGATTCAGTAGCAATTGGCAAAATGGCAAGTTAACCACATATTCATATAAGTGCAACTTAATTCACTTTTATTTAACATTAAAATCGTTTAATTAAATAAAAGTGTTTTTAATTCGGTTTATAATACTCAAATCTGCCTTTGTAATGTTCCACCTTGAACCGCACTCTCATTCTATAAACTCGTACTAAAGATTAAACCCATACTCTATTCTATCCATGGCTAACCATTTACCTAGCGTAGAAACTCGCGCATCCAAACCACAACAATACCATTCTCCAACATTCCGAATGACATGTATGGCTGATGAAAAAAGGCTTAAATGTATCGAGTTTATGTATGAATAAACAGCAAAAAGAATTGAAAAAGTTGATTATGGAAGAACAAAACAAACTGGCCATGAAACTCGAGAAAATCCAGAGCGACTTCAAGCAACTTTTCGAGGAGGTCACTAAACAATTGCAGATCTGTCACACCGAGTCCAACGCTCAAATCGAAATCAGAATCGGCTGTTGTTACGCCAGGTCTATCATCACTTTCTCAAATAACTAACAAGCTCGAACGTGAAAAATATCAGCAGATGCTGTCATTCGCGGAATACCAAAAAAGAAACCGAGATGTTAACACTTTTCCCTATTTTTTAAACAATAAATACTTCAATTAACTAAAAAGCAATGAATAATAAAAAAAAACATTAAAACATAAAGAGTAGTCGAAAAACAACACCTCAAAAGTAAGTACGTATACACGGCCTCAAACTTTGTATTATCACTTTGTGGAGTATCCTTTGGCCTTAATAACGGCTTTATGTCTTAAGAACATATAGTTTACCATCGCGCCCGACAAGGTAGATAGATAGGTAGATAGATATTTATTTCGTTTTAAAGTTACAAAAGTTTGCCACCACACAATTTGCATACAGAAATATGTAACATACAGGGTGTCCCAGTTAATCAGTATAATCCTTTAAGAGGAGATGCCTGAAGTTCCGCCGAACAAAATATTGTATGGCAGGAGGGGGCCTATTCTCACCACATTTCAAGTTATAGCCCATCAAAATGGGTGACCTCTTATTTAGAGGTGTAACCACTTTAAACGCTGTAACTTCTAAACTATTATAGGTACAAAAATTGTTTTATACATTTTGGGAAGACAATTTAGTAGCGCATACAAGTTTGGAACGCATTGGGTACAGCTGTGCAGCTACAAAAAAGTTATGGCTCCTTAAACTCAAAATAATAAAAATTTGTTGTTCCATTTTTTCACTTAAAATTCATCTTTCTCAAAATTTTTACTCAATTTTTATTTTTTTTTATAAAATGTTGATCCCTAAAAAATTTCCTTAAAATTATGTTAAGCAACTTTTTTGCGTACGATCAACAGAAGTTATAGTAAAAGCCATCTTTTGCCAGACAAAAATGGTCAAACAAAATTAGGTGAGAATAAAAAACTAGCGTTCCTATGAGCAATGCAGTTAACAGTTAATTGTCGGATAGGAAAACAATCGTCGTTCCAAAATGTATAAATCTATTTTTGTACCTATAATAGTTTAGAAGTTATAGCGTTTAAAGTGGTTACACCTCCAAATAAGAGGTCACCCACTTTGATGGGCTATAACTTGAAATGTGGTGAGAATAGACCCGCCCCTGCCATACAATTTTTTGTTCGGCGGAACTTCAGGTATCTGCTCTTAAAAGATTATACTGCTTAACTGGGACACCCTGTATTGCCTAAAAAGGAAATTATTGCATCTTCTGTTGATTTCCCTTTCCGGAAACCAAATTCAGATGCGCTGAGTAGCTTCTGTTTTTCAATAAGCTTAAGCATTTTATTGATTATTATTTACTCAAACATTTTTGAGAAAACCGAAAGCGAAGATATCGGCCTGTAGTTATTGGGATCAGTTCTATCACCTTTTTTGTATATGGGTACAATGATAGACGTTTTAAGCCACTTAGGAAAAAATTCCGACTTCAAAACTTCTATTAATGGGTTAGTGGGCTAATTATTAAACTACAAATTCTTTTTACAATCAAGCTGCTTATACCACCAGACCCACATGAATGCTTTGGTTTTAGATGGGATGTAACATTCGCCACCTCAGCTTCATCTGCTCTACCAAAGAAAAAGGATGACACTATTTAAGTGTCTAACAGGGATTCATCTACGAAGCCTGCTGGAACTAGTTTTGTTTTTTCAGCTATACTTTAAAAAAAAAGCATTAAGACCGTTACTGATCTCTAATTCATCGGACGTAGTGTAACTATCAGCAAGTTTTAAAGATTTAGTACCACTATCACTAGAACCTTTACCTAATATTTCATTTACTATTTTCGACTGTTTTTTCGCATTAAACCTATTTTCAGAAAATTGCCGCTTATAGTAAAGCTGTTTTTGAATATTTATTTGTTGAAAAATTTCTTTTCTCATTTCTGGGTAACGCTTTTTTTACAGAAGGTATATAAAAACGGTTTATGTTTTTGCGGTAGAATATATTTTTTTCATAAATACTTTCACAAATACAGTCTGTCATCCACGGTTTTATTTTGGTAAGTTTAGGTTTTTGCTTAGGTACTACATTTACTCTTAGCTACACAATCAACGATAATATTCACAAATTTACCAAAAGCAACTGAGGCACAATTACAACAATAGACTTGGTACAGTAAACAAAATTAAACCGATTAAGGTTAAAAAAATATTTTATTTGGACAATGCGTCTTGAGTGACGACCAACTTAATTCTAAAGTACAATGCGATTCTTAATATCTATTTATTACGACCATTCAATGCCTACTCATCAAATATTATTTATTATGGCAATTAAATGTCTATTTATTAAATATACTTTAAACAAATACACTTCAATTCTTAATGCAATATGATAGCGCTGAGTCGATGAATCTGGGTGCGCGCATGCAAGTTCGATAACCTGAACTGCAGCGCGTGTGCTGACGAGTGCTATCATAACTTCTCCCTCCTCAAAGATCTGCGTCCCGTAGATTTACGCAAAGTTGACATTGATTGGGTTCAGCTCGTACAATGACTTCGATGATTTTCCTAGCTCTGTTGGTGTTGAACTAGAAATTGGAACTATTGATATGGGTGGTGTTACTACATCAACTTTTCTGCTACTATGGCTTCTAGATTTTATACAAAAGATGACAAGACTTACAATGACAATAAAAAGTATAATGATGCTAGTATCTGTAATGATAGAGATTTTGTGATTAGTACTAAACTTTTGCATCTTTAAAACATTTTTCAAATGGAGTTCATGAAGATATTCTAAATTTAGTTTTACACTTTTTTCGGTAAGGTTGGTTTGCAAAATGGGTGGTAGGATATGATATGTCTTGACTTCCTTGTTGGTGAATTCACGTCCATTCAGTTGAATCGTATCATTGAAGAATTGTATCAGATAACTCCCGTTTAGGTGGCGTTCTGACCCTTGATGTATTAGGCTTCCATTGAAATTAGTCAAGAAGATGGTATTCTCACCGATTTCTTCAATTACAGGGTTCCTGTTGTACTGGAGGTGGCATTCCGCATTCATTCCCTTCAGAAGTTGAGAAATGCAATGTTCCTTAGGTAGTTCTTGTAGTTGTTTGTCCTTACAGATTGTGGTGTTACGAATGACCTTACACCTTTCGATTATTCCAAACTGCTGCTGCTGATTTACCAGTAATTCCATGAAATTCAGATGTATTTGCTTGCATCCCCTTATGGTAGAACGGATTTGCAGATGGTTGTATTCTGCATTGCTGGTTCTCGGCAAGGATACTATAGATTTTGAGGCTATCATGGATGGTTCTGCATATTCTATTGCCTCAACTTCTTTGTTGTATGGAAGAGTTTCGACTTGAGAAATTATTTGATTAATTTCTTCCCTGTCTAGTAGCTTGGTAGTGACTATTCCAGTTTTCGCGAGTTGTGGCGCTGATACTATTTCATTGATTTCTTCCATGATGATTCCCAGTTTATTGTACATTATTTGTTCATATCTTTCGGTATTGTTTCGTTCAAGGTGCTTTGCAATATTGTTGTAATTGGCTATTAATTTATTTACTGTCTCGGTTAGCTTATTGTTAACTTTATACTGCTCGTTATTATTCTCTATTATTTGGTTTTCGTTAATGAGAATTTTATTCCAATCGGTGGCGTCTGGGTTACCGGCAAGCCACTTCCAAGCTGAGCCAATTCAGTTAATCGATCTCTTACTTCTGCGTGTGTGGACTCCAAGCCTCCCAAGCAGTCCCTGAATTTGTAGTAGCTGATGATTTAATTGAGGTTTTAAAATGCTGTCTGGTCTAATTTGATGTTGTATAATTGCTGTTATTTCATTCACCACTTCTTCATAACGCTTCATGTTGATCACGTGGATTATTTTGTAGCTGCCATCTATGATTCGTCCAGTTCCTTGTTTGACCGTTACTATCGGACTAAAGTACTTAAAGACATCGAAGGAAGCTGATCCCGTACAAAATAAGAAGAAATAAGAGAAATCTGGAAGAAAAGAAAGTTATGCCTCAGAAGTGTTCTTAATATTCGACTTGTGGATTCTTCTTCCAGAAACAGTTGTAACTGTGACCCTGCTATCTTTTGCGACTATTTCCTTTTTAAATATTGGTTTTTGCTTCCCATGCCTTTTTTTATCTGCAACATAGATCGTATCACCGGTTTTATACGATTTAGGTTTACTCCTTCTCAAGTTCTCTCGTAGATTTTTAAGAGTTTGGTGACGCTTAATTTGATCAATTAAATCGCAGTTCAACTTGTTCCTAGAGTTGACCAAATTTTGGTAGTTAATGCGCTGACTCCCCCCAAAGAAGATATCTACTGGTTTTTTCTTGGTCACGGAGTGAAAGGTGTTGTTGTATCTATCCACAGATATTTCAACTATTTCCTTCAGGGGTAAGTCTGCATATTCCCTTTGTAGATATCTTACTAACTCCAAGATGGTCGAATGGACACGCTCCACTGTCCCGTTCACTTAATTTTTTCCAGTGGGTTTTCTGTATATTTGAATATCTAAGGATTTTATGTAGTTTCCTATAATGGGGCTGCTAAAGCTCCCTTCGTTGTCCATAACGAGAATTTTCGGTGCTGTAAAATAATGAAGTATCTTTGTAATTTTTCCCCGGAGATGAAGAACTGATCTGTCTTTTATGCGAAAGAATTTGGAAAATTTTGAAAATTTATCAATGCATGTAATAAACTTATCATCCTTTATATCCATTATGTCAATGTGTAAAATTTCAGAAGGGTATGTTGGTATTGGTGTAGGTTGGAGCTGGGGCTTGAATGGATGTCTGTCGTACTTACTTGTATTACAAACGTCGAACTGTTTAATATACTTTCTTATTTTATTGGTTAATTGGGGAAAATAATACATTTCCAGTATCTGGTCCTTATTTTCGGTGGCATTCCGGTGCGCTCGCATATGCTTTTCCTCTATTATACGCATTTGATTGGCTTCGTTGGCTATATCTTCGACAACCCTCTGTGTTATTCGTATTTTTGCTTTCGCAAAATGCTCTTTATAGACTTCTTGGAGCATGTCTAGGTACTGCTCTGGCATTTTAATCCCATTGATAATGTTAAAGTTGAGCTTTTCCTTAAGAGTCATAATAAGTTCCTGTTTGTTTAAGTTTGTGATGGCTACGTAATGCCGATTATATGAAGGATGCGGCTGTTCGTATGCGTTTACCTTACCTTTTCCAAAAATAATTTGGTTTTTGAAAACGTTTATAGATGCTTCGCAATGGGGTATTAGATCGGTGTTGTCTTCTTCAGCGCTGTGCATCGTCTCTGCTGTATCTGTGCTTTCCGTTAGGGCATTGACTTCGGTTTAAAATCTTGAAAGAGCGTCTGCAACCACATTTGTCCTTCCGGGCTTATAAACTAGTTCGTAGTTATATTCCTCTATTCTTGATTTCCATCTTTTGAACTTAGCGTTTGTATTTCTGGCGCTAAGTGCAAACGTCAAAGGCTGATGGTCAGTCAGGATTTTGATTTTCTTTGCTCCATAGAGGTAATTCCGTAAATTGTCTAGAGCCCAGACAATTGCCAACATTTCTTTTTCATTCGTGGCATAATTTTCCATTTGATTGGTTTATCCTTACTGATCCCGCCTTGACTCAAAACTGCACCCATAGCGTGGTTGGAAGCGTCGGTTGTCAGGACAAAAGGTTTCTCGAAATCAGGAAATATAAGGATTTCAGATGATGTTAGCAGTTCTTTAAGTGTTTCAAAGGCTGTTAGTTCAGTTTTATTGAGTCTTATTTGAATTTTTCTTGACTGATTTGCCTTTGCCTGTGCGTTCTCCCCCCTTGTAAGATTTGCAATCTTAGCGAAGCCCCTGATAAATCGCCTATAGTATGATGTTAGCCCTAAAAATCCTTTAAGTTCCTTTAAATTCTCAGGTGCTTTAATTTTTCGAATAGCATCTACCTTTCTCGGATCGGGTTTTATCCCATCTTTCGTAATCAGATAGCCCAGGAATTCAGTTTGCTCCTTAAAAAATGCTGTCTTATCCAGATTAACCTTTAGATTTGCTTCCTGGAGTCTGCGAAAAATTGTGTCAATGTTTTTGAGATGTTCTTCTTCATTCTTACCAAATATGATCACATCATCTATATAGACGTAACAGATCTTTCCAATGTACTCCTTAAGTACGTCGTCTATCATTCGCTGAAATATAGATGGTCCATTTCGAAGCCCAAAGGGTAACCTGGTGAACTCATACTTTCCGTTTAGGGTGGAAAAAGCTGTTTTGATGATGTCGCTTTCCTTCATTTTTATCTAGTGAAACCCAGAAGTTAAGTCCAATGCTGTAAAGCAATTAAATTTGCGATGTCTGGGATAGGATATGTATCCGAAATAGTTACGGTGTTAAGTCGCTTAAAGTCTATTACCATACGGTATTTTCTTTCGCCGGATGCCCCAATTTTTTTCGGCACCACCCATATTGGTGAATTGTATGAGCTCTTGGATGGTCTAATGGTACCATCATCAAGCAGTTTTCTAATCTGGTTGTCGACTTCTTCCCGCATGTTCACTGGATAGGGGTAGGTTTTGGTATAAATGGGCTCATCGGTTGTTGTGCGAATTTCTGCCCTTACGTTTGTGTCTATAATGTCTCTGTCGTTAATGGGGCCAAATATAACCTCATATCTCTTAATAATTTTCCTGATTTCTGTCTTAATTTGTCCATGCAAATGTTCGTCCCTTATTTCAAGGCTATTAACTTGGGCAGACTCCTTAGATTTTAATGGAATCTCTATACCCGATTCGATTTTCAAGATATTGTTTTTCCGGTCAATTATGGCTCCAAGTTCACGCAAGGTATCATCGCCGATGATACCGTCAAAGGACCTAAGGCCAGGAAGAACAAAGAATGTTATAAGTGTGTTGTTTCCTAAGCAAGCGAAGAATTTCCCGCTAACTTTCCGATTGATTTCCAGTTCCCCTCCTGCAGATTGTATTTTGAACGGTTTCTCCGTTGGTTGTGAATTTAATGCTAAATTAGTCTGAATAAAATTTTTGTTCGCCCCTGTGTCAATAAGAAATTTTAAAATCTTTCCATCCCGAGTCTTATATTCTAAGTAAGGAATGCCAGAGAGGCATCCATCATAAAATTTAACTCCTGAGTTTCTTTTTCTTGATATTCACTATTCTCAATTTCTTCTTTCTTCTTCATACTCCTGGATGTAATCTTCGTATGCCTGAACCTCGTCTCCTTGTTCTTGGGTTTCCAGGTTATACAGCCTCTGCTGCTTTTGTGGAATGTCGGAGGACTCGTTTGATGATCTTATCTTTTGGGTCGGTCGGTTAATATAATTCACTTGCCTAGTTTGCACTGATCTGTCGATATCCATTGGGGTTGCTGGCTTAGGCTGCGTAGGCCTAGGAGGTGGATAATTAGGCCTGGGTGCGACATGGCGTTGTTGGTGCTGGATGTTGTATGCGGAATTTCTTTGCTGAGCATTGAGTGCCCTTGTTGGAGGTGGTGGCCTCGGCGGTAAATCTCGCTTTTGGGAATAGATTTGGTTGATTGGCGTCGTTATAGAGTTCACCACTTCCTTTTTATGCACTGTCATATTCCGGTAATCCATGTTTTGAATTTCCAGGCATACTGAGTATGCTTCTGGAAGAGTCTTTGGTCTTTGGATCATTAGGATTTTTCCCAGTTCACCATTTAGACCCCGAATGAAGATGTCTAATGCTCGATTTCGATACATTTCGACTAGAGCATTCACTGTCTCAATGGAATACTCTTCTGTTTTAAGTTTATTGATTATCAGAGAGAATTGATGGTTTACATTAGCGTAAAATTCA